>CANXME010002117.1:0-725000 GCA_948144175.1 Closterium sp. NIES-65
GCAGGCTCACGTCGCTCAGCAAGACCTCCAGTAGGACCATTGAGGGAAGAAGGAGCAGGCAGTGGGGAGGCCGGCTGTAACTGTAACTGTGACCGGACACGCTGTGGACACTCTAAGGGAGGAGGAGGACCATAGAGGGCGGGAGACGCAAGAACCTGCTGAAGGAGCGGAACAGAGTACGACCGAGGGCGCGCGGCAACTTCAGACACAGCAGGGACAACACCAGTACCCCCAGCGGCAGCACCAGCACCAGCTGCACCTCCAGCTCCAGTACCTCCAGCAGCACGAGTAGCACCCTCAGCAGGACCGCCTCCAGACCTACAGCAGTAGCTCCGCGCAACACTAGAGCAGCTCCAGCTCCAGAAGTACCTGCAGGCCCAGCAGCTCCGGTACTCCCAGTATGAGCACCTCCAGGACCCGCGGCACCAACACCCTCAGCTTCAGCAGAACCTCCTGGACCCGCAGCACCTTCACCTCCAGCATCTCGCCTCCAGCGCCGGGCAAACCACTCACGCCAGCTCCTGTGGAGAGAGTGGCTCTCGGCGAGACGAAGTACCCAGAGAACCGCCAGGCACAGCACCGCCAGACGCCACACGACTAGCAGGCCCAGCTCCCTCAGGCTCCGCACCCCGAGGCTGAGCACCTCCGGCGTAGCACCCCCAATTGCAGCACCCCCAGGCTAAGCACTCCCAGGCGTAGCACCCCCAGGCTCAGCACCCCCAAACTCAGCATCCCCAGGCTCAGCACCCCCAGTCGTAGTACCCTCAGGCTCAGCACCCCCAGGCGTAGCACCACACACGCTCAGCACCCCTAGAGTCAGCACCCCCAGGCTCACCACCCTCAGCAGCACTAGAGTCACCAGCGACCTCGACAGGCTCAACATCGTCTACTACCTGGGACACACCTGAAGGGGCAGGACCCTGAGGGGGGAGGGGTCTACGGGGGGGGGAACCTGGCACAAGGAAGAGCGGTGGCGCGGGAAGGGACTGAGTGCGGTAGGGGAAGAGACGGTATTAGGGACCGACTCGTCGAACGTGATGTCTTAGGAGGACAGAACATGGCGAGAGGTGGGTGTGGTAGAACTACCACCCTGGCGCGTCAGGGGGGAAACCCAGGAAGACGCAAGGAGCGGCACGAGGGGACAGCTTGTCCGCAAACAAACGCCTGAGATCCCCAGACACGCAACGCAGATGCATCGCCAACCTTCCCCGTCCTGAGTAAAGCTGGGGAGTCTCCGGCATGGAGACCCTGGGCTGAAGGTTGATCTGATGCGCCGCGTACCGGACCGCAAACGGCCACAGAAAATGGGGGGCAGCCGCATGTATCATGGACGTACGGGCGACGTCCATGACCATGCCAATGCGGCGCTCAGCATCCCATTTTGCTGTGGAGATTCCGGAAGCGTGAAGGTCTGGCGGATGCCTCGTGCACGACAGTAGGCACGCAGAAGGCAGAGGAAACTCTCCGCCTCTGTCACAGTGTATACGCAGAACAGGAAGGTCCGAGCCGAAGCTCCGCCTGAGCTGGAAACGAGCCGCGCGGATCCAGTCGATCAACACCTCAGTGACATCATCCTTGCTGCGCAAGGGGAAGACAGTGGTGTAACGCGAGTATTCGTCAGCCACCAGCAGGAAGTAGCGCTCGTGACCCTGTCCACGGACGCGGGCCGGGCCCCACACGTCCATGTGAAGCGTCTGCAGCGGGGCCTCTGTCGGAGGAAACTGGGAGGAGTGAGGGGCAGCCCGCTGCCGCCCCTTGACACAGGGGACGCAGGTAGGGCCAGGCCCCGGAGGAAGGGGAGGGAGGGACCGGGGAAGACCAGAGACAAGGACACGGGAGACCATGCTTTGGAGACGAAGCAGGGAGGGGTGACCAAGACGGTGGTGCCAGAGGAGAGTCTCGTGAGACAGGAGGCGACACGAGCAGGGGCAGACTCACGACCAGACCGGGACGCTGCAGCAAACACCTGACCCGACGCAGCTACTTGACCAGACGCAGTGACTGGAGGAGACGCAGTGGTCAGTGTGTACAGGCTTGACCCCGGCCGACGTGTAAACGTGGCCAGGTGTTGGCCTGTCCGAGCGTCCGTGCAGTGGGTCACCCTGACTGACTCGCAGGAGTAAACTGGTGAACCCTCGCGTCCTGTAGGTCAGCACCACTCACCAAGTTCGTAGAGAACGAGGGGAGGTAAAGACCAGACAGGGTGCCAGAGGGGGCCGCCGGACACGGGAGGACAGTGGAGAAGTGAGCAAGGACAGGACCCGCAGAGGGGTCTGCCAGAGAGACTGCATTGGCCGACCAAGCGACGTGAGTGTGGTGCGGTCTCGAAAGAAGGAGCGAGAAGCCCCCGAGTCAAGTGTGAAGGTGTGGGAGGCCGAAGCCGACGCAGTACCTGAGAGCGCAGACTGACCAGCACCGGAGGAAGCAGACGCACTTGCACCTAGAGCAGCAGCCTCGCCCGCACCAAGAGCAGCAGCCTCACCAGCACCTAAAGCAGCAGTCTTAATGCCCGGGTCGGGCGGAAATCACCGGTAACAGTCACCCTCATCACAAATAATCACAGCATACATAGCAGCAAGAATAGCATCAAAGTCAAGGTCAAAGATAGCTACCCCTGCTCTAGACAGCTCTCCCCAGCGAGGGATCTCACAGGCCTTAGGGAACTGGTGACGCCAAGCGTCCGTCAGGCGGCCAAAGCAGCGCTGGGTTGGGTGCGCACCCTCACATTGCTCACCTGCATGGTCGTCGGTGCGCAGGACGTAGGTGCACGGACCAGTACCCCCACCCCGCTGGCGTGCAGCGTACCACTCACGGTGCTGCTGAGGGGGGGGGATATCACGAGTCGCTGCTGCTGCTGCTGCTGGCGCGGACCACCACCGGAGCCACTCCTCTGCGAAGAGCCACGACCTCCTCCTCCTCCTCCTCCTCCTCCTCCTCCTCCTCCTCCTCCTCCTCCTCCTCCTCCTCCTCCTCCTCCTCCTCCTCCTCCTCCTCTGCCACCGCCTCCTCCACCGCCGCCCCCTCCACCACCTCCGCTCCCACTGCCACCGCCGCCGCCGCCTCTGCCTCCACTGCCGCCACCGACACCTCCACCCCCGCCACCATTCCCACCACCATCCCCACCCCTCCACTACCTCCACGACCGCCTCCACAGCCCCTGCTAGCTCCTCCAGCGCCCCTGCCCCCCTTGCCCTTGCCAGGGCGACGCTTCCCGCTAGGGGTAGACGCCGCACCGACCAACTCCAGACCAACGAGGCCGACCGCAGCAGCAGAGGCAACAGCGGGCAAAAGAGGAGGGGGAACACCCCTCAAAGATGGGGGTGCGAGGGTCACCACGAGAGGCTCCTACAGCGACTATGCTCTTCTCTGCTGCTAGGAGGGCCTTCTCGAGGAGGTCAACGGTGAGAGTGTGGGGCAAACTAAGAGGAAGTGGTCCCTGACTACGCGAAGGGAGTCAGGGAGCCGGGTGACTATGCAGTAGAGGGTGATGTACATGGGGGGGGGTTCTTGGCGCAGAACTCAGCAAGAAGCGCAGCGCGGTAGCGAGTGTCACTAGTGCGGAGGTGCGTAATGAGGTCAGCGACTGTGGGAAAGCAGCAAGATCAGGGAAGAGGTACGGTAGCATGAGGCGGCTCAATGCAGCAGTGGCAGGGGAGGAGTAGCGTGCAACTATAGCGTCGTACAAGGTCTGAGCACTCTTGTACTGACTAAAGTGCGCACGCTCAGAGGTAGGCAGGTGGCGACGCACAGCAAGACGTGCAGCAGCATCGCGTGTGGCCCACTGTGAGCGAACAGTGGCGTCAGCATCAGCAGCGGGGGCAGGAGAGGCACCAGAAGTGAGGTCAAAGAGGGAGAGGCCGTCTGCCCTATCGCACTGTAAGAAAAGCTGCAGGTCATCTATCCAGACGTCAAAGTCAATGGCCCTACCCTCAGCATCAAAAGCAAGGACACTAGGGGTAGCCATGACAGCAGTGGACTAGCAGCACAAACAGTAGGGTAAGGGCAGTGCAGGAGTAGAGGCGCTGCTCTTACCGGACTGGGCGGCTCGGGCGACTCGGCGGTGCAGGCGGCTCGGCTGCAGGGCGGCTCGGCGGCTCGGCTGCTATGCGGCTCGGCGGCTCGGCTGCTTGGCTGGTGGGCGGCTCGGCGGCTCTACTGCTGGGCGGCTCGACGGCTCGGCTGCTCGGTTGCTGGGCGGCTCGGCGGCTCGGCTGCTCGGATGTTGGGCTGCTCGGCGGCTCTGCTGCTGGGCGGCTCGGCGGCGGTGGCTCCTGACTCATGGACGGCGTGGGGGCCCGTGAGGAGGCCGTAGAAGGCGGCTCGAGGGGCCAGGTGGAGTGGCGGCGAGGCCAGGTGGAGCGGCGGCGGGGCCGGGAAGGCGACGTCAGGGCCGGGAAGGGCGGCGTCGATGCCGCTAGGGCGGCTCACGGTGGGCCGACGGGGGGCTCGAAGGGCCGCAAGGGCGGCACGCGGGGTCGGTGGGGCCGCTGTAAGAGGCGGCGACGAGGCCGCTGTGAGAGGCGGCAACGGGCCGTAAGGGGAGGCGGCAATGCCGTTGAAGCGGTGGCGACAAGGCCGTAGGTGGAGGGCGGCGACGGGCCGCTGAGGGCGGTACGACGGGGCCGCGAAGGAGGCGGGGCGACGGGGCCGCAGAAGGGCGGTGCGACGGGCCAAAAGGGCTGCGTGACGGGCCGTAAGGGCGGCGCGACGGGCCGTAAGGGAGGCGCGACGGGCCGTAAGAGGGCTGGTAAGGGCGACGCGACGGGGCCGTGCGGGGCCTAGCGAGGGCGCGACGGTAGGGAGAGCACACGGAGCGCGGACTCGGGCCTGAGCGGAGCGCGCTCTGGGCAGGAAAAAAAATTAGTAGTGGTGGGCTCTATGAATCGTTCCTGCTAGAGAACCTGCTCTGATACCATGAGAAGAAACGAGGAATGAATCAACTATGAAAGAGTTGGGTACAAGTACTAACCCTAATTAGGTTGTACCCTTTATGGGCTACCCCACTATAGCCTACACAAAATGCATAAGCTATGATAGTCTGACATGTATCTCGTTAAAAAATCACGCAAAGACACGTAGCTTCGATGAGGATTTGGTACAAAACTAACCAGACTTGCGCGTGGATTCGCACGTGCGGCATGGGTCCACGACATGACCGTTTGAGCCTGTGACCTCCCAAGTGACGGGCGGGAACTTGATCAACTGAGCTAATCCAATTGGAGACTGATTGTCAGGCATTCACTAAACATCTCAGCACAGGACTGAAAAATCAGGATAAATATTTTAGCTAGCCCTGAAAAGTGAATTTATATATATTTTCTATTCCAAGGGGCAACACTGATGGGTCAGGGTACCCTGAAATGAATTTGAGAGCCTGTCAAGGACCCGACTCTAAGCCCTCGTTCACTTTGACAATCGCCAATGACAAGCGCCTGCTCAAGCACAGCAAGCACATTACGAAGTAGTGACATGAATCGAAAGTAAGTTCTTATCCACCTGAAAACGCCAGACGATCACGCTCTTCGACAAGAATGACTTATACACCTAGAGCTTTGCATTCGAGTTCCACTCAAATTCCACGACGGGACATTGCCGTTTTCCAACGACGGCTCACCTCAAGAGAAGACGGAGTACTACAATGAGTCGCTACTCGTCTATACTGTCTTGATCCACGATTTGTCACCAGTGGAACAACTTGGTATACGCTCCTTCAGAAATCAGTGGGCACCTGCACAGAAGTAGTATATGCACACAGTATACATGGCAACCAACTTAGTGACGCTCATTCGTCTACTGAATCAGCTGAACAACGTCAAGATGCTCCCTAGAGAGAAAGCATGGGCATACATCAACCGCTACACAGACCTGAGGGATCAGTGACCATAAGCTTACCATAATGTTACCATCATCCTTGCTTGACTAACTCTCGAGTGGCGTCAGTGCAACTCACTCCTTTACGCTCAAGGCAAGGTCAACAAAACATGCTCTCCGCCACCCTCCTTGTCGAACAACAGGAGATCGACCTGTACAACAAAAGAGGCAACAGAAAGAAGAAGGTTGCCTTTATGTAGTAGGCGCAGAAGCAACATCGGACAAGAGGAAATTGTTATGCTAATACTACACGAAGATGGGATATACTATCAATCATTTCTGGAAGTGCAAAGGATAAAAAAACAACAACGGCAACTACCGCGCAAAGGCAATCAGGAGCGATGCCTTACCAGCAAGCTGCCGGACCACTAGACCGTGTTGCCACCTGCCATCGCTAGCACTTCACAGGCTCCCACGCGTATCCTTGCCAACAATGACGAAAGGAAGACGCAAGGTGTTGACTTGCATGGTGAGACACGGGCCTCCCCATATCAGTGGTCACTATTGTTACTTCCGCATCTAGGAGGATATGTTCCGGGACCCACCTGCCTAAGGATCGGCAGGGTCGGTTGATGACCAAGCAGAGATCGGCCCAACCTTTGACGAGTTGACAGTCAGACGCATCCCCTTCACCACTTCCGCTTTCAGTTTGCCTTGCCACATCCCACTCCTGTGCCTACGGGTCACTCGCTCTTAGCTCCACCTTCAGACAAGTCCGTAGAGCCGAGCAGTCAGTATCCAGTGCTTGTGGGCTGCCTCACTGTACTATGATAATGTGCAGTCGACCTGGCCTTGCATACCCTCTCAGGCATCCTGGCACGCTACATTGCGACCCAGAGACACCACCCTGAGCACTTACCGGGCTCTCGAAGAGGGTACTACATTACTTGTGCAGTACATCACACATGGGCTTGTGCTTGGAGGACAGGGTCGAGTTGTACTCACTGGGCACTCAGACGCTCTTTGGGCCAATAACCAGGAGACTCAGCGGTCATCACAGGGTTGCACCTTCTAAGCTTGGTGTTCGTTCTATCTCTTGGAGGTCCACCCGCTCGTCTTCTGTGCTTAGTTCCAGCTGTGAGGCCAAGATCTACTGTTGGGGCTATGGCTGCATAGGAGTTACGCTGGCTGACCTACTTGCTGTCTTGACTTGGGTGAGCGGCCTCATTCTCCTCCGATTCTGTACGTCGATAGCAAGGCCATGATTGCCTTGTGTCGGGAGCAGAGGTTGGAGCACAGAACGAAGCACACTGCTCTTTGTTACTTTCCCGCACAAGAGCTCCAGCAGCGTGGTCAGCTTTGTCTTGCTTATGTGGCCTCATAGTCCAACACTGCTAATATATCACCAAGGCTGGAGTCTAGTGATCATCAGCACTTCTACACTCCTCTGGGTTTGTACCCACTCTGCTTTACTTGCTTGTCTCTTGACTTTGCTCTGTACTTTAGAATAGTAGGTGTGGGGCCTAGGCTTAGTAGCCTAGGCCCACACTAGGAGGTAGGTGGGCTTGCTCTAGAACTAGGAGTTAGGGTTTACGAAGGAGAATAAGGAAGAATGGGGACTAGGAAGCAGCAGGACACACCAAATGGCAAACCCTAAGGGTTGTACTCACTATTGAGCACCCACTGCAATCTAGACAAATAACATTCTGACACACCCCCATAGACAAAGTGGGGTGTAATCAGCAGAGCAGGCAAAGCAGTACAAGCTCAGGGTGGATCACAATGTCACCACACATTCTGAGCACAAGTAAAGAAGCAATAGTTTAAAGTAAAGAATTATGAGCACAGCTAGTGGTAGTCACAACGGGCAAAGGAGGAGGAGGAGAGAGAGTGGAGGGGAGAGGAGATAGGAGGAGACGGCTGAAGCTGTAGACACACGGGCAACAGGAGGCAGACTGGCACAGCGGCTACCGGACTAAGCGCCCGGACTACAGGAGTAACAGGCCCCGCGGCTAAAATAGCGGCAGACGGAGCAACGGACCACGGGCGGCTGGCGTTAGAAGTCTAGCTCACTGGGCTACCGGGACAGCGCCCCGGACTACAGTACGGCAACTTCCATGCAGCTTCCCCAAACAGTCCCACCCCCCTGACACACACCCGCTGCTACACCGCTTGCTCCACTCCCACGCACCCCCCTTAAACCCTAAACCCCAGTCTCCACACAACCACCCCCATCAGCGACAGCTGCAGCAGTGGGAGCCGAAGGAGGTGAGGAGGAGCAAAGGGAGGGAATGCACACCAGCCACCCCCATACCCGCAAACGGGGGGGGAGAGCAGAACAGTGCGCACGAGGCGCAGACAGTAGCAGAGCGGCTACGACGGGCGCGAGCGCAAGGCACGAGCAGCACCAGGCACATTGCAGCACGGGGCACCACAGGCACGGGCAGCAACAGGCACAGGCAGCACAAGCACGGGCAGCACAGGGCCAGCACAGGCACGGGCAGCAAACAGGCACAGGCAGCACAAGCACGGGCAGCACAGGCACGGGCAGCACAGGCACGGGCAGCACAGGCACAGGCAGCAACAGGCACAGGCAGCACAGGGCAGCACAGGCACGGGCAGCAACAGCACAGGCAGCACAGGCTACGGGCAGCACAGGCACGGGCAGCACAGGCACGGGCAGCACAGGCACGGGCAGCACCAGGCACAGGCAGCAACAGGTACAGGCAGCAAAGGCACGGGCAGCACAGGCACGGGCAGCACAGGCACGGGCAGCACAAGCACGGGCAGCACAGGCACAGGCAGCAACAGGCACAGGCAGCACAGGCACGGGCAGCACAGGCACGGGCAGCACAGGCACGGGCAGCACAGGCACGGGCAGCACAGGCACAGGCAGCAACAGGCACGGGCAGCACAGGCACGGGCAGCACAGGCACGGGCAGCACAGGCACGGGCAGCACAGGCACAGGCAGCAACAGGCACAGGCAGCACAGGGCAGCACAGGCACGGGCAGCCACAGGCACAAGCAGCAACAGGCACATGCAGCAACAGGCACAGGCAGCACAGGGCAGCACAGGCACGGGCAGCAACAGGCACGGGCAGCACAGGCACGGGCAGTACAGGCACGGGCAGCACAGGCACACGCAGCAACAGGCACAGGCAGCACAGGGCAGCACAGGCACGAGCAGCACAGAGCGTACCGGGTCCAGGGGCGGCTTCTGAGGTCCATAGGGCGGCTGCTGCAAGGGCTGCTGCTCCAGGGGGCCAGGGGCGGCTCCTGCACGGGCGTGCCGCTCCAGGGACCAGGGGCGGCTGCTGCAGGATCGGCTGCTCCAGGAACCAGGGGCGGCTGTACCAGCGGCGGCTGCACCAGGGGCGGCTGCTGCAGTGGCGGGCAACTCCAGGGGCGTCTGCTGCTGCAAGCTCTGGCGGCGGCTGCTGTTGCAGGCTTTGGCGGCAACTGCTGCTGCTGGGCGGCGGTGGCTGCTGCGGCAGAAGCGGCAGCGGCTGCTGCTGCTGGTAGGAGCGGCGGCTGCTGCTGCAGGCTCGGTGGCGGCAGCTGCTGCAGGCCTGGCGGCGGCTGCTGCTGCAGGCTCGGCGGCGGCTGCTGCTGCAGGCTCTGGCGGCGGCTGCTGCTGCAGACTCTGGCGGCGGCTGCTGCTGCAGGCTCTAGCGGCGGCTGCTGCTGCAGGCTCTGGTGGCGGCTGCTGCTGCAGGCCTGGCGGCGTCTGCTGCTGCAGGGCGGCGGCGGCTGCTGCTGCAGGATCTGGACGGCGCCCCGCGGGTCCCGCAGGGGGCGTCGCGACGAGCAGGGGCGACGCCCCGCGGGTCCCACAGGGGGCGTCGCGACGAGCAGGGGCGACGCCCCGCGGGTCCCACAGGGGGCGTCGCGACGAGCAGGGGCGACGCCCCGCGGGCCCCGCACGGACGTCGCGACGAGCAGGGGCGACGCCCCGCGGGTCCCGCAACGGACGTCGCGACGAGCAGGGCGACGCCGCGCGGGTCCGCAGGGGGCGTCGCGACTAGCAGGGGCGACGCCCCGCGGGTCCCGCACGGACGTCGCGACGACCAGGGGCGACGCCGCGCGGGTCCCGCAGGGGGCGCCGTGACGAGCAGCGGGAGAGGGCAGCGCGCAGGCCCCCTCGAGGGCGCTCCAACGGACGGGAAAACCGCCGCGCGCCCCGAGCGCGCGGCGGGCAGAAAAGCCGCCACGCGTTCGAAGCGCGTGGCGGGATGAAAATGCAATGCCGCGCACCACGGGGCGCGCGGCGGATAGTACGGCAGCGGAAGTAGGTGGTGGGCCCGATGAACTAGGCGGCAGGATCATGCCGGCTCTAGATACCATGTTAGAATAGTAGGTGTGGGGCCTAGGCTTAGTAGCCTAGGCCCCACACTAGGAGGTAGGTGGGCTTGCCTCTAGAACTAGGAGTTAGGGTTTACGAAGGAGAATTGGAAGGAAGAATGGGGGACTAGGAAGCAGCAGGACACACAAAATGGCAAACCCTAAGGGGTTGTACTCACTATTGAGCACTCCACTGCAAGCTAGACAAATAACATTCTGACAGGCTACCCGACATGCATGCAAGCCAAGTTCATCCGTTTCCCGTTCTCTTGTTCGAAGGCAACTGCTAAGGCACCACGTGATGATGTGGTGATGGACGTGGTGGGCCCCTTAAGCTTGGAGCTGCTGGAGCCAAAGTATTTTCTCACCATAGTAGACGTCTACACCCACATGAATTGGGTGCACGTGCTGTCCAAGAAGAGCGACGTGGCTGAAATGGTGAAGACCGACTGGTTGCTGATGATGGAGTGGCAACAAGACCGTCTTGTGAAGTCAATCCGCACCGATCGAGGGGGAGAGTTCCTAAGCAAGAAATTCACAATGTTGCTAAAGAAGAATGGTATAAGGCACTCTCTTAGCATGCCATACACCCCTATAATGAACGGCATCGCCAAGCGAGCGAATCGCACAATCACGGAGACGGCACGCGGGCTGCTCATTGAAGCCGCGCTACCCGACTACTTCTGGCCTGATACGGTGCGGAGTGCGTGTGTGGCTAAGAATAGAGCCTTGAATCATGTGTGAGCAGACAAATGGGTGCCCTATGTAGAGTGGATTGGAAGGATGCCAAATGTGGATATGCTTCGAGTGTTCGAGTGCATGTGCATGGCGCTCGTACCTAAGCATCTTCGACACAACAAGCGTGGTGCTCAGGCGATATGGGCTATACACTTGGGCATGGCTCAAAACAGCAAGGGATGGCTTCTTTGGGACCCATTCACTAAGAAATTCTTGGTGAGCAAGGACTGCAAGTTCATGGAGAACCTGTTTTACAAGGATTGGAAGGCAGAGAATGAGGCAAAGATACGCGTGCGGTTTGGGGAGGTGAAGAGTTATGGTTTGGAGCATGTGGAGCTGCCTTTGGAGCTGAGCAGCGGTAGCACCATCACAATGCAATCCCCTCTTATTAATGGGGGAGAGGAGGCCAAGAACGCAGAGGAAGAGGGGGAGGAGGTGCAGCAAGTGAGGGAGCATGCACCGACACTTCCTTCTCGCACTACAAGTGCTCTACGAATCCGAGTCACCCCCGCACCAACGCCAAGGCCTTCAAGTCCCTGCAGTTGAGGAGGAAGGAAGGGGTAAGAGGATAGTCCAAGCCCCTAATAGGTTGACATATGATACGCCGAGAAAGTCGGGCAAGACAGCCTTGGCCAGAGCGGCAATGATGGTTGGAGATGACGAGGAAAGTGACCACGAGGAGTGTGCCTTCGTGTTCTTCTCTCCGGGGGAGCCAGTAACTCTCAAGGAGGCCTTAGAGAGTAGTGATGCTGAGGAGTGGAATAATACAATGGAGAGCGAGCTGAAGAGCATTGAGGAGTATGACACGTGGGAACTGGTGGAGCTACTGGAGGGGCGTCCAAGGCGATTACGTCCAAGTGGCTCTTCAAGATCAAGTCCGACGCCGACGGCAAGATTGAGCGCTACAAGTCTAGGCTTGTAGCCAAGGGGCACCAGCAGAAGGAGAAGGTGGACTACAATGAGTTGTTCGCTCCTGTGGAGAAGCCGACGACGCTGCGAACCCAACTCGTAGAGGCTGCCATGAAAGGATGGGTGGTGAAGCAGATGAACGTGACAACCACGTTCCTCAACGACATTCTTGAAGAAGAGATTTTCATGGCGTAGCCAGAGGGGTTTGATGATGGTAGTGGCAGAGTTTTGAAGCTGAATAAGGCCCTCAATGGGCTGAAGCAAGCCCCTAGGCAGTGGTACTTGAAGCTGCGCGAAGTGTTGGAGGAGATCGGCTTCACTCCCTCAATCGCCGATCACTAATTGTTCATGCTTTGCGAGGGGGAGCAGAGGAGCTTCATGGTGGTGTACGTGGATGACATCCTCATATTCTCACCCTCCTCTGATCTTGTGAAGGAGGTGATGCTGAAGCTTCAGGACAAGTTCAAGTGCAAAGCCCTTGGTGACGTTAACTTCTATCTCGAGCTTCATATCGAACGCGATATGGAGAAGCGGTGCATGTGAGTGCACAACGAAAGTACCTGGAGGCCTTGGCTGCCAACTTTAGGCAGGGTTGAAGCCACGTAGCTACTCTATTCCCTTCTGGGTTCAAGTGTGTGAAGGGACTAGAGGAGGAGAGCGTTGGCGAAGAGGAGAGGCGCCGGTTTCACTCATTGGTGGGCAACCTCATTTATGTGGCGGTTAACACCCGACCGGATGTTGCCTTTGCTACCGGGCAGCTGGCTAGGGTTGTTTAATTCCGTAATGAGGAGCAGGTAGCAGCTGGAATGAGGGTAGCCAAGTATCTTGGCCAAACACCGACCGTTGGGCTACAATACTCGGCGGCAGCACAAAGGCGCCAAAAGGGCGTGGATGGAGTTGAGCCCGGGCGTTTGTTCCTGACTGCCTTCTCCGATGTTGGTGCAACCTACGGTTTGCACTCGGCTTGTTGTCCGTGTGCGTGCATGCGTGTGTGCATGGAATGGTATGAGGGCATGGGATAATATATATTTCATGCTTATAATATTGTGTGAATGTTGAGACATGATGTCGAGTGTTTGTGTCGAGTCAATAGCGAGTTATCGCTAGTCGCGTGTCACGCAACCGTTTGTGTCCCGTGCGCGGTTTCTATTATGTCGTGTGTCTCGTGCTCCGCTTCTATTTTGTCGTGTGTGTGGAACCTTTGGCGTGTCGCAGGTGTGTGCAGCAGATCCATCAAGAACCCAAGGATGAGTTTGTGGTGAAGAACCAGAGCCTTGGTGTCAAGATTCAAGTAATCGCGAAGCCCACGAAAAGGGTACACCTCAAGATATTGAAGATAGTTACATTACTTTGTGTAGTGTAACATTTCACTTGGTGTAGGCCCTAGTGAAGGGTAGTTTCGAGACCCTTCGTGGTTGGGGACAGTGTGGCATTGTTCCACATCACTGTACCTTGGCTCTTGGGGTTTGGAGGAGCTGGGAGTCATTCCCAACTCGTAACTCTTCCTATCTTGTTACTAAGACTATAGTGGCTGCCATAGTCCGTTCGTTCAAACCAACGCTGTGTTGTCAATACTTGGTGAAATCATACGATCTAAATTGCCTTTTGTAGGCAACGTTAAGACGCTCAAGATTCAAGTTGAATCAGGTTATTTGAAGCTGTGACCTGAAAGCTATGAACGTTTAAGCCGCCGTGCAAAAATCCGACTGTACACTCTATCTTTCGTTTTAGGCACATTGAAGCCTACTGTTCCTATAATATCCGATGCCTCTTATGCATCGGAACCAAAAGACATGACAATTGTGGAGGCTTCATATGCTGTGTTGGTGGAGACCCAACTGCTTGGGAAAGCAAGAAGCAGGTGGACCAAGCTTTGAGCTCGGTGGAGTTTAAATACATGGCTCTCTTCCGTGCCGTATGAGAGATTGTGTGGCAGCGGCGTGGCTGAATTGGGGGAGGAGCAGTGAGGACCCACCCGACACTACTGTAACAACCAGGGTGCTATTGCACTTGCCAGGGTGCTATGGCCTCACCAAGCACATGAGAGTGAAGTGGCATTGGACGAGGAGCATGGTGGCCATGGGTGAAGTTGAGTTGTGCTACGTGAAGACGACGGGGCAACCAGCTGATATGATGACCAAGAGGCTGGTGGAGCAGCAGCATTGGAGGTGTTGCAAGCTGGCTAGGATGGCTCTGAACAGAGAGCAACATATCCTAAGGCTAACAATTCGAGGTGGAGTTTGTTGGTGCAACCTACGGTTTGCACTCAGCTTGTTGTACGTATGCGTGCATGCGTGTGTACATGGAATGGTATGAGGGCATGAAATAATATATATTTTATGTTGATAATAGTTTGTGAATGATGAGTCAATAGCGAGTTATCGCTAGTCGCGTGTCACGCGGTCGTTTGTGTCCTATGCACGGTTACCATTTCGTCGTGTGTCTCTTGCGCGGTTTCTATTTTGTCATGTGTAGAACGTTCGGTGTGTCGCAGGTGTGTGCAGGAAACACCCAAGAACTCAAGGATGAGTTTATGGTGAAGAATCAGAGCCTTGTTTTAAGACTCTAGTGATTTCGAAGCTCGCCAAAAGGAGTTAACTTCAAGATATTGAGAATAGTTACATTACTATGTGTAGTGTAACATTTCTCTTGTGAAGGGCAGTTTGAAGACTCTTCTTGGTTGGGAACAGTGTGGCACTGTTCCACATCACTGTACCTCAGCTCTCGGGGTTTGTAGAGGCTGGGAGTCATTCCCACCTCGTAACTCTTCATAATTTGTGTTCTAGGACTAGTGGCTGCCATAGTGCCGTTCGTTCAAGCTGACATTGCATCGTCAATACTTGATGAAATCGTGCAATCTTAATTTCTTATTATAAACGACGTTTAGACGCTCCAGATCCAATTTGAATCAGGTCATTTGAAGTTGTGACCAGAACGCTATAAACGTATAAAGCTGCTGTGCAAAAATCCGACTGTGCACTCTATCTTTCGTTTTAGGCACATTTGGGCCTACTGTGACTATAACACTTGAGTAGGGGTGAGCAAAGGGCGAAATCAAACATGTTCGCATTTGTCCTTGCACGAACATGGCCGTTCGGTGAACCAAACAGTGTTCGGCGTTCGCCTGTGAAGGCGTGTTCGGACGAACCTCGAACAAGTTCGTGTTTGAGACGGAGCGTTCTGTAGCAGCGCCACGAGCACGAACGTATTCGGACGAACCTCGAATAGTGTTCGGCGAACAATTTTCGCAAAAAATCAAAACCTGTTCGGTTCGCCACGTGTTCGTTTCTTTGCTCACCCCTACACTTGAGATCCACCCTGAGCTTTGTTTTGTTTCTTCTCTAGACTGGTCTTATGACCACTCACTTCTTGATTATTGTGATGCCCCTCATTTATGCTATGGCGGTGTGTCAAAGTTTTATTCGTACCGTCATCGCCCGGATAGTAGACAGTGTTGAATAGTAGACAGGGGTTTTCTATTATCTGGGTGTCTCTTATAAACAGGCTAGCCTCATTATAAGACACCTATTTATGTGTACGAGATAAGACATATATGTCTTATAATCACAACAGGGGTTTCGGGGTTTTCTTATAATTAGGGGGTGTCTTCTAAACGGTAATTAGTTACGTTAGGGGGGTACATGTATACATCTATGAATCTCTACTTTTACCTAGCCCTCCTCTATCACAGCCTCCTCACCTGCACTAACAGCAGGCTCCCTATCACCTAGGTCTGGCACTCGCTAGGCATGCCTAGCCGTCTCTCTAGGCTCGATCATGCGGTCAGCCTCAGCCGCCACTCCGTGGTAGTTGGGGGTCTCTTGGTATAGCACATCCAGGCCGGTTGCCGCGGCCACCTCCCTCACGCCCTCCGCCTGCATCTCCTCCTCCTCCTCCTCCTCTGGAGCCTGCCCAAGCAGGCGCGTGTTGTCGCCCGTGGTTCCCCCGAGGCACATGTCCTCGGAGACATCGGTGGTGCTCCTGGCGTGCAGGTGAGACATCACCAGGTGGTTCTCCGTCCCGTCCAGCTTGCTTGAAATCCCACAGTGGCGGAACGCATCAATGATGACCTTCTTAGGGACTTGATCCCATGCCTCCACGATCCACTATAACAACACGGGGTGCGGAGGCCTCCACAGGTTCCCTGCGGGTGGGACAGAGGCAGGGGTAGCGAGCCGTTAGAGACATGGAAAGAAAACAGTGCACAAGTTTAATTCAAAAGGCTACTCACCCTTTTTCGTCTTCAGGTGAATCTCTTCACGCATGAACCACCTGGCGTAGCGCGCTCGCGCAGCAGCCTTGAAGCACCACTTGATGGAGACGTCAAGGGGTTGAATCTGGCTCGTGCGCACCACTAGGATCACTGTAGGGGTGATGCTGTGTGTGCGGTAAGCTTGAAGCATGGTCTGGGTGATGTGGCCGCGGTAGGAGTCCAGCACCAGCATCGAACGCCTTGCGTTCTGGCCACGTTGGAAGTTCAGATGGGGCAGCACCTCCTTGGTCAGCCAGGTCTGCACAACGCTCTCGTCCATCCACGCGTTGTCCTGTGCTTGGCATACAATTCCTGCCAGGCACATAGGGAATAGACGGGCATCAGTCAAGGAGTGCAAGCTCATTAGGCTTACGGCTCCCGGATTCCTTGAGCTTACCTTCCGAAATCTCACAGCTGGGCACGTTCTTTAGCTTGAACCAAACCCAAGGGCGCAGCTTCTCATATGCGGTGCATGCGAGCATCACCGTGAGCTGCATCTTCTCGCATCCTGCAGTGCGGGTTGGGACCGAGCGCGCGCCACGGTGCTCAATCGTCCTCTCGGCCGGCATCTCAATGAAGAGTGGCGTCTGGTCAGCGTTGATGATGCGGGCCAGGTCGATGTTGTGCCACGCCCTGTTGATGCACACGAACTTCCAGAACGACTCGCGATCCTTAGTGCACTCTGCAAAGGGAACACACACCACGGCAAGAGGGGATGATTAGAAGCAAAGGGCAAGGAACATGCAGTCAATCATCGAGCGCGGATTCAAGGCCTTGAACACTCACCATCTGATAACCGTTGGCCGGCCTTGGTCTTCACACGCATGACCAGGTTCCAGCGGTCATAGAAATGCTGGCTCCAGTGAGAACTCACGTTCCAGTTCTTGCTGGGGTGGTGTTTCTTCATCCACTTGCGGCTCCACTTCTGGGTGTCTTTCACCGAGATCGCCACCTCATTAGCGCACTGCAGGCAGACGTAGAGGTACAACGCCGCCTCCATGTCGGGGCAGTGTGCGTGGCGCCCCCCCCCCCCCCCCCCCGTGCTTCTGCTTGTAGCAGCTCGCCGCTACTTTGTAGACGCCCGTAGCAGCCTCTGCACTCTAGCGTCTGATGCAGGCAATAGATGCGGTAGATTCCAAGGATGTCTTCTTCAAGGTGCCGAGCTCTTGGCAGCGGCGCGCCCATTTGAGCTTCCTGCGTACGGTCCATCCGCGTCGCCTTTACTTATTGTCATTGCTACGAGGGGAAGGTGGACAGGAGTTGGGATTATGCAGGGTAGGGTCTTTTGGCTTGGCCTTCTCAAGGGAAAGGAAGAATCGGGCCTGCTGCCTCCGCGTAGTCATCATCGCTGCCGAGCGCCTCGTTGACCACGATTTCGTCCTTGTTTGGTGTTTTCTTCATCTTCGTCTTAGCAGCACCCGTGCTGGATCCGGGGTTGCCGTCGTTCTTCCGCTTCTTCCTCTTGTGCGGCGACGAACGGTGGCCTTAGCAGGGGCTTCCGCGACCTTGGTTTTCCCCTTGTCTAGAGCAGTGATGCGCGGTTGACGCTCCTCCCCCGGACTGTCGTCATCAAAGAGCACCACGCGAGCACGCTTCCGCTTAGACTGTAGGCGATGACGCAGCCTCCGCCAGTAGCGGAACATCGTCGTCACCCGTGATGCTCCACGGGTTGTCATTGGAGTTTTCACCATCAAAGAAGACAGCATCAGCACTTCCCTCCGCAGCATTCGCATCCGCATCCGCAATTGCGGCCACATCCGTGGGCGCAACAGTATCAGCATCCGCTTCCGCCTCCTCTTCCATCCTCGCTTCCGCATGCGCCTCGTCGTCAGCCTCCGCATTTGTCAGAATCCCAACCACTAGACCATTGGGATAAAAGGGCTTGTTTCAGTAGCGGATCAGTGCGCCCATAACCCCCCAGGCGAACGCGCCTGTAACCCTCTCCAGGATCAATCGGGCATCCACAGTGCAGATCTACTGACACTCCCCCACACTGGAAGGCCCAGGACTAAGCACAGCGGCAATGGCCTACATGTGCATACACCGGGAATCGAACCTGAGACCGCTCTGATACCATGTCATAATCCCAACCACTAGACCATTGGGATAAAAGGGCTTGTTTTAGTAGCGGGTCAGTGCGCCCATAACCCCCCAGGCGAACGCGCCTGTAACCCTCTCCAGGATCAATCGGGCATCCACAGTGCAGATCTACTGACAGCATTCACATCCACCATCGCTCCTGTTGCATGCGCCGCTGCCTCCGCATGCTCACCATCAGCATCGGCACCCTCGTCGTTGTCTGAATCACCAGCCCGCCACTCTTCCACTTCGTCGTCACTCCCAACCGGCCGATTCCACCATTTGTCCTCGTTGATGTTGGCAGGAGCTATTTCATCCCCCAAAGCGCCGTCGTCATGGCCGTTCTCCGTCCAATCCTCCTCGCCGTCGCTGCCGTGTTCTTCGTCGCTTTCGTCGCCGTCGTCCCCGTCACAGCTCGCACTGGAGGCGACGGTAGATCTTCCCGCTTGCGCGTATTCTTCGCCATGGCTACACGGATGTCATCACTGGGCGAGTTAATTTGCCTGTAGTTATTCACCTGCACGTGAGGGCGAGGTGAGGACGTACCTGTGGGGACTTTGCTGCGCATGGTTACGGTAAGCCTGCCGAGAGCAAAGGTTGAGTTGAGATCTCAACCTCCTTAAACACCAAATGAAGCTCAAGCCCGACTACCCCCCCCCCCCCCCCCCCCCCCCCCCAAGCCAGAGTGCCCCTTCCAAAGGTGCCGAGCCTCCTCTATGAGGAATCTCCTCGTAGAGAACAGCCTTCACGCTGCCATCGTGCTGCCAACAGCGTTCCGGAAGCATCCATGCGCTGCTGGCAGCATCATTAGATGATGCCAGCACGGAGGGATGTTGCCAGCAATGGCAGCTTTGCTGCATCCCTTACTTGGCAAGTAGAGGCGCTGCATGCATCACCACTGAGGTCGTCCTATTTCAAATATATAATGGTATGGTACTTGGGTGGTTTCCACACACTTTGCAAATGTTATAGAGTTCTTATATTTTTTTCTATTTATAAGATTTATAAGACACCCTAAACCATCCCATATACAAGATAGCCCAAGCATTTTGAGTAGTGTACGAGATAAGACATACATGCCTGCTATCCGGGCGATGACGGTAGTTGTTAGTTTTTCAGTTAGCCTTTAGTGAGGTGCATGTTAGGGGATACACATTTTCTCTCACTCTATGCTTGTATCCCTCCCCTTTCACCTACCGCGTCTTCCTCCCAATGCAGCGTCTCCAACAATGTCACGACCTCCCCAACATTGGTTGATGTGTGGTAAGCTGATTCTGTGTTTATACAGTTGTTTGAGAGCAATTTGTTTATCTGAGTGTTTCCCCTAAATAAGACTAATACCGTAAGACACCTTTCTCCCCCCTTATCAGATGAACCACCATTATCTTAGCAATATCCCGTTATCCGGGTGATGACGGTAACTCTGTTCACACACTGATCAAGCTAGGATACCACACAAAAACGCAACAAATATCCCTAAAACACAGTGCCCAAGTTCGAGGGAGGGAAGGAGAGCGGGAGGGAGTTGGGGAAGGAAGGGAGAATAGTACAAACTTGGCGAAATAAAACCCATATCACAGACCTCTGTGGTCTTCTGTTGCAGGGGGTCTGGAATTTGGGAGATTACGGAACTTAAGGCCTCACCCACCTAATGCTAAAAGAGTCAATACGGCACACAAATAGATGTAACCCCTACGGTCTCGGAGCATGCCTTCTCATTGTATTCAGTAAATTTTGCAGCTGGTCCAGCTTTAGCTCCACCGAAGAAGCTGAAAGCACCTTGGCATGTGAGCAGTGGTGAGACCACCTTGAGCCTGCCCACCTTGCAGGTGTTAGTATTGATGGACTCGTACTCGGCCTTGAGACAAACCTGGATACAAGGTGGATACAGCGCAATCGAAACAATTGGAATTTAGAATGCAAGGGCTAGAAGAACACATAAAACTGAAAACCTACCATATTATCTGACATTGACCTTCCACCCCTCACCTGAGTGCTGGCAACAGTAGCACTGGAGGCAGGGGTGGTGCGGGGGCAGATGAGGCCGGGATTGTTGCGGTAGAGACCAATCCAGCTGGCTGCAGTCACCACTTCAGCTCCTGTGTTCTTATCCCCACTAGAGTCCTTGCTCTGCTGCAGCAGGCTCTCGCACGTGTCCTGAGCTGAGAGCATGCCGTACTGCAAGCAGCGAGGGACGGTGAAGGCGAAGGTGGCGTTGCGCTCGATGCAGAGAGAGCGGCCCGCCTTGATGGGCTCAAAGCAGTCCAGGCCGGGATTGAGAGAGGCAAGGTAAGTCGATGCGAGTCCCAGCTGGACGCTGATAGAGGAGCAGGTATCACCCTGGAGGATAAAGTGGGGGAGAGAGGAGACAAGACGACTTAGTGCAGATGATACACGTTAACAATGGGTCGTCTCCAGCTACAGATGACAGAGATAAAACTTCCTTTAAGAAGGTGAGAAGGTTGGGAAGAGTGGGAATTGGATAGAGGAAGGGTTTTTCCTTCGAGCAAGAGTAATATATTCCGCTTCCTTGGTCCAGGCTCACTTTGAGGGCATAGAAGAATGCAGTGCAGGGGGTGACGCTTCCCACCCCAATCACCTTGCCCGCAGGCAAAGGCTGGCTGCAGTTAATGCCCTGCATGTGAAAGAACATGCAAAACTGATTAGAGATAGAGTGTGGTGGTGGATACATCAGAAGAAGGGCCTCAACATTTGGAGACCACCAGCCCTACAAGCCTATTGTAAATGTGTACCGTTGCCACCACTCAACTTGTCGTTTCAATGCAAGTGCGCCCATGACTTGCCCCTCTCACCATGTTTTGCGATGCAAAGCCAGCCAAGGAGATGCCAGCCGCAGGGAAGACATCCGAGCACAGCCAATTGGCGCCAGTGACTGTCAACATGGAGGCCGTGGTGTTGGCTGGAGCAAGGAGAGGAGGAAGGAGGCCGGTACAGAAGAGAAGGTGTGAAGAGAATGCAGAAGATCATAGATCAAGTACTGAGGAGGGTGGATCTACACGGTTATAAAAAAAGCAATGTAACAGCACCTGGGTCGCAGGTGGGGAGGTTGTCAACGGTTATGCTGCCAACGTAGTTAGGAGGACAGATGCAGGAGTAGGCACCCTTGCCGTCATTGATGCATGTCCCCACAGCGCAGGGGTTGCTAGAGTAGGAACCGCACACATCAACTGTTGGATTTGCAGCAGGGAGGACATGCGCGGCAGAGGAGGGATTGATGGTGGGGGAAACGAGAGGAGGGAGGGCGGGGAGGGGAGGGACGGGGGGGGGGGGGGGGGGGGGGGGGGGGGGGGGGGGGGGGGGGGCGTGGAGGACACCTGCGTTGAGATTTAAAGCATTCAAACGACAACCTGCCAGCATTTGGAAGGGCAGATGAAGGAGCAGACGCCCTGCCTTAAGATCCAGATATGATGAAAGAGGTTTACATTTACCACCATGCCATGGATGCATTTGAGGATCTCCAAGCGTACCGCAAGGGAAGAGCAGTACGCGTGAAAACGACTCATGATTGGTTCAGAGCGACATGTTTAGCCACAAGAACGACTCACCATATGCACAAGTATTGGAGCCAGGCCCAATCGGAACTGCAACAAAGGGCTGCTCGGTTTCGTTCGGTATGGTGCAGTTGCAGGTGTTGCTGTTGGTCTTCGTGTTCGCCTGGCATGTGAAGCGACCGCACGGGTTCATGCTGGGCTGCAAATCCCCATTGCCCTTGTAGCTCTTCTGGCCGCAAGGGTCCTTGGGAACTGGAAAGGTAGCGTGTGTGAAGAATGGGACAAGCATGTAAGTGGGCCGAATTCAAAACTGTGAAGGTGTCTCTGCCCGCTGAGCAAATACAGAAAGTATTCATATTGTTGCAAACACAAACTAGTGGCAACGTGGTGCATGCTTCACTCCTGACAATGGGGTAGATGCCTCACTCTTGACAATGGGGTAGATGCCTGGCAACACGTTGATGCCACACACACCATCCCCTCCCTGAATGTCCATGCGCATGTGGCCCCTGTCTCCCCACTCCAATCCCCACGAGTTGCGGATGATCCAAAACGGTGGAGCAGTTTGGCTCGGGCGGCCGTTATTTGTGAAAAGGAGATACCCAACAACGAGTACAGCATGGTCCAGGTTGCCAGTGTAGCAGGCAGGATCCTGGTACTTGAAAGTCTGGAGGAGAGAAGGAGATGGTGAGCACAGGGAAGGTAGACACAGATGCGGTCATATGAGACATGCGGTTTCCTATATCGGTTCCATGTGGCCACCAATAGGAGCACCCATGTCAGTTGAAGGTCTTATCGGTTTCAAGAGAGGAGGAATTGAGCCTTAGCCTGAGGCATGACAAGGACTTCCCATTGGCATGCCTACAAGGAAACTTGCAATATGACCACATGATCAGAGTATCAATACTCACCCCGTCGTACTGTACAAACGAGGTAGAAGAGGCTTCAATGTGAACCACCACTGGCTGTCGTCGCACTGCCAGCATGAGCCCTACATGACCCTTAAACCGCGTGCGCTCAAATCCCTGGATGGGGTACTTCGATGGCTGGGGAGCAAACAGCGTATAATGGGAGATAAATGAATGAGTGGTCGTAACACCGCAACCAGAAAGAGGGCTAGAGATTTGGAAAGGAAAAAAGGAAAGGGTTTAAAGGTGACGTGCAAAGCCTGTTAAGAAGCAAAGTTTGCATACACAGCATGCATACCAACCAAGGGTAGATTCAAATGCAAACTTGCTGACCTCACAGCCAAATGTTTCTGTCCACTTGCTGTGCTACCCGTGTATCTTTTTCTCAAGGGCACTGTCCGCACATCTACCTGCATATACTGTTATGCTGCTGTCTACATTTTGGTATGGTCACTCGATTATGCTTGCACAGGGTTTCTGGTTTACATTGGTCTCTCACTCAAAGCTCGTTCCTACCGGCTTGCTGTCTGTTGTGAGTCCACCAGCGGGCAGAGTGATAAGCCTTTCAAAGGCCGCGGCAGGAGAGCCGCCTGCCATGCACTTGGCAGTGAGGGAGGTGAGCCCCATGGCTGCAAAGAGTGAGTCCACTGACAGCCGTGGCGCCTCACTGTTCAGCGCAATGCCGTACGCTGCCTCCACACTCGCCACCACCGCATACGCCCAACTCGCACCTGAAAGGGAGATGCAACACAGAAGTTCATTGAATAAAAAGGAGTATCACTGATACAGAGAGAGTGCCAGCAGGGTAAAAAGTACAACAAAAAAACTGTTCCAATCCATATACCCCAAACCTTCCTCATTCCCACTCACTGCAGTCCTTTTGGTTCTTGACCGGCCAGCCGAGGAAGGGCATGGAGTCCCAGGAGTGGGAGCCGCTGACTTGCCATGCACTCTGCTGGTTGGCCAACACTCGGTAGTCCGCACTCATGTAGCGCATGAAGGGACTGGCTCCCACAGGCGCATATGACGCCACAGAGAGAGTCAGACCAAAGGCTGAGCAGGAAAAGTGGGTTTGCAGAAAAGGAGAGATGAAAAGACATGTGGGTGCTTGCTCATGTCTCGTCTCCATGGGTTGTTCTTTTGAAATCGCTGAAAAAAAGGGCAAGGCAGAGAAAGAGAGTGCGCTATGCATTGCACAATAAAAACAGCATTGAGTGCTGGAAAAAGAGACCGAATGACACTTATGCAGAGAGGTGACGAGAAGGAAAACTGTTTTTCAAGCATGTCTTCCTGGGATCGGGTTGATCACCTGGAATGATGTCTACCGGCTTGCGTGGAGCTGGAAGGCCTGCAGAAAAGAGAAGGACGAGGACATACAGGCATGGCAGCCATAACTCATCAATTTGACTCAAAGCATACTGAAAAAGGAGCATATCACCAGTTCATCCTCCTCCTCACCATCACCATCAGCATCACTGTAATGATCACCATGAGCATCACCACCACTACCACCATTACATTAGAGCTGCTTTTACCTGTGTGAACTCCTGACTTGAGGATGAGATGCATCTGGAACGGCTTCACAGTGGTGGACGCCACGAAGCCAAAGTAGAACGCCTGCTGCTCCGCTCCAGCCTGCAGCACCTCACACAGCGCCAGCCTCCTCTCCAGCAGCGGCTGAGCTGGCTTCACCTCCGTGGCAGCCAGGAACACCTGGATGGTGCCGGGCTCCCCAGGCTCATAGTCCACCCACGCCGTGTATGCCTTTCTGTTGGTCAGCTGAAACGGCGACTTCACAGCGGCTATTGACTGGTCCTGGCCTTGAATGTTCAGCCCCACGTGCGGGGTGCTCATGTCGCCATGCAGCTTGTCCCGCAGCGTGTCAAACTCAACCGCCATGCTGCGGGTGTCCATGCCACCATACCCCACACCAGATCCATTCCCCACCCGGTCCGTTGCCGAGACGACAAAGGCGAAGCCGTTGTTGCCAGCACGGCCGGATTGAGGGGCGAGGGAGAAGGTGAAGTTGGCCCGGAAGGCGAGCTGCACTCCACACCCCGACACCACCTGTCCCGCCCCGTACACAAACAGAGGCACTGGATCCGCGGTGAATTCCCCCCCCGTCTCCTTCTGCGTCCCTTTGGTGAGCACAGTTGTTGGCGGGACAATAGACAAGCAGACTGAAGTACTGTTGGTGCTGCCCGAGGTACTGTTGGTGCTGCCTGAGGTGCTGTTGGTGCTGCCCGAGGTACTGTTGGTGCTGCCCGAGGTACTGTTGGTGCTGCCCGAGGTGCTGTTGGTGCTGCCCGAGGTACTGTTGGTGGTGCCTGAGGTGCTGTTGGTGCTGCCTGAGGTACTGTTGGTGCTGCCCGAGGTACTGTTGGTGCTGCCTGAGGTGCTGTTGGTGCTGCCCGAGGTACTGTTGGTGCTGCCCGAGGTACTGTTGGTGCTGCCCGAGGTGCTGTTGGTGCTGCCCGAGGTACTGTTGGTGCTGCCCGAGGTACTGTTGGTGCTGCCCGAGGTACTGTTGGTGCTGCCCGAGGTGCTGTTGGTGCTGCCTGAGGTACTGTTGGTGCTGCCCGAGGTACTGTTGGTGCTGCCCGAGGTGCTGTTGGTGCTGCCCGAGGTGCTGTTGGTGCTGCCCGAGGTACTGTTGGTGCTGCCCGAGGTACTGTTGGTGCTGTCTGAGGTGCTGTTGGTGCTGCCTGCATACATGCCGGCCACACAAGCATTATTATAATGGATGAGAGGAAATCTGAGAATTCCTAATCATGGCAGATGATGATGAAGTGAGGCGTCTTGAGAGCAATAGCAGTGCAGTGATATATCAGACGAAGGGTGTAATGCAGTGACATGGCAGGGCACACGCATTCGCATCCCTTGCAGAAAGAGTGCCCATGCCATGTTCCACCCCTACTGCATCTGCCCCAATTCTGTGTGTGCTGCGACCAGGGAGCTCCCTACCGTCAGCCACGCAGTTGAAAATTCCAGATTGGATGTACCCCGCATCGCATAGACAGGTTGGGACCAGGGTAACTTGGTCTGGAACGCACACCCCTCCTCCACCACAAGGAGCAGCAGCAGCAGCTGCAGTGGAGACGCCACAGAATGCATTGCATGCTGCTTCCTGCCGCTGCACCACATTAGTGCAGCCAGACGAAAGTGTGAAGCAGTTGCTATCGAAATTGAGAGCCTGGCATGTCCCGTTGGGCAGAGGACCATAAAGAAAATTGCTGGAGAGGCGCAGGGTGCTGATGGCGGGCAGCGTGATGGGGCTGGCAAGGTAGTTGCTGGAGAGGTTGCTGGGAGAAGGAGAGGAGAGGGGGAGCGAAAGAGAGACCCAGGAAGTGAGGAGGATAAGTGTTTGCAAAGTAATTAAGCAGATTATCACCTCGCCAACAGGCAAATTGATCCAAGATGTGTAATCCTGGGGAGTTTATTCATGGGCCATCGAATTGAAATCACTGGAGCCCATGGCTTGCAACAAACCAATCATTGTGCCAGAGGCTGACAGTAGTAACTACGCTGAAGTATTTGGTGCGGAAGTACTGATGAAGAGGCTTATGGTGCAAAGAGTGGTGTGGTGGCTTACAGAAAGGTGAGGTGTGTGAGCTTGGAGAAGCTGTCAGGAATGCGGCCGTACAGCTTGTTTGAGGCAAGACCCCTGAAGCCCATGTGGTGGTGGAGAGACAGGGCGGAAAAAAAAGAGAGAATGGCCAGATTGAGAACGCTTGGAGCCATGTGAGGCCGGCACATGTTTGCATTTAGGGTGTGAAAGAAAGCACATGGGCTCCTGATGGTGTCAGGAGGAGATTATGGTGGAGCGGGCAGGAGAGAAAGAATCGCGTGTGTGAAAAGCAGACTCATCAGCATCAGAACGCGCAGAGACGCTTTGCTGGACGAGAAACTGCATTGGCGGAGTGGGTGCCCACCTACATGATATTTCAGCTTCATGATCGACCAAAATCCTTATCAACAATCAGAGCAGTGTAACGCGCAGAGAAGCTTTGCTGGATGAACTTCATATTGCAGCTAAGTTGCTGGGCACTACGTACATGACAGATAACTTGGTGAGGGAGCCGATTGAGTCAGGGATGAGTCCATAGAGCTGGTTGCGAGACAGTGATCTGATTGTTATAAGGATTTGGGTCGACAGGGAGAAGGTTAGTCCAATAAAGTGGCACGAAAACGTTCATATCTCTTTTCTCCAAATGGTGGTGATGACACAGAGAGAAGGGTGTGGGATTGAGACGAAGGGGGAAGAGGGGATTGAGGACAGGGGCAAGAGGAGGAAAAGTATTTGATGAAGAAAGGAAGTGCTTTACAGGGATGATAGTCTTGAGAGGGAGCTTATGGCGGATGGAATAGAGCCAGTGAGCTGATTGTTGTCAAGAACCCTGAGAAGAAAAAAGGGTAATTGGAGAAAATATTTAGTTGAGTCAGGTCAGGCGACAGGTAATCTTTTTTTTTTTTTTTTTTTTTTTTTTTTTTTTTTCGGGGATGTACATGGAGGTATAGCCTCTTTGAATGCAACAGCACAAGGAGAGGCAGCAGCCAGTAATCGGACACGTATGCAAAGTAAAAAATGGTTTCTCTCGCTGTCTCCTCTCTTCTTCCTTTCCACGTTCTTCCATAATGCTCTTTCCTGCCTCCGTAGGCCCTCTATGGCAAGTTACCGAACATACTCGTGCAGCTCCCTCCACAGTTCAAGCTCAGGCCTTGATGTGCGCTTCAGGCAATTCTAAAATTGCTTGCCCTTAATAGCACTTCCCACCGATTTTCCAAGCTCAGGCCTTGCTGCCCCCTCAGCAACTTCAACACAAAACTCTTGGATCCCTCGCTACATCCACCCCAAAAAAACTGTCACCACATATCCAACTACTCAATATTTGGTGACATTGGTAAATAAATTATTCATGAATGGGTGCAGCCAGGCTGTTGTAGAGTAGAGGCAACATGAGGAGGAACCGACAAAGCAAGAGACGGGCCCCAGAGTTGAGAAGAGATGGTGAAGCAGCAACCCTGTTTGCTTGGTACAAGAATGTAGATGCTACAGATTCGACTAGTGATGCTTGCAGGCCTTGCGGATGCTAGGGGGATAGTGAAGACAGGGGAGTGTAGGCCCGGTAGTGACATAATCCAGATGCTCAGGCTTGATGGTACTACCAAGTGTGAAGTTTTGATAAAACTAGACAGTACAAGAGCATGCATAGCCCCACAAGGGGCAGTTAGGCTTACAAACTGGTGAGCGCTGTAAGTTTTGTTATCGAGGACGGCAGCGACCCTGACAACATGTTCGAGTAGAGATACCTGTTGACATTGACAGCAAGGGAAGTATGAAAGGGGGGGGAGGGGGAGGTGTACACGAAGTTTAGACGAGAGCAAGACACGGAAACTACTTCGAGCACAAAATCCTTGGCCAGTTGTGCTATGAAGAATCATGAGTCCTTGTGCCCCAGCTGAGGCACAGGTTTAGGTCTCTAGCCACCAGCCAAAGGCCAGCTGGACTTGGAGTGTGTGCAAAGTGAGGTGCAAGCAAGACACTTGCTTGAGTGGGAGTGCGATCCTGGCACCCAGATAGAATAATCCAAAGAAACAAGCTCAGAGAAGGATGCTGCTTTTCAATTGGATTGATACGAAACTGGAGGACACCAGGCAGTGCAAGGTGGAAAGTGGAGCGGGGAGAAAAGAAAGAAGAGGCGAGGCCTTACACGGAGCCCAGAGATGTCAGGCTGCCAATGGTGGCAGGGATAGAGCCGTTAAGTTGATTTTTGTGTAGATACCTGTGATTGAACCAGGGTGATGTTTGTAAACACAAAACAAAACAGCCCACTTATTGCTATTGGTCACAAAAAATAACGGCCATGGTGTTAGTGATAGCAATAAGACCCATTGATTACCATGGCCTCATGAGTTCAAAGTGAGTACAGCAGGCATCGAACAGAATGTAATGGCTGTCAATAGCCTGGCAACCGGTGTGTGTGAGAACAGCTGTGAAAAGTTGTTCAGTAAACGACAACGTTTCTAATCATACAAATGACGTGTTCCTCCAATTTCCTCTGAAACACACTCTCAAGGAGTTCAGAGGTGTGCGATGACAAGGCTACAATGTGAGTGAGAGCACTGATGAGGTATGTTGCCTTGAAGCTGATTGGTCAAAAGGTCTCTATGTAACGAATGGGATGGCAGAAGTGAAAAAAAAAAAACCCAACAGTGGTACGAAGCATAGAAGCATGGCATGAGGCATGGCAGCACATTATGCAACGAGTGAGGGGGCGAATGAGGGCACGATAGAAGGGAGACTCCAGTGAGAAAGAAAAGAATGAAGGCGAGAAGTCTTACAGAATTGCCAGTGACTCCAGGGAGCCCATTTCAGCTGGGATAGAGCTGGTGAGCTGGTTCGTAGATAACGATCTGAGAAAGAAAAGGGCAGACAGCGCAGAATGCCAAAGGAAGGTTAGAGCCCTCAGAGGCATGAATGCACACATGCACATGGAGGCACCCGAGACAAAGACTGGTGCATGCACGCGTCACGTGCATATGGGAGAGTAAACTACTGTTGTTGCGTCAGGTGAAAGTGGTGCAAGATAAGAGAAATATTTTAGACTAGGACACAAACGATTCCTGTTTCAAACGCATGGTGGATCACTTCACTTCTGGGATGCACAGACTGCACATTCATGTAGCGCTGAACTGGTACACATAACACCAAAGTGAGTGAACCACCAGGTGTTGTATCTCACAGGTAGGACAATTTGGTGAGAGCACTCAAGCTAGCAGGAATGCTGTCTGAAAGCTGGTTGTCGGAAAGGTTTCTGAATGAGACCATGGTGGGTGGGGTTGAAACAGCCGGGAAGAAATGAATGAGAATGAGGACCCTACAAACCACCACTGAGCAGGAAGGAGTCTCTCTGGAGGAGCAGCCTCACTGCGAAGCAGCATCGGATAGGGCAGGCCCTCTGGCCTGGCACCCCATTCTAAGGCATGTATAGGAAATTCATGTTGGAAGCAGGTAGAGTTCTGTGTGATTGATGTGTTGTGTGGGCATGAACACATTATGTAACCAGACTTGTTTTGATTTTAATATCTTGATCTCAAGGTAGAAAACCAAAGCCAGCATTTTTTAATCCAACTGCATACACAGCTGTCCAGATCCGAAGTGACAAGTGTACAGGGTCCCACAAACAGGGTCCCACAAACAGGGTCCCACAAACAGGGTCCCACAAACAGGGTCCCACAAACAGGGTCCCACAAACAGGGTCCCACAAACAGGGTCCCACAAACAGGGTCCCACAAACAGGGTCCCACAAACAGGGTCCCACAAACAGGGTCCCACAAACAGGGTCCCACAAACAGGGTCCCACAAACAGGGTCCCACAAACCGGGTCCCACAAACAGGGTCCCACAAACAGGGTCCCACAAACAGGGTCCCACAAACAGGGTCCCACAAACAGGGTCCCACAAACAGGGTCCCACAAACAGGGTCCCACAAACAGGGTCCCACAAACACGGTCCCACAAACAGGGTCCCACAAACCGGGCTGTGATGTCTGACATATACTCATGAAGGATAATGTGAGTGCATCTCACATGATTGCCAATCGAGTGAGTCCACTCAAGCTCCCAGGGATGCTCCCTGAAAGCTGGTTGTCCGAGAGATCACTGCGAGACAGGCATGCAGGGCAGAGGACGAACGGGCGAGTGACAAGAAGTGAGGAGAACAAAACTGAGGGGCGGAGAGATGCACAGGATGATAATGGGGTGTGTGTAGGAGAGGAAGGGCAAATTATGGCACGGATGGGCTAGTGTGACAAAGGGTGGGGAAGGGAAATGAAGGGACACGTTGCAACACGTTTGTGGTGTTGTAATGTTCTATTACTACATACATATGCTAGAATTGTTTAGGTGAAGGTTGTTGGTTGTACCCTCCACAAATTGTGGTTGATTCTTGGTTGAATAAGGGCAAACACCAAGGATCAGGCGAAACAGGCAAATGAACATTTACGGATGCACATGTTTCAAAACGCAGATCCCATTACCTGTAGGCCCTTGGTTTGGGCGGCAATGGGGCTCAATGACGGATTTGTGGGCTTGTGTGGCAGGCGTGCAACAATTTTTGGGTCGGATCTGGGCAGCCAGCTTATTACAACAGGCCTTAGCTAGGTCTATGCCAGGTGTGAAGTCTTCTCATGACGAGCTAGCTGGCAGCATGAGAGGAAAGGCAGTTAATCCAGAAGGAGAGAAAGGGCAGCACTCACAGGTTAACGAGGTTGAGCAGAGAGCCAATGGATGGAGGGATGGGGCCGGAAAGATTGTTGGAATTAAGAAACCTGAGTGGCATGCAGTGGCATAGCACGCAGTGCAGTGGATTCAGGGTACACCTTTGAATGGTAAGAAGCAATTGCAAAAGGATGAATTTGTGTGAGGCAAAAAGGATGAATTTGACAGTTGATAGTGTTTGGAATGGGTCCAAAGAGCTGGTTAAACGGGGGGGTTTATTATTTTCCAAACATTTCGGTTCAGTTAGGCCAGGGTTAGCCGAGCTGTGCCGGATTTCTAATGCAAGTCTTAGGATTTGGGTTCAACAGTAGGATGTTTGACTGGAAACCAGCACATCACAGTTAGTGTTGGTGTTTATTTTTGGTAGGCAAAGCAAGTAATTACGAGTTTGCATTGGTTTTGATTCTTTCCCATGCCCATTCTGCTCTACCAAGTCCAACTCCAAACCGAACCTGAACATGTGAGTCCCAAACATTAACATGTTCGACTCTCCTATTCAAACACCGAACACCTTCTATGCCAACAAAGGCTCGACACGAACCGAATGTGTGTAGTTTGGGTTTCAACCATGTTCGTGCATGTTGGAGGTGAACCAGTTCGGGTTCACCGTTTGCTCATGCCATGCAGATATCTGAACAGCGGTGGTCATGGGATGATACGGTTGGTCAATCAAAGAAATTCCAAGAGAAAATGGGCAGAGTAGTGCGGCAAAGAGAAAACCAAATTGCAGTGCAATGAGAGAATCCAGCAAAGATAAATGTTGAGAACCAGCTGCTGCGTCTATGTACGTGCTGGGGCCTGGAAACCTCATTTTCTGGCATTTTAATTCATACCGGCACACAGCTGTGTGCAGCTCACAGGCTAATCAATCGACTCAGACTGCCAAAACCGGAAGGGATGCTGCCTGAAAGCTGGTTGTATGAAAGTTCCCTGTTAGGGTGTGGATAATGAAAAATAGGTTGGCTTATGGGCATCAAAACACTCCACAGAGGAAGTGAAGGTGGAAGACATGGCAGCGCCTGGTTCAAATTGATCCGTGTCCCCAATTAAAAGCCGTCATCGAGGCGAACCACTGTTTGGTGAACTGCTCATGCCTAGCACGAGAGGCAGTGGATGGAGCCTGGAGGGATGGGGCTGGAGTGATTGTTAAAAACAAGAGGCCTGAGTGGTGTGGTGGGCATGGCACGCAGAGGAATGAGCTCCAGGTGCTATCTTACTAGTGAGAATTGTGAAGAATTTTTTGAGAGCACGGCGGAACATTCTAACTGCACAAAACACTCACACATGGCATTTAAAGTGCAGAATTGCAGAAGGATGATAGCAAAAGAGCAAGTTCGAGAGGGTCACATACAGATGTGTCAAACCAGTGAGGGAGGTGATGGATTCTGGGATGGGACCAGAGAGCTGGTTGCGATGCAGGTATCTGAATGGCGGGTGGTTATGTTATGGCAGTTAGCCGATGACAATGAGCAACCTTGATTGAAAGCCGCTGAGAATCGCCAAGGGTGAGGGATATTCATGGTGAAGGAGATACATGTTACAAAACTTCATGAGAAGATGAGCAAAGAAAAGTGAAGCAAAAGAAGTATTAGTTCTGCAGTGGATGAAGAACAATGGAAGAATCCAGCGAAGAATACCAAATGTTGGTTCAATGCAGGTTCTTTCTCTTGGCATGTCTTGAATGAGACTGGCACACAGCTGTGTGCAGCTCACAGGTAAGCTTATCAGCTCAGCTGCCAAAATTAGAAGAAAGGCTGCCTGAAAGCTTTATATTTGCAATGTCTATGAGAGCCTGTGTGGACTACAAGGTATGGATGGGCTCAGGCCAATCCAAAATGCTTGGACAGGGAGGCGAAGTAAGGACAGTTGTGATTTTTACTCATATGTTTGAGCGAGTATCGAGGCGAGGAGGCCAGGCCAAGCCTCACTCGACTCTCTTCGATACATAACTCAGGCAGCCAACCGAGCTGGGTAATAATCAACTTGCCAAAACCTCATGTGTTGCAAGAGAAAAGTGGTAAAACGGCAGTGATGAGTGATAACGTGAACAGAGCCCTCACACACACCGACAGAGCTACGTCAGAAGGCTGAGACGGGAGAGGGGAGAGGAGAGAGGCGAGAGGCGAGCAGGGAGAGGGGAGATTGGAGACGGGAAGAGGGGATAGGGGAGTGAGAGGTGAGAGACTAGAGGGGACAGGGGTGAGCAGTGAGAGGAGAGGTGAGAGTGGAGAGGAATGAAGAGAGGGGATGCACCCTTGTTGGCAAGGAATGGGCAGCCAAAATGGCATGCAACAGCGTTGTGAAGCATGGCTGGCGATTGTATCATTGGCACTACGATAGCGGAAGCTAGTAGTTTCCTACGGCTCTGGAGATTTGACATGGGGGAGAAGGATATTTTTCACGCTTGAGTTGGCGATAAACGAGTATGTTTTCTGTACAAAGCTAAGCTTACATATATGCGAGTGCTGTGAGGTTAGTGATGGAGGAAGGCAAGGTTCCAGACAGCATGTTGGAGCGGAGAGAGCTGTCAAATAGACCGGGAGGCACAGTGTGGGGGAAAATGGGAGAATCAATGGTAGGAGAACAGAGAAAATGAACTGCGATGCACAACAAACAAACAACAACCATCGACAACAGAATAGGGTATTACCTCAAAGAGCATCGCATGGCAATATTTTTAGCATGACAGGCAGGATAATAAGGTGTATGAGGTGCAAGCATGAAGATATTCCTACAAGGAATCATCCAAACCACGGGGATGTTTTTATGGATACCGTTGGATGGGTTGGGGTCGGGGTTGGTGTTGGGGTTGGGGACCCAACCAACTCGGGATCTGACTAAAGATGCAGATGCAGCTGATTTGTTTCAACAATTGAGTCAGATCAAACTGGGCAGTAAAGCGATCTTCTGAACTGAGATATACAGGGAGGAAAGAAATGATATAGATGTAACACGAGGGGTAGGGCTTACAGGTATACAAGTCTGGTCATGGAACCAATTTCAGCAGGGATGGAGCCAGAGAACTGATTATTATACAGGTACCTGAATGGAGCAACACCGAGATGAGATGCAAGGAGAGGCAAAGAGGTCCGGCTCAATCACCAAATTCACTCATCGGAAGAACCACAGCACGGTGAGACTTGAATGAGGAACAAAACAAACAAGCGCACAGGGAAATCTGCTCTAATCAAGGTGGAAAAAAACTGCTCACAGCATCTCCAGGTGCATCAGCAGCACATTCAGCAATCACCTTGTGCTACTTCGTAAAATGTTACAACAGCAAGTTATCCTATTAATTGGAACTGAGTAATAGATATTTTTATATAACTTTATAATCCACCCGTAATGTTATGTTGTTTATCATTTCTATCGTCTTATTGAGTTGCTGTATGCAAAACCTTTGTTTTCGGTCAAGAATGGAGAAACAAATGCCTTTGATTTTTCACATAGGCTGTATTGAAGCTCACATGCGGACTCATAGCAACTTGTAGACAAGGGCTAACGTACACCATAGCTATACACACGGTGTTGGTGTTAGGCCCCAATCTCACATTTTGTACTTGTACTTTTATATCCTAGTTTAGTGTAGTTTGCACTTTGTGTTTGGTTGGGTGTACACCCACATCCCAACCAAACCCAAATGTAATCTCCAAGCAATCTCCAACCCACCAATTGGAGATTGCCTTGGGATTACCCTTGATTCCCTAGGATTGCCTCCTGATTCCCTCCTCATCCCTACCTTGCTCATTCCGGATGTACTTAAAGAGCTTTGAGCTCACTACTATAGTATCGATTCTAAGCTCAAGTTCTGACATGGTATCAGAGCAGCTCAACCGCATACGCGGATCGTGATCCTCTCATCTCTGCGGATACTTGTCCCGCAAACCTCGGGGAAGCCATCGCCAATCTCGTCGCCGTTGATTCGCGACATTCATCGGCGGAATTTCTCCCGCCAAATCTTCCCGTCACCATCGACGGAAACTTCTCTGGTAAGCGCATCGTCGGCGCTCTAACCTAACACTCGTTTTCATCAATTCGTCACTTCTTCTCCTCGACGGGCTGCCGCCCGTCGCCCTGCAGCTTCTCGTCGGGCCGCCGCCCGTCGCCCCGCAGCGTCATCTTCGGGCTGCCGCCCGTCGCCCCGCATCTGCACTCCTACCCCCATCCCCCCTCTTTCCCGCAGCTGAACAGGTGCAGCAACGCAGCCGAGCAGCAGCGTAGCCGCGAAGCTGAGGGTGGTGTGTGGGGGGGTGTGTGGGAATAGGACTAGTAGGTAGTTGACACTAAATTGGCGTCTCAGTCAAATTCTCCTTCGTAAACCCTAAACCTCCGGTTCTTCAAAATCTCCTTTGGAAACCCCAAACCTCAAGTTCCTATTGGTGACTTAAGAGCGGCGCTCCGCGCGAGAAGTTAAGGGGTCTCCACCATGGCTTTCTCGTCTTCCACCATGGCGAACCCCATCACCCCGCTCCGCCTTGAAGCCGATGGCTCTAGCTCCAACTTCAAGGCGTGGAGCTACGGAGTTGACAAGCACCTCCTGAGCCGTGACGTGCAGGGCCTTGACCTCAAGGACGTCCTCCTCAACCGTGGCAAGGGGAAACAGCCCACTCTTCCCCGTGAACCGACCGAATCTTCAAGTGATGCTGACGTGATGACGTACGAAGAAGCTGTTGAGAAGTACCGGAAGTGGGAGAAGGCCGATGCTGCCATCATCAGCGTCTTCATTGCCTCCACCCCTCCCGAACTTGTCAACACGTTCCACAACTACCCTACCTCCAACGCCATCTGGAAGTATCTCCAGGATCGGTTCATGAACAAGACGGCGGTCGGAGTGGCGATTCTCATCCCCAGCATGTTTCAAGTCCGCCTTGAGGACTGCTCAGGAATGGCTGATTACATCGCCAAGGTGCAGACCATTCATGGTGAACTCAAGGAGCTGGGTATAGTCTTCCCCGAACAAGCCCCTGCAGCCGCCCTTCTTGTTGGTCTCTCCTCGGCATATGAAGTGACGAGGAAGATGCTCCTCACGCTCTCAGCGGAAGACCTCACCTTTGCTAAGGTCTCCACCGCACTCCTCTCTGCCGAGAAAGACTCCACTGCTCAGGCCAAGGCATACGCCATCCGTGCTCCCATGCCCCTAGCAAGTGTTGCAGCAGCCCTTGCCTCGGCGCCTTTCCAGCGCAACCGCTTTCCTCCGTGCACCTACGTCGTCAAGTATGGCAACCGCAAGGGACAAGTGTGTGGTGGCACTAACCACCCCCTTGCCACGTGCTTCAAGAAGAAAGACGACGAGTGGTATGCCATCCACGGGGTTGACAAGAAGCCGCCAAACTGGATGCGCGCTCGTAAGGCCAATCTCGTTGAGGTCCAGGACCCCTCTTCGGCTAGTGCTAGTGACAGTGCTCCTGTTGATGTGCGTATCAACCTGTTGTTTCCTGGCACTGCCATGATTAATGAAGCCACTTCCCAGTACATCGACTCATCACAGGCACCACAGTACATAGAGTTCACACTCGACAGTGGGGCCACTCACACTGTGCTCAAGGAGACACTCTCCTTCAAACCCTATCCAGCACCTATCCCTCTCTTGGGAGCTGACTCCAGCTTCACCACCCTAGCCAAGGGCACCTCCACAGTCCCATGCCCAGCCTTCCCTTCCGGCACCGTCACTGGCATGTGCGTGCCTTCACTACGCCACAATCTGGTGGCTCAAACAGAAATTCAGAAAGCAGGGCTACGCACCATCTTCTCGGAGAATGAGGACCACTGCGACATCATTGACCCACTCACCAACAAGGTCTTGGCCCGCTTCACCCTCAATAGCAGCGGCCTCTACACGCTACGCGTTCCTCTCCCACAGGTTTCAACCACCCAAGCACAGGCTCCCATCACACCATGCACATGTCGCAGCCTCTCCAACCCGACCATCCTCTATCATCATCGGTTAGGGCACCCAAACTTCCGCACGCTTGCTGACATGGCCTCCAAGAAACTTCTTCTCGGCCTGCCAGCCACACTTCCTCCACCACCTGACTCACCCGCTCCCACGTGCCTTGATTGCACCAAGAGCAAACTGCGCCAACAGCCCCCACACTGCCTCACCCACAATCGCAGCGGCACCACTGGACCTAGTGCACATGGACGTCTGGGGCCCTGCCCCTGTTCTTGCACGAGGTGGATATCGCTACTTCCTAGTTATCGTGGATGACCACTCACGATACGTCTCTGTTCACCTCCTCCACACTAAGGCTGAGGCTCCAGAGGTCATCATGGCGTGGGTCAAGCAGGCACAGACCACCTTTGACCTCAAGGTCAAGCGCCTTCACTCGGATGGGGGGGGTGAATTTTGCAACGACAAGCTTAAAGCCTTCTGCTCCTCCGAAGGCATCCAGCAAAACTTCACCCTCCCTGACAGCCCTCAACAGAACGGCATAGCTGAGAGCCGCAACCACACTCTAGTGCAGATCACTCGGTGCCTCCTCAGCCACTCCAACGCTCCACACTCTCTCTGGGGATACGCTCTCTACCACGCCGCCCTCCTCTACAACCTTTACCCCCATCCGCACCTTCCCGACACCACTCTAACCACACTCTGGCTCGGGAAAACGCCCACTGCTCGCTCTCTTCGCGTTTGGGGATGCACCGCCTATGTCCTCCTCAACCCTCAGGCTCGACGCCAGAACGGTGGCAAGCTCGGTCCCAAGACTCAAACGTGCATCTACCTTGGGCACAACGCCGACTCACCTGACTACCTCTTCCTCAATCCCTCCACTCAACAGTTGGTCAGGAGCCGCGACGTTGTCTTTGATGAGACCCGCCCATTCTACTCCCCTTCGGGACGGGACCCTCTCCCTGATCCACCCTCCCTCGTGTGGGCAGACTTTGACGCGCCTCCCGACCTCCCGCCTGCTCCTGCCCCCTCACCTCCTCCCTCTCCTGCCATCCCACCATCTCCCTCTGAGGTCTCTGACCCGGCCTCACCGGTGTCTTCGGCGGCTGCTCCGCCCCCCCCCTCACCTTCCTCACTTCCCGCTGCGCCGCCCCCTCCGAGCGCACCTATCACCTACCATCGGCGGTCCCACCCTCCGGCCCCACCTCCTCCCCCAGTTCCCCCCACCACAGAGGAACCCGCTCTCCCACAGTCGCCCGAGCTGATCACGTACCGCCGGCGGCCCATTCCCCCACCCAAGCCTCCTAAGTCACCCTCTCCGACACCGCCTGCCCCGCCCTCCTCACCGGTGGCTCATGGCACCCGCTCCCATCGCGCTGCTCTTCCACTCGCAATGGTTCTTCGATACACAATGATCACACCGCCTCCTCCTGCTGGGGGGGATGTGCCCTCTACCCTTCTAGAAGACAGGCATGAGGAGCTGTGTGATCTCCATGCAGTCATTCCTCAGCTCTCACACATCTTCCCCGATATCACTGGCTCACCCTCCCTCAACCTCGCGGAGAACCCGACCATCCCTATCCCTCTCACCGTCCAAGAGGCTCTCTCAGGCCCTCATGCTGCCGAATGGCGTGCTGCCATGGACGCGGAGATTGCAGCATTCACTCGCAACCACTCTTTCGATGACGAGACTCCACCTCCAGGAGTCAACATCGTCGGGGGCAAGTGGTTGTTCCGTGTAAAACAGCTCCCAGACGAGGCACCGGTGTTCAAAGCGCGTTACGTAGCCAAGGGCTTCACCCAGCAGCGGTACCGCGACTTCGACCTAATCTTCTCCCCCACATCCAAACCTCCCACCATTCGAACGCTCATGGATGTTGCAGCTCGAGAAGACTTTGAGATCAAATCCATGGATGCCTCCTCCGCTTTCCTACAAGGACGTCTCAAGGAGACAGTGTTCATGGACAGACCAGAAGGCTTCCCAGGAGAATTCCCTCCCAACACAGTCTGGAAGCTGAATCGCCCCGTCTACGGCCTTAAACAAGCCCCTCGCGAATGGCACAACAAGGTGAAAGAAGTCCTCCTCTCCCTGGACTTCCACCCCTCAACTGCTGACCCGACTCTCTTCATCCGTCGTCATTCTGAGCCATTCTACATCCTAGTCTACGTGGATGATTTTATCCTCGTTGCCAAGGACTCGGCCCAAATGACCTCTGTCCAGGCAGCCCTGAGCAAGGCCCTCCAGATGAAAGACCTTGGTGACCTCAAGCACTACCTGGGAATGGAGATCACTCGTGATCGCAAGGCTCGCACCATCTCACTCTCCCAGGAGTTCTACATCGACAATGTGCTCAAGCGGTTTGAGATGGAGCTGTGCACACCTGTTGCCACCCCGCTGCCGCTGCAACACCTCCTTACAGCTCCTGCTGTACCCACACCAGAGGCCTGCTCTGAGCCATACCCGGAACTTGTTGGGTCCCTCATGTACGCCATGATGTGCACCCGACCGGACTTGGCCTACCCAGTCAGTGTTCTCTCTCGTTACGTGGCCCCGGGTCGCTTCACTAATCTTCATTGGAAGGCAGCAAAGCGGGTGCTGCGCTATCTTAAGGGCACAAAGTCCCACGTTCTCACACTCGGTGGGCTCTCCCCTCCTCGCCTGGAAGGTTACACAGACTCCTCCTGGGCTGATGACCAGACCGACCGGCGCTCCTCTCAGGGGTACTGCTTCACCCTCGGGAGCGGAACTGTCAGTTGGCGCTCCACCAGGTCGTCTGCAGTCTCCCTCTCCTCCTGTGAGGCGGAGCTCTACGCAGGCACCATGGCTGCTCAGGAGGCCCGTTGGTTCACCTTCCTACTCCAAGAGCTTGGCTTCCCTCAGTCAGCCCCCACCCTCTGGTGTGACAACCAGAGTACCATCCACATCTCTCAAGACCCTGTGTATCACACCCGCACCAAGCATATTGAACTTCGGCACTTCTTCATTCGTCACCTTGTGCAACAAGAGCAGCTGAAGGTGGAATACGTGGCATCTGACTGCAACCTGGCTGACCTGTTCACCAAGCCCCTTGGGAAGGTTCCCCACCATCGTCTCCTTGGCGCCATGGGGCTCTGCGCTCCTCCTTCTCCGCCATGAGTTCGATTGACGCCTCAGGGGGGGTGTTGGTGTTAGGCCCCAATCTCACATTTTGTACTTGTACTTTTATATCCTAGTTTAGTGTAGTTTGCACTTTGTGTTTGGTTGGGTGTACACCCACATCCCAACCAAACCCAAATGTAATCTCCAAGCAATCTCCAACCCACCAATTGGAGATTGCCTTGGGATTACCCTTGATTCCCTAGGATTGCCTCCTGATTCCCTCCTCATCCCTACCTTGCTCATTCCGGATGTACTTAAAGAGCTTTGAGCTCACTACTATAGTATCGATTCTAAGCTCAAGTTCTGACACACGGGTCAAACAAGAACCACCCTGTGCGTATGGGGCGGTAATCCAGGGCCGGCTACAATTGATCGAGATATTGCAGAGCATGGCTCGTCAAGGTGGCTCGACTCGGGCCAAGAAAACATAGGGCGATTGTCTTCTTGGTGTGGGTCATCTTTTATTTGTGTCTGCATTTGAGTTGAGCACAACTCACAGAGTGGTGAGCTGAGTGAGAGCACTGACGCTGGAAGGGATGCTGCCTGAGAGCTGGTTATTCGAAAAATCACTGCAGGTAAAAAGGCGAGCCGTAGATCTAAGAGAATGGCTAGTCGAACGTGGAGTTGTCAAAAGAGGGTTACCACATAATACGATATGATACAATGTGAAACAGAGGCAGGCAGGACAGCAGGCAACGTGTTCAAACAAAGAATTAACTGATTACCCACAATGGAGAACAAATGAAGCGTTCCAAAGATAAGAAGAACCCAACGTAATTGACGTGACACATGAGCAAAACGAACAGTAGGAACATGGCACAAAGCAGGGCAATAATGGGGAAGAGGATACAAGCCACAGGCAAGTGAGGGAAGTGAGGTGAAGATCAAGTAATGATGTGATTGAGGGGAAAACGAACGGGAGGGTAAAGAACAGAACGGAACACTGCAGTAAAGAATCGGGGGGGGGGGGGAAGAAGTCAGGACCAAGTAGGCATGCGAGCAGGTCAAAGCCATTTCGGATTGATCGAATGGGGGCTGGCTGGCAGAACAAGGCATGTGCAACCTCCTGAGGTTTGACACGACCTTCGTGCTGAGCCAAGCTGGTCTGACTCAAACCATGGTGAGCGGGTTTGAGAACCAAAAGTGGTGAGAAAAAACACAAGGGAGCAATTGAAGGGGAGAGACAGAAGATAGAGAAAGAAGGGGAGAAGAGAACTGTCGACGAAATAACAAACACAAGAGTAACAGCTGGGTGGAGACGGATTATGTAAGACCTTACAGATTTACCAATCTTGTGAGGGATGCAACGGAAGCAGGGACAGCACCATTGAGCTGATTGTTGCCAAGTAACCTGAGAAGAGGCACGAGCCAAGAGACAGAGCCACAGGCAGGGGGCAGTCGGTGGAGTGAGGAGGTGCACTGATAGTTGTTGCAAGCGACCAGAGTCAAGGCGACCAGATTCCAGGGGCAGACTGCTCTTCACTCAAGGCGAACTGGATTGAAGGAAGTGGCACTGTCCGGCTGCTACGTGATAGTTGTGCGTAGAAGACGTATGCCATGGCAAGGCCTTGATTTCGTGCCTCATGGCTCGTACGTTGCCTGGAAAAGGCTTGAACAGTCGGATGGCGATCATGAGTAAGGAGAGGATGAGAGAGGATGGAAGGGGAGAGGCGACAGGAATGGGAGGAGAATGGGTAAGCTAAGAGTTACAGAACAGACCCCAGTTTTCAAGCACGAGAAACACAAACAGGCTACAGGAAGACAGTTCACTTCGCTTCTGAAGCGTGAAAGGAGATAGGAGAATCAGTGGGGGACTGGAGGGGCTTACAGAAATGCAAGTCTGGTCATGGAACCAATTCCAGCAGGGATGGAGCCAGATAACTGATTGTTGTAGAGATTAGAGATTAGGGATTATGGAACACGAACATGTTCGTGTTCGACACGTGCCTTCGACCAACACCAATGTGTTCGTCGACAACTAGGCCCGTGACCAATTTTTAGATCGCCGGCCTTGGTGTTTGGGCTCAGATTTGGCATTTCGCCGTTACTTAATTGCAGGTCTAGCGCTACCCCATCAGTTAAGTGCAGATCGAGCATTTCGCCGTTGGTGAAGTGCAGATCTAGCATTTTGCTGTTGCTTAAGTGCAGATCCAGCATTTCGCCGTTGCTTAAGTGCAGATCTAGCATTTCGCTGTTAGGCCTAGTTGCCAACAGCAAGCCACATTTGCCCCCTCAAGTTAGCGTACTCATCTTCAAGGATGTCGTCTTTGCCTTCCTCCTCATCCTCTCCCCTCGTCTCGTCTTCCAGCCCATTGTATCCCGTCGGGATTGGAGGCTCCGCTCCAATCCCGGGCACCACATATGGCAAGACATCGGCGCGCATGTGCCAGTTGCGCACAACATTCCAATTGTGCGCAACATAGACCAAGTCCCTGCACTTGGCGGATCCGAGCCCGTTTCGACGTGCGCTGTGGACGGCATCCCACGATGACCATCCACGCTCACAAGGTGAGGCTGACTCGGACTGAGACAGCACCCGTACCGCGAGCCCCGCCACTCGTGGGGCATCAGTCCCATTCCACTGCCACCACTTCACCATGCTATACTTTCCCTCTTTCACCAGCTTCCTCTGCCACGGCTTCCGGCATTCCAAAAGAACCCTTCATGTCAAGGAACGCCCTCAGCCCGTCCCCCAGCTCAAGCAAAATGTCGCACGCGTCATCCCCTCCATCCCCGCGGCTCTCAAGGACCTCGGCCTGTTGGCTGATGAACGCCTTGAAGACACTCGTGCACTCGGGATCAGTGCCGAAAATATCTTCCTCCTGATTGGCGGGGTTGAGGATGCGGCCAGCGACATGCATAGCGCATGCAAGGCTGCCGTCCCAGCGGTCTCTGAGGATGCGGCGGATCTGGTCCTTGTCCCCGTTGCTCAGCTGCTCCTCGTCCGCATCGAGCAAGTCCCCCACGTCCTCGGTCAACTGCAGCATCAAATCGTACATCTTCCCCATCATCCCCACGGCATGCCCGTCCGTATGCCTCATCGCCTTGTAGGGCAGCTTCAGCAGGGCGACGGAGAATTCGGCCGTCTTCCGCCAGGCGGCATCATGGATCAGCGCACTGAACCCGTCGCATGATTTCTTCCTGTCCCCTACCGCCCACTCCTTCCACTGGTTGCTCGTCACCATGTTGGTAAGGCTGCCGCGCATCACACATAGCCGGAATATGGCTACGTAGTTGGTCCGGAATCGGGTTCCAGCCGGCTTCAGCGCCTATAGAACCTTCCCCTCCACCAATTCCGGCGTCCGCAGGTACCCTCAGGTCCAATGGTGGTTGCAGGCGAAGCTTGATATCTCCCCTCCCTTATCGACCACCGGCTTAGCATATCCCATCTTCCCCACATCTTCCATGAGAAGGTCCAATACGTGAGTGGCGCACGGCGCATCCTGAATGTGCGGCCACTCCCGTATAAGTTGCTTCACCGCCACCGCATAGTTCGACCCCCGGTCCATGCAGAACGCAACAACGTTCTCTGGACCCACTTCCTCCACCACAGGCCTAAGAATCCCCGCCACACAACCTCCGGTTTTCCTCTCCATGTTGCAGTCAATACAGTCGGTGAAGACGGCGCCGGAATCGTTCACGAGAAGCACGTTGGCCTGCGGCCTGTTGTTGCGGTCCGTCATCATGTCGGACGAAACCGTCACGCCCGTCCTCTTCCAGCTCGCCTTAATGCCCACCAGACCCTGCTCGATTCCGTTGCAACACGAGAGAAGGCCGGCACCGCCGATGTATTTCCTCTTGGGAGAGACGTAGTCGCCGCCAGCGCGTGAGACGTTGTTCAATGCATTGACCATCAGAGGATGGTCAATGTGGCGCTCGGGGATGTGGAGGGCGGCCCAAGCAAGCGCAAGTGACTTGTCCGCTTCTCTCTTTCTTGCAGCCGCATCCCCCTCAAGGTAATCGGTGATGCGCGCCCGCTTCCCACCGTTAGCCTTCACCGCGGCAACCGCTTCAGCTGCTGCCCGCCTCTTTTCTTCGGCCGCAGCAGCCTTTGCCTCGTAGTTCGCGCGCATGGCCAGACGCACATTTTGCGGCGCATCCTTGCAAAGCGCCACTTCACGGCGTTTCATCCCCTTCCACGAACTGAAGTGTTGCGCGCATCGGATGGCAGCACCAGTGAAGACGTTGTTGCAGAACTTGCACTCGTACTGCTCAGCTTTTCCCTCAACCCTCTTGATGATGCGGAAGTGCTTGAAGACGGCATGGTCAACGTCGGGGAGATACTCCCGTTCCTCGGTTTGAAGAGTTTGCGAACTGCCAACGGTGGTAGCTGACGGTGGCGTTGGAGGAGAGGTAGTCGTCGACATAGGCACCATGCGCTAGGGAATGCCTAGTGCTCTGCTGGTAGCAAGAGAAGACCTAATGAGTTGGATGTTAGGGGTGTGGGTGTTTTATAGCGAGTTGATTGTGGGAGTGGGAAGATGGCCGACAGAAGTTGGAGAGGTGTTGGTTGCCAAGGGTTTGAATGCGGTACTCTGAGTGAACACCAAAATGCGAGGGAACGTGCAGGCGCGACTCAACGAACATGACTTTCATTCGCGACACGAACTTTCAACCCACGTCCACGCTAGCACACAGTGCGGACGTGCCATCTGACCCCGCCAATGTCTTCGTTGTGCGATTCCGAAGCGAACCGTTTAGGTTGAAAATTTCCGGCCGGGCTGCCCCAAAAAAAAATTGGCGAGCGTATAGCGTATTCGCTAGCGTATAGCGTTTTGCGTATACACGCTAGCGTGTATACGCTAAACGCAAACAATTTTGAGCGTATATTCCCACTTAGGTCAAAACGTCCGACCCATTTTAGTCCACCCAATAGGTCTTCCGACAAAGGTGGGTGGCGTTGCGAGAATTTTTAGGGTGACAGAAAAAAATAGCAGCAGGCGAGGAGATGCCAGCAGTCTACATTGCTGCCTGAGCTGGGCGAGAGGAATCTTGGGGCGTCTATGGGTGCCAAGAGGAAATGGAATACCAACAGAGGTGCCATAATTTTTTATCTCCTAGGTGAAATGAGTCTGGGTTCCATTGTATGTGCTCAGCACAGAGGAGGGAGCTCAGCAACCTGTCATCACCACTCTCGGTGGCGAGGAAATGGACTTACAGGTATGCAAGTCTGGTCATGGAACCTATTTCGGGGATGGAGCCAGAAAGCTGATTGTTATTGAGAACCCTGAATGCAGCAACACACACAGAGATGATATGGAACGACAGGCAGAGAAAGATGTGAGCATGGAAATGGACTAGAGCCTCTATTCATCTGTGCAGGCAACCTTACATGGAATGATGGAGCATGCAGGCAGGTTGAGTCTGTCTCGTTGAGCCGGACCCGGCACATCACCCAGTTGAGCCTTGGCCTCCCCTTTTTGCCCACCTCAAGTGTTTTCGACTTACAGGAGATTGAGTGAAGTGAGTGCGCTGACACTGGCAGGGATGCTGCCTGAAAACTGGTTGCCTGAAAGATCACTGGAGGTTCATAAAGAAAGTTGTAGAGAATCATCAGTTTTGCGGTGTCACAAAGTGGGCGAGCCGTACATGTATGATAGCATTCGATGTGTGGAGCAGGCAAAAACAGCCCATGAAACAAAGGAGAATAAAGGCGGACAGACTAAATAATTGTCAACTTGGACACTCTGAACACAAGAAAGACAAAGCATCAGATGACAGGTGGCACACGACTACAACAAAGTGATGGAATGGGGATATGAACTAAGATAAACAGGCAATAACAGCAGAAGACACAATGCAGACCAAAGGCAGACAAAGAAATGCCATCCTGGCCGCACGAAACAAGATCAAAGAAAATCCAACAGTTAACTGACACAATAGCACACCAATGTGATGGAAATGGAGGGGGGGAGGGGGGGAGGTGGGGAGGGGGGGTAGGGACCATGTTAAGAACGAGGACAAACAAATCAACGGGGTAGAATGCATAAAAATCCATACATAGTGACCAGCTTTGTGAGCACGCCAATGTTGGGGATGGGACCTGTGAGCTGGTTGCTAGCGAGGGTACTGTTCAGAGGAGGAGATGATTGGGAAGTGGAGTGTGAAAGAAGAGGGGGAATAGTGAGAGAGATGGGGCAAGAGGTGCTAAGTGCGAGCAAGTATGTTTCTGGATCATGACAAATTTCTTCCCTCATATCGACTAGAATTTCTGATTTTTAGGCCAAAAGCATGTAAATGAACAACAACAAAACAATATCCATGCACCACACCACCCTCAGGTTCTACTAACATCCCCTTCGAAATTTTGGTGAGGCAGGACCCTGGAAGCGATTGAGATATACTTGACTGCAATAGAGTAAGTATTGCCAATGGTCCCTTACAGTTCCTTAAGCGCATTGGCTGGTTCGACGTGCAACTAGATTTGCTAGTAGGGTCTAAGTGTTTGATCTAGCCGTCCCACACAAAAGTATCACACGACATGAAACGGTTTTAGTGTAGTATTTGCCATCACAATTGAAATTCGCCTTTTTCTACTCAATATGGTAAACAGAATTATGATATTTTCTCTTTGTCAGCACTTGACACAGAGAGAGCGTAGGCACACAATACGGCCAGCCACCCCCTGCTAAGAGTTGAGCAAAAAAACGAAGGCAAACCGGACAGGTTTTGTTTTTAGTTTAAAGTGTTCGTGACAAACGTGTTCGAGGTTCGCCCGAACATGTTCGTGTTCGGGCCGCTGCTGCAATTTGCCCCGCGTCGAACACGAACGTGTTCGAGGTTCGCCCGAACATGCCTTCACAGGCAAACACCGAACATCTGTTTTTTGCTAAAAGTGTTCGCCGAACCGAACAACAGTGTTCGGTTCGGCGAACGGCTGTGTTCGTGCAGGGGCGAACACGAACGTGTTTGTGTTCGCCCCTTGCTCATCCCTTCCCCTGCTAGACGTCAATCCAGTACCTATGGGTACTTACAGGCTGTTTGGTGGGCTTCTAGAGTCGCCTAGGTAGCTCACTTATGTCCCACCACTTACATGCTTCCAGTTGTCGTCTTCGTAGCAATAGGTTAGTCTCATTAGTCCATGCATGGCCTACACTTGCAGTACCGTTTATTATATTCAGTGAAAAGGACCGTTAGAGATTTAAGAAACAACAAAGAGACGAACGAAAACAAAGATAGTATGGGCACTAGTTTAATATGATATGGATGCATGATGCATGAGAAGGGATATTTAGGTAGGTCTAGCCAAGTTACAAGAAAGTGAGTGCAGTGAGCTGTGTGATCGAGGAGGGCACGGATCCCGACAACTTGTTTGAGCTGAGAGAGCTGATGGCGGTGTGGAAGGTGGAGGCGCAGGAAGAAATGAGGCGAGTCCACTTGAGGATGCAGGAGCAGAGGCAGATGTTGGAAAGAACTAGGAAGGGCACGGAGAGATAGGTATGGTAGCAAGTGGAGGAAATGGAGGTAAAGAAGTGGAGAGAGGGAGAGAACATCTAAAGGGGATGAGAGAGATGGGATTGAACCAATGTTCACAGGGGTTGAACTTCTGTCCCTACTACTCCAAATGTGACATGTGATTGCATATGGAGATGAGGTACTGGAATAGAAAAGGAATAAGCAGATGGAGTGCTAAAGTGGGTAAGCACACGAAGGGCATTGTTGAAATGAGGATGACTGGATGTTTCCGTGAGTCATGAAGGAAATAGGAGAAGTGACCAGGAAAGGGTTTCAAACAGGGAGAAACAATCAGGAAACGCACAAACAGAACACAAGCGGTGGGCAGGAAAAATGTTACGAGGTAAGGGGCTTACAGGGATGCAAGTCTGGACATGGAACCAGTCTCAGCCGGGATGGGGCCAGAGAGCTGATTTTTTAAGAGGTTTCTGAATGACACAACACAGAAGTGAGATATAATGAGAGGCGGAGGCTGAGGTGAGCAGGGAAAGGGAGCAGATGTTCAAATCTATCCAGACGAACAATGGCTGGAATGATAGTGATGTGCATAACGAGTATTCAGCTGAGTTGAGCATGGCTCGTTGAGCCGGATCCGGCACTAGCCAAGCCAATCCCTTCTTACCTTTCTCGTTTCTGTATGACTCACAGGACAGTAAGTTGAGTAAGAGCACTGACACTGGCAGGGATGCTGCTTGAAAGCTGGTTGCCTGAAAGATCTCTGGAGGCTCATAAAGTAAGCAACAAATTTCTAGCCAATGATCAATCGAATTTCGAGTCCTCACAAAGTGAGTAACCCGTTAAACGTATAATACAATTTATTGTGTTAAAGAGGCAATAGTAGCATAGTATGCAAAAGGAGGGCAGACAGACTAAAAGAAACGTCGTCTTGGGCATTCTGAATAAAAGAAACAAGAAAAAAAAACAACAGATTTTAAGCCATGCGAGAGCACAACAAACTGATGGAAGGCGGGTAGGGACCAGGCTGAACAAGAGAGCCAAGAAGGTCAACGGAAATCTAGTACTTTGAGAGGAACGAGGAGCAGAACAAATGAAGGAGAGGGGAAGACGGTAGCAGCAAGGATTACGAGGAGAATGCAGAACATAATCAGCAGCGATATAATTCCACCCGTATCCATACAAAGCGATCAGGCTTGTGAGCACGCCAATCTCAGCGGGGATGGGACCGGTGAGCTGGTTGCTAGCAACGGAGCTGTTTAAGAGAGGGGGATAAGCAAGAGGCAAGGAAGTGTGCAAAGGAGACGGCATAGAGATGGGCAATGGTGAGAGAGAGGGTATAGGTTGACACATACGGCAGCACATAATACTACGTACAAGGTGAAAGCCTTTGATTTTAGAGAACCCAGCAGCTGTAGATCTGTACAACCCTCTAAAGCCTAAACCAGAAGTTCCAACTGGTTTTAAAAGAGAAGTTACAAATTAACAGGACGCCGGAATAAACAAGAAACGAAACAGAAAAAAACTCTTTGGCCTGCATGTTCCACTAATGTCCAATCAGAAATTCGGGTGGGGCAGGACCCTGGAAAAAACTGAAATGCACTCCACTCTGAAGCAGCCACTTCCATCAATGGCTCCTTCGGTCTTCGTGTTTGAGTTCCTCTGGCGCGCCTGCAGCGTGTCATTCAACCTGTTTTGAGATCCTCTGGTGTTCAAATTGTTCTACCTCTCTGTTCACCCAAGTCATTCTATAAAAAGAATCAATCTGATGGAATTGTGGAAAGAAACCACATCATTCTGCCACTGCGTTATATGGGCAACCAAACACCTTTCTTTCCTTTCCGCCCAAGTGGAAAACGCATTGTAATGCCATATCCTTGTAGGGGCCGGCACGCATTAGAGTAGTGCCATATCCTTTGAATGGGCATTCAGGTCATGAAGTCAAATTACAAGAATGTGAGTGCAGTGAGCTGTGCGATGGAGCAGGGGACGGATCCCGACAACATGTTGGAGAAAAAAGAGCTGATGGCGGTGTGGGAGGTGTGGAAATGAACGACAAAGGGCATGGAGAGGTAGGCAGAAAAGAGAAGCTGCCAATGGGTTTAGGAATTATACTTTTAGATTACGTGTACCAACAATACAATCAGGGTTAACGGTCTTTACCCATCCTGCACTGTGTATGCAAAGCAAAGACCATGCCAGTTCCATCAACAGGAGAACAAGTAAAGTGATGGCAACAAGAGACAGGCAGACCTGAGCATCGGAATGAAATGGCTCACAGAGATACAAGTTTTGAGAGCAAGCCAATGTCGGGAGGGATGGTTCCGGTGAGCTGATTGTTGCTCAGAGCTCTGGGAGGAGGTATTTTCAAAGAACAGCAGCAGAGAGATGGAGCAACGAGGGGAGCATGCATACAGGGCAATTTAGTTGTTAGGGCGTGCTGAGTGGCTTTGCTACCACGTTATCATATCACAAAATTAGTGATTGAGCAAAATTCTGTTCCACGAAGAACAGGTCAAACCCTTACAAAGTTGTGAGTGCAGTGAGCTTTGTTATTGAGGCAGGCAAGGATCCTGACAGCCTGTTGAGGCGGAAAGAGCTGGGGGGGGCAGGTGGTGAAGGGCAGAGGTGGTGACTTGTGAGGAGACTAGAGGAGCAGAGACAGCATGGGAGCCACACGGGTGTGGCGCACTCTGGAGTTCTCAGGCCACCTCTGGGGACTGTTGAGCTGACAGTGATTGCATCAGAGGGGAAGGAAAGAGAAGGGGAGAGAGAATTGAAGGTAGCTGGCAATAGGAAAGCACGCATTTGTGTGCGCAAGAGTAAATGAGCAGTGAAGAAGAGGGAAGGATATCAGATGGCGAAAAGCAGACACAAGGGGAGGTTCTCTAGGAGAGTGGAAAGGGGTGAAGGGGGGGGTGATTGATTACAGCGCTGATAGTTTAGAAATGTAGCCAATCTCGTCAGGGATATAGCCGGTGAGCTGATTGCTAGAAAGATACCTGCGATTTAAAGCAGGATATTGATTGTGGAAACGGGAAGGAAATTCAGGAAGAGGTGGGGTAACAGTGACCCGCATGAGGGGAAAAGGCAACACGTCATGTTACACAGGCACAAGCAGCCCCAATGGAACAGTCTCACAAGCGCTGTACCCTTTGCTGCGGCAATGGCATGGCACTTGGGCGCTTCTCTTTTTGCCCACATCACTTGTGTGCGACGTACAGGATGGTGGCTTGAGCAAGAGCACTGACACTGGCAGGAATGCTTCCTGAAAGCTGGTTGGTTGAAAGATCACTGCGAACAAAAACGTGACATGACAGAGGGAACAACAGAAGGTGGATGGGTTTACAAGGGTGGAGGAGGGACTAAGGAAAATGCATGACATGGCAGAAGAGCGTGGACCATTGCCAGCCAAACCCGAACCAGCGGGCATGACACAGTACCGAAAGGATGCAAAATGGCAGCGTGGAGAGCATTAAGTTGAGGACTGAAGGAAATATGTGTCGTTACATATTAGCCAGCCGGTTCAGCAAGCCAATGTCTGCAGGGATGGGGCCGGTGAGCTGGTTGCTAGCGAGAGACCTGCCCCAGACAGGGTTTGAAAATAACGGGGGCAACGTCAAGAGGGTGAGAGGTGAAACAAGCAAGGGCAGGGCATCTTGCGAGCACTGGCTGGGTAGCGAGCAAGGCGCATTGGCGGGTAGGGCATGGTGGCAGTGGGAAGCCCAGCCACTCCGCACGCAGTGGGAAGCCCAGCCACTCCGCATGCAGTGGGAAGCTCAGCCACTCCGCACGCTGTGGAAAGCTCAGCCACTTCGCATGCAGTGGGAAGCCCAGCCACTTCGCATGCAGTGGGAAGCCCAGCCACTTTGCATGCAGTGCACTCCGCACGCAGTGGGAAGCTCAGCCACTTCGCATGCAGTGGGAAGCTCAGCCACTCCGCATGCAGTGGGAAGCCCAGCCACTTCGCATGCAGTGGGAAGCCCAGCCACTCCGCATGCAGTGGGAAGCCCAGCCACTCCGCACGCAGTGGGAAGCTCAGCCACTCCGCATGCAGTGTGAGGACACGATGGAACAACCAGGACTCAAGGAAGGAAGAGGATGTCGGTTCAGAATGGGTTAGGATGGAGGCGAGCCGACCACGGTATACAAGCAAGGTAAGGAGGCAAGCGGTGTTGTGTGACATTGTTATTGGTGCAAGGGAATGGTTGGTTAGTCACAAGGGAAGTATAGGAGACAGCAAAACATGTGCAAGACTTGATTCGCCAGAGCCTAGAGCTCAGCAAGATGACAGAGGGTTGGTGAATGTGAAGTTATGAGCATGAAGCGGGAATGAGGCGAGAGAGCAGGAGGCCCAGCAAGAGTATGAGGCAAATATAAGCATGCACGAAAATAAGAGGGATGCTTCTTTGTGGGATCACTTGACCTTCAGACAAGCGGCAAGTGGAATCGCTCCAAGGGGGGCAGCTGATTATCTTACAAAAACGTGAGTCCAGTGATCTTTGAGATTGAAGCGGGCACGGATCCTGACAGCATGTTGGTGTAGAGAGCGCTGATGGACCAACGTAATGTAAAAAGGCACCGAGGCAGGCAGACATACAGCAAAGGATGAGGACCGACCTAGCTCGCACATGATGAAGATAAGGCGAACGTCACATGCATTGCACCCAGCACACGTAGTTTGTTGAAGGGCAGATAATGCGACCAAGCAAGCACAGGAGTCAGAAGTCTCACATGGATACAAGGCTAGTCATGGAGCCAATGTCGGTTGGGATGGGGCCGGTGAGCGTATTGTTGAACAGCCACCTGCACGGAGAGGTGAGGCCACGGACAGGTGTGTATGCGGACAGGTGAAGTGATGGACAGGTGGCACACAATGCATGAGAGCACACAATGCAGGTAAACGTCTATGGGAAAAAATAACAGCAGACGTGGCAGACACTGGTGCGCATCTCACAAGTATCTCAGCAGGCTGAGTGCAGTCACGGTTGCAGGTATGCTTCCTGTCAGCTGGTTGCTTGCAAGATCGCTGTGAGGGACGACCACATCAGCAAACAGGCGAGTAAAAGTTGTAAGGGGTCAAACCAAGGAAAGGGTGTGGTTGCTCAATTCCAAGCCACGCTTAACGCCGTGGGCTCGGCTCGCGTGCTTCATGGGCGCAAAGCGCATTGCATTCGCCCTTTCAAGCTTCTCATAGACGGATAGCTCCGTCGATGCTGGAACTGCAAGCTCAGACAAGCCAACTGTCGCAGACGGCATGCAAGCATCCCACGGAAGAATGCCAAAAAACCCGAATTTCCCAGACACCAACCGTGGGCATGAAAGATGGAGGACGTACAGATAGGTGATCTTAATGAGGTTGCTGACAGAGCTTGGAATCTGCCCTGCCAGTTTGTAGTTGCGGAGTTTCCTGTTTCATGGTGCATCAAACAATGGCAAATGGCAACAATGGTGTCAACAAGGGCATGTCAATCGATGCTAACGTAAGAGCTCTGGTAGGCGGCAGCCCAGAACACTACCCACACACACCACCCCATAACCATCATCACAGGTTATCGAAACGCCTTAAAAACCCTCAAACCCATAGCGTCAAATCTATCCCTAAAATCCACCATCTGAAAGCAGCGCTCCCATTCGCCTCACAAGGAGAGAATAAATCCGCTGGCGTCGCATGTGAGGCCAGTTGCGGTGGTGCACTCGGGACTCGCGCCACTCCACCCAGCGATGGTCTGCCCCCATGCCGTCTGGCATTCCTGCACGAATGTCACTGCAACGCGTGGCGGCAAGTGGGGTGGGGAGGAGGGGGGGGGAGGAAGGAATCCTGTGATGTAGGTACGTGTCGAATGGAGTACTTATGATGCTGCTGGATCGAGACATGACGTTAGACTGTGCCGCCTATTCTTCGTCCGAGCGGCATTGCCATAACGCTTTCCCTCGGCCCTCAACTTCTGCACATATGGAATGCAACGGGTGGCGGAACGTGGAGAGGATTGGGGGTGGGGAGGGGAAGCGGAGAAGGAGGGAGATGGGGAGGGGAGGAGAAGGGGGAAGAAAGATCCGTGAGTTTTCAGGTACGTGTCTAATCCGTGGTGATACAAGAGGTAGCAGCATTACTATGTAGATCAGAGCCTCATGTAGTTGGTACGTGCTGACCCATGGTGCCTCGTATCCTTCTCCCCACACGTCGTGAAAATCGCTTCTAGTACCCGCAGCAGCATCGTCAGCAAAACGAGGAGGCTGCTAGTAGTAGCGCCGCCCTTGCCGCTCTACCTTATGAAACGTACTACTAGCAGATCGATACACGATTTTGGTGGAAATCATTATCACAGATCGATGATCGAGTCTGCAGTCATCGTGGCGTCCAAGTCTAATCCTGACATGATGTCCCAGGGCACCCGGAGTGGTATACTCTACTATACTACTATACTACTACTAGTAGTAGTAGTAGGAACGCCGCGGCTGCTCACCGTCGCATGCGGCACCGTCGGAGCCGCCGCTCTCATCAGATGAGTCCTCACCTTGCGTGGACTCGAGTGGCACGGCGTTCACCAATGGTGATGGCAATGCGGCGATGAGCAGGGCAAAGACGCCGAGCCACCATGCCGGCACGCGCTCGCGGCGCTCACCGAGCCGCGTCATCAGTGAGTCGGCCAAACGACTCTTTCTCAGCTCTCTGCTACTAGAGACTGACCCTTCATCCATCAGAAAAATGTCCGCCCAGTTTGGGGCAGTTAACAGTCGAGGAGGCGGGAGCGTGGGAGTTGACTGTCGTGTTCCGCTTGCCTAGTTAACGAGGCAGTCATCTGCCCAAAACAGGTGGTGCTGTCAACGCTGGTTGACAACCACTTTTCGGTCCGAAGGTAGTTCGGTTGTGTGGTGGTTGACGCAGCAACAACGAACGGATTCTGCAGGTTGCAGTCGAAATCAGCTCGAGGTGTCAGCTTCGATTGGCCACGTGGACTGTAGGAACAACATCGGTTTAGGGCAGGAACTGGTGGTACACACCGTTGCGACGAACAATTGGGAAGATGTGCTGGCGTTTACGACATGGTTACCTGAGCAACTAACTTTCAATTGTAGCCAGCTAAACTAAATATTTCAGCTCGTTATCGAGGAATTTGTTGTACTCCTGGAAATTAACAACTCAATATAGTCACAGGTGTGGAAAATAAAGTGACGTGATTGTATGCAACAGATCTCAATATATTTAAAATTATTGCTACATTGATATAAAACTGCATTGACTAAGATATAAAAAGGTTGATATAATTATGCAGAATTAGTGATTACATAATACTCTAAATCATAAAATCGTCAATTAGAAAAAACCTACTACATTTAGAAAGTATTCACAGGTTGTTAATAGGAGGCCAAGGGGTTGGAACGACCCCTGAGGGGAAGAAAAACAGCTCATATCCCTGTATCAAAATCCTAACTTTCCCAATGCCCATCTGAAACCCCATAGGCTCATCGATCTTGAACGTGGCAGGCTCCCTTTCAAGGGTTTCCTTCAGCTAGGCAGCAACCACCCTCGTCTTGGCATGGACGTTGTTGCGGTTGTTGGTCTCATTGTTGTCCAGATATGCATGGCCCTTCTTGCCCTTGTGGTTCTCCAATGGCCATTCAACATGCCATCAATGAAAGGCGCTTCAGTTAAGAACAATATTCAGGGGGAAACAAATAGGATCAAATAACACAAGTGACATCTTACCACGTTGCACAGATAGCCGACCGCTGGTATCTTCACTGCAAACATGTTGCACCGGGCACTGACGAATGCCTTTTTGACTGCCAGCTCAAAGGCTGCATTCGCAAAAGGGTGGCCCTGAGCAGAGCAATGCCAGTCGTAGCCATACTTCGCTGCGAATATAAAAACAATGGCAATCAGATCTGTGCGCAAGAACATTCCAGCATGGTGCGGATGCGAGAAAAGACAAGCACTCACGGTGTTTGAATTGCTCCACCCACTCCTTTTCGTTGCGCGCCTTTGATGGATTGATGCCACCAACCTCAAAAGGAACCACTTATCCTGGGCAATGACGCCACCAGCACCCCACGCCCAGAGCTTGATCGGCTTGTTCATGTTTGCGCGTTTGCAGCCAATCACCTTCAGCGCCCGATCAATGCGCTTGCTGTTCCCGCCCATGAAGAGGTAGTACTCATCTTGCGTGGTCCCCTCAGCTATGTACTTGCGCACCAAATGCGGTTGGAATTTTTCCCACAGAGGATAGAACTCCATCTCTCCTGCAGGGGCAAGGGTGATGAGCCAGGCGAAGGTTTTACCCACCATTTCCTGATAATCAACACAAGGATGCACAAGGGTGAGGGGGTTAAATTTCAGGCACCGGACATGCTACACACAAGTTTGTGGACGGGACTCACAAAAGACGGACAGAAGGAAGTGGTGGACGGGCCGAGAGCGGTAGCGAGAGGAAGGGTTGGGGGAGGGTTTAAAGATAGAACTTGCAAGACATAAAAGGACAGCACATCCGAAAATACATACTATCAGAATGGCACCTCGGTTAACTAACTTACATCGAATGCATCGTCGCTGCTGACTGATGACGGAATGGTCGGGTTGCTCGCAACGTCCTTACGGACGTTCTCCATTCGGACTAGGGGGTCAGAAGGGTCCCAAAGGGCGCCCACGTCCGAGCTCGTTCCAACGACTTCTACTGAAAGCTGTCGATGCATCGACTCCAACTGCGTTTTCAGACTATCGCGTTCAGCCTCCACCGCCTTGATCCTGACCCTTGCCTCCTGCAGTTGCGCGTTCAGAGTGGAGACCGTGTTCTGCAGGTCACGCAATAGCGCCTCCAGCTGTCGTGCTTCCTTGAAATGGTGCGCACCAGCAACTACGGGACAAGCCCCGGGAATAACACGTATCGAGAAAGGCAGACAACAAGCAAGTGGAAAGAACAATTAGACAGTCATCCAGCCGACGTTATGAACAACGGAGCTCAGCTCATAGAAATAAAATGCATAACACATTGGCGAGAGGAGGGGGCGAGTGGGGGGCCGGGGGGGGGGGGGGAACGTAGGATGGAGTTGAGCAACAATTCAAGAACTGGCACCGCAGCTATGAGCGTGTTGCGTTTGCTTACCTTGCGACCATTCACGCCTAGCGGGTGCTGCCGGGTTATTAGGCTGCGAAGTGTGCGGCGCCAGCTCCGTCTGGCGAGCCTCGGCAGAGCGCACATCTGCCGCGCGAACCGCCGCAGCGCGGTCCTCCGCCGCGCGAACCTCCGCAGCCCGAATCTCCGCAGCTCGAATCTCCGCCGCCCGAAGCTCCGCCGCCCGAAGCTCCGCCGCCCGAAGCTCCGCCGCCCGGACCTCCGCCGCGCACACTTCCGCAGCGCGAACCTCCACTACGCGCAACTCATCGTCGTTTCCCGCTTGGACGCCGTCAGCATCATCTGCATCGTCGTCGTTCCCGTCTTTGTCGTCGCTACCAGCTTCAATGCCGTATGCGATGAAGGGATCCACGCTGCCCTCCTCTACGGCCTCAATCACTGCTGCCATCATCAGACCCGGGGCTCCGGCGGCAGGCACGGGGGGTGCAGGGAGAGCTCCAGTATCTGCGTCTGACGCGATACCGCAGACTATGCCACCTATGGTTGGTGCGCCGTTTTGCGTGGTGTCCATTGCTTCTGCCACCGGTGCAGGGTTCGCGCCTTCTGCTTCTGACGAAGTGCCGGCGGTAGGGTTGTCGGCGGATGGCGAGCTTGCAGGAATGTTGCCATTCGCACCAGAGGATCGACCACGCGCACCAGAGCCGGCGGCAGCACGTTTCCTCTTAGACCCGCCCCAACGGCCTTCAGCTGCTGTCTTACCAACCGTGGGAGCGCCGTGGAGAGTGTTGACTGCAGCTGTTTTTAAGGCAGCCTCTTTAGCTAGCTGCCGCCTCTTAATCTCTTCTGTAAGAACGTCATCTCCCAGCTGAGACAGTGCAGAGGCATCGAGCAGATTGAGAGCAGAATGAGGGTGGGGCAAGGTGACCCCTGCTGGATCTGGCAAAACTCTTTTCCTGGTGCCTGCCCGTACTAACTGTCCCCCGTTCTGAGCCATAGGTTTGAGGATAGTGATGGTTGACGACTAGTTAAACTTACCAAATGGGGAAAATGCCACGACGCAACCAGCCATGAGCTTTTTTTTCGCACGGCTTATTATCTGAAATTTTTAGCGACACAGTGAATGTTTGCGACTTCTCAACCCCATATGTCCATTGTTTCCCATGCCTTTTCCCAGAAAATGTTACAGTGAACTTTGATTCGGCGAACGAGGAAGCAAGGTAACATGCATATATGTGGATTAACGTGCCTAAACTAAAAAACACACCCATAAACTATGCTATGAAACTATGATATTTCAAACTGTAGTGATCTAGCGCGGCGTGAACGAAAAAGAGTGTTGAAATCACAGTTGCGCGCCAAACACGTGTGATAGTAGGAAAACAGGAATGAATGAACTATGAATGAAAGCAGTACAAATATGAAACCCTAACTGGGTTGTACCCCCTATGGGATACCCCACTACAGCCTACACAACAGTATAAGCTATAGATATGTTCTGACACACCCCCATAGGCAAAGTGGGGGAGAACAAGGGGTCACAAGACCAGTCAAGCAAGACAAAGCAAAGCTCAGGGTGGATCACAAAGTCACCACACAGTCCGAGCACAAGAGTGAGGCCAAAGGCCAGTTCACAAGCAAGAGTACAGACATATATATAAAGCTAGACAAGCAAGAGCAGGTATATATATATATGTCACAGTACAAGTGAAGTCAAGAGGAGAGCAAGTGAGGCAAGACAGGCACAAGACCCAGCTGGGTGCAGAAGCGCTGATGGTCACAAGGCGCAAGTGCCTTGGTGAACACATCAGCAGTGTTGGCCTCAGAGGCCACGTACGCAAGTCGCAACTGACCACGCTGCTGCAGCTCACGAGCAAGGAAGTAGCGGAGAGCAATGTGCTTCGTTCTGTGCTCCAAGCGCTGCTCTCGACACAAGGCCAGCATAGCCTTGTTGTCTACGTACAGCACTGGAGGAGAACGAGGCGGCTCTCCAAGGTCAGTCAGCAGGTAGGTGAGCCAGCGAAGCTCCTGTGCAGCCATGGCCCCGGCGTAGATCTCAGCCTCACAACTGGAGCCGAGAACCGAAGACGAGCGAGTAGACCGCCACGAGACAGAGCCGGAACCAAGGCTGAAGGTGTAACCCTGTGACGACCGCTGCGTAGCCTGGTCGTCAGCCCAAGACGCGTCCGCGTGGCCGGTAAGGACCACTGGACTCCGCCCTCCAAGCACTAGCCCCATGCCTGACGTACTGCACAGGTAGCGCAATACCCTCTTCGCTGCAGCCATGTGCTCCGGTCTGTGTCTCCCAGGAGCAACATAGCGTGCAAGAATGCTCAGAGGGTATGCAAGGTCAGGTCGTGTGCAGGTCATCAGGTACATGAGGCAGCCAACAAGCTCCGCATACGGACCACTCGACTCTACGGACTCATCCGAAGGCAGAGCTGAGAGTGAGTGGCGAGTAGGCAGAGGAGTGGCCTGAGGCGAGGAGTACGTGAAGCCGAAGCGCTGAAGGACCTGCTGCACCATGTGTGACTGAGTCAAGGTAATGGTGCGGCGTGCTCTGTCCCGAGTGATCTGCAAGCCAAGGTAGCTGCGCAGTTCACCCAGGTCTGTGCACGTGTGTCTCTTCAACAGCTCGGACTTCACGTAGGCGAGTCCAGCAGTGTCCGCTGTGGCAAAGACCAGGTCGTCGACGTACACGAGGATGTAGAACGGCGGCAGGGAAGTGTCGGTGCGAAGAAACAGCGACGGGTCAGCAGTAGAAGGAGCAAACCCAAGAGCCGCAAGCGTAGTCCTCAGGGTGTCGTGCCACTCACGCGGTGCCTGGCGGAGACCGTAGACTGGCCGTCGGAGGCTCCACTGGGTGCCAGGAGGGAAAGTCCCAGTGAAGCCAGGTGGACGGCGAAGCCAGATCTCCTCGTGCAGGCTACCCTGCAAGAACGCAGTGCTGAAGTCGAGAGAGTGAAGCTCGTAGTCGCGCTGAGCGGCTATGTGCAGCAGCACCCGAAGAGTAGTCATCTTCGGGGTGGGAGAGAAGGTCTGAAAGTAGTCAACTCCCTGCCGCTGACTGAAGCCACGAGCAACGTACCGTGCCTTGAAGACAGGTGGAGAGCCCGGCGGCCGCTTCACCCTGAAGATCCACATGCCACTGACGATGTTCGCCCCAGGAGGGGGAACCGCGTCAACGTAGGTGCCTGTGGACTTCCAGGAAGCCATCTCTGCATCCATAGCTGCCTGCCACTGAGAGGAGTAGGGGCCCTCTACGGCCTCCGCGTAAGAACGCGGAGTCGGGATGTCTAGTGCATCCGGGTCTCCCTCAGGGGCAAGCAGTACAGACGCGAGATGAGCTGAAGCAGTCGCTAGACACTGTAACTCCTCCTGTCTGTCCTCTAGGACGTCCGTGCCAAGAGCACACTCACCCCCGACGGACGGAGGACAGACAGACGCAGACTCAGCAACAAGACTAGCAGCGTAGTCGAGACGACAGCGAGCAGCAAAGTCGACGAGCTCAGCAACTAGAGCAGACGCAGCAGTGGACTCAAAAGAGGGGTCAGTGACGACAGTAGCAAGCAGACGCGTGACAGTGGGACTGGCAGCACGAAGAGAGTCCGACTCAGGGTCCGCAAGCGCAGGAAGAGAGGACTCAGGAGGAGAAGGCAAAGGGGCACGCAGAGGAGCAGTGGACGGACGTAAAGACATCCGGTGCGTGCCAGGGACAGGAGGAGGACGCTGACGCGAACTGCGACCACTAGCGCGAGCAGCACGAACAGGCGACGCGGGACGAGACGCAGGCTCACGACGCTCAGCAAGACCTCCAGTAGGACCAGTGTAAGGAGAGGGAGCAGGCAGCGGAGAGGAAGGCTCCAGTAGGGGCTGCGACTGGACAGGCGGTGGACCCTCTACTGGAGGAGAAAGACCAAGAACCTGCTGAAGGAGCGGAACGAAGTACGGCCGAGGCCGCGCGGCAGCTCCAGACTCAGCAGGGACAGCACCAGCACCCTCAGCGACAGCACCAGCGCCACCCACACCTCCAGCGGCAGGACCAACAGCAGCAGGCTCAGCACGAACGCCCTCAGCAGCTCCAGCTCCAGGAGGACCTGCAGGGCCAGCAGCTCCGGGACCGGCTGCACCCGCACCCTCGACGGTCGAAGAAGCTCCAGCTCCAGCTCCAGCAGCACCTCCAGACTCAGCAGCACGCCTCCAGCGGCGAGCGAACCACTCGCGCAGCTCCTGTGGAGAGAGGGGCTCCCGGCGAGACGCAGCAGCAGGAGAAACCCCAGGCTCAGCAGCTCCAGACGCAGCACCCCCAGGCTCAGCAGCTCCCGACCCAGCACCCCCAGACCCAGCACCTCCAGGCACAGCACCCCCCGGCTCAGCACCCCCAGGCTCCGCACCCTCCGCAGTAGCACCCTCAGGCCCAGCACCCCCAGCAGTAGCACCCCCAGGCTCAGCACCCCCGCGCACAGCACCCCCAGAGTCAGCACCCCCAGGCTCAGCACCCGCAGCAGCACCAGAGTCACCAGTAACCTCGACCGGGTCAACGGCGTCTACCTGGGACACACCTGAGGGGGCAGGAACCTGAGGGGGGAGGGGGTCTACCGGGGGGGGAACCGGCACAAGGAAGTCCGGGGGAGGGGGGAGGGAAGGAGTGCGGTAGGGGAAGAGACGGTAGAAGGGGACTGACTCGTCGAACGTGACGTCCTGAGAGGACAGAACACGACGAGAGGAGGGGTGGTAAAACTGCCACCCTGGGGCGTCAGTGGGGAAGCCAAGGAAGACACAGGGAGCAGCACGAGGGGACAGCTTGTCCGCAGACAAGTCGCGGACAAACGCCCGAGATCCCCAGACACGGAACACAGACGCATCGCCAACCTTCCCCGTCCACAGCAAGGCTGGGGACATCGCTGGCCGAGAGACCCGGGGGTGAAGGTTGAGCTGATGCGCCGCGTACCTCACCGCAAACGGCCACAGAAAATGGGGGGCAGCCGCATGCATCATGGACGTACGAGCGACATCCATGACCATGCCAATGCGGCGCTCAGCAATCCCATTTTGCTGTGGTGAGTCCGGAAGCGTGAAGGTCTGGCGGATCCCCCGTGCACGACAGTAGTCTCGCAGAAGGCGAGAAGAGAACTCTCCGCCTCTGTCAGAGTGCAGACGCAGAACAGGAAAGTCCGAGCCGAAGCTCTTCCTGAGCTGGAGACGAGCCTCGCGGATCCAGTCGATCAGCACCTCAGTGACCGCACCCTTGCTGCGCAAGGGGAGGACTGTGGTGTAACGCGAGTAGTCGTCAACCACCAACAGGAAGTAGCGCTCGTAACCCTGCCCACGGACGGGGGCTGGGCCCCACACATCCATGTGAAGCGTCTGCAGGGGAGCCTCTGTCGGGGGGAAGTGGGAGGAGTGAGGAGTAGCCCGGAGGCGACCCTCGACACAGGGGACACAGGAAGGTCCTGGCCCGGAGGGGAGAGGAGGGAGAGACTGGGGAAGACCAGAGACAAGGACACGGGAAGCCATGCTCCGAAGACGGGGCAAGGAGGGGTGGCCAAGACGGTGGTGCCACAGGAGAGTCTCGTGAGACAGGAGGCGACAAGAACAGGGGGCAGACTCAGGACCTGACCGGGACGCAGCAGCAAGTACCTGACCCGACGCAGCCACCTGACCAGACGCAGGGACAGGAGGAGACTCAACGGTCAGGGTGTAGAGACTCGACCCCGGCCGACGTGAGAACGTGGCCAGGTGCCGGCCTGTGCGAGCCTCCGTGCAGTGGGTCACCCTCTGACGCGCAGGAGTGAACTGGTGAACACCCCCATCCTGCAGGTCCGCTCCACTCACCAAGTTCGTAGAGAACGAGGGAAGGTACAGACCCGACAGGGTGCCCGAAGGGGCAGCCGGACACGGGAGGACAGTGGAGAAGTGAGACAGGACAGGACCCCCAGAGGGGTCAGCAAGGGAGACCGCAACCGGCCTGGCGAGCGGCGAAAGGGTAGTGCGGTCTCGAAAGAAGGAGCGAGAAGCTCCGGAGTCAAGTGTGAAAGTGAGGGAGGACGAGGACGACTCAGTACCTGAGAGCGCAGTCTCACCAGTACCTGAGAGCGCAGACGCACTGGCACCTAGAGCAGCAGCCTCACAAGCACCTAGCGCAGCAGTACCAATGCCCGGGTCGGGCTGAAAACACCGGTAACCCTCATTCTCCTCACTATAATCCACAACATACATAGCAGTAAGGATAGCATCAAAATCAAGATCAAAGATCGCTACACCAGCCCTGAGAAGCTCATCCCAGCGAGGGATCTCACTAGCCCCAGGGAACTGCTGACGCCAAGCGTCCGTCAGGCGGCCAAAGCAGCGCTGGGTGGCGTGGGCACCCCCACACTGCTCACCCGCGCGGTCGCCGGAACGAAGAACGTAGGTGCAGGGACCAGTACCCCCACCCCTCTGACGCCCAGCGTACCACTCACGAAGCTGCTGAGGCGAAGGGATGTCCCGCGAGCGCTGCTGCTGCTGCCGGTGCGAGCGCTGGCCACCACCACCGCCGCTACGCTGCTGGGTACCACCCCGACCAGCTCCACCTCCTACACCACTACTGCCTCCTCCGCTGCCGCCTCCACTGCCTCCACCTCCGCCGCCTCCACCTCCGCCGCTGCCTCCACCACCACCGCTGGCACCACCACCACCGTCTCCGCCGCTGCTGCCGCCACCACCACCACCACCCCCGCCACTAGCCCCGCCGCCACCCCCACTCCCTCCGCCGCCACCGCCGCCACCGCCACCGCCCCCTCCAGCTCCACCCGCGCCCTTGCCCCCCTTGCCCTTGCTGGAGCGACGTCTCCCACTAGGGGCAGACGCCGCGCCGACCGACTCAAGACCAAGCAGGTCGGCAGCAGCAGCAGAGGCAACAGAGGGCAGCAAGGGGGAAGGAGAGCACCCCTCAAAGATGGGGGTGCGAGGGTCACCACGAGAAGCACCTACAGCGACTATGCTCTTCTCCGCTGCAAGGAGGGCCTTCTCGAGGAGGTCGACGGTGAGAGTGGTGGGACAGACTGCGAGAAAGTGGTCCCTGACGACGCGAAGGGAGTCAGGGAGGCGTGCGACTACGTAGTAGAGAGCGATGTACATTGGGGGGGGGGTTCTTAGCGCAGAACTCAGCAGGAAGGGCGGCGCGGTAGCGAGTGTCACTAGTGCGGAGGTGCGTAATGAGGTCAGCGACAGTGGGAAAGGCAGAGAGGTCAGGAAAGAGGTAGGGAAGCATGAGACGGCTCAGTGCAGCAGTGGCAGGGGAGGAGTAGCGCGCAACTACAGCGTCGTACAAGGTCTGAGCACTCTTGTACTGACTAAAGTGCGCACGCTCAGAGGTAGGGAGGTGGCGACGCACAGCAAGACGTGCAGCAGCATCGCGGGTGGCCCACTTAGAGCGGACAGCGGGATCAGCATCAGCAGCAGGGGCAGGAGAGGCGCCAGAGGTGAGGTCAAAGAGAGAAAGGTCGTCAGCCCTGTCGCACTGTAAGAACAGCTGCAGGTCGTCTAACCAGACCTCAAAATCAAGGGCGCGACCCTCAGCGTCAAAAGCTAGGACACTAGGGGTAGCCATGGTGACGACAGCGACGCAGTGCAAGCAGTAGGGAAAGAGCTCGCAGTGTCAGTGGGACAGTGCTCACCAGGCAGGGCAGGTCGTGCAGGCAGCAGAAAGGCGGCTCAGCGACCGGGCGGCTCGGGTGCACAGCTGCTCGGCTCCCGGGCGGCTCGGCGGCTGGGCGGCTCGGGCGCAGGGCGGCTCGGCTCCCGGGCGGCTCGGCGGCTGGGCAGCTAGGGTGCAGGGCGGCTCGGCTCCCGGGCGGCTCGGCGGCTGGGCGGCTCGGGTGCAGGGCGGCTCGGCTCCCGGGCGGCTCGGCGGCAGGGCGGCTCGGGTCCCGGGCGGCTCGGCTGCTGGGGCGGCTCGGCCGGGAGATGCAGCGTCGGGCCGGCAGGTGCAGCTGCGGGCCGGCAGGTGCAAGTGGCGGGCCGTAAGAGGCGGCGGGCCGATGGGTGCAGCGGCGGGCCGGTAGGTGCAGCGGCGAGCCGGCAGGAGCAGCGGCGGGCCGGCAGGGTGCAGCGGCGGGCCGGCAGGAGCAGCGACGGGCCGGCAGGGTGCAGCGGCGGGCCGTAGAGTGCAGCGGCGGGGCCGTCGGCAGCAGAGGCGGAGCCGCGTCAGAGGAGGCGGCTTGGCCGCGTCAGGGGAGGCGGCGGGGCCGCGTCAATGGAGGCGGCGGGGCCGCGTCAGGGGAGGCGGCGGAGTCGCGTCAGGGGAGGCGGCGGGGCCTCGGCAGGGGAGGCGGCGGGGCCGCGTCAGGGGAGGCGGCGGGGCCGCGTCAAGGGAGGCGGCGGGGCCGCGTCAAGGGAGGCGGCAGGGCCGCGTCAGGGGAGGCGGCGGGGCCGCGTCAGGGGAAGCGGCGAGGCCGCGTCAAGGGAGGCGGCGGGGCCGCGTCAAGGGAGGCGGCGGGGCCGCGTTAAAGGAGGCGGCGGGGCCACGTCAGGGGAGGCGGCAAAGCCGCGTCAGAGGAGGCGGCGGGGCCGCGAGTGAAAAGGCGACCCGAGGGGTCGCTAAAAAAAAAGGGCGCGCCTCGGGGCGCGCGTCGGTGGGCCCAGACAACGGTCCTAAGGTAGGACCCGCTCTATACCATGTGATAGTAGGAAAACAGGAATGAATGAACTATGAATGAAAGCAGTACAAATATGAAACCCTAACTGGGTTGTACCCCCTATGGGATACCCCACTACAGCCTACACAACAGTATAAGCTATAGATATGTTCTGACAACACGAACTTGTTTGATATTTACTTGAAAGCAAATGGAACAACCACGGTCGCGGTCAAGCGGTTAGTTTACAACTAAAATTTTCCATCTCCTACAAACACCACTTCGAAAGGTGCAAGTGAGACAAACGACGCCACCGCGCAGACCTCGACTCCAACGGAGCTGATGTCACGCATGTGCGGCGCGCAGTGTGGCACGTAGCTGGAGAAAATGCCTGAATGTGTCTCGCTTTCGACTATCGTGCTGCCAAAATGACTGTTATTGCCGCAGAATGAACCAAACGGAAGCTGCCACCATCTGTGTTGGCAACTGGAAGATTTCAACCGAATAGTGCGACACCGCCATCCACATTCAGGTGCACCCCACAGTGCACAATGCGAGGCAGTTATCCTTGTCTGACGGTGTCGCGTGTGGCAGCTGCCATTGCATCGATGGTGACTTAATAACGAGGAAGCGGGACAAAGTATGCTGTCTGGTATGTCAGAGGTCCACTGGTGATCCCCGATTGATCCTAGGGAAGGGTTACAGGCACGTTGGCCTGGGGGGGTTATGGGCGCACTCACCCGCTACTTAAACAAGCCCTTAAATCCCAGTGGTTAGTGGCTGGAATTCTGACATGGTATCAGAGCGAAGGTCTGGGGTTCGAATCCCGGTGTATGCACTTCGGGCATCCCAGTGCGGGGGGGTGTCAGAGGTCCACTGGTGATCCCCAATTGATCCTAGGAAAGGGTTACAGGCACGTTGGCCTGGGGGGTTATGGGCGCACTCACCCGCTACTTAAACAAGCCCTTTTATCCCAGTGGTTAGTGGCTGGGATTCTGACATGGTACTGACTGCAAACGAATTGGGAACGTAATATAAAATACAGATTGAAGTATTTGAGTCTTAAAAGGCTAAGGCAACCTAGATGGCTTTGTTTGCCTGCCAGGCCACTTAAATATACTACCCAGTATGAAGTTTTCACCATGCAAACCTATTAACGAACCACTTTTCAGCGTCTTTGTCCGGTCGCACTAACTGTACCGCGCGCTTGATGCTATCAATACTGACTACTCGGTACCTCTGATCAACTCCCTCCCAGTGCAAAACCTTGCACTTGGTGGCTGCATCAACGCTGGCCTGTTCCCTGTAGTACTTGACGAATGCATAGTTTTTAACCGTGCCCACAACCTTGGCATGAAACAACAGAAGGGTTTTCGCAAACCACTCCTCGCCGATGATGGCCTGCAACGGGCCATCACGCTTCGCGTCCGGTACCTGAAGGTATGGGGCTCAAACACATGTTTCTGGCACGTGTAATGCCCAACTCCTCTTGGATTGAACCCGCTCGCCTGTCCGTTGGGCCTGCAGGCATGGAACACCACCATCATCTCGTTACGTGTATTCCATGCTCGATGGAAATAATCAAGAACCATACACATAAGTCTAGTTCTTAACTTCACCATTGCGGTGTCATACTTCTTCTTCGCCATGAGTTGTGGCGCGATATACTGAAGACGAAGCCGTGCCTCTTCGCTGCCGACGATTTGGCTATTGACTAACCGTTTATTCGATGCCCGGTAAGGGTTTTTCATGTACTCTATGTGCAGATGCTCGTATAGTTGTGTAGAATAATGCTCGGGCAAGCCAGACCTACGAATGGAGTCTATGTAGTGACTGATGAGGTGCATCTTAATGAAGTTCCAATCCGATGTGTGCGGGAATGCGGTCTTGAGGTTGTGTAATATCCTACATATAGGCCAAAACATGTCGATCAATATTTAGCAAGCAGTCGGAGAATGAACGCAACACACTGTGAACTATACTACTCACCGGTGTGCGTTTGTCTTGAACTCAAGGAGGGAGGTGTCGGTCTGTTCCGATGCCCGCGCGCACTCGAAGCACCACTCGATGTATGAAACGAGTGCGTCCATCTGTGGCTGCGTAATAAAACCCTTCACGATGAAGGGCAGAATCTGCATGACCGACCGGTGTTCGTATGCCTGATAGTTCGCCCCCTTTTCGAAGTACTGACCCGCGGGTAAACGCATGTTCCCCCCTCTAATACTTCTCGTGTAGTACCTAAGGATTTTGTCCAGCTTCTTTCTATCTGCCAGTAACTTCACATGCGCGCAAATAAAGTTGACAATGTGCTCGAAAATGCCCAAATCTGCTTGGTGCATCACATCGGGCAGCACCGCAAGGTACGGGTTGAGAATGGTGTCGGAATCCCACCTCCAGCCACCTAGGAAACTCTGCAAAAAACAGAACCAGCACCTAGAGGTTAGTTCTGCACATGGTATAGCCCATAGAATGACCCTAAAACAGCACCCACATCATACTATACCTGCACAGGGTGGGTGGAGAAGGTTGCCTCCGCATCTAGTGCGAGCCGGCCTTCTAAGATGTCTCGCACAATGGTATCCTGCTCGAATGGTGTACGAGCCTGGATACGATCGTGCAGCACTGCCAAGTGCTTCTTGTCCACCTTACAAATCGAACACGGAAACAAAGTACCCAAGGATTTTGTGCACGTAATCTTGCATGACTCTGGGTAGTCCGACACATAAGCGTACAAATAGGGCCACACGTTGATTGACTCGCCTGTAGCATTCTTCATAGCTATGCCGGTGTAGGATGCCGTCTTAAGAGATTGCAACACCTCTCGCATGATGTAATTGTGGACTTGCATCTTGTCCACTACGTTGTACTCTGCAGGAAACTCAGGGAGCAGTGCTAGTAGCACATGCCCAAAGGGTTGCCACCTGTCGTCGTTATCAATGTTACCCAACATGAGATACACAGGATGACCCTTCGCCTTCCCTCTATGATCCATATGCGTCTCGTCACTCGCAAGGATCAAAGCAGCCACAACTCCATCCGGATCCTCCTCCCGCACCAAAGTTTGCAACCTCTCCCACCATAGGCCTGTCTCGGGGGTACTATACACCCTCACGTTCCCCACATATTGAGGATCTGCATGGAACACCATCTTGGCAGCCAGCTTGGGGTTCTTCAACAGGTCCTGCAGAGCAATCAACGGATCACAATACCAATACTCCAGCCAAGCCTTGTTACGTGACCGGATGGTCTTTCGTCGCCATCCTCGGTGGCCATCCGTCGTCCTAGACTCAGCGTACGCCTGCACGTCTCGGTAGGACTTCCAATCTTGTATTTCAAGAATGGTCTTGCGCAGGATTTCCAATAGAGCGTTAATCTGATTGATAGAGAGTCGGTTGGAGAGGATCCAGTGCGCAAGAGCATCCTTGAGGTTAAACTGAGGGGCATCTTCCTCTTCCGCCAGTGCAACACCTGCTTGAGCTCCCTCCCCACCATCATCATCAGCACCAAATACAGCAGCGTTACTAGACGCATCGTCATCTTGTTCAAAGGGCAGCGCGCTATCTACTGAATCAGAGGATGAGGAAGTATCACTAGTGTCTGTTGGATCAGCACGAGAAATAGGAGGTACATCAATACACACATCTTCCGCAACACCCGTTCCTACATTTGCATGCACAGGCTCCAACCTAAGTACTGCACGCGGAATGGGGTAAGGAGGGATGAAGCTTGACCTTGCGCGCTTGGGGGCCTGCAGCTGCTCGCTACTGCTAATGAGGTTTGTAGGGCAGGAGTTGCTCTGCATGTGGCATCCCAAACCCGATCGAGTGTCGAATGCACAGAGACGACATCTTGGGCAGAGAAATGACATCTGCCAGAATTTTGGGAGTAGGGGAGAAGGGAGAAACGGGAGAAGACAAGACTTGAAGGGCGGGGGAAGGGGGAGGCCAGGGAAGAAAGGCTTACGAGGACAGGAGAAGGGAGAAACAAGAGGAGACAAGCTTAGGAGGGCAGGGGAAGGGGAAATTAGAGAAGACAAGCGACTTGAAGGGCGGGGGCATGGGGAAACCAGAGAATACATGCATATGAGGGGAGGGGAAGGGAGAAACCAGAGAATACATGCATTTGAGGGGAGGGGAAAGGGGAAACCAGAGAATACATGCATATGAGGGGAGGGGAAAGGGGAAACCAGAGAATACATGCATATGAGGGGAGGGGAAGGGGGAAACCAGAGAATACATGCATAGGTGGGGAGGGAAAAGGGGAAACCAGAGAATACATGCATAGGTGGGGAGGGGAAAGGGGAAACCAGAGAATACATGCATAGGTGGGGAGGGGAAAGGGGAAACCAGAGAATACATGCATAGGTGGGGAGGGGAAGGGGGAAACCAGAGAATACATGCATAGGTGGGGAGGGGAAAGGGGAAACCAGAGAATACAAGCATATGAGGCCAGTGGAAGGCCGAAACCTGAGAAGACAAGCATATGAGATGATGGGGAAGGGGAAAACCAGCGAAGACAAACACAGGATGAACGGGGAACTAGAGAATACAAGCATAGGATGAAAGGGGTAGGAGGCAACGGAGCATAGCGAGGACGAGCGTACGGGAGAGAGAAGGTGCACTGGAGGAGAGAAACAGAGAGGAGTGATGGAGACGGAGAGCTAGAGAAGATCAACAGGTGGGGATGCGTGTGTAGGCGCACATGATAAGAGAAACAAACAGGAACAAGAGAAAGAGTGCACACTAGAAGAGAAACAGAGGGAAGAGAGGGAGGGCGCACTGGAGAAGAGATTCAGAGGGGAGCAAGCGAGAAGGCGCAAAGGGGGGAGAGGAGCAGAGGGGAAAAAGACAAATTGCGCATGGGCGGATAGGCGCAGAGGGGAAAGAGAGAGCATGCGCACGGGAGGAGCGGAGCAGAGGGGAATGGGACAAACTCGCATGAGAGGAAACTCAGGACATGTCACGAGGAATGGGGGCGAGGCGCGGAATGGAGGGTGGGACAAGTGAGAGCAAGGAAGGCGGCGCAGAATAGAGGGTTACGAGAGAGATCGCGCACGTGAGGAGTGAACCAGAGGGGGACGAGAGAACGCGCACGTGAGAAGAGGAGTAGAGGGGAATGCGAGTGAAGGCGCAAGGAATGAGAGAATGGGAGGGGAAGGAGAGTGAAGGCGCACGGAATGAGAGAGTGAGAGGGGAATGAGAGGGAAGGCACACCCTAAGAGAGAATGAGAGGGGAAGGAGAGTGAAGGCGCACGGAATGAGAGAATGAGAGGGGAATGAGAGGGATGACGCACGGAATGAGAGAATGAGAGGGGAATGAGAGGGATGGCGCACGGAATGAGAGAATGAGAGGGGAATGAGAGTGAAGGCGCACGGAAAGAGAGACTGAGAGGGATGGCGCACGGAATGAGAGACTGAGAGGGGAATGAGAGCGAAGGCACACGGAAAGAGAGAATGAGAGGGGAAAGAGAGTGAAGGCGCACGGAATGAGAGAATGAGAGGGGAATGAGAGGGAAGGCGCACGGAATGAGAGAATGAGAGGGGAATGAGAGTGAAGGCGCACGGAATGAGAGAATGAGAGGGGAATGAGAGTGAAGGCGCACGGAATGAGAGAATGAGAGGGGAATGAGAGTGAAGGCGCACGAAATGAGAGAATGAGAGGGGAATGAGAGTGAAGGCGCACGGAATGATAGAATGAGAGGGGAATGAGAGTGAAGGCGCACAGAATGAGAGTTTGAGAGGGGAATGAGAGGGGAATGAGAGGGATGGTGCACGGAATGAGAGAATGAGAGGGGAATGAGAGGGAGGGCTCACGGAAAAAGAGGAGCGGGAGGTAGGGAGAGAGAAGGCGCAAGGGAGGAGAGGAGCAGCGGTGTATGTGATAGTATACGCACAGGAGGAGATGATGGGGACAAAATGCGAATGGCGCGGAGGGGAAAGAGAGTGCACGCACAATGGAAGAGAGGAGCAGCGGGGCATGAGAGGGTACGCTCAATGGAGGAGAGGCGCAGAGAAGGAGAGTGTACGCTTGCGGAAGGGAGGATCTGACTAGTGAGAGCAAAGAACGAGGCGCGGTATGGAGTATCGGACGAGAGCTGGAATGGGAACGAGGCGCGAACAAGGAACGGACGAGAGGGGGAGACGAGCGAGGCGCGGATGCAAGCAACAGACGAAATCACAGAATGCACGAGGCACGGATGCGTGGAAGAGACAATAGGCAGAATGGGACGACCAGGACAAATGCAACAAGGTTCCACACGAAACCGCTCCTGACCCGTGGCGAGTAGTTAGTTCGTTGCCTGTACGGCGGATGGCCAAGTCTGCTGAGATACACACGAGGGGATTTATAGCGGAGGAGGTGATCACTCAGACTAAATAAGATAGTAACAGGGTTTAACTAGCACAAGGGTCTGACTACTTAGTCTCTATTGTGCTCACGAATGTCGAGAGAATTTCGCTAGGGAGATTCGAGTCTTTGCTCCAGCTCGAAATCCTGTTTGATGTATGTACTCATCTGGTATAATGCGATGCTGTGCATAATATAGCGCTTTAACTGGTTTTCTATGCGGTTAGGTACGGTTTTGCAACCCTGAACGTGAAGGTGGAGCTGTACTGACACCACCCAATCAGAAACGTCTGGGTGCACGGTTGCCAGTGGGTGCAAGTACAACCAATGGTCACGTGTGAAAAGACTGGCACTTTCAAAATTGGCGCGAATCTGATCATCCTGACAGCTACACCCTCAAATCTTACTCGAAAGCCATGATTTGAGGAACTCCCTAAAGCACGAGCTGGCAGTTTATAAGCATCGACACTGCCAATATTAAAACCGCAGTAACCAATTAAACATGTGAGTGGAATAATACCAACCAGTAAAACAAAATACAATATACTACCCAATAATTAAACGAAGATAAATACAATATACTACCCAGTAATACGATGTAACAGAATAATTAAAAAAGATACCACAGGAAAAAATTGGAATGAACGATTACAAAAACAACATAACACCCAGAATTTGAATTCTTGATACAATAACATAACAATGAACCTAATTCATATGTTAAGTATAATCACTATTTTTCCTACAGCTGCCAGACAACTCCCAACTCTATCGCGATGCACAGCTTCGGAATAACACACCCACCCTGTTTGTGATCGATTTCTGATTGTGAATGGCAAGAACCACCCACTTACTGCCACGTTTGCAAATTGTGCTCAACTTCCGAAGTTGAGCACCGATCGTGGTGAGAGACCCAACACGTGGCTTCGTCAAACATGGCCCATTCAACTACAGATCACTCTAGTAAACCACACTACCCCGACGATCGACTATAATTCGCCACCACGCTGCCCCAACCGGCCGATTAACTGTCGTTCACGACATGAACTCCAACCTAGAAATCCAAGCCGATACCCCACCACGCGGCATCCGGCGGGATCACATAATTCTGATGTCCCAAAACATTTGGCAGAGGGGTTGGGGTACCAAACCACGAAATGGGGACTTCCTACTCGCGTTTGTGGTATGTTTTGTGTACGCGTGCTGAAAATACTTAGTATTCAAACACCCTAGACCGAACTTTGCATGCCCTGCCTAGCAAGCTATACAGTCGGGAGAATGTCGATCGATGGGGGTGTCGGAGTCCCTTCCCTTACTGCCTCTCACCCTCGCCCTGTTCCTGCATTACTCTACTCGCTCCCCTTGTTCCTGCCTTATTGCGCTCAGTCCCCTTTTCCTCCTCTCCTTGCACAGTCATCCCTTCCTCAGCCACTCCATTGAGAGATTCGGCTCCCACAATTGGCTACCAAGAGTGGCGTCTATCACTTGGCTGCTGTAGCTTAGAACGGTAACATAAGTCCACTATGCAGTTGTAAACAAACGAGAGAACAAGAGTACTATGCTAGGCTAGGCTTACTTATGATAGGCCACCCAGTCGCGAGATTCTCAGCGTAATGGGTTGGGCTCGAGCCGCCTTGGCTTTGTATTGGCCTCGTGCCAGATTTCCTGTCTCTCGAGGGCCCTGGAATTGTGCCCGCAGCGCCTTGCAATCCCCCATACTACCAACTTCGCGCTTCTCCCAATGTCCCAACTACCTAATGTACAAACTGAATGACAATTACTACACTGCTTCTACACCCCAGTTAGCACAGTTACAGAATATAATGCTCTTACCATGATATTCAGTGAAAGGTGTCGGAGTCCCTTCCCTTACTGCCTCTCACCCTCGCCCTGTTCCTGCATTACTCTGCTCGCTCCCCTTGTTAATGCCTTATTGCGCTCAGTCCCCTTTTCCTCCTCTCCTTGCACAGTCATCCCTTCCTCAGCCACTCCATGCCCCCTCCTGTGCTCGTGCTCGGGCTGCCCGTGCACGTGTCACAGGACCCTCTTGCTGAGGCCATCTCTCCTTCACTGCCGCCGTGTTCGTCTGGTGATCCATTGCCCGCTCTCCTCTCTCATTTTCCAGCACCAGCACCCATGACCCTCTCACCTCTTTAACCTACCACCTCTCTGTTCCCAGCCCCACGTCCAGCGTGTCTTTCTTCGCTCTGCGCAGGTAGACTTCCTGTCCCTCTGTCACTGCTGGCTTCGCTTTCCTGCCTTCTTGCTGCTGTCGCTACTCGTATCTGTGGGCATCTCTCAACTGCGCCGTGTGCAAGTTCTCCAAGGCAGCCGGGAGCATTTCCCTCATGTATCTTGCTCGTGCTTCTGCCAGCGCCACCCACTGTTCCGCTCTCTTCACGCTCACCACCCCCGTCAGTACCCTTGGTGCTCCCACGGGCAGTATTGGTTCCTTTCCATACAGCAAGCTATACGGGGAGTAGTCCTTTAGTGACGCCTGCTTCCCGAACCTGTACCCTGCCGCCACCCAGTCTAATTCTTCATCCCAGTCCCTCTTCCGCTTCTCTCCGTACGCCCTCAGGTTCCGCTTCAAGGTCTGCACCAGCCGCTCGGTCAGCCCATCACTCTGAGGATGGTACCTTGATGTCTGCCTGTGTGTCACCCTTGCCTCGTCCAGCAGCGCTTGGAACTCCCCCTTGAATTCCGTGCCCTGATCGGTGAGTACCTCCCCTGGTGCCCCGAATCTGCACAGCACCTGTCCCTTGAATGCCTTCGCCACACGTCTGGAATCCTTGCTCGGCAACGCACACACTTCTAACCACTTGCTTGCATGCTCCACCATTAGTAGGATGTACCGCTGTCCTCCCCTGCTCAGCGGCAGCTTGCCGGCTATGTCCAGAGACCACCGAAACCCCAACCCTCTGATCGGCAGTGATTGCAGCTCCTGCTTTGCCTGGGTCAAGCTGGCCTTGCTTCTCTGGCAGCCTTCACAACCACTGACCCACTCTCTGACTTGCTTCCTCATCCCTTCCCACCACCAGCCGGTCTTGAGCAGCTGAGTTGTGCGCTCATGCCCGAAGTGGCCCAGCTTCCTATGCACCTCCTCTATTACCCCTTCCCTCTCTTGCGGCGCAGGCACCAGCTTCCACCCATCCACTGACTGCAGCTGCAACTGTCCCTGGTACCAACGGTAGTGGTGCCCTCGTGCTCTCACCCTGTCTGTCACCTGTTTGTTCTCCTCTGTTTCCCCCTTAATCCACCGCAGGGCCGTGGGATCCTTCCATTTGTCCTGTGGACCCCTCTTTCCTTGCTTTTCTGCTGCTGCCTCCTCCCCTTGCCTAGTGAGCAGCATCAGCGCGTGCACCGGCTCTGCTACTGGCGGGTTCCTCGAGAGCCCGTCCACATGCTGCAGTGTCTTCCCTGGCCTGTGGCGTATCTTGAAATCGTATTCCTGCAGAGTCATGGCCCAGCGCGCGTTTCTCCCCGTCAGCCCCTGGTGAGTCATCAGCCACTGCAGCGGCTGATGATCTGTGATCAGTGTGAATTCCCTCCCTTGCAGGTACACTCTGAAGTGCTTCACAGCTCATACTGCAGCCAGCCCCTCACCGTGATAAGAGCTGTACTTGGCCTCTGCTGGGCTACAGCTTCTGCTCGCGTACGCCACTACTCTCTCCTCTCCGTCCAGTTCCTGGCACAGGATTGCCCCCATACCCTGGCTGCTCCAGTCAGTGTACAAGCAGAAGGGCTTGTCGGCCTTGGGCAGCTGCAGAATCGTTGCTGTCTGCACTGCCTCCATCAGGTCTCTCAAAGCTGCTTCCTGCTCTGTCCCCCATTCCCACCTTTTGTCCTCTCTCAGCAGCCCATTCAGCGGTGATGCACGCTTGCTGAAATTAGGGACGAACCTTCGGTAGTAACTCAGAAAACCGATCACCGCTCTCAGTCCACTTCTGTCCTTTGGCTGCTGCAGCCTATTCAACACCTTGACCTTTGCCTGCTGAATCCCTATCTGTCCGCCCCTGACCTCATACCCTAGGTACTGCACGGTCGCTTCCCCCCACCTGCATTTCTTTGGGTGGCAGGTCAGCCCTGCTGCCGCCAGCGCCTTCAGCGTCCGCTCCACGTCTCGCACGTGCTCCTCCTCACTGTTGCTGAATATCACCACGTCATCTATGTAACATGCTGCACACTCCAGCCCCCTCAGTACACTGTCCATTACCCTTTGGAAGATGGCTGACGCGTTCCTCAGCCCAAATGGCATAAACAGCCATTCGTACAACCCGTCTGCACCATGGAATGCTGTTTTACGCACGTCCTCCTTCCTGATCTTGATCTGGTTAAAGCCCTGTCTCAAATCTAGCGTGCTAAAGATCTCCCCTGCCCCCAGTCGGTCGAAAATGTCCTCCGCTGTCGGCATTGGGTACCTATCGAGCACTGTCACCTTGTTCAGTGCTCGGTAATCCCCACACATACGCCGGCTCAGCACCTCTCCCAGCAGGTCCTTTTGTGCGGCTACCACTGTCGGTGTTGCGTACTCCGATTCTGATCTCTGTATCAGTCCTGCTTCTAGCAATTCCTTGCATTTTTCCTTGCAGATGTCCTCATCCCCGGGTGTCATTCTCCGTTTCCTTTGAAACACCGGCTCGTCCGTGACCAGCTTCAACTCCATCTCCTTCACTGAGCACTTTCCTAACTCCTGTAAGGTAAACGCAAAGGCATGCCTATACCTGGCCAGCACCTCCTGCACTGCCTTCTTCCCTTGCTCGCTCATTGCATTACCCACAACCCACGTTGGCTCTTCCTGAACTGCCATACATGCCCATGCCCCCACCCTTTTCACCCCTTCCTCCTCCCTTCGCGGTTTTTGCTCCCCTTCAAGCACCAGCCCTCTCCACATTCGCCGCAATAGCCACTGCATGACCTGACCGTCCATGGCCTGTCCTAACGCTTTCCTCCTTTCCTGTTCCGTCACCCCTGCTGCCTTGGTTATGTCTTCCCCATACCCCATCGCCAGCTCCCGCTCCAGTGTCGTTGGTTCCTCCCACTTCTTCGTCTTATGATCGTACACCATGCCTTCCCTTGGCATTCCTCCTTCCTTCCTAAACCCTGCTGCCCCCTTGTACCCCACCAATGTCGGCCAGGCCCTGCGTACTGCCCCCACCTTGTTGCATGGGCATTGTGTCCCGTGCCTGCCCTTCTTCACCGGCGCTGCAGTCCTGCCTGGTTCTAATATCTCTTGCACCGTCCTGCTCCAGTCCCTTCGTATCCCATCCAGCTCCTTCTGCAGTTGCTCTTCCGTCACAACATTTTGCCAATACCTTCTGACATGGTGAGCCCGTGCCCCCAACCTGGCCGCGTCACACCTTACCCCCTTCCCCAGCTTCCGTGTTACTAACTCTCGGATCTTTCTGACTGGTTCCCGGCAATCCCCCTCCATGTCCAGGTGCTCCAGTAGGTACACCACCTTCTCCTGTCTTTCTCTGATCCAGTCAATGATGCACAGCAGATTAATAAGCAGTGCTCCCCTTGGATCATCCAACCCCTTTCCCTTCCCCGCTCTTGAGACGGCTTGGCACTCCCACCCTGCTACCAGTAGATCCACGTGCCCCCAGCCCCTCACCACTTCTCGTGTCACGTCCCTCACATCGGTCAACGTCCCTGCCATTGCTTTGCTTATCAGTCCTTCCTCCAGTAGTTCAGGATGCTCCTTCTGCAGTCTCTTTGCATGTCGTTCAGCCATCTTTCTCACTTGTCCGTCTTTTTCCACATATATCCACTCCTTCACCGCTACTCCCGCTCTGAGCACCGCTGCCAGCTCCGCTCCTATTCCCCCGAACAGCTCCACCAGCCTGATTGGTTCCTGCCATGCATTAGCTATTGCTGCTTCACCCACTAGGCCCGCTCTCCCTCTCCCCTCGCTTCCCGCTTGCTCAGCCATGTACGCTCTTTTTGGCTCCTGTTTAGTGAATTGCACAGGCAGCTCACCCGTCTTGCTCCCCCGTACCCAATACTGCTTCCGAAACTTCACTTTCTCCTTCCAGGTGCAGATGGTCATCCCCACGCCCCAGATCAAGTCTGTCCCCAACAGCACGTCAAAATCTTCCGAGTCTGATATCCCGCATTGTAGCCGTATACTAGTCTGTTCCTCTCTCCCCGGCATTAGGACTATTTCCACTAGGTCCCTTGTACATGGCATCCACTTGGGCTCGCCTCTTTCCGCGGTCATTACCTGCATTCCTCGCTTTATGTATTGCCCTGCTTCGGTCAGCCCCAGCTTCCGTGCTAGCCTTTTTCCCAGCATCACGCTCTGCGCTCCCGTGTCCAAGATTGCTGTCTTTGCTATCTCTCCACCTACTGCCACCGTTCCTGTCTCTGCCACTAGCACGGTTGCCTGGCTAGCTAGCCGATCCTTGGGATGCCTCGCTGGCTCTTCTCCTTCCTCACCCTTCTCCCCTGGCCTTTGTTTCGGTCTGCCCCTTTCCTTGGTCATGTGGTCCTTTCTCCCATCCCCGCCCCCGCTGCGCAGGCCCAGCTCCTCTCTGCTGCGGAGCACCATGAAATTGTATTTCGGCTCTAGTTCCTCTATTGCTTCTGCTTCGTCATCGTCTTCCTTGGCATATAACCCTGCCTCTTTCTCCTTTTTCCCACCCATTGCCTGTAGCTGCGCCTGTAGCCTGCCTATCTGACCCTCTATGTCTTTTGGAGTCCTCCTCGGCCCCCCTGTGCGTTGGTAACAGTCCTTCCCTTTGTGCCCCCGCTTCCCACAGACTTCGCATGTTGGTGCATCCGGGCAGTCCTTGCGGCGGTGTCCCGGCTTCCCGCAGGTGTCACAGTTCCTACAATTCCTCATCAGATGCCCCGGCTGCTTGCATTGGTGGCAGGTGCGCGTCTCAGCTCCTCTCTCCGCTCGGCCATCCTCCCTTCCCCCCATCTCTGGCACTGCTGCTGCTGCCCAAGCGGGGTTCCTCTTCTCAGTCGGCCTCGGTAGGTACACCTCGTACTTCCGCTGCGCCAACTCCACTCTCTCTGCTAGCTCAAACACCTCTTCAGGTGTCGCCTCAGCCCCTAGCTCGTATACTCGCATCCTCAAGCCTCCTGCCAGCCCCTTGTCTAAGCCGTTCAAGAATTTGCTAATGATCATACTGCTGTCAGTGCACACCACGTCTTCTGCTAGGTTCATCAACCGCCCGTAGTACGTTAGAAGTGATTCCTCATCTCGACGCCTGAACTCCTGGAACTCCCTAATGCGCTGGGCCATGTGCCCTGGAAACTGCTTCCTCAGCCGATCCAGGAACAGTACTGTTGGGTCCTCGCCATCCTCCTCTGCCCTCCTCAACCATTCTCCGATTTTCATGCGGTACAGTGTCTCCGCCTCACCTCCCAGTGTGTTTGGCAGGCTTAAGAAGAACTCGATAGGGTCCATACCGCTCCGGTCACACCTGTACTTAACATTGCTGATCTGCATCAAGTAGTTCTTCAGGCTCAGGCCAGTCCCTTCATTCCCTGTGAAGCGCACCGGTACCTCCACTCTTGGCTGCGCTGTCGCGGCCCATCTGCCTGTGTCCCAGCTTCCTGATTCTCCCCGAGCTGACTGCACAGCTCCCCGCTGCCTCCCCTTTTCTTCTCTGCTTCCGTACTGGTCCCGTACAGCACTCGCTCCAGCCCCTCGCGGGCTGCTCTCGCTCCTCCAGATCCTTCTCCGTATGGCCGTGGCCTCCTTGGCCCTGTCGGACTTGGGCTCCTCCTCCTCTCATCTCCATGATCTTCTTTGCGCCTTTCTGCACTATCTTGCCGCTCTGATTTCCACGCAGGCGCGCGCTCCTGGTGCCGCCGCTCAGGCTCTCCTCGCCGACATCCTCTTTCTTCTGTTCTTGAACCATTCGGCGACCGCTGGTTTCTTTCCTTGTCACGCCTTTCTGCATCCTGCCTTCGCTCCCTTCCACGCGGGCTTCTCTGGCGCCGATCCTCGTACTCTTCCTCCTCTTCATGATCCTCGTGCTCCGCCCCTTGCCCTTCACCCGTCGCCATACGTCTTCGGCGCTCATACCGCAGTCCTGGTTCAGGCGAGCGGAAGACACCCGCATGCGCGTTACGTCCTCCTTCGCCCTCCCGATTTGCCTTCGACCGGCGTTCCGCACTCTTGGCGCTTCCTTGCGGCACGTCATTTTTACGCCGCCTCACTGGTGAGTGCTCTTCGGCCTTGCCTTCTGCCTTGTGCTTCTGCATTCCGTTGCGCCGGCTTGGTTCCTCATCATCCTTCTCCGCCTCTCCTTGACTTCCTCCTCCCCGCGCAGTGGGGGAATCTTCTCCGTTTTGGCTCTTGGGATGTTCGTCGCCCCGCGCAGTCGGGGATTCTCCAGCTTTGCCAATTTCACCGTGGTGCATGCCGCCTTGTGCACCTGTCGCGTCTTCATTTTCTTTCGCGCCACGACGCAGCTCGCGTTCCGCCTCTGACGCTTCCTCATGGTATTCTTCTTCGTCCGCTTCACTCGCCGAATCCAGCGACTACATGTCGACGTCGCCATCGTATTGGCGCGCGCGTCCTCTGTGCTGTCCCTCCGGCAGATTCCACGGATCGCTCCTCGCTGGCCTTCTCCACGGCTCAGATCTGACGCGCGGATCCGATCCATCATCACCACGGTGTCTGCCCGTAGGTGTCACCAAGTCCACGCGGTACGCTGCTCTGCGTGGCGAGCGCGTTGGCGACCTCCCGCGCTCCGATGCGCGCCTCCTCCGCGACGGTGAACGCTCCCGCCGTGAGTACGTCCGCTGCTCGCGCAGCTCATGGCAATCCATGTCACCTGCACTTCTCTCGTTTGTGAGAGATTCGGCTTCCACAAGTGGCTACCAAGAGTGGCGTCTGTCACCTGGCTGCTGTAGCTTAGAACGGTAACATAAGTCCACTATGCACTGGTAAACAAACGAGAGAACAAGAGTACTATGCTAGGCTAGGCTTACTTATGCTAGGCCACCCAGTCGCGAGATTCTCAGCGTGATGGGTTGGGCTCGAGCCGCCTTGGCTTTGTATTGGCCTCGTGCCAGATTTCCTGTCTCTCGAGGGCCCTGGAATTGTGCCCGCAGCGCCTTGCAATCCCCCATACTACCAACTTCGCGCTTCTCCCAATGTCCCAACTACCTAATGTACAAACTGAATGACAATTACTACACTTCTTCTACACCCCAGTTAGCACAGTTACATAATATAATGCTCTTACCATGATATTCAGTGACAGGGGTGAGAACTATGAACGTGCTGTGCCTGCCGAGCACGCGAACATTGTGGTCGCCTACTTAGTCGGAGGAGATACAAGCCCACATAGAACCTACCACACACATACTTCCAACAACCGTTGAACAGAATACATTTGATAGAATCCGAATTATAGTAGTGCATTTTGGCATTAAGGACAGGCACACATTGGCAGAAATATCACAAACAATCACTAACACCATCGATTATGGTTCGCTCGTTCCAGAAAATTGCTAAACAACAACACAAGGCATGCTAGAATGTGCTGGAAATTTTGTGGCCGTCGATCATACGATGTCGCAAAGGTTGAGATCAGACAACCTACTGCAATCGACCCCGAGCAGCAAGGGCAGCTTACGGCACCAACTCTCTTGTGCATGGCCCATTATACCCATATTGGCATGTAGTACAATCTTAGCGCCCTTTTCATATAAAACAACGAGACACACAGTACAAAAACGAAGTCAGACCTGAAATGATTAGACCATGTATGCTGTATCCCCAATTTACACCTCTAAACACTCCGGATGATCCTGGATAGCCTCCGTATCTCTGTCCTATGCACACAAAGCTGGCATCCAACGTGTTCACATCACATAAGAGTTTACATAGTTGTCCACATCACACACAAAAGACTGCACGACGTGAACAACCTGTACTATGGCTTCCACGAGAGCCACAAGGTAACATGCTGGGTCAGTGGCTGGCGCGCGCAACCGATATGTGTCTGCCCCCGTCTCTTCGTCCACCCTGTGCTTGTGAAGCACCTGTGTAAACGCAAACCCAGCCTCGCCACCCCCTTGGGTCTTGAACAACACCAACACTTTCCCCAACAGTTGCTCGCCCTCCACCTTCAAGAAAACAAACGAGAACCAGGGCTTCCCGTGGAAGCTTGGTGTGAGAATGAACGAGAATGATTGAACTATGAAACAGTTGGGTACAAGTACTAACCCTAATTGGGTTGTACCCCTTATGGGCTACCCCAAAACACCCTACACAGAAGTATAAGCTATAATGTTCTAACACACCCCAATAGGCAAAGTGGGGGAGAACAAGGGGTCACAAGACGAGTCAAGAAGAGCAAAGCAAGCTCAGGGTGGATCACAAAGTCACCACACATTCCGAGCACAAGTTCAAGGCCACAAGGCCATTTCACATGCAGGAGTACATATATATAAAAGGCTAGACAAGCAAGAGCAGGTGTATGTATATATGTAACAGTACAAACAAGGTCAGGAGGTGAGCAAGTGAGGCAAGGCAGGCACAAGACCCAGCTGAGTACAGAAGCGCTTATGATCACAAGGCGCAAGTGCCTTGGTGAAGATATCAGCAGTGTTGGCCTCAGAGGCCTCGTACGCAAGGCGCAGCTGACCACGCTGCTGTAGCTCACGAGCAAGGAAGTAGCAAAGAGCAATGTGCTTCGTTGTGTGCTCCAGTCTCTGCTCCCGACACAAGGCCAGCATGGCCTTGTTGTCTACGTACAGCACTGTAGGAGAACGAGGCGGCTCTCCAAGATAAGTCAGCACGGCGGTGAGCCAGCCAAGCTCCTGTGCAGCCATGACCCCGGCGTAGATCTCAGCCTCACAACTGGAGCCGAGAACAGAGGACGAGCGGGTAGCCCGCCACGAAACAGAGCCGGAACCAAGGCTGAAGGTGTAACCCTGTGAAGACCGCTGCGTAGCCTGGTCGTCAGCCCAAGAAGCGTCCGCGTGCCTAGTGAGGACCACTGGACTCTGCCCTCCAAGCACAAGCCCCATGCCCAACGTACTGCACAAGTAGCGCAACACCCTCTTCGCTGCATCGATGTGCTCGGGTCTGTGTCTCTCAGGAGCAACATAGTGTGCGAGAATGCTAAGAGGGTATGCAAGGTCAGGTCGTGTGCAGGTCATCAGGTACATGAGGCAGCCAACAAGCTCTGGGTACGGGCCACTCGACTCTACTGACTCATCCGAAGGCAGAGCTGAGAGCCAGTGGCGAGTAGACAGAGGAGTGGCCTGAGGCGAGGAGTAAATGAGGCTGAAGTGCTGAAGGATGTGCTGCACCATGTGTGACTGAGTCAGGGTAATGGTGCGGCGTGCTCTGTCCCGGGTGATCTGCAAGCCAAGGTAGCTGCACAGTTCACCCAGGCCTGAGCACGTGTGTCTCTTCTACAGCTCGACTTCACGTGGGCAAGTCCAGCAGTGTCAGCTGAGGCAAAGACCAAGTCGTCGACGTACACGAGGATGTAGAACGGCGGCAAAGAAGTGTCGCTGCGCAGAAACAGCGACGGGTCGGCAGTGGAGGGAGCAAACCCAAGAGCCGCAAGTGTAGTCCTCAGTGTGTCGTGCCCCTCACGCGGTGCCTCGCGCAGACCGTAGACTGGCCGCCGGAGGCTCCACTGGGTGCCAGGAGGAAAAGACCCAGTGAAGCCAAGTGGGCGACGCAGCCAGATCTCCACGTGCAGGCTGCCCTGCAAGAAAGCAGTGCTGAAGTCAAGAGAGTGCAGCTCGTAGTCACGGTGAGAAGCTATGTGCAGCAGTACCCGAATAGTGGTCATCTCTGGGGTGGGAGAGAAGGTCTGAAAGTAGTCAACTCCCTGCCGTTGACTGAAGCCACGAGCCACGTAAGGCGCCTTGAAGACAGGCGGAGAACTCGGCGGCCGCTTCACTCAGAAAATTCACATGCCACAGACGACGTTCGCCCCAGGTGGGGGAACCTCGTCAACGTAGGTGCCTGTGGACTTCCAAGAAGCCATCTCTGCGTCCATAGTTACCTGCCACTGAGAGGAGTAGGGACCCTCTATCGCCTCCGCGTAAGAGCGCGGAGTCGGGATGTCAAGTGCATCCGGGTCTCCCTCAGGGGTAAGCAGTACGGACACGAGATGAGGTGAAGCAGTAGCCAAACACTCGAACTCCTCTTGCCTGTTGTCAAGGACGTCCGTGCCAAGGGCACACTCACCCCCGACGGACGGAGGACAGACAGATTGAGACGCAGCAACAAGACTAGCAGCGTAGTCTAGACGATAGCGAGCAGCAAAGTCAACGAGCTCAGCAACTAGGGAAGACGCAGCAGTGGACTCAAAGGAAGGGTAAGTGACGACAGTGGCAAGGAGACGCGTGACAGTAGGACTGGCAGCACGAAGAGAGTCCGACTCCGGGTCGGGAAGAGCAGGAAGAGAAGACTCAGGAGGAGAAGGCAAAGGGGCACGCAGAGGAGCAGTGGACGGACGTAGAGACATCCGGTGCGTGCCAGGGACAGGAGGAGGACGCTGACGCGAACCACGACCACTAGTGCGAGCAGCACAGACAGGCAACGCAGGGCGAGATGGAGGCTCACGACGCTCAGCAAGACCTCCAGTAGGACCAGTGTAGGGAGAAGGAGCAGGCAGTGGGGAGGCCGGCTGTAACTGTAACTGTGACGGGACAGGCTGTGGACACTCTAAGGGAGGAGGAGGACCAGTGGAAGGCGGGAGACCAAGAACCTGATCAAGGAGCGGAACGAAGTACGACCGAGGCCGCGCGGCGACTCCAGACACAACAGGGACAGCACTAGTACCCCCAGTGGTAGCACCAGCGCCAGCAGCACCTCCAACCCCAGTACCTCCAGCAGCACCAGTAGCAACCCGAGCTGGATTGCCTCTAGAACCGACAGCAATAGCCTCAGCGCCAACACCCTCAGCAGCTTTAGCTCCACAAGCACCCGCAGGACCTCCAGCTCCAGTACTCCCAGTACGAGCACCTCCGGGACCCGCGACACCAGCAACCTCAGCAACCTCAAGCTCCAGCAGCACGCCTCTAGCGCCGGGCAAATCACTCGCGCAGCTCGCGTGGAGAGAGTGGCTCCCGCCGAGACGAAGCACCCAGAGAACCGCCAGGCACAGCACCGCTAGACGCCACACGAGGAGGCCCAGCTCCCTCTGGCTCCGCATCCCGAGGCTCAGCACCTCCAGGTATAGCACCCCCAGGCTCAGCACCCCGAGACTCAGCACCCCCCGGCTCAGCACCCCCAGGCTCAGCACCTCCACGCTCAGCACACCGACGCTCAGCACCCCCTCGCTCAGCACCCTTAGGCTCACCATTCCCACGCGTAGCACCCACACGCTCAGCACCCCTAGAGTCAGCACCCCCAGGCTCAGCACCCTCAACAACACCAGAGTCACCAGCTACCTCAGCAGGCTCAACTGCGTCTACCTGGGACACATTTGAAGGGGCAGGACCCTGAGGGGGGAGGGGGTCTACCGGGGGGGGACCTGGCACAAGGAAGAGCGGTGGCGGGGGGAGGGACGGAGTGCGGTAGGGGAAGAGATGGTAGAAGGGGACCGACTCGTCAAACGTGACGTCGTGGGAGGACAAAACACGGCGAGAGGTGGGGTGGTAGAACTGCCACCCTGGCGCGTCAGGGGGGAAGCCAAAGAAGACGCAGGGAGCTGCACGAGGGGATAGCTTGTCCGCAGAGAAGTCGCAGACAAACGCTCGAGATCCCCAGACACGTAACGCAGACGCATCGCCAACCTTCCCCGTCCACAGCAAAGTTGGGGAGGTCTCCGGCATGGAGACCCTCGGCTGAAGGTTGATCTGATGTGCCGCGTACCGAACCGCAAACGGCCACAGAAAATGAGGGGCAGCCGCATGCATCATGGACGTACGGGCGGCGTCCATGACCATGCCAATGCGGCGCTCAGCAATCCCATTTTGCTGTGGAGAGTTCGGAAGCGTGAAGGTCTAGCGGATGCCTCGTGCACGAAAGTAGGCTCGCAGAAGGCCAGAGGAGAACTCTCCGCCTCTGTGAGAGTGCAGACGCAAAACAAGAAAGTCCGAGCCGAAGCTCCTCCTGAGCTGGAGACGAGCTACGCGGAACCAGTCGATCAACACCTCAGTGACATCACCCTTGCTGCGCAAGGGGAAGATTGTGGTAAAACGGGAGTAGTCGTCAACCCCCAGCAGAAAGTAGCGCTCGTGACCCTGTCCACAGACGCGGGCCGGGCCCCACACGTCCATGTGAAGCGTCTGCAGCGGGGCCACTGTCGGAGGAAACTGGGAGGAGTGAGGGGCAGCACGCTGCCACCCCTCGATGCAGGGGACGTAGGCAGGGGCAGGCCCCGGAGGAAGGGGAGGGAGGGAACGGGGAAGACCAGAGACAAGGACACCGGAGGCCATGCCTTGGAGACGAAGCAGGGAGGGGTTACCAAGTCGGTGGTTCCAGAGGAGAGTCTCGTGAGACAGGAGGCAACACGAGCAGGAGGCAGACTCAGGACCAGACCTGGACGCTGCAGCAAACACCTGACCCGCCGCAGCTACCTGACTAGATGCATTGACTGGAGGAGACTCAGTGGTCAGTGTGTACAGGCTCGACCCCGGCCTATGTGTAAATTTGGCCAAGTGTTGGCCCGTCCGAGCGTGCGTGCAGGGGGTCACCCGCTGGCTCGCAGGAGTGAACTAGTGAACCCCCGCATTCTGTAGGTGAGCACCACTCACCAAGTTTGTAGAGAACGAGGGGAGGTAAAGACCAGAGGGGGCCGCCGGACACGGGAGGACAGTGGAGAATTGAGCAAGGACAGGACCCCCAGAGGGGTCTGCCAGAGAGACTGCAACTGGCCGACCAAGCGGCGTAAGTGTGTTGCGGTCTCAAAAGAAGGAGCGAGAAGCCCCCGAGTCAAGTGTGAAGGTGTGGGAGGCCGAAGCCGGCGCAGTACCTGAGAGAGCAGACTCACCAACACCTGAGGAAGCAGACGCAGTATCACCTAGAGCAGCACCCTCTTAGGCACCTAGATTAGTAGCCTCACCAGTACCTAGAGCAGTAGTCCCAATGCCCGGGCCGGGCGGAAAACACCGGTAACAGTCACCCTCATCACTAATAGTCTCAGCATACATGGCAGCAAGAATAGCATCAAAGTCAAGGTCAAAGACAGCTACTCCCGCACTAGACAGCTTGCCCCAGCGAGGGATCTCAGTGGCCTCAGGGAACTGGTGACGCCAAGCGTCCGTCAGGCGGCCAAAGCAGCGCTGAGTGGAGTGCGCACCCCCGCACTGCTCACCAGGGCGGTCGCCGGTGCGAAGAACGTAGGTGCAGGGACCCGTATCCCCACCGCGCTGGCGCGCAGCGTACCACTCATGAAGCTGCTGAGGGGACAGGGTCTCACGGCTGCGCTGCTGCTGCTGGCGCGTACCACCACCGGAGCCACTCCTCTGCAAAGAGCCGCGACTAGGTTCACTGCTGCCGCCGCCGCCTCCGCCGCCTCCACCACCTCCGCCGCCTCCGCTACCTCTGCCACCGCCACCGCCTCCTCCACCACCACTGCTGCCACCGACACCTCCACCCCCGCCACCAGTCCCACCACCACCCCCACCCCCTCCACTGCCTCCACCACCACCTCCACCGCCCCCGCCAGCCCCTCCAGCGCCCTTGCTTTTTTTGCCCTTGCCGGTGCGGCGTCTCACGCTAAGGGCAGACGCAGCGCCGACCGACTCGAAACCAATGAGGTCGGCCGCAGCAGCAGAAGCAACAGAGGGCAAGAGGGGGGAGGGGGAACACCCCTCAAAGACGGGGGTGCGACGGTCACCACGAGAGGCTCCTACAGCGACTATGCTCTTCTCTACTGCTAGGAGGGCCTTCTCGAGGAGGTCAACGGTGAGAGTGGTGGGGCAAACAGAGAGGAAGTGGTCCCTGACTACGCGGAGGGAGTCAGGGAGCCGGGTGACTATGTAGTAGAGGGTGATGTACATGGGGGGGGGGGGTTCTTGGCGCAGAATTCAACAGGAAGCACAGCGCGGTAGCGAGTGTCACTAGTGCGGAGGTGCGTAATGAGGTCAGTGACTGTGGGAAAGGCAGCAAGGTCAGGGAAGAGGTACGGTAGCATGAGGCGGCTCAGTGCAGCAGTGGCAGGGGAGGAGTAGCTTGCAACTACAGCGTCGTACAAGGTCTGAGCACTCTTTTACTGGCTAAGTGCGCACGCTTAGAGGTAGACAGGTGGCGACGCACAGTAAGACGTGCAGCAGCATCGCGTGTGGCCCACTGTGAGCGAATACTGGCGACGGCATCAGCAGCAGGGGCAGGAGAGGCACCAGAGGTGAGGTCAAAGAGGGAGAGACCGTCTGCTCTATCGCACTGTAGGAAAAGCTGCAGGTCATCTACCCAGACGTCAAAGTCAATGGCCCGACCCTCAACGTCAAAAGCGAGAACACTAGGGGTAGCCATGACAGCAGTAGGCTAGCAGCGCTAACAGTGGGGTAAGGGCAGTGCAGTGACGGAGGCGCTGCTCTTACCGAACAGGGCGGCTCGGGCGGCTCGGCGGCTCGCCAACTTGGCGGCTCGGACGGCTCAGCGGTACAGTGGCTCGGCAGCAGCTGCGGCTCGGCGACTTGGCAGCTCGGGCGGCTCGGGCGGCTTGGCGGTACGGCGGCTCGGCAACCCGGCGGCTCGAGTGGCTCAGGTGGCGCGGCGGCTCGGGCGGCTCGGGTGGATCGGGCGGCTTGGCAGCAGCTCGGCGGCCCGGCGGCTCGGTGGAGCGGCGTCGGGGCCGGGTGGAGCGGGGTCGAGGCCAGCAGAGGCGGCGCCGGAGCCGCGTGGGGTCGGCGGCGGGGCCGGGTGGAGCGATGTCGGGGCCGGCAGAGGCGGTGCCGGGGCCGCAGGGGTAGGCGACGAGGCCAGGAGAGGCGGCGCCGAGGCCGGGAAGGGCGGCGCCGGGGCTGCAGGGGTAGGCGACGAGGCCAGGAGAGGCGGCGCAGAGGCTGGGACGGGCGGCGCCGGGGCCGCAGGGGTAGGCGACGGGGCCGCTAGGGCGGCTAGGAGGGGGGGTCGCTAGGGCGGCTTGAAGAGGCCGCGAGGGCGGCACGAAAGGGCCGCGAGGGCAGCTCGAAAGGGCCGCTAGGGTGGCGCGACGCGGCGGAGCCACGAGGGTGGCGGATCGGGGCCGCGAGGGCGGCGCGACATGACGGGGCTGCTAAGGCAGCCCGACAGGGTCGAGAGAGGGGAGCGCGACTCGGGCAGAGTGTGGGCGCGCTCCGAGCAAAAAAAAAAGGGTGGTGGGCCCTAGGAACAGTCCCCACAGGGGAACCTGCTTTGATACCATGTGAGAATGAACGAGAATGATTGAACTATGAAACAGTTGGGTACAAGTACTGACCCTAATTGGGTTGTACCCCTTATGGGCTACCCCACTACAGCCTACACAGAAGTATAAGCTATAATGTTCTGACACTTGGTGCAGCCCGCACCCAGGCAGAGGCATCTGAGGTCGGCCCAACCTTGCTGGAAAAAGTGATAGCAACTGCTGAGTGCACCTACAGTCAAGGGTGGGAGGGGCTGCTGATCAGAATTAACCAGGCTGTGCTGATGGAAAGAACAGGGGTGGCCAGTGGCTCCTACTGCAGTGCTGCAACCTAACTGGATGGACTGGGATGTTAGACCTGCCCGTCTCATAGCGCTCGCAAAATGGGGCATGCACCCGGGCAAGGCTCTGTTAAGTGCCAGCCATGGGTCCAGTGGCCGGCGCACTTCACCTTCTGGAGCATCAATCATCAATTGTGTGCTTGTACGCGTCATCACGGGCATGCTAGTGAGCAACGCCTGCACGACATGGTACATGGGGTGAGTCCAAGAAGAAGGCACATAAGGGCGTGCACCACTCAGATGCCATCAACAGGGGCATTCACACGTATGTTTAGCATTGTTATCATGGTCATAACCTTACCTGTACCATTGGACTTGTGTAGTTGCGGTTACACTGCATGAGTGTGGGAAGGGTTCGCATAGCCCGTCGGATATCATCGGCGGTTATGATTGCACGAGCAATCTGGCGTCTGTTTGAGGACCTATATGGACGCTTCACAAGTCCAACGTGGCTGTGCTCAAAGAGGTTGGTCGAGTACTCCTCGGGTACCCCGCGTGTTTCAATGGCATATGGCAGATGGGTCAGCGCATGAACCTTCACAAGCTTCCAGCTTGACGCTTGCATAGGGAATTCGCGTTTCAGAAGCGCCATCATACTGGAATATGCACACGCCATTAACACTAGTACCATAACACACACTTCGTGAGATTGGATGAAAAGGAATCATATACAGGTCAAAACAGTCACCACAGTAACAATGGCCCACTCACTTCTGTTGCTGCAGGACTACCGCGTTGATGGTGGCCTTGGTGTGCTTGGGCACCCGGAAGCAAGCAGAATACCACTTCAGGAAGCTCATGACCACTTCTAGCTGCGCCGATGTCAGTATACCCTCAAAAATAAAAACAGACACCTGCATCATTGCACGGTGCTCAGCAGCAGCGTAGTTGGCACCGCCCCGGAAGTACTTGCCAGGTTTAGGCAATTTGATGCCGGCTGCACGTGCCGATCGGTACAGTTGTTCATGTCGCCTGTCAAAACGCACGACATACACCAGTCAGATCGTACCCGAGGGGGAGACATACTGGCCTTATCAACTCGGAGATACCTACCAATCCATGACAGCCAGGACGCCGGGGGAATTGGTCTCACGTAAATGCTCTAGTATGTGTTTCCATAGCCCTATGTCTACCACATGTAACACATCTGGTAGGATACAACCATACGGGTTTCCCCAAGTGGTCCACGAGAAGTTCCACTTCCATAAAAAGCACTGATCATAGAAGGTACATGCGTCAGGGGCCAAACATACGCGTGGTTAGCTATCAACCCTGGTCAACAATAATTCATACGCACCTCCACCCTGTGTGTCCCCTCGGCCTTGCACTCCTTCTGGTCGGCCAACGACTGTCGCTGCCCTTCCGGGTTTCGCGTCTCAAACAAGCGATCCATGGCGTCTAAATACTCTTGCGGTACCTTGCACATTGAACACGGCTTGGCCGCCCGATGTTGCATGGTGGCAGTGACTTTACACCCCTCGGGGAAATCACATACATATGCATACAGAAGGGGGTACACAATTTGACTCACCCTGTGTGGATCATTCATAGGGGCTCCCTTGGATTGTAGCCACAACGTTAGATGGTATTGTGTTCAAATCAGTGCAGGAAGAACGCGTGACAATGTTAAACATGGTTCCATAGGAAGTGCAACACCAGATGCTTACGGGTAAGAGGCGTCGATCAAAGGTTCAAATACTATCTCAAGGCATTTGTTGAACAACCGTGTCTTGACCACGGGGAGGAGATCCACGTCACGCAGTGGTAACAAAGCTACCAGCTGCCGCGCATTTTCTTTCCAGCGCCGCTCACGTGGTATGTTGGCAACGGAGATCTGCAACGGCCATACTTTTTGCCGTCCGTTATGACTCAGGTGTGTAACATCGCTGCTGGCGATGAGGGCAGCGACAACACTCTCCTTGTTAGGCAGTTTTCTCTGTTAGCAGGGTGCATGAACGCAGTGAGCCACGGCATATCACACGACATGCAAGCAAGTACTGCCCATATCCCTACGATACCTGGCAGTTATGCGCACCTGTGCACGGGACCACCATCGTGCAGTTTCGGGTCGCGAGTAGATTCGCTTCTTAGCAGCATTCCATTGCGGGTTTGGTCGCAGCTGGAAGTTCGTGGCGTTCTTAGGGTCACCAAAAAATGTGCGTAGCGCCTGCGCATGTAATCAGGGTGAGAAGTAAGTTATACGCGAACGGGAACTTAAGCGATGAAGCATGGCCGTGCGATGGATTTGCACTGAAGGCACGTACCTCAAGCGTGTCGCAATACTCGAGTTCAACAGGCTCCGCTATGCTTTCGACCTGCACCATCGTTTTCTTCCAAGTCACGTGATGGCGGCCCAAGACTCTCTCCGCGAACTTATCGACATCCCCGGCGCCCTTCCAATCTGCGACCGCCGATGCCTTGAACTGCGGATGGTTTATGAGCCTGAAGAATGCTTTAGTTTCGTCGCGCGTCATCCCTGCACCGTTTCTTAAGGACTTGATAAACTGATACACCTCCCTGCAGGTGTCAAAATCATTAACAAGGTTATCTGCGATAGCAGCCGCTTTAGCAATGTTGATCGCATGGGTCGGGTGACTGTCATGGAGGGTTTGCCGCGGGCCATCATTCCCGAGCTCGACGATGGCCGCACGTCCCGCATGCGTGCTTTGCGATGGATTCTGTACCGGCGATCTCGGCGCACGCAGTGGCACCGCGTTTTTGCATTGAGCCTGCTGCCGCGTATGAAGACCAAAGGCTGTGCTGTTATCAAATGGGCGTTCGCAATTGCCGCAATACACCACGCCAGCGAGAAGCACAGGGGGGATAAGCGAGAATAACAACATGGCGACGTCAAAGCCTCCTTGCCTGTGTCGCGGCGAGTCATCCATGTGGCCTCGCCTTGCCTAAGTCGTCAAAGCACATAGCTAAATAGCACAGGGTGATGGCTAGTTCAGGCTACGAGGTTCGGATGAGCTTTCTAGGGTTGCCACATCTCGGTGTGACGAATAGGTTCCCAAGGCAGCCTCGTCTGTAAACTCGTTTGTGAGTATCATTCGATGTTTAAAAACATGCTGGACTTCCTGCCTGAACTTTTGATGAACTACCAAGGGGTTTGATTGGGGTGAGAAAATGGTTGTCACCCTGACAGTTGGAATTTGGGCCGTCGATTTCCGCTATGAGCTGTCGTCGGCCGTCGATAAGAAAGAAACCGTTGGATAAGAAAGAAACCGTTGCATGCAATGCATTCTGTGGAGTCTCTTACTCTGCAAAAGCCGCTGCTGCTCCATGTGGTGGTAGAGGGGTGTGCGTTCCAGGCGAGGTTACCCTGGCCCCAACCTGCCTGTGCAATGCGGGGTACATCCAATCTGGAAGTCTCAGCTGCGTGGCTGAAGGTAGGGAGCTCCCTGGGCGCGGCGCACACAGAAGTGGGGCAGATGCAGTAGGGGTGGAACATGGCATGGGCACTCTTTCTGCGAGGGATGTGAATGCATGCGCTCTGCTGTGTCACTGCATTGCACTCTTCGTCTGATTTCACTGCACTGGTATTGCTCTCAAGAGGCCTCACTTCATCATCATCTGCCATGATTGGGAATTTTCACATTTCATCTCACCTATAGTAAATTCTGCTTGTGTGCCTTGCATGTTTGCAGGCACTATCAACAGTACCTCAGGTTCTACCAACAGTACCTCAGGTTCTACCGACAGTACCTCAGGTTCTACCAACAGTACCTCAGGCTCCACCAACAGTACCTCAGACTCCACCAACAGTACCTCAGACGCAACCAACAGTACCTCAGGCTCAACCAACAGTACCTCAGGTTCTACCAACAGTACCTCACGCTCAACCAACAGTACCTCAGGTTCTACCGACAGTACCTCAGGTTCTACCAACAGTACCTCAGGCTCAACCAACAGTACCTCAGACTCCACCAACAGTACCTCAGGCGCAACCAACAGCACCTCAGGCTCCACCAACAGTACCTCAGGTTCAACCAACAGTACCTCAGGTTCTACCAACAGTACCTCAGGCTCAACCAACAGTACCTCAGGCGCAACCAACAGTACCTCAGGCTCCACCAACAGTACCTCAGGTTCAACCAACAGTACCTCAGGTTCTACCAACAGTACCTCAGGCTCTACCAACAGTACCTCAGGCTCCACCAACAGTACCTCAGGTTCTACCAACAGTACCTCAGGCGCAACCAACAGTACCTCAGGCTCTACCATCAGTACCTCAGTCAGCTTGTCTATTATCCCGCCAACAACTCTACTCACCAAGGGGACACAGAAGGAGACGGGGGGGAAGTTCACTGCGGCCCCCGTGCCTCTGTTTGTGTACGATGCAGGGCAGGCGGCGAGGTGTGGAGTGCAGCTCGCCTTCCGGGCCAACTTCACCTTCTCCCTATCCCCTCAATCCGGCCGTGTTGGTAACAACGGCTTCGCCTTCGTCGTCTCGGCAACGGACTGGGTGGGGAATGGATCTGGTGTCGGGTATGGTGGCATGGACAGCCGCAGCATGGCGGTTGAATTCGACACCACGGTGGACAAGCTGCATGGCGACATGAGCAGCCCGCACGTGGGGCTGAACATTCAAGGCCAGGACCAGTCAATAGCCGCTGTGAAGTCGCCGTTTCAGCTGACCAACAGAAAGGCATACACGGCGTGGGTGGACTATGAGCCTGGGGAGCCCGGCACCATCCAGGTGTTCCTGGCTGCCACGGAGGTGAAGCCAGCTCAGCCGCTGCTGGAGAGGAGGCTGGCGCTGTGTGAGGTGCTACAGGCTGGGGCAGAGCACCAGGCGTTCTACTTTGGCTTCGTGGCGTCCACCACTGTGAAGCCGTTCCAGATGCATCTCATTCTCAAGTCGGCAGTTCACAGTGGTAAGGGCAGCTCTAATGGTGATGGTGCGGAGGACTACTACAGGGATGATGAACCTTTCGAATGCTGATCAAGTGTTATGGATCGTGTTCTAACTATCTATGGCTGCCATTCCTGTATGTCCCTCGTGTTTTCCATTTTTGCAGGCCTTCCAGCTCCACGCAAGCCGGTAGACATCATTCCAGGTGAACAGTCCCTTTCCAGGAAAACATTTCTCCCTCTGCTTCAGCGATCTATGCCTGTATGCCCCTCTTTGCTGCCATTCAGTCTCTTTCTCCGTCACTCCCTGGTGACTGTAAACCAATATTCAAACAGAACAGCACATGCAAGCACCGACATCCTCCCCATCGCCTCTCCTTCCTCTTCTCAAACCCACGTTGCTTTGCCCTGCTCAGCCTTTGGTCTGACTCTCTCTGGGGCATCGTATGCGCCAGTGGGTGCCAGTCCCTTTATGCGCTACATGAGTGCGGACTATCTAGTGTTGGCCAACCAGCAGAGTGCATGGCAAGTCAGCGGCTCCCACTCCTGGGACTCCATGCCCTTCCTTGGCTGGCCGGTCAAGAACCAGAAGGACTGCAGTGAGTGGGAATGAGGAAGGTTTGTGGTATATGAACAGTTTTTTGGTGGTACTTTTTACCCCACTGGCACTTTCTCTGTACCGGTGATACTCCTTTTTATTCAATGAACTCCTGTGTTGCATCTCCCTTTCAGGTGCGAGTTGGGCGTATGCGGTGGTGGCGAGTGTGGAGGCAGCGTACGGCATTGCGCTGAACAGTGAGGCGCCACGGCTGTCAGTGGACTCACTCTTTGCAGCCATGGGGCTCACCTCCCTCACTGCCAAGTGCATGGCAGGCGGCTCTCCTGCCGCCGCCTTTGAAAGTCTTATCACTCTGCCCAGTGGTGGACTCACAACAGACAGCAAGCCGGTAGGAACGAGGCCAATGTAACCCAGCAAGCCTGTGCAGCTGTGCATCAAGCATAATCGAGCGACTGTACAGAGCAGTGAGCAGCTGCAGTAGATGCAAACAGACATGCTTACAGGGCCTCTGAGACTAGAAGTCATGCGGTACAACAGGTTATCCAAGGGACAAGATTCTAGGAATTCAATATTGGCCAATGAGATTGAAGTTGACCGTACCCTTTTTTCTTCATCTTCTCCTCCCCCAGCCCTCACCCATCTACGTGCTGTTTCGACCAGTTGTTGATTTATCTCCCATTCACTGGTGTGTGCTCTGATCCACAGATATCAAAGTACCCCATTCAGGGATTTGAGCGCACGCGGTTCAAGGGTTATGTGGGGCTCATGCTGGCAGTTCGGCGGCAGCCAGTGGTGGTTCACATCGAAGCCTCTGCAGCCACGTTTGTACAATATGACGGGGTGCGTACTGATCATCTCATCATGTGGCCGTGTTTTGCAATCATCCTTGTCAGCATAGAAGATGCCTTTGGCAATTCTCTCCGTGTCCACATAGAAGATGCCTTCAAATGCCACACTTCTACTCATTGCCAGCTATAACCGATATAGGAAACCGCATGTCTCATATGACCGCATCTGTGTCTACCTTCCCTGTGCTCACCATCTCCTTCTCTCCTCCAGACCTTCAAGTACCAGGATCCTGCCTGCTACACTGGCAACCTGGACCATGCTGTACTCGTTGTTGGGTACCTCCTTTTCACAAATAATGACCGCCAAAGCCAAATTGCTCCACCGTTCTGGATCATCCGCAACTCGTGGGGAGTGGAGTGGGGAGACAGAGGCCACATGCGCATGGACATTCAGGGAGGGGTTGGCGTGTGTGGCATCAACATGCTGCCTGGCATTTACCCCATTGTGAAGAGTGAGGAATCAACCCCATTGTCAGGAGTGAAGAATGCATCACATTGCCAATCGTTTCTGTTTGCAACATTATGTATACTGTCCGTGTTTCCTCAGCAGGCAGAGAAAGCTTCACAGTTATGGATTCAGCCCACTCACGTGTTCACACATGCCACCTCCTCTGTGCTTTCCACCACCCTTCCAGTTCCCAAGGATCCGTGCGGCCAGAAGAGCTACAAGGGCAATGGGGATCTGCAGCCCAGCATGAACCCATGCGGTCGCTTCACATGCCAGGCAAACACAAAGACCAACAGCAACACCTGCAACTGCACCATACCGAACGAGACCAAGCAGCCATTTGTTCAAGTGGAAAATGGGCTGGGATCCAAGACATGTGCATATGGTGAGTCGTGATTAAGCCCAAAAATGTTTCTCTGAACCACTGTGTACTGCTCTTCTCTTGCAGTACATATGGAGATTACATGGGCTGCAAGGGCATCCATGGCCTGACTGTAAACCTTTAACCTTTTACATCAGTGGTCAAGGATCGAGTTCACGTTTGATGGGTTGGTTCTGAACGCAGGTGCACTGACACTTGCTGCGAAGCTGAAATTATCCCCCCAGGCTCCCCTCACCCCCCCACCCCCCTCCCCCCCTCCTCCCTTCCCCAAACCCCTCTTTTTTTAAACTTAATAACCCATCTCCGCCCATACCCTCCCTGCTGCAAACCCAACAGTTGATGTGTGCGGTTCCTACTCTAGCAACCCCTGCGCTGTGGGGACATGCATCAATGATGGCAAGGGCGCCTACTCCTGCATCTGCCCTCCCAACTACGTTGGCAGCATAACCGTTGACAACCTCCCCACCTGCGACCCAGGTGCTGCTACATTAACCTCACTCACGCGTTTTGGTTATGAGGATGCGTTGGAATGCAGTTTCATGGGTTGTTTGTTGCCCGTCAAGCTCCACCGTCAGTACTTGATGCATGAACTTCTGCCATGGTAGCCTCGTCTGCATTCCCTCCACACCTGTCCTTCCCTGCCTGCCTCCTTCCTGATCATCTTGCTCCAGCCAATGTCACAGCCTCCATGTTGATAATCACTGGCGCTAACTGGTGGTGCTCCGATGTCTTCCCTGTAGCCGGCGTCTCCTTGGCTGGCTTCTCATCGCAGAACATGGTGAGAGGGCCAATGAGCAGGCCACGCTTGCATGGAAATGGCCTTAGTGAGTGGTGGCAGCAGGTACCAACGTACGCATAGGTTTGTTGACTGAACTTCAGAATTCATGAGACCTGTGTATCCACCACATGATTTCTCCGATCCATTATGCATGTGATTTTGATTGCAGGCCATTCCATGCAACCAGAGTTTGCCGCAGGGCAAGGTGATCAAGCTGGGAGGCACTCCCACCACCCCCTGCACTGCATTCTTCTATGCCCTCAAAGTGAGCCAGGCCAAGAAGATTAATTTCTTTTGGGGATCCTCCACCCCTCTCCCCTCATTGCCCTCGTCATCCCCCCTTCAACTCACTCACTCCCCCATTTCTCCCTCCTCCCCAAACTTTCCCCCATCTTTTGATATTGTATTCACCATCCGCAATGTATCTGGCCATTAAACAGCAGCACAATTTAAACATGTACCATCTGCAGCAAACCATCTCTTGTCTCCACTCGTCCCCACTTTATCCTCCAGGGCGACACCTGCTCCTCCATCGGCGTCCAGCTGGGACTCGCATCGACTTACCTTGCCTCTCTCAATCCCGGCCTGGACTGCTTTGAGCCCATCAAGGCGGGCCGCTCTCTTTGCATCGAGCGCAACAACACCTTCGCCTTCACCGTCCCTCGCTGCTTGCAGTACGGTATGCTTTCAGCTCAGGACACGTGCGAGAGCCTGCTGCAGCAGAGCATGAATTCAAGTGGGGAGGGGTCGACAGGGGCCGAAGTGGTGACTGCAACCAGCTGGACTGAGCTCTACCGCCCAAATCCCGGCATCATCTGTCCCCGCACTATCCCTGCCTCTAGTGCCACCATTGCCAGTGGGGCCAGCACAAAGGTGAGGGGCGGAGGATAACAAGTATATGGAAAGGAACATGGAGGGTTTTCTGCTGTGCACTATACCCTGGTCATGGGATCCTTGATTTTGATTGTTTCCTCGTTTGCCTCTGTTTGCACCTTCTATCCCAGGTTTGTCTCAAGGCAGACTACGAGTCCATCAATGCTTACACTTGCAAGATTGGCAGGCGTAAGGTGGTGTCTCCTTTGCTCACATGCCCGGGTGCTTTCAGCTTTTTCGGTGGAACCAAAACGGGACCAGCTGCAAGGTTCATTGAATACAACGGAAGGGCATGCTCAGACAATGTAGAGCTTAATTGGCTGTGTGTACCGTAGTGACTTTTTTTGGCGCTTGAAGGGAGTTTGAGCGTTTTCCATTCACATCTCTAGTGGTACTTTCACTGTAACATGCCTTTGCAGTGGAAATATCTGCTTGTATTTCAAAATTGCGGGCAAAGCTGCTGGTGGAAGTCAGAGAGAGAGTTGAAATCTCCCCTTCAGCAGCATTAAAGATTCTTGTTGAATGGAAAAACACATAAAACCCGCAGCCTGAATTACAAAAAAAGTTAGGTGTTAACACCTCCCCTCCCGAACCAGGGTGGTTACCAGGTCTCCACCTGCAAGACGGGAAGAAAGTGGCTGAGTGCTCGGTTCCTTGTCAACCACTCTGGGCCAGAGGTGTGCACACCAAACTAGAAACGTGTAATTCAGGTCGATAGAATCCGCCTAGTTCACCAAGCTAGTGTGACAGTCATAGCTTATTAGAATAGCTAGGCTCCAGCCCCATCCCAGCGCCTGTCACGACTTTCGGCCTTACGCTCTAGGACCATCACTCCATTACGGCCAATTCGTCGCCCACGGTTTTCCCGTAACTATGTCACGTTTCCAGGCAACGTAGCTACCCACACCCATATGCACATCGTCGCCATAGCTTCACTTCTGCTTCGCCCACCGCATCGATGTCGCCGAGGGACGCGTTCCTAAGGGGAGGGCCAATTACTTCGTCGCACCGCTTCTTCTGCCCGTTGTCCACGCTCGGTCCCCCCCGGTCCCACACACGCACTCCCTCGCCCACGCGAGCTCCCTTTACCGTCGCCTACGCTCAGTAATTTCCCTCGCCCTCGCTTACTCCCTTACCGTCGCCCACTCTCAATAGATTCCCTCGCCCACGCTTACCAGGGTTACCGACGCCCACGCTCACTCCCTCGCCCACGCCAACTCCCTCGCCCACGCTTACTCACCGTCGCCCACGCTAACTCCCTTGCCCACGCTTACACCCTTACGTCGCCCACGCTAACTCCCTTACCGTCGCCCACGCCCTCCCCTTTTCCATCGCCTTCGCGCAATCCGTCGAACACGCTCAATCACTTCCGTCGCCCGCGCTCAATCACTTCCGTCGCCCACGCTCAATCACTTCCGTCGCCCACGCTCAATCACTTCCGTCGCCCACGCTCAATCACTTCCGTCGCCCACGCTCAATCTCTTCCCTCCGCCCACGCGCACTCCCTTTCCGTCGCCATTGCGCAATCTTCCGTCGCACACGCTCAACCCCGCTCGCCGCACACGGCCGATTTCCCCCCGTTGCACACAGCCGCTTGCGCTCTCCCTTTTCATCGCCAACCCGTTCTCCCAAATCATGGCCGCACGTCCGCCCTATTCGTATCCTCACCCCATTCCCTCTCCTCCCCATCCAGCGCATGCAGCGTACGACAACGCAGAGGAGTATTTCAAATGTGCAGCGCCATCCCACACCTCCCCATCCCTCCCCTCCCCATCCCTCCCCTCCCCATCCCTCCCCTCCCCATCCCTCCCCTCCGCATCCCTCACCTCCCCATCCCTGCTGCTGTCTCTGTAAATGATGCGGAAACCCGCCCTCTGTCCCCCTCTCCGTCTCACCATCCCCGCCACTCCCCTGTCAACACCACCCCATCCCATGCCACCAGGGACGGGTCAGACGCGGGGCAGAAGAGTGTTCGCGTGCGACCCGCAACACCCATGTCACTGGCTTATCGTCAAGCTTAGTCGGGGGCGCCGCGACATCTTGAGAGCCACCATCTCTGCCTCACCCCATACCGCCTCATCCCCTTCCGCCTCATCCCATTCCGCCTCATCCCATACCGCCTCACCCGTTCCGCCGCACCCCATTCTACCTCACCCCATCCCCGCCTCCCCATCCCTCTTCTCCCCATCCCTCATCTCCCCATCCCTCATCCCCCCATCCCTCACCTCCCCATCCCTCACCTCCTCATCCCTTATCTCCCCGTCCCTCCACACCCCATCTCCTCCACACCCCATCTCCTCCTCACCCCATCTCTTCCACACCCCATCTCCTCCTCACCCCATCTCCTCCACACCCCATCTCCTCCTCACCCCATCTCCTCCTCACCGCATCTCCTCCTCACCCCATCTCCTCCACACCCCATCTCCTCCACACCCCATCTCCTCCACATCCCATCTCCTCCACACCCTATCTCCTCCTCACCCCATCTCCTCCTCACCCCATCTCCTCCTCACCCCATCTCATCCACACCCCATCTCCTCCTCACCCCTCCTCCTCCACACCCCATCTCCTCCACACCCCATCTCCTCCACACCCCATCTCCTCCTCACCCCATCTCCTCCTCACCCCATCTCCTCCTCACCCCATCTCCTCCTCACCCCATCTCCTCCTCACCCCATCTCCTCCTCGCCCCATCTCCTCCACACCGCATCTCCTCCACACCCCATCTCCTCCACACCCCATCTCCTCCACACCCCATCTCCTCCTCACCCCATCTCCTTCTCACCCCATCTCCTCCTCACCCCTCCTCCTCCACACCCCATCTCCTCCACACTCCATCTCCTCCTCACACCATCTCCTCCTCACACCATCTCCTCCACACCCCATCTCCTCCTCTCCCTGCCCCCTCTTCTTCCCATCCCCTCGTCTCCCTGTCCCCTCCTCTTCTTATCCCTTCCTTCCTCCATCCCGACGCCCCTTCCCTCCATGTCTCTTTCCTCTGTTCCTCCCATCCTCCTTCCTCATTCCTCCCTGCCACCCTTTCTCCTCCCCACCTTCCTCCCCAGCCTCTCTTCCTCCCCTCCCTTCTGCTTCTCTCCCCCATGTCCTCGCCACTCTCTTTTCCCCCCATCATCACTACCTCCCTCCCTTCATTGCATTCCTCGCTTCCATCCTTCCTCCGTTCCTCCCTTTCTCCATTTTCCCATTCCTCCCTTCATCATTTCTCAGTTGTCATTCTTTTGCATGCTTGCTTCCCTGCTACTTCAGCCACGTCACATCTGACTTCCCGGTTTGTGTTTGCGCAGGTCTTCTTTGCATCTGGTTGTGATGTGTTGGCTGTTTGATACTAAACGACGTATAGACATGCCATGTATTGGATAATTTTGTATGATACGACATTATGAGCTTCAGAGCAGCCATACACATGACTACTAACTAGGGGTCCAACAAATAATATACTAGTAGTATTTGTACGGTACAAGGGGAATCGCTCAAATTTATAGAAGAGTATATCTGGGGGGAATGTAATGTTGCTTCCTGGTTTTGTCTGCTACACTGCAATCAATAAACCAGGCCGTGGTAAAGCCACAACATCTGGTGCTGGGCACCTGTACCCTGCATTGGGGGATATGGGGGTGAGTGAAGGGGAAAAGACTGTAAAAAGGAGTGAGCAGAAGGGAAGAGAAGAAGCAGTGGGGGACAGAGTGAGAAGGGGAGAAGTGAGGAAGCAGTGGGAAACAGAGTGAGCAGAAGTGAAGAGAGTGAGCAAGGGGGAAGAGAGTGAGAAGAGAAGGGGGGTGGGGAGCAGTGGTGAAACAGAGTGAGCAACCCTAAACAAAGTGAGGAGGGGGGAAGAGAGTGAGCTGGTGGGAAGATAGTGAGCAGGGGGAAAGAGAGTGAGTAGTGGGGAATATAGTGAGCAAGGTGGAAAAAGAGGGGGAAGAGTGTGAGAAGGGCGAAAGAGAGTGAGCAAGGGGAAACAGATGGAGCAAGGGGAGGGGAAACGAGGGCGATGGACGGGGGAAAGTGAAGTCAACGGGAGTGGAAAAACGAGGTTGACGGGAGGGGGAAAGCGAGGTCGACAGCAGGGAAGGGGATGGGGGGAAGCAGGGAAGGGGATGGGGGGAAGCAGGGAAGGGGATGGGGGGAAGCAAGGAAGGGGATGGGGGGAAGCAGGGAAGGGGATGGGGGGAAACAGGGAAGGGGATGGGGGGAAACAGGGAAGGGGATGGGGGGAATCAGGGAAGGGGATGGGGGGAAGCAAAGAAGGGGATGGGGGGAAGCAGGGAAGAGGATGGGGGGAAACAGGGAAGGGGATGGGGGGAAGCAGGGAAGGGGATGGGGGAAAGCAGGGAAGGGGATGGGGGGAAGCAGGGAAGGGGATGGGGGGAAGCAGAGAAGGGGTTGGGGGAAGCAGGGTAGGGGATGGGGGGAGGCAGGGGAGGGGACAGGGGGAAGCAGGGAAGGGGATGGGGGGAAACAGTGAAGGGGATGGGGGGAAGCAGGGAAGGGGATGGGGGAAAGCAGGGAAGGGGATGGGGGGAAACAGGGAAGGGGATGGGGGGAAACAGGGAAGGGGATGGGGGGAATCAGGGAAGGGGATGGGGGGAAGCAGAGAAGGGGATGGGGGGAAGCAGGGAAGAGGATGGGGGGAAACAGGGAAGGGGATGGGGGGAAGCAGGGAAGGGGATGGGGGAAAGCAGGGAAGGGGATGGAGGGAAGCAGGGAAGGGGATGGGGGGAAGCAGAGAAGGGGTTGGGGGAAGCAGGGTAGGGGATGGGGGGAGGCAGGGGAGGGGACAGGGGGAAGCAGGGAAGGGGATGGGGGGAAACAGTGAAGGGGATGGGGGGAAGCAGGGAAGGGGATGGGGGGAAGCAGGGAAGGGGATGAGCGGAAGCAGGGAAGGGGATAGGGGGAAGCAGGGAAGGGGATGGGGGGAATCAGGGAAGGGGATGGGGGGAAGCAGGGAAGGGGATGGCGGGAAACAGGGAAGGGGATGGGGGGAAACAGGGAAGGGGATGGGGGGAAGCAGAGAAGGGGATGGGGGGAAGCAGGGAAGAGGATGGGGGGAAACAGGGAAGGGGATGGGGGGAAGCAGGGAAGGGGATGGGGGGAAGCAGGGAAGGGGATGGGGGGAAGCAGGGAAGGGGATGGGGGGAAGCAGAGAAGGGGTTGGGGGAAGCAGGGTAGGGAATGTGGGGAGGCAGGGGAGGGGACAGGGGGAAGCAGGGAAGGGGATGGGGGGAAGCAAGTCAGAGAATGGGGGGAAGCAGCGCAGGCGATACGGCGAAACAGGGAAGATGGGGGGAAGCATTGCAGGGGATAAGGGGAAACAGGGAAGAGGACGTGGGGAGCGGGAGAGATGCCGGGGAGAGAGCTGGGGGGAGGACGGTGGGGAGCAGGGCAATTGATGGGGGGAAGAGGGAGAGAGGTAAGCAGTGTGGGGGTGAAAGGCGATTATTGGGGAGAGAGAAGGGTGTATGCGCGGGTTGGAAAGGGGGCGTGACAAGTGTGCGAGATGAGAAGGGAGAAGGGAGGGATGGCGTGGGCAACGAGGAGTGGATGGGTTGCGGGGGGGAAACCGAGGGCGACGGGGGAGAGAGATAGACGGGGATTGCGAGGGGGCGAGCGGGAGGGAGGGCGACGAGCGGCAGGGAGGGCAACGAGACGAAGGGGGGCAACGCGCGGAATGGAGTGCGACGAGGGGAAGGAAGTGCGGAGGGCGGAAGGGAAGGCAACGGGAGGACGGGAGGGCGACGAGACGGGGCGACGGGCGGAAGGGAGCGCGACGAGGGGAAGGAAGGACGGCAGGCGGAAGGGCGGTTGACGGGCGGATGCGAGGGCGACGGGCGGAAGCGAGGCGGCGGGCGGGGAAGCGGCGAGGGGGGCGGGCGAGGCGAGGGTGGTAGGCGGGGAAAGCGAGAGCGATGGGCGAGGGAAGCGAGGTCGACGGTCGGCTAGGCGGCGAGGGCGACGGGCGGTGGGCGGGGAAAGCAAGGGCGATGGGCGAGGGTCGCGAGGTGGGCAAAGCGCTAATTTCTTATCTCCTCACGCCGCCTATTCTCCGTGCTTCGATTGCGTGGCCACGCTGCACCTAGGGATTCCGGTTGTCTGAAATGTGTCCGCTATAAAACCCTAATGTATGAATGTTCGCGCAATGTAGCTACTGAATTTGTGTGCTGCCGCTTGGAGGAAACTAAGATTAGATAATTTCGTGTCTAAGTTAGTAGCTAGTAATGGTGTGCTGGTTTTCTGCTGACGGAGGTTCTGTAGCTCACATCCCATCCCCATGGTGTTGGCTTCCGTCGCCCAGATTCAATGTTGCGACACTCGTGTTCTCGCAAATTGGTTTCGCCACCCGAAAGTGTCACCCACCCACCCGAACCTCTCCCCAACCTGTTCCCAAACCAAGCGTTGACTCGTTTTTGTAATTCAGGCTGCGGGTTATAACGATGCAATAGGACGCAAATATTCCGTGGACATCTGATTGTGTTTGAGAAGATCTTGACCCGTCAACAGCGGGTGAATACCCTTGAAATATGAATATTTATTACCCTTGAAATATGAATATTTTTAATAGCTGATTTTGAAAGCGAAGCGGCTTGTAATGTAGCAATGATGATCGGCGAACCGCGCTAAACACCCATTTTGGAGGGCTGGAGGTCATTTCCCTCCACCCACGTCTTTCATTTTTAAACGGCGTAGCCTAGTTTTCGAGTTCCCAACTCCAAGCTGGCGAAACTGAAATCACTACCTCGTTTCCGATCCCCATCCACTCCTTTCAGACATTTTCGCTCACAACGCGGCTACTATGGCACTTAAAGGCGAGAACGGTGACAACGCCAACGCTTCAATTCGTCCCGACAACGAAAGTATTACCCGTGAACCCGCGGGCGAACGCCGGAACAAGCGTCAGGCGGACGACGAGGAGTCGACACCGACCACCATCGACATTCTGCTGTCCAACGTCGCCGGGGCACGCACCCCCGGGGTGCCTCGAGCGTAAATGGCCCCTGAGGGGTCTGAGGTGCCAGCCGTCAACGAGGGCGCCAAGTCAACGCCGGCCAGCGCGACCGGCACCCCCCGTCAGCGTCACCGCCGCAGGCAGGCACACGCGCCTAACACGAGGCCTTAGGCGCACGCAGGCCCTGACGCGCCTTAGGGCGCTGACGCGCCTCAGGCCCCTGATGCGCCTGTGGCCTTGCCTGTCTTCACATCGGCCCAACTGCAGCAGCTGTTGTCCCTGTTACAGCAGCAAGCCCCCACTGTTACGGAAACCACCGCTAAACCAAACGCAACTTCAATGTCTGCTAAAAGCAAAAGGGAAAAAGGGAGACGGTGAAACGTGCTCGCATGGCAAAAATCGCACGCGCCGAGGGCACCACTGCCAAAGCTACCCCGGGCCCCAGAAATTCCTGCCGACATCGACACTTCCGACGACGAATCTAGTGAGGCACCTGCCGATAATGCAGTTTTTTCAACCACCGAGCACCTCCCCCCCCCTCTCTACCTCCAACCCTAACCTCACCGCATCTTCCTTCAAGAACGCGGCTGTTCGTGAACAAGCCGAGCTCCTTGAGGACCTGCGCGCCTACCTGATGCATGCGGAGCAGAAAGTGCGGCTCAACGAACCGGCAAGCGCCATCGAACTCCTCGAGGAGGCGCTCTCGCTCGTCAACAATCGTTTCAAGCTTCTCCACGTCGCCGATTACACGAATTTCCGCGTCGCTAACCGGTTCAGGATGTATGAAGAGAAGAGCTTATTCCACTTGCGCCCATTCAAGCAAGCCATGGCAGACGTTGCGGCCATGGAACGCGCCCAAGGCAACCTCGGCCGTGCCGCACGAGGCGGAGGGCGAGGAACCGGTGCATTTGGCAACAAATGCAGGCCACCAATGGACAAAAACACTAGGAGCTTTCGTGGAACCTGCTTCAAGTGCGGAAAGCCCAGCAACATGGCCAATGTGTGCCCCGATAATGGGTGAGGAGCCCAAGGACCCGCGCCGGTGGTGTGACCCTATGAGAGGGAAACCACTTGGGGCGCCAAGAGCACGTTGCATGGGCAACATGGTGTGCTTAGGCCGCTGGCCAGACCCTGCAGGGTGAGTAGAACGGCCACCGGCCGACCCCTAGGGAAGGGGGTAGGACTAGGAGTCCTAGGACTTAGCCATGGATGGCAATCAATGAGTTGTATGTGCGTTAAAGCATGAAATATGGGCCGGAAGGGCATGTAATGTGGATTATTGTTTATGTGTGGCTTAATGAAGGAGATTTGACTTATTGGAACCTGAATTATTGAAGCAAGCAGCCCTCGGAAGTTGAGGCCTAAGCGGTTGATGTACCAAAAAAAAAAAAAAAAAAAAGAGGAGAGAAGAAGAGAAGAAAGAAAGAGAGTGAGGGAGAAGTGATGAAGATTTTGACTCTTAAGGAGGCCACACTACTTGGCCAGCACCAGCCCAATTTAACGGGACACGAGAGGGCCACTAGCGCGACAAGCGCACAAGGAGGGCATACGAAAAAAAAAAAGAAAAAAAAGGTGGGGGAAGCATATTATTACGCGCAATTGTCATGATGGGCAAAGAGCCTACGATACAAGACATGCTATTATAGAAAGTGAGTGTAGCACAATCCTGTAGCCCACCCCGAGCTCGTCGAACATCAAGAGCCCTCGGGTGCACATACGGCAAGCCTAAGGTCCTGTATAATAGGCATTGAAAGGCAAAAAAAAAGGGGGGGGGGAGGGGGGGGGGGAGGGGGGGAGAGAGAGGCGAATGAATCAATACGAAAGAGATGGGGAAGGTTGTGTAAATGGCCTACCTTGTGAGGGTTCGGCCATACACTGCTCCGTTGTTTACTAGTACATGCACTCGTATTAATAATAATTAGCGCTCATACATTAAAAAAAAAAAATCGTACTCACAGTTTGTGCCGTTTTTGCGACCCGTAGCACGAATCCACCGAATGGCGGGATGGGCGAGCGAGACATCCCCTACGAAGACGCAATCACAGATAAGCTCGTCACAAGGATGTGCGATCGGCTACGCTTGGCATTCCCATGGTGGAGCTCATGGTGCGAAAGCAGCTTCATACTCTCAGTGATACTTCACGTCTACTGGATGCCGTGGGAACTCGTCCCCCCGGCGCTGTTCCAGCGCGAAAATCACGCGGGCGCACAAATCCACGCCAAGTTCACCAAAAAGGCCATTAGCAAGCTCCTAGAAATCGGCGCAGCTGCTCTTGCCCCTGCGGCTCAGCCCGTATATATTAGCCCACTCAATGTGGTGGTCCAAAGAGAAAAATGCCGACGGATCCTCGACCTCCGCTAAGTGAACCTGCACCTGCGCATTCCAAAATTCAAGTACGAGGGGCTCAATTGGGTTGCGAAGACCGCTCGCCTGGGCGATTGGATGTTCTCTATCGACCTAAAGGCTGGGTATCACCACGTTGATATTCACCCATCGTGCTGGAAGTACCTGGGATTCCGATTCGACGAAAAGACATACATATTCCCCTTGCTCACGTTCGGCCTCGCGACGGCCCCATTCGTTTTTACACAACTGATCAAACAACTCGCTCGGCGCTCGTGAGCCATGGGCATACGGGTCATTCCTTATGTCAACGACATCCTTTTCCTTTGTGACACGGAAACGGAAGCACGAGCCACATGCCAATCAATCATACATGACCTCAACAATGTAGGGCTTGTGATCAACTCGAAAAAGTCGCATCTGCAACCGACCCAGCAGTTGCGTTTCCTGGGCGTCAAGTTAGACACTAACCGTGGCCAGTTTGCTTTCGGTGCTGAACGTCGAGCCTCACTACTCTCCATCCTCCTAAGTTCTTCGAAGGGAAGGAAAGGCAGAATGCAAGGTCCCAGTCCGTCACATTGCCAGAGTCACCGACATGCTAGCACCATGTCACTGGCCCTTGGGGCGACGACACGAGCATTCAGTCAAGGCCTACTGCAGGCAATCCAGCAGGCACCATCATGGAATAGTAAAGTGCTGCTGGGCCCTATGTCCATTGAAGAACTGGATTTTTGGCGCCACGAGTTTGACAAATTCAACGGCGCCCCATTCCACATCCCTAACAACTACGATGTCGTGATCCATGTGGATGCCAGCGCACACAGTTGGGGAGCAACGTTGGACAAGTTCACTGGGCGGCATATCGAGGTAAGTGCGGCAATGCCGAAGAACCTGCTAAAGGCATCCAGACGCAACGAGAGATAGATGGCGTTCTATGGGCACTCCAAACGTTTTCAGAAAGAATCCGCGACCGACACGTCCTCGCAAGGACCGATAACTAAAGCGTTTTCTTCATCCTCCAAAAAGTTGGCTCAAGGCACACCAACCTTACAGCGACATGCAAGTCGATCATCCAAACATGCATGACCTTTTGGATTCAGCTCATAATCAAATGGATCCCGCGCGAACTAAACAAACGGGCAGATGAACTTTCCAAGGCGCTCGATCGTGATGACTACTCACTAAAGACACCCTGGTTCCGGCTCATCGAGTGCCGCCTGGGCCCGCACTCAATCGGTCTATTCGCAAATGGGAGCAATACCAGGCTACCTCGCTTCTGCTTCAAAACACCGCACCAAGACGCAGCGGCAGTTGACGCATACTCGATCCCATGGACCTCCGAGCAATGATACGCATTCCCACCACCACACTTGATCCCGACAGTGCTCCACCACACGAAACGAACTCACGCTGCCATCACTCTCGTCATGCCTCACTGGCCTGGTGCAAGTTGGTGGCCCATACTGCAACCCTCCCCCCCTCAATGGGCCCCCTACATTCACACCCACCTCCACCTCACGCACGGTAGCCAGTGCCTGATGGCAGACAATCACTCTAGCGCTTTCTCCGGCGACGGTTTGCCGTGCAGTCGTATGGCTGCACTACGCGTGTCATTCACCTGCAAACTATTTTTGCACACGATGCAGGATTGCTGGAAAAACTCAAGCATCGGCTACTAGAGATAACCACGCAAACTTGGGCGGACTCCACAATCCGTACATATGAGCCCTAGTGGGTCAAGTTCCGTTCCTTTTACTAACACAAGCTCAAGTTCCTCCCATGCACTGACATGACGCTCGCGCTGTACTTGGTCCACGCCATTCATCACAAGGCTACGGTGTCTGCAATTGAGTTGACATGCTCTGCAGTCAGCTTCGCGCATCGGTCGATTGGGGCATCATGCCCGTCTATCAATGCATTCACCTTGCAAGTCAGAGATTTGCGAAGAAGCGATGTCCGCACCCTACCCGGGCCAAAGAACCCGTTTCGCTTCATCAATTCCACGCGATGGCATCAGAATTTCTACAGTCACACAACCCTCGTGGATTTCAGAAGGGTCCAATACCGATCATAATGTACGCCGGGTTTTTGCGCTACTCCGACCTTGCAGTCATCAACTGGCTTGAGATTCGTGTTGAGCCAGACGTCATGTGGTTACTAATCCCCCGTTCCAAGACGGACCAGGCGGGAGAAGGCACATGGGTCCCGATAGCGGCAAGCCCGGGCCCTTGTTGCCCAGTTCGGTGCACCAAACGATACATACACCTAGCAAGATACGATCAATCGCAACAAGGTCCACTTATCCGTGTCTTTGGAATAGAGGGTGGGAAAAGCGGTGCCGCCAAGTCGCCATCCTACACCACAATCTGCAATTGGTGCAAAGAGGCCTTTAACAAAATCGGTCTTAATTTCGAGCACCTCGGCACCCTCTGTTTTTGGAAAGGAGCAACGACCGTCGCAACCAACGCCGAAATATCAGACCGCATCCTGAAGTGGCTAGGAAGGTGGAGCAGCGACACCGTTAAGGAGACGTACATCATGCCTGCCGCAAACCAACTGGTGGGGGCTTCAAAGCAAGTCCAAGACCCAACACGATCCCTCTCCCCCGCTCAACACGCCACGACAGTGGCGCGCCAACGGCACCCAACAAGACACATGTCTCAGAAGACCCATTTGAAATGAGACGATTGTGAAGATTAGGAGTAGAGCTAGGCGCCATAGCTAGGAAAGCTCTAGCTAGGCAAGAAACAGTTTAGGCAAAGAGGAAGTTCACTAGCAAGAATGAGAATACAAATAGCAAAACCCTAGAAGGGTTGTACTCGCTATAGAGCACCCCACTACAGGCTAGAGCATAACATTCTGACACACCCCCATAGCCAAAGTGGGGTGTAATCAGCAGAGCAAGCAAAGCAGAATAAGCTCAGGGTGGATCACAATGTCACCACACATTCTGAGCACAAGTTAAAGAAACAACAGTTTAAAGTTCACAAATGTAAGCAAAGCTAGAGGCTATCACAGAGGGCAAGTGAGGAGGAGGAGGCGAGACTGTAAGAGGAGAGGAGATAGGAGACGACGACTGAAGCTGCAGACACACGGGCAACAGGAGGCACACTGGCACAGCGGCTACCGGAACAACGCTCCGGACTACTGGAGTAACTGGCCCCGCGGCTAAAAGTAGCGGCAGACGAGCAACGGACCCACGGGCGACTGGCACAGGTGGCTGCGACTGGGCTACCGGAGCAACTCCCCGGACTACAGGTGCTGCTAACGACACGACGGCAACCTCCGTTCAACCTCCCCAAACAGTCCCACCCCTCCTAACACACACCCCTTGCTTCACCCCTAGCTCCACTCCCACCGCACCCCCCTTGAACCCTAAACCCCAGTCTCCCACTCATCCACCCCCCTCAGCGACAGCTGCAACAGTGGGAGACGAAGGAGGAGGAGGAGAAGGGTACGGCGCGCACAACTGACACCCCCACAACCACCACCCCCAAACTCCTCACCCCCAAACCCTAAAACGGGTGGGATAGGAGCAGGAGCGCGGGGGACGGAGAGGGGGAGGGAAGGCGCGCGCCGCTAGGGCGCTAGAACGGACGGGTGGGGCGAGGGAAGGGGCGTGGCGCGCGCTGCTCCCCTGGGCGCCGCGACGGCCGGGCAGAGGGAACGCGCGCGCGGCTGCCCTGGGCGCCGCAACGGCCTGGCGGGGCGCGCGCGGCCTCCTGAGGGCGCCGCGATGAGCTGACGCGGCGCGCGCGGCCTCCTTAGGACGTCGCGACGACCAGGCGGGGCGCTCGCGGGCTCCTCAGGGCGTCGCGACGGATGGGCGGGGTGCCCGCGGGCTCCCCAGGGCGTCGCGACGGACGGACGGATGGGGCGCTTGCGGGCTCCCCAGGGCGTCGCGATGGGCAGGGTGGGGGGCGCACACGGCTCCCCAGGGCGCCGCGACGGGGTAGCGGGGAGTGGCGCGCCTGGAAGGAATGGGGCCGCGCGCCTTGGGGTGCGCGCCAGAGAGAAAATCGGCGCGCGGCGAGATGAAAAATAGGTCGCACGCCACGGGGCGTGCGACAGATCGAGTAGCAGCGGAAGCAGTAGTAGGGCCCACAGGCCAGGAGCATATGTGCTCTGATACCATGTGAAGATTAGGAGTAGAGGTAGGCGCCATAGCTAGGAAAGCCCTAGCTAGGCAAGAAACAGTTTAGGCAAAGAGGAAGCTCACTAGCAGGAATGAGGATACAAATAGCAAACCCTAGAAGGGTTGTACTCGCTATAGAGCACCCCACTACAGGCTAGAGCATAACATTCTGACAACGATGTCATTGCCACAACAAGAAAGCAAGCTTTCTAAAATATGAATATTCTTAAAAGCTGTAATGCTTTTCAAAATTTTGTATTTTGAAAGCGAAGCGGCTTGTAATGTAGCAATGGTCATCGGCAAACCACGCTAAACGCCCGTTTTGGAGTACAAAACGTGGGCTGGATGTCATTTCCCTCCACCCACGTCTTTCATTTTCAAACGGCTTAGCCTAGTTTTCCCGCCCACCCACCCTGTAGAACTGGAACCATTCATGGATAGTTGATTGTTTTAGAATGATTGCATGCTAGCTTGGACATGTCTGTACTAGCCATTTGAAATGGGACGATGCCATTGCCACAACAAGAAAGCAAGCTTTCTAAAATGTAGTTACCGTAATACCCTGGATTTAAGTCCCCCTCTAGTTCTAGACCCCCAGGTCTATTATACGGAGGGGGGTATGTTAGATTTATATGACATAGTTGCTGTAGGCTATAGTGGGGTAGCACATATGGGGTACAGGTTTCTAGGGTTGTATTTGTACCCCAATCTTTCCTTAGTCATTTCATTCCTGTTCATTACTTTCACATGGTATAGAGCAGGTTCCCTGTGGGAACTTCGCCTAGGGCCCACCGAAGCGCGCCCCGAGGTGCGCGATCTCCTTTTTTTTTAGCGACCCCCCGAGTCGCCCTTTCCCTCGCGGCCCCGCTGCCCTTCTCGCGGCCCCACCACCCTTCAGACGCGGCCCCGCCGCCCTTCCTAGCGGCCCCGCCCACCCTTCGAGCGGCCCCGCCTCTCCTTCGCGGCCCCGCCGTCCAGTCGCGGCCCCGCCGTCCAGTCACGGCCCCGCCACTACGTCGCGGCTCGGCCGCCCCGTCGCGGCCCCGCCACCCAGTCGTGGCCCCGCCGCCTCTTCCTCGCGGACCCGCCACTCCGTCGCGGCCCCGCCTCTCCGTCGCGGCCCCGCCGCCCCTTCACGGCCCCGCCGCCTCTTCTCTTGCGGCCCCGCCGCCCCTACTTCAGCGGCCCTGCCGCCTTGATCTCGCAGCCCTCACCGCCCCTAATCTCGCGGCCCCGCCGCCCCAGCACTCGCGGCCCCGCCGCCCCAGCACTCGCGGCCCCGCCGCCCCTGATCTCGTGGCCCCGCCGCCCCAGCGCTCACGGCCCCGCCACCCCTACTACCGCGACACCGCCGCCCCTACTCACGGCCCCGTCGCCCCTGCTCTCACGGCCCCGCCACCCGGTACTGGAGCAGCCGAGCCGCCCCGCCCGAGCCGCCCTGCACCCGAGCCGCCCAGCAGCAGCCGAGCCGCCCTGCAGCAGCCGAGCCGCCCAGCAGCAGCCGAGCCGCCCAGCAGCAGCCGAGCCGCCCAGCACCAGCCGAGCCGCCCAGGAGCCGCCGAGCCGCCCAGTCGCAGCCGAGCCGCCCCGCAGCGGCCGTGCCGTCCTGAAGCCGTCGAGTCGCCCGACCTGCCTTGCCTGGTGAGCACAACACTGCTACCGCTTGCCCTTTCCCCACTGCTTGCACTGCTAGTCTGTCGTCATGGCTACCCCCAGTGTCCTAGCTTTTGACGCTGAGGGTAGAGCCATCGACTTTGAGGTCTGGGTTGACGACCTGCAGTTGTTTTTTGACGCTGAGGGCAGACGGTCTTTCTCTCTTTGACCTCACCTCTTGCGCCTCTCTTGCTCCTGCTGCTGATGCTAACCCCACTGTTCGCTCTCAGTGGGCCACCCGCGATGCTACTGCACGTCTTGCTGTGCGTCGCCACTTGCCCACCACTGAGCGCGCGCACTTTAGTCAGTACAAGAGTGCTCAGACCCTGTACGACGCTGTAATTGCGCGCTACTCTTCCCCTGCCACTGCTGCACTGAGCCGTCTCATGTTACCGTACCTCTTTCCTGACCTCACTGCCTTTCCCACTGTCGCTGACCTCATTACGCACCTCCGCACTAGTGACACTCGCTACCGCGCCGCCCCTCCTGCTGAGTTCTGCGCCAAGAACCCCCCCCCCATGTACATCACTCTCCACTACGTAGTAGCACGCCTCCCTGACTCCCTTCGCGTAGTCAGGGACCACTTTCTCTCAGTCTGTCCCACCACCCTCACTGTCGACCTCCTCGAGAAGGCCCTCCTAGCAGCGGAGAAGAGCATCGTCGCGGTAGGAGCTTCTCGTGGTGACCCTCGCACCCCCATCTTTGAGGGGTGCTCTCCTTCCCCCCTGCTGCCCTCTGTTGCCTCTGCTGCTGCTGCCGACCTGCTTGGTCTTGAGTCGGTCGGCGCGGCGTCTGCCCCTAGTGGGAGACGCCGCTCTGGCAAGGGCAAGGGAGGCAAGGGCGCGGGTGGAGCTGAAGGGGGCGGTGGAGGTGGCGGTGGAGGCGGCGGAGGGAGTGGGGATGGCGGCGGGAGTGGTGGCGGAGGCGGTGGTGGTGGTGGCAGCGGCGGAGGAGGCGGAGATGGTGGCGGCAGCGGTGGGAGTGGTGGCGGCGGTGGAGGCGGAGGAGGAGGAGGCGTTGGCGGAGGAGGTGGAGCTGGTCGGGGTGGTGCCCCGCAGTGGAGCGGCGCTGGTAGTGGTCAGCGCCAGCAGCAGCTGCAGCGTTCGCGGGACATCCCTCCGCCCCAGCAACTCCGTGAGTGGTACACTCGGCGTCAGAGGGGTGGGGGTGCTGGTCCGTGCACCTACGTCCTTCGTTCCGGCGACCGCGCGGGTGAGCAGTGTGGGGGTGCCCACCCCACCCAGCGCTGCTTTGGCCGCCTGACGGACGCTTGGCGTCAGCAGTTCCCCGAGGCTAGTGAGATTCCCCGCTGGGATGAGTTGTCTAGGGCTGGTGTAGCGATCTTTGATCTTGACTTTGATGCTATCCTTGCTGCTATGTATGCTGTGACTATTAGTGAGGAGGGTGACTGTTAGCGGTGTTTCTCCCCCGACCCGGACATTGGTACTGCTGCGCTAGGTGCTTGTGAGGCCGCTGCTCTAGGTGCCAGTGTGTCTGCGCTCTCAGGTACTGGTGAGAGTGCGCTCTCAGGTACTGCGTCGCCTTCGTCCTCCCTCACTTTCACACTTGACTCGGGGGCTTCTCGCTCCTTCTTTCGAGACCGCACCACCCTCACGCCGCTTGGTCGGCCGGTTGCGGTCTCCCTGGCTGACCCCTCTGGGGGTCCTGTCCTCTCTCACTTTTCCACTGTCCTCCCGTGTCCGGCTGCCCCCTCGGGCACCCTGTCTGGTCTGTACCTTCCCTCGTTCTCGACGAACTTGGTGAGTGGTGCGGACCTACAGGATGCGGGAGTTCACCAGTTCACTCCTGCGGGTGACCCACTGCACGGACGCACGCACAGGCCGGCACCTGGCCACATTCTCGCGTCGGCCGGGGTCGAGCCTCTACACCCTGACCACTGAGTCTCCTCCTGTCCCTGCGTCTGATCAGGTAGCTACGTCAGGTCAGGTGTTTGCTACTGCGTCCAGGTCTGGCCCTGAGTCTGCCCCCTGTTCGTGTCGCCTCCTGTCTCACGAGACTCTCCTGTGGCACCACCGTCTTGGCCACCCCTCCCTGTCCCGTCTTCGGGGCATGGCTTCCCGTGTCCTTGTCTCAGGTCTTCCTTGGTCTCTCCCTCCCCTTCCTTCGGGACCAGGACTATCCTGTGTCCCCTGTGTCGAGGGGCGCCTCAGGGCTGCTCCTCACTCCTCCCAGTTTCCCCCGACAGAGGCTCCTCTGCAGACACTTCACATGGACGTGTGGGGCCCGGCCTGCGTCCGTGGGCAGGGTCACGAGCGCTACTTCCTGTTGGTGGTTGACGACTACTCGCGTTACACCACAGTCTTCCCCTTGCGCAGCAAGGGTGATGTCACTGCGGTGCTGATCGACTGGATCCGCGAGGCTCGTCTCCAGCTCAGGAGGAGCTTCGGCTCGGACTTTCCTGTTCTGCGTCTGCACTCTGACCGAGGTGGGGAGTTCTCCTCTCACCTTTTGCGAGACTACTGTCGTGCTCGGGGGATCCGCCAGACCTTTACGCTTCCGGACTCTCCACAGCAAAATGGGATTGCTGAGCGCCGCATTGGCATGGTCATGGATATCGCTCGTACGTCTATGATGCATGCGGCTGCCCCCCATTTTCTGTGGCCGTTTGCGGTTCGGTACGCGGCGCATCAGCTCAACCTTCACCCCAGGGTCTCCCGGCCGGAGACCTCCCCAGCTCTACTGTGGACGGGGAAGGTTGGCAATGCGTCTGCGTTTCGTGTCTAGGGATCTCGCGCGTTTGTCCGCGACTTGTCTGCAGACAAGCAGTCCCCTCGTGCTGCTCCCTGTGTCTTCCTTGGCTTCCCCCCTGACGCTCCAGGGTGGCATTTCTACCACCCCTCCTCTCGTCGGGTTCTGTCCTCCCAGGACGTCACGCTCAACGAGTCAGTCCCCTTCTACCGCCTCTTCCCCTACCGCACTCCTTCTCTCCCCCCACCACTGGACTTCCTTGTGCCGGTTCCCCCCCCGGTAGACCCTCTCCCCCCTCAGGTTCCTGCCCCCTCAGGTGTGTCCCAGGTAGACGCCGTTGACCCGGTCGAGGTTACTGGTGACTCTGGTGCTGCTGCGGGTGCTGAGCCTGGGGGTGCTGACTCTGGGGGTGTTGTGCGCGGGGGTGCTGAGCGTGGGGGTGCCGAGCCTGGGGGTGCTACTGCTGAGGGTGCTGAGCCTGGGGGTGCTGAGCCGGGGGGTGCTGTACCTGGAGCTGCTGAGCTAGGGGGTGCTGAGTCTGGGGGTGCTGAGTCTGGAGCTGCTGAGCCTGCGGGTGCTGCGTCTGGAGCTGCTGAGCCTAGAGGTGCTGAGTCTGGGGGTCCTGCGCCTGGAGCTGCTGAGCCTGGGGTTTCTCCTGGTGCTCCGTCTCGGCGGGAGGCCCTCTCTCCACAGGAGCTGCGCGAGTGGTTTGCTCGCCGCTGGAGGCGTACTGCTGGAGCTGGAGCTTCTTCCACCACCGAGGGTGCTGGTGCCGCTGGTCCCGGAGCTGCTGGGCCTGCGGGTCCTACTGGAACTGGAGCTTCTGAGGGTGATGGTGCTGAGACTACTGCTGTCTGTCCTGGCGGTGGTCCTGCTGCTGGTGCTGCTGGAGGTCCTGCCGCTGGAGGTGTTGGTGGTACTGGTGCTGCCGCTGAGGGTGCAGGTGCTGTCCCTGCTGAGTCTGGAGTTGCCGCGCGGCCTCGGCCGTACTTTGTTCCGCTCCTACAGCAGGTTCTTGGTCTTTCTCCTCCCGTAGAGTGTCCACAGCCTGTCCAGTCGCAGTCACTGTTGGAGCCTACCTCTCCACTGCCTGCTCCCTCTCCTTACACTGGTCCTACTAGGGGCCTTGCTGAGCGTCGTGAGCCTGCGTCTCGTCCCGCGTCGCCTGTTCGTGCTGCTCGCTCTAGTGGTCGCGGTTCGCGTCAGCGTCTTCCTCCTGTCCCTGGCACGCACCGGATGTCTCTGCGTCCGTCCACTGCTCCTCTGCGTGCCCCTTTGCTTGCTTCTCCTGAGTCCTCCCTTCCTGTGCTTGCCGACCCAGAGTCGGACTCCCTTCGTGCTGCCTGTCCCACTGTCACGCGTCTGCTTACTACTGTCGTCACTGACCCCTCTTTTGAGTCCGCTGCTGCGTCTGCTCTTGTCGATGAGCTTGTCGACTTTGCTGCTCGCTGTCGTCTAGACTACGCTGCCAGTCTTATTGCTGAGTCTACGTCTGTCTGTCCTCCGTCCGTCGGGGGTGAGTGTGCTCTTGGCACGGACGTCCTTGAGGACAGGCAGAGGAGTTCCAGTGTCTGGCTGCTGCTTCACCTCATCTCGCGTCTGTACTGCTTGCTCCTGAGGGAGACCCGGATGCACTAGACATCCCGACTCCGCGCTCTTACGCGGAGGCCGTAGAGGGTCCCTACTCCTCTCAGTGGCAGGCATCTATGGATGCAGAGATGGCTTCCTGGAAGTCCACAGGTACCTACGTTGATGCGGTTCCCCCTCCTGGGGCGAACATCGTCAGTGGCATGTGGATCTTCAGGGTGAAGCGGCCGCCGGGCTCTCCACCTGTCTTCAAGGCGCGGTACGTCGCTCGTGGCTTCAGTCAGCGGGAGGGAGTTGACTAATTTCAGACCTTCTCTCCCACCCCGAAGATGACTACTCTTCGGGTGCTGCTGCACATAGCCGCTCAGCGCGACTACGAGCTTCACTCTCTCCACTTCACCACTGCGTTCTTGCAGGGTAGCCTGCACGAGGAGATCTGGCTGCGCCGTCCACCTGGCTTCACTGGGACTTTCCCTCCTGGCACCCAGTGGAGCCTCCGACGGCCAGTCTACGGTCTCCGCCAGGCACCGCGTGACTGGCACAACACACTGAGGACTACGCTTGCGGCTCTTGGGTTTGCTCCTTCTACTGCTGACCCGTCGCTGTTTCTGCGCACCGACACTTCTTTGCCGCCGTTCTACATCCTCGTGTACGTCGACGACTTGGTCTTTGCCACAGCGGACACTGCTGGACTCGCCTACGTGAAGTCCGAGCTGCTGAAGAGACACACGTGCACAGACCTGGGTGAACTACGCAGCTATCTTGGCTTGCAGATCTCTCGGGACAGAGCACGCGGCACCATTACCTTGACTCAGTCACACATGGTGCAGCAGGTCCTTCAGCGCTTCGGTTTCACGTACTCCTCGCCTCAGGCCACTCCTCTGTCCACTCGCCACTCGCTCTCAGCTCTGCCTTCGGATGAGTCCGTAGAGTCGAGTGGCCTGTACCCAGAGCTTCTTGGCTGCCTCATGTACCTGATGACCTGCACACGACCTGACCTTGCATACCCTCTGAGCATTCTTTCACGCTATGTTGCTCCTGGGAGACACCGACCAGAGCACATGGCTGCAGCGAAGAGGGTGTTGCGCTATCTGTGCAGTACGTCGGGCATGGGGCTAGTGCTGGAGGGCGGAGTCCAGTGGTTCTTATAGGACACGCGGACGCTTCTTGGGCTGACGACCAGGCTACGCAGCGGTCGTCACAGGGTTACACCTTCAGCCTTGGTTCCGGCTCTATCTCGTGGCGGGCTACTCGCTCGTCTTCGGTTCTCAACTCCAGTTGTGAGGCTGAGATCTACGCAGGGGCCATGGCTGCACAGGAGCTTTGCTGGCTCACCTACCTGCTGACTGACCTTGGAGAGCCGCCTCGTTCTCCTCCAGTGCTGTACGTAGACAACAAGGCCATGCTGGCCTTGTGTCGAGAGCAGCGTCTGGAGCACAGAACGAAGCACATTGCTCTTCGCTACTTCCTTGCTCGTGAGCTACAGCAGCGTGGACAGATGCGGCTTGCGTACGTGGCCTCTGAGGCCAACAATGCTGATGTGTTCACCAAGGCACTCGCGCCTTGTGTCCATCAGCGCTTCTGCACTCAGCTGGGACTTGTACCTGTCCTACCTCACTTGCTCACCTCTTGACCTTGCTTGTACTCTTGCATATATATATATGTATATATACCTGCTCTTGCTTGTTTAGCCTTATATATATATATATATATGTGTCTAGTCTTGCATGTGAACTGGCCTTGTGGCCTTGACCTTGTGCTCGGACTGTGTGGTGACTTTGTGATCCACCTTGAGCTTTGCTTTGCTTTGCTTGACTGGTCTTGTGACCCCTTGTTCTCCCCCACTTTGCCTATGGGGGTGTGTCAGATTTATATGACATAGTTGCTGTAGGCTATAGTGGGGTAGCACATATGGGGTACAGGTTTCTAGGGTTGTATTTGTACCCCAATCTTTCCTTAGTCATTTCATTCCTGTTCATTACTTTCACAGGGTACACTAAATAGGTCGTTTGTAGTTTAACCCCCTAAATGGGGCTAACATTATAAGACCCCCTTCGTCCTAGAGAATTGGTCCTTTTTTAGGCAATGAATGCATTTCTGATAGCATGTTGGTCAGGCCCTGAGATATCATCGTAAAATACGCTAACTAGGCTGATTTTGTAGCTGTGATATTCGTTTTCCCGGAAATTTCAGTATCTTCTTTATGTTTGTAATGATTTTCCAGTTTAAAGTATAGGACTACCCTGAAGAATGGGGAAATATGTTGCAATTAACCAACATGGGACTCGATAACGTGAATGGTAAAACAATAACGCGTACGGTTACTGTATCGGGTTTACTAACGGGTTTGGTATGTGGGGGCACGGATTCAGTCACTAACAATAGGTAAGAAATCACGCTAATGGTCACACATGTAACTCCCACCAATACTTCTTGAGACTCTACAAAATTCCCGCGTAAGCCCAACCAATCAGCTAACTTCTAAGAAACCTAAAACCCAATCGCAATCGCAATCGGATGTGGTTTGGGAACGGATCGACCCTAAAAACCTGACGAGTAGTGTTTAGGGTTTATTCATCCGAAAATGCATCGAGGTTCCTTTTGATCATCAGCATGCCCTGAAACCAATCTGAGGGCCTTGTATTGGTGTAAGGCGAGAATTACATTTAGTATGCCAGAAGGTGCAGTCTTATCGCACCTGCTACTATCAAGGTAGCACCTGTAATACTCATGTACAGGGCACGTAGATCAACACCCGGGGGTCAACTGTCGTGACAATTGACTTGGACCAAACGGTTGTGAGGTACTTCAACGGTTGAAACTGTCGCTACATTTACAAGCAGCGATACGGCAACCAAAGGATTGCAGTTGTCACTGCTACTATAGCAATGCTTGAATAAAGGAATGTACCCCTCAGAGTACATGGCTAGTTAGGATTTGATTATTGTGTGAAATGTTTTCATTTTAACCAATCTAGTTTTTTTTTTACATTTGCTATGATCTGATCGAAGTTCCCACAATAAAATATTTCCGCTACCTACTCTAGCGGACCTATCTTGTCCAATGTCATTTCTTATTCTAACATGGCGTGAGAGCTTGTTTGGATTATAGGATCTGCCAAACACACGTTCCGTAAACCAATATATATGTATATTTATAAAGACGTACGCGTATTCTCCTTGACAAAGTGACCGCCGAAATTGTACACCCCTTGGGTAGCTTATACGGGGTGGGTGTTATAGGCGACATTGTTTGTCTATACCCCCCTTTTTATGTGATTTTTTTATCGCCCCCATTTTCTTACAGATTCCTAATTATAGATGCTAACGAGTAGGTGCAAGTACGGGATAATATTGCGAGAATATCTCCCTCGATGAGATTTCGCAGTACTTTCACTTAAAATTTGCCGAGATTTGCCCCCTCCCACTATTTTGTTCTCGCCACGCGTTGGTGAATCTTCTGTTGCAGGTGGCCCGAGAGGTGCCATATGGCATTTTTGAGGGGGTGATGAAGTTCGCGCCGAGACTTACATCCGCGCCTCAACCTCTGATTTTAAAACAACCATGGAAATACCCAAGTTCTCTTATCAATAAAACTCACACACTAAAATATGTTAGAATCTAGCCTTCACTAGAAGCCATATGTGACTAGAGTAGAGAGAAGTGATCGGGTTGATGATGTTGAGAAGTACAAGATCAAAACCTAAAGCTATGGTACTCTATAAGGAGTGCCCCACTACAGCCTAGCATAACTAAGGCTGCATTCTGAAGTTTGCCCACCATCCGAATGTCAGAATCCCAGCCACTAGACCACTGGGATAAAAGGGCTTGTTAAGTAGCGGGTCAGTGCGCCCATAACCCCCCAGGCCAACATGCCTGTAACCCTTCCCTAGGATCAATCGAGGATCACCAGTGGACCTCTGACACCCCCCCGCACTGGGATGCCCAAAGTGCACACACTGGGACTCGAACCCGAGACCTTCGCTCTGATACCATGTCAAAATCTCAACCACTAGACCATTGGGATAAAAGGGCTTGTTAAGTAGCGGGTCAGTGCGCCCATAACCCCCTAGGCGAACGCGCCTATAACCCTTCCCTAGGATCAATCGGGATCACCAGTGGACCTCTGACACCGAAGTCCACCCGCGCGGCTCGAAATGTTGAATTTGAAATTGATTTACATTTCAATGTTTGCCCATGCAGTTCGACTCCGGACCAAATGGCCAGGGTCGCATTTCTCTGCCTGCACGTCAATGTGCGACGTCATTGATTGTGCCACGATTGGTGGTTTGGGGGATTGTGCTGTCGAAAAGCCTGGTTACGTGGTAGTTGCTGTCAAAAAATCTTGACTGGCGCGACCGTCAGGCATGGCCGTTAGGTGATTGGTTGACAAATTCTATTGCACCTTCAGCGTGCGATTTGGCGGGAGGATTCTATTGGAGGCAAAGTGGATTTGACTGTACACCTGTCATGCAATCCGGACGACCTGTGTCGTCCACCAAAACAAGGCTCGGTGTCCAAATGGGGTCCTGCCCCACATGGACACCATCAGAGTAGGAAAAATTGTGATGGTGGGCAGACTTTGATGGTGTCCCAACTTGAGAATGCGGTCCAGCTACATATACAAATATATGTTCTGACACACCCCCATAGGCGAAGTGGGGGACAATATGCGGTCACAAGACTAGTCATGAAAAAGCAAGCAAGCAAAGCTCGGGGTGGATCACGAAGTCACCACACAGTCCGAGCACAAGCAAAGGGCCACAAGGCCAGTTCACATGGAGGGCTATAAGAAAGTACAAGCAATACAATGATCATACGCTAGCAAGAGTAAACAAGCAAGTATAGATATATAGATCACAATACAAGGGAAAGTCAAGCAGTAAGCAAGTAAGGGAGAGTAAGCACAAGGCCTAGAGCAGTCCAAAAGCGCTCATGATCACCAGACACAAGAGCCTTGGTGAAAATATCAGCAATGCTGGCCCGTGAGGCCACGAAAGCAAGTCGAAGCTGACCACACCGCTGCAAATCTCATGTGAGGAAGTAACGCAAAGTGATATGCTTTGTTCTGTGTTCCAGTCTATGCTCCTGACACAAGGCAATCATGGCCTTGTTGTCGACGTACAGAATTGGAGGAGAATGAGGCTGCTCTCCCAAGTCAGTAAGCAGGTAGGTCAGCCAGCATAACTCCTGTGCAGCCATGGCCCCCTCGTAGATCTCAGCCTCACAACTGGAGCTGAGAATAGAAGACGAGTGGGTAGATCTCCAAGAAACTGAACCGGAGCCTAGGCTCAAGGTGTAACCCTGTGACGATTGCTGAGTCGCATGATTGTCTGCCCAAGAAGCGTCTGAGCATCCAATGAGTGCAAATGGACCCCGTCCTTCAAGCACAAGCCCCATGCCCGATGTACTGCACAAGTACCGCAGCACCCTCCTAGTAGGCTGCCAGTGCTTTGGTCGATGTCTCCCGGGTGCAACGTAGCATGCTAGGATGCCGAGAGGGTATGCAAGGTCAGGTCAAGTGCAAGTCATCAAGTACATGAGGCAACCTACAAGCTCTGGATACTGACCACTTGGCTCTACGGACTTGTCCAAAGGTGGAGCTGAGAGCGAGTGGCCTGTAGGCAGAGGAGTGGACTGTGGCGGTGAGAACTGGAAGCCGAAGCACTGAAGAGCCTGGTGCACCATGTGTGACTGAGTCAGAGTGATGGTACGCCGTGCTCAATCCCAAGTGATCTTCAAGCCAAGATAGCTGCGCAGCTCACCAAGGTCAGTGCATGTGTGTCTCTTCTACAGCTCTGACTTCACCAGGGCCAGTGCCTCAGTGTCAGCAGTAGCAAAGACCAAGTCATTGACATACACGAGAATGTAAAACGGCGGCAGAGAAGTGTCACTGTGTAGAAACAGCGACGGGTCAGCAATCGAAAGTGCAAACCCAAGAGCCGCAAGCATCGTCCTTAGTGTGTGCCACTCGTGAGGTTGCTGGCGGTAACCGTAGACTAGCCGACGGAGGCTCCACTGGGTACCCTCAAGAAACGACCTAGTGAAGCCAGGTATGCGGCGCAACCAGATCTCCTCGTGCAGGCTGCCCTTCAAGAAAGCTGTGCTGAATTCAAGCGAGTGGAGCTCGTAGTCACGCTATACTACAACATGCAGTAATACCTGAAGAGTGGTCATCTTCGGGGTGGGGGAGAAGGTCTGGAAAAAGTCGACCCCCTGTCGCTGATTGAAACCTTGTGCAACGTAACGCGCCTTGAAGACACGCGGAGAACCCGGCGGCCGCTTCACCTTGAGAATCCATATGCCATCGACTATGTTCGCCCAAGTAGGGGAACTACGTCAACGTAAGTGCCAGTGGACTTCCAGGATGCCATCTCTGCGTCCATGGCTGTCTGCCACTGAGAGGAGTACTGACTCATGATCGCCTCGGCGTAAGAGCGCGGAGTTGAGATGTCTAGTGCATCCGGGTCTTCCTCAGGGGCAAACAACATGACATTGAGATGAGGTACAGTAGCCGCAAGACACTCGAGCTCAAATTGTCTGTCCTCAAGAACGTCCGTGCCAAGGGCAGACTCACCTTAGATGGACGGAAGACAGGCAGATCCAAATTTAGTGAAAATCTTGCAGCGTAGCCGAGACGATATGCAGCAGCAAAGTCAACGAGCTCAGTGACTAAGGTAGACGCTGCGGCAGGCGCAAAATTAGGGTCAGTGAGAACTGTGGATAGAAACGCGTGACAGTAGGTCTAGCAGCATGAGCAAGGTCAGACTCAGGGTCAGGATCGTCGGGAAGGGAGGACCCGGGAGGAGACAGTAGAGAAACACGATGTGGAACAGAGGAGGGATGGAGTGTCATAATATGAGTGCCGGCGACTGGTGGAGGACGATGACGAGGAACACGACGAGCCCAACGAACAGTTCAAACAGGCAAGGCAGGACAAGATGCAGGCTCACGGTGCTCTTTCTAGGAATTTGGTTGCTCAGTGTAAGGAGAAGGAGCAGGGAGTGGGGAGTTCGGCGGAAACTGTGTCTGAGACGGGTTAGGCGGTGGAAACAGTAAGGGAAGAGTAAGGCTAGTGGAATTCCGAAGACTAAGAGCCTGGCGAAAGGCCAAGCCAGGTGGTGGTAGTGGCAATTGCGGGTGCGGCAACAAAAACGATCATCGCCGTGCAGTACCCACAGTACCAGAGCCTCCAGCTCCAGTACCTCCAGCGCCAGCACCTCCAGCTCCATTACCTCCAATACCTCCACTACCTCCAACACTAGTACCTACAGCTCCAATGCCTCCAGTACCTCCAGCACCAGCACCTCCAGCTCCAATACCTCCAGCACTAGGAGCTCCAGCACCTCCTGTACCTCCAGCTCCGGTGCCTCCAGCACGAGTACCTCCAAGTCCAGCGCCTCCATTACCAGCACCGCCAGTACCAGGACCTCCAGCTCCACCGCCTCCAGCACCAGCGCCGCTAGCTTCAGGACCTACAGCTCCAGCGCCTCCAGCACCTCCAGCGCCAGTACCTCCAGGCTCAGCACCTCCGGCACCGGGACTAATGCTAAACCGCCGAATAACCCAATCGCGAAGCTGCTGTGACAAGAGAGAGTCCTGCCGACAAGACTCATGCTGCTGTCCACCCCCAAAACCTCTAGCAGGAGCACCAGCAACTCCACCACCACTAGGACGCTTAGCACCCCCAAAACCAGCACCCCCAGACTCAGCACCTCCAGCGTCACCACCCCCAAAATCCTCACTCCCAACGTCACCGCCCCCAGCAGCACCGGAGTCTACAGCAACAGGCTTCAGAGGCGGCAAAGATGGCCGAGGTGGACAACCAGGAGAGGTTTCTGAACGTGGTGAGCGGCGAGTGGCCGTTGTGGCGTAGTAGAGGGTGATGTACATAGGGGGGGGGGGGTTCTTGGCGCAGAATTCAGCAGGAAGGGCAGCGTGGTAGCGAATGTCACTAGTGCGAAGGTGCGTGATGAGGTCACGGAAGAGGTACGGCAGGATGAGGCGGCTAAGTGCAGTAGTGGCAGGGGAAGAGTAGCGTGCAACTACCGCATCGTACAAGGTCCCAGCACTCTTGTACTGACCAAAGTGTGCACGCTCAGCGGTAGGCAAGTGGCGGCGCACAGCAAGACGGGCAGCAGCATCGCGTGTGGCCCACTGTGAGCGAATAGTGGCGTCAGCATCAGCAGCAGGGGCGGGAGAGGCACTAGAAGTGAGGTCAAAGAGGGAGAGACCGTCTGCCCTATCGCAGTGTAGGAAAAGCTGCAGGTCATCTACCCAGACGTCAAAGTCAATGGCCCGACCCTCAGCGTCAAAAGCAAGGACACTAGGGGTAGCCATGACAGCAGTAGACTAGCAGCGCGAGCAGCAGGCTAAGGGCAGTGCAGTGGTAGAGGCGCTGCTCTTACCGTGCAGGCGAGAAGGACCGAGGCTCGCCGGCAGAAACCGGGCCGCGACGGCAGTGACTGGTTGTAGCGGACAGGGCGGCTTGGGCGGCTCGGCGGCTCCGGCAGCAACGGCGGCTCGGTGGCTCGTCAGCTCGGTGGCAACGGCGACTCGGCGGCTCGATGGCAATGGCGGCGCCGGCGGCTCGGCGGCTCGGCTGCTCGGTGGTGACGGCGGGGCCGTGAAGGGCGGCAGGGCCGCTGAAGGGACGGCGGCGGGGCCGGGTGGGGCGGCGATGAGGCCGCTGAGGGCGGCGGCGGGGCCCCGAAGGGTGGTGACCGGGCCGCAGAGGGCAGCGCCGGGGTCGCAGGCGGCGGCGACGAAGCCGCGAGGGGCGGCGCCAGGGCCGCGAGGGTGGGGCCGCGGGGTCGCGAGGGTAGGGCGACGGGGCCAGCAATGGCGGCGCCGGGGCCGGTAAGTGCGGCGCCGGGGCTGCGAGGGTGGGGCGACGGGGCCGCGAGGGCGACGCGAAGGGGCGGCAAGGGCGGCACGAAGGGGCCGTGAGGGCGGCGCGAAGGGGCCGTGAGGGCGGAGCGAAGGGGCCGCGAGGGCGGCGCGACGGGGTCGCGAGGGCGGCGCGACGGGGCCGCGAGGGCGGCGCGATGGGGCCGCGAGGGCGGCGCGACGGGGCCGTGAGGGCGGCGCAACGGGGCCGTGAAGGCTGCGCGACGGGGCCGAAAGGGCGGCGCGACGGGGCCGCTAGGGGCCGTGAGAAGGGAGCGCGACTCGGGCAGGGGCTGAGTGCGCTCCGGGCAGGAAAAAAAAAACGGTGGGCCCTAGGAACAGTTCCCACGAGGGAACCTGCTCGATACCATGAGAAAAATAGAACGAGAATGATTGCATTGAGCGGCATGAGGAGTACAAGTGCCAAACCCTAAAGTGTTGTACCCCATATAAGCTACCCCACTACAGCCTACACAGACTAAATTATATGAGTTTGACACCGGTTCCCGCGCCACACGCATGTTCTTTTTAGTCAGAATGTTCTTGTCTGATTGTGAGTTTCAGACCTAATTTACGTTTCCATTTGATTGCCTGGATGTTATCATTTTTTTCATCTGAAACTTCATATATGATGTTTTCTTCGCCTGATTTTCATAAATGTTAAGATTTTGTCTGAAATGCAAAGAGGGTTTTTTTTTCTCGTCTCACGCGAAGTGAAAAGACGGTGCAATCTAAGCCGTCGATGTCGAAGCTGGAATTCATACCGTTGAATTAAGTTTACAACCACCACAATTCATGTCTATTCACAGACATACCGTATCAGGCATCTTGCTTATGGGAGAAATTTAAGCATCAGGTCATATGAAACTTCAGACTCTTAAGAGTAAATCGTATGAATAGCCAAACATCTGTGAAAATGAACGAGAATGAAATGACTAAGGGAAAGCTGGGTACAAGTACAAACCCTAAAAAGCTGCACCCCATATGTGCTACCCCACTATAGCCTACAGCAGCTATGTCATATAAAACTAACAACATCAACATTTTTATCGATTGAAAATCAAACGAAACAAAAAAACTTGGTCTGACGTTTTCTCGGGCTCAAGTACGAAAGTTGTCCCTAGCCGCACGTTTAACTTTCCCTTCAATAAGGGAATGTACCCTTATTGTATATGGCTAATTTGGACTTTATTATCTCTTTGTTTTCCTATATATACCAATGTATGTTCCAGTTATATTCACTTCAGTCAATTACATCCACTCTGACCTCATGTCACTTCCACTATATCAACTCCGTACAATCAACAAGTGCTAAACCTGGCTAAGGCCCCCCTCTTCATTGTAACATGGTATGAGATCGACTCATGAATTATTTGCACTGCCACCCTCGGAATTTCCGGTCAAAACATATATGCTTATGTGCTTTAGGCTATATATGTCAAACATTATATATGTTGTAGTTGTTTAGGCTACAGTGGGTTAGCCTTTAGGGGGTACACAATCCTAGGGTTAGGTATTTGTACTCTCACTTGTTTCTAGTCCAACCACTTCTTCTTTCTAACATGGTATCAGAGCGTAGGTTTAGACCTAGGATCGCTCCTTAGGGCCCACCACACCGTACTACTGTCTACCTACTAGCGCCCTCATGCGCCCTACTGTCGGAGCGCCCTCGAGCGCCTCCCCCCAGCGCCCTCGTGCGTCCCTCTTTAACGGCCCTGTAAGGCCCCGCGACCCGCCCCTAAGCGACTCGCGCGCTGCCCTTTAGAGGCCTCGTCGGCCCCGTCGACCCCGCGCGCAGCCTCTTAGAGGCCCCGTCGGCCCCGTCGACCCCGCGCGCGCCCCACTTAGCGGCCCCGTCGGCCCCTTAGCGACCCCGTCGGCCCCGTCGACCCCGCGCGCCGCCCCTTAACGGCCACGTCGACCCCGAGAGCAGCCCCTTAGTGGCCCCGTCGGCCCCGTCGACCCCGCGCGTGCCCCACCTTAGCAGCCCCGTCGGCCCCGTCGACCCCGTGAAAGCCCCCCCCCCCCCCCACCCCCCCCTTCCCCCCCTTAGCAGCCCCGTCGGCTCTGTCGGCCCCACGCGCCGCCCCTTAGCGCCCCGCACGCGACAGCCACGGCCCCGCCAGAACCAGGCCACCCAAACCGAGCCGCCCAAACCGAGCCGCCCAGCCCGAGCCGAGCCGCGTTGCCCGAACCGAGCCGCGCCGCCCTCCCCGTACTGAGCAGCACTCTCTGGACCGAGCCGCCCTACCTGAGTCGCGCTGCCTCCTGCTTTTAGGGTTCGCCTGCTGCTACTACTGCTACTACTCCCGCTACTATATTGCTGCTCCTACTGCTATTATGGCTAGCCCTCCTGTGCTAGCTTTCGATGCTGAGGGCCGCCCAGTGAAGTTTGACACCTGGCTAGATGACCTGCACCTCTTCCTACAGCTCACTGCTAAGGAGGACATCTCACTGTACGATCACGCCCTAGGCCATGCCACTGCCCCTGCTACTACTGCTGATAGCACTACCCGCTCACAGTGGCAGACTTGTGACGCCCACGCTCGCTTTGCTATTCGCAACTCCCTGCCGATAGATGAGCGCGAGCACTTTGGCCAGCACAAGACTGCACAGGCACTGTACACTGCTGTCGTTGCCCGCTACTCCTCACCTGCCTCTGCTGCGCTAGGCCGTCTCTCACTCCCCTACCTGTTCCCCGATCTGTCCTCTTTCCACACTGTTGTTGACCTCATCACGCACCTCCGTACTAGTGAGGCCCGCTTCCGTGCCGCTATGCCCGATGAGTTTCTTGCCACAACCCCCCCCCCGCTCTGGCTCACTCTCTACCACCTAGTCACCCGCCTCCCTGACACTCTGCGTGTAGTCAGGGATCACTTCCTAGCTCGCTGCCCCACTGAGCTCACCATTGGCCTCCTCGAGAAGGAACTACTTGCAGGTGAGGCTAGCATAGTCGCTGTAGGTGTCAGTAGATCTGCACTGTGGATGCCCGATTGATCCTGGAGAGGGTTACAGGCGCGTTCGCCTGGGGGGTTATGGGCGCACTGACCCGCTACTGAAACAAGCCCTTTTATCCCAATGGTCTAGTGGTTGGGATTCTGACATGGTATCAGAGCGGTCTCGGGTTTGATTCCCGGTGTATGCACATGTAGGCCGTTGCAGCTGTGCTTAGTCCTGGACCTCCCAGTGTGGGGGGGTGTCAGTAGATCTGCACTGTGGATGCCCGATTGATCCTGGAGAGGGTTACAGGCGCGTTCGCCTGGGGGGTTATGGGCGCACTGACCCGCTACTTAAACAAGCCCTTTTATCCCAATGGTCTAGTGGTTGGGAATCTGACAGTAGGTGCCTCTCGTGGCGACCCCCGCACCCCTTTCTTTGAGGGGTGTTCCCCTTCCCCCCTTCTTCCCTCTGTAGCCTTTGCTTCTGCTGTCGACCTCCTTGGTGCTGAGAAGGTCGGGACTGCGTCCGCTTCGAGCTAGCGCCGCAGCGGCAAGGGCAAAGGGGGCAAGGGAGGTGGAGGTGTCGGCGGGGGAGGCGGTGGTGGGGGCGGTGGCGACGGTGGGGGTGGTGGTGGGGCTGGAGGGACTAGTGGCAGCGGTGGGGGTGGTGGCGGCAGCGGTGGGGGAGGTGGCAGGGGCGAGGGCAGTGGTGGGGGCGGCGGTGGACGCGGCGGCGGCAGGGGAGGGGGTGGTCAAGGAGGTGGCGGCGGCGGTGGTGGTCGTGGAGGCGCTGACAGTGGCCAGAGCCAGCAGCACATTCCGTCGCCCCAGGAGCTCCGTGGGTGGTACTCTCAGCACCGGGGGGGGGGGGTGGCCTTAGCTGCACGTATGTCATCCGCACTGGTGACCGCACTGGTCAAACGTTTGGGAGGGCGCACACCACGCAGCGCTGTTTCTCCCGCCTCGACGACGCTTGGCGTACTCAGTTCCCTGATGCCGCTGAGCTGCCCCGCTGGGCTGATCTGATGAAGTAAAACATTGATATCTATGCTCTAGACTTTGATGCTATTCCCACTACCATGTATGTGATGTCTACTAGTGGAGAGGGTGCTCAATACCTGCGTGTTCCGCCCGACCCGGGCATTCGGACCAGTGAGGCTGCCGCTCTAGGTGCTAGTGCGTCTGTTGCCCCAGGTGCTGGTGAGGCTGCTGCTCTAGGTGCTAGTGAGTCTCCGCCCCCTAGTACTGAGTCAACTGAGGCACTGCACATTTTCACACTGGACTAAGGTGCTTCTTGCTGTTTCTTTCGTGACCGCACTGCCCTTGAGCAGCTTGCTCGGCCAATTGCTGTCTCCCTCGCGGACCCCTCTGAAGTCCGGTCGTTGCGACCTCCTCCACTGTCCTTCCTTGTCCTGCGGTCCCGTTGGGCACACTGTCAGGTCTTCACCTCCCCTCGTTCACTACAAACTTGGTGGCGGGTTGTGCGCTCCTGGATGGGGGTGTTCACCAGTTCACCGCTGCCTACGAGCGCGTGACACACTGCACGTGTGCTCGGACGGGCCGTCACCTGGCTACGTTCACACGGCAGCCGGGGTTGGACCTGTACACACTGACCACATAGTCCCCTCAGGTAGCTGCGTTTGCGTTTGCCTCAGGTCAGTTGTCGGCCCCTTGCTCATGTCGCTCTCTGGCGCACGAGACCGTCCTCTGGCACCACCGACTTGGTCACCCGTCCGTGCTGCGCCTTCGTGCTATGCACAAACGGTACCTTGTCTCTGGTCTTCCCAGGGTTCTCCCTCCCCTCCCACCCTCACCTGCTCCTCCTTGTCTTCCCTGTGTCGAGGGGCGGCAGCGCGCCGCTCCTCACTCCTCCTCGTTTCCCCCAACGAGTGCTCCGTTGCAAACGCTCCACATGGATGTGTGGGGCCCAGCCCGCGTCCGTGGTCAGGGTCAGGAGAGGTACTTCCTGATCGTTGTTGACGACTACTCGTGCTACACCACGGTCTTCCCCTTGCGCACCAAGGGTGAGGTCCCTGATGTTTTGATCCCTTGGATCCGCGCTTCTCGTCTCCAGCTCAGCGAGCGTTTCCACTCGGACTTTCCTGTCCTGCGCTTGCACTCTGACAGAGGTGGTGAGTTCTCCTCCGACCTCTTGGCAGCCTACTGTGCGGAGCACGGCATCCGCCAGTCGTTCACGCTTCCGGCCTCTCCCCAGCAGAATGGGGTTGCTGAGCGCCGCATTGGCTTGGTCATGGAGGTCGCTCGTACCTTCTTGATCCATGCGGCTGCCCCCAACTTTCTGTGGCCGTTTGCGGTCCAATACGCTGCGCATCAGCTCAACCTCTGGCCCCGTGTCTCCTTGCCGGAGACTTCCCCGACACTGTGTTGGACGGGAGAGGTTGGCGATGCGTCGCGTTTTCGGGTATGGGGATCTCGAGCTTTTGTTCGCGATACGTCCGCGGACAAGCTCTCTTTGCGCACTGTTCCTTGTGTCTTCCTTGGCTTTGTCCCGGACGCGTCTGGTTGGCAGTTTTACCACGCCACCTCGCGCCGTGTCTTGCCCTCTCAAGACGTCGCTTTTGACGAGTCCGTGCCCTACTACCGCCTCTTCCCCTACCGCACTGCCCCGCTCCCCCCCCCGCCTCTCTTCCTCGCGCCAGGTGCTGCTGTGGTGGACCCCCTCCCCCCTCAGGGTGCCGCTCCCTCAGGTGTGTCCCAGGTAGACCCAGTTGAGCCTGTCGAGGTAGCTGTCGACTCCCGTCCTGCTAGGGGTGCTGAGCCTAAGCGTGCGGAGCCTGGGGGTGCGGAGCCTGGGGTTTCGGAGTCTGGGGGTGCTGAGCCTGGGGGTGCGGAGCCTACGGGTGCTGAGTCTGGGGGTGCTGAGCCTGGGGGTGCTGAGTCTGGAGGTGCTGAGCCTGGGAGTGCTACACCTGGAAGAGCTCTCTCCTCACAGCAGCTGCGTGAGTGGTACTTACAGTACTGCCTGAAGAGAGGTGCTTCTGGAGCTAGGAGTGCTACTGGAGCTGGTGCTAGTGCTTCCCCTCCTAGGCGGGAGCTGCCCTCTTCCCAGCGGAGCCGAGAGTGGTACGCACGGCACTGCCGTCTCTGGAGTGGCGCTCCTAGTGTCGCGGACCCTCGTGCTGGAGGTTCTGCTGCTGCTAGCGGTGCTGCTAGTGCTCCTAGAGGTGCTGCTGGTGCTGGAGCTGCTAGAGGTGCTGCTGCTGGCGATGCTACTGGCGCTGCTGGAGGTACTGCTGGTGCTGGAGCTACTGGAGCTGCTGGAGGTGCTACTACTGCTGGTGGTGCTGCTGGTGCTACGGACCCGGACGTTGGAGCTGCTGCTGGTGCTCCGGATCCTGGAGTTAGAGCTGCTGCTGGTGCTGAGAACCCTGGAGTTGGTGCTGCTGCTGGTGCTGCGGACCCGGGAGTTGGAGCTGCTACAGGTGCTGCGGACCCTGGAGTTGAAGCTGCTGCTGGTGCTACGGACCCTGGAGTTGGAGCTGCTGCTGGTGCTGCGGACCCTGGCGCTGGTGTCTCTGCTGGTTCTACAGACGCTACGCGGCCGCAGCCATACTTCGTTCCGCTCCTTCAGCAGGTTCTTGGTCAGCCACCTCCTCCTTGTCCTCCTCCCTCCTTAGAGTGTCCTTCGTCTGTCCAATCGCAGTCACAGTTACCGTCTGCCTCCCCTCTCCCTGGTCCCTCTCCTTACACTGGTCGGACTGGAGGTCTTACGGAGCATCATGAGCCTGAGTCTCGTCCTGCATCGCCTGAGTCTCGTCGAGCGTCGCCTGTTCGTGCTGCTCACACTGGTCGTCGTGTCCCGCGTCACCGTCCTCCTGCTGTCCCACGCACTCACCAGATGGCGCTTCGTCCTTCCACTGCTCCCCAGCGTGTCCCCCTCCCGTCTCCTCTTGCGTCCTCTCTTCCTCCTCTTGCTGACCCTGAGTCTGACTCCCTTCGTGCTACCAGTCCTACTGTCACGTGTCTCCAGGCTACTGTTGTCACTAACCCTTCCTTTGAGTCCATTGCAGCGTCTGCTCTAGTCGCTAAGCTAGTTCACTTTGCTGTCGCTTCTCGTCTCGACTACGCCGCTAGCCTTGTCGCTGAGTCTGAGTCTGAGCCTGTCTGTCCTCCGTCCATCGGGGGTGAGTGTGCTCTTGGCAAAGACGTCCTTGAGGATAGGCAGGAGGAGTTTGAGTGCTTTGCCGCTGCGTTACCTCTTCTCGTGCCCATGGTGGTTGCCCCTGAGGGAGACCCGGATGCTCCAGACATCCCGACCCCGCGCTCTTACACTGAGGCGATCGCGAGTGAGCACTCTTCTCAATGGCAGATAGCCATGGACGCAAAGATGGCTTCTTGGAAGTCCACAAGCACCTACGTCGTCGACGTTCCCCCACCTGGGGCGAACATCGTCAGTGGCATGTGGATTTTCAGGGTGAAGCGGCCGCCGGGTTCTCCGCCTGTCTTCAAGGCGCGTTAAGTTGCACGAGGCTTCAGTCAGCGAGAGGGAGTTGACTTCTTCCAGACCTTCTTCCTGACCCCGAAGATGACCACTCTTCGGGTTCTGCTGCACGTCGCCGCTCAGCGTGACTACGAGCTCCACTCTCTTGACTTCAGCACTGCTTTCCTACAGGGCAGCCTGCACGAGGAGATCTGGCTGCGCTGCCCACGTGGCTTTACTGGGTCGTTCCCTCCTGGTACCCAATGGAGCGTCTGGAGGCCAGACTACGGACTCCGACAGGCACCGCGTGAGTGGCATGACACACTGAGGACTACACTTGCGGCTCTTGGGTTCGCTCCTTCTACTGCTGACCCGTCGTTGTTTATACGCACCGACACTTTGCTGCCGCCGTTCTACATCCTTGTGTACGTTGACGACTTGGTCTTTGCCACTGCTGACACTGCTGCACTCGCCCATGTGAAGTCGGAGCTGCAGAAGAGACCCACGTGCACAGACCTGGGTGAACTGACAAGCTATCTTGGCTTGCGGATCACCCGGGACAGAGCACGGCGCACCATCACCTTGATTCAGTCACACATGGTGCAGCAGGTCCTTCAGCGCTTCCGCTTCACGTACTCCTCGCCTCAGCCCACTCCTCTGCCTACTGGTCACTCGCTCTCAGCTCTGCCTTTGGATGAGTCCGTAGAGCCGAGTGGCCTGTATCCAGAGCTTGTGGGCTGCCTCATGTACCTGATGACTTGCACTCGACTTGACCTTGCATACCCTCTTAGCATCCTTGCACGCTATGTCGCTCCTGAGCCTGGGGGTGCGGAGAATAAGGGTGCTGATCCTAGGGGTGCGGAGACTACGGGAGCTGAGCCGGGGGGTACTGAGACTGGGGGTGCTGAGCCTGGGGATGCTGCGACTGGGGGTGCTGAGCCTAGAGGAGCTGAGGCTGGGGGTTCTGAGACTGACCGCATTGCGCCTGTTGGCGCTCCCTCTTCACAGCAGCTGCGTGAGTGGTACTACCAGAGTTACAGCCTCCATCGTTGGGCTCCTGGAGCTGGGGGGTCTGCTGGAGTTGGGGCTGGTGGCCCTGCGGGTGCAGTGTTGCTGCCGGAGCCTCCCTCCCCTCAGCGGCTACGTGAGTGGTACACGCGGCGCTGCAGCCTCCGGAGTGGAGCTCCTAGTGTTGAGGTGCCGCCTGCTAGAGGCCCTACTGCTATTGGAGGTGCTGCTGGTTCTGGTGCTGCTGGAGGTGCTGCTGGTGCTGGTGGAGGTTCAGGAGGTGCTGGAGGTGGTGCCGGTGCTGGTCCTGCTGGAGGTGCTGCTAGTGCTGCTGGCGGTACTAGAGCTGCTGGAGGTGGTGCCAGTACTGGTCTTGCTGGAGGTGCTGCTGGTGCTGCTGGAGGTCCTGGAGCTGCTGGAGGTGCTGCTGGTGCTGGTCCGGCTGGGGTTCTGGTGCTGTCTTTGCTGGTTCTGGGGGCACTTCACGGTCGCGGCTGTACTTCAGCAGGTTCTTGGTAAGCCGCCTCCTCCTGGTCCTCCTCCCTCCTTAGAGTGTCCTCCGCCTGTCCAGTCGCAGTCACAGCTACCGCCTGCCTCGCCACTCCCTAGTCCTTCTCCCTACACTGGTCGGACAGGCGGTCTTACAGAGCATCGTGCGCCTGAGTCTCATCATGTGTCGCCTGAGTCTCGTCCTGCGTCACCTGTTTGTGCTGCTCGCACTGGTCCCCGTGTTTCGCGTGAGCGTCCTCCACATGTCCCTGGCACACACTAGATGAATATGCGTCCTTCCACTGCTCCACAGCGTGTCCCTCTGCCGTCTCCTCCTGCGTCCTCTCTTCCTGCCCTTGCTGACACGGAGTGTGACTCTCTTCGTGCTGCTAGTCCTACTGTCACGCGTCTCCTGGCCACTGTTGTCACTGACCCTTCCTTTGAGACAACTGTTGCGTCTGCCTTAGTCGCTGTGCTTGTCGAATTTGCTGTTCACTGTCGTGTAGACTACACTGCGAGTCTTGTTGCTGAGTCAGAGTCTCTCTGTCCTCCGTTTGTCGAGGGTAAGTGTGCTCTTGGCACAGACGTCCTTGAGGACAGGTAGGAGGAGTTTGAGTGCTTTGCTGCTGATGTACCTCATCTTGCGGCCATGCTGCTTGCCCCTGAGGGAGACCCGGATGCTCCAGACATCCCGACCCCGTGCTCTTACGCTGAGGCGATCGCGGGTGAGTACTCCTCTCAGTGGCAGACAGCCATGGACGCAGAGATGGCATTTAAGAAGTCCACTGGCACTTACGTCGACGAGGTTCCCCCTCCTGGGGCGAACATCGTCAGTGGCATGTGGATTTTCAGGGTGAAGCGGCCGCCAGGTTCTCTGCCTGTCGTCAAGGCTCGTTACGTTGCTCGAGGCTTCAGTCAGCGAGAGGGAGTTGACTTCTTCCAGAACTTCTCCTCTACCCCAAAGATGACCACTCTTCGGGTGCTGCTGCACGTCGCTGCTCCGCGTGACTACGAGCTTCACTCTCTTGACTTCAGCACAACTTTCTTGCAGGGCAGTCTGCACGAGGAGATCTGGCTGTGCCGCCCTCCTGGCTTCACTGGGTCGTTTCCTCCTAGTACCCAGTGGAGCCTCCGGCGGCCAGTCTACGGTCTCCGCCAGGTGCCGCGTGAGTGGCACAACATACTGAGGACTACATTTGTGGCTCTTGGGTTCGCGCCTTCTACTGCTGACCCGTCACTGTTTCTGTGCACCGACACTTCTTTGCCGCCGTTCTACATCCTCGTGTACGTTGACGTCTTGGACTTTGCCACTACTGACACTGAGGCTCCCGCCCACGTTAAGTCGAAGCTGCAGAAGAGACACACCTGCACAGACCTGGATAAGCTGATAAGCTATCTTCGCTTGCGGATCACCCGGGACAGAGCACGCCGCACCATCACACTGACTTAGTCACACATGGTGCAGCAGGTCCTTCAGCACTTCGGCTTCACCTGGTCCTCGGCACAGGCCACTCTTCTGGCTACAGGTCAATCGCTCTCAACTCCACCTTCGGACGAGTCCGTAGAGCCGAGAGGTCCTTACCTAGAGCTAGTTGGCTGCCTCATGTACCTGATGACTTGCACTCGACCTGACCTCGCATACCCTCTTGGTCTTCTGGCTTGCTACGTGGCTCTTGGTTGGCACCGACCTGAGCACATGGCTGCTGCTGAGAGGTTACTGCGCTACCTGTGCGGTACATCAGGCATGGGGCTCATGCTTGGATGGAGGAGCTCAGTTGTCCTCACTGGGCACTCAGATGCTTCTTGGGTTGACGACCAGGCTACTCAGCGGTCGTCACTGGGTTACACCATCAGTCTTGGCTCTGGTTCAGTTTCTTGGCGTTCTACTCGCTAGTCTTCATTTCTCAGCTCCAGTTGTGAGGTTGAGATCTACGCCATAGCCATGGCTGCACAGGAGTTACGCTGGCTCACCTACCTGCTGACCGACTTGGGAGAGCAGCCTCGTTCTCCTCCAGTGCTGTACGTCGACAACAAGGCTGCCATTGCCTTGTGTGAGGAGCACAGACTGGAGCACAGAACGAAGCACATCGCTCTGCGTTACTTCATGGCTCAAGAGTTGCAGCAGCGTGGTCAGCTTTGTCTTTGTTACGTGGCCACTCAGGCCAACACTACTGATATATTCACGAAGGCACTTCAGTCCGGTGATCATCAGCGTTTCTGCATCATGCAAGGGCTTGTGCCCACCTTCCCTCACTTGCTATAGGCTTTGCCTGTACTGTGATCTCTATATACATATATTTGCATGATTGCTTTGCTAGATCGAGATCACTATGTTGTTTGCCTCTGCATGTGAGCTGGCCTTGCGGCCCTTTGCTTGTGCTCAAAGTGTGTGGTGATGTTGTGATCCACCGTGAGCTTGCTTTGTCTTTCTTGACTAGTCTTGTGACCCGTTGCTCTCCCCCACTTAGCCGATGGGGGTGTGTCAAACATTATATATGTTGTTAAGGTGTAGGCTACTGTCGGTTAGCCTTTAGGGGGTACAACAATCTAGGGTTTCATACTTGTACTCCCAATCTTCCTAGTGCAATCACTTCTCTGATTCTGACAGGGTTCTCCGCCTGTCTTCAAGGAGCGCTACGTGGCTCGAGGCTTCAATCAGCGGCAAGGAGTTGACTACTTTCAGACCTTCTCTCCCACCCCGAAGATGACCACTCTTCGGCTACTGCTGCACGTCGCTACTCAGCGTGACTACGAGCTTCATTTTCTTGACTTCAGCACAGCTTTCTTACAGGGCAGCCTGCACGAGGAGATCTAGCTACGCCGCCCACCTGGCTTTACTGGTACCCAGTGGAGCCTACGGCGGCCAGTCTACGGTCTCCGCTAGGCGCCTCGTGAGTGGCACGACACACTGAGGATGGCACTTGCGGCTCTTGGGTTTGCTACTTCTACTGCTGAACCGTCGCTGTTTCTACGCACCGACACTTTGTTGCCGCCGTTCTACATCACCATATACGTCAACGACTTGGTTTTTGCCACTGCTGACACTGAGGGACTGGCTCTAGTGAAGTCAGAGCTGCAGAAGAGACACACGTACACAGACCAGGGTGAGCTACGCAGCTATCTTGGCTTGCAGATCACCCGAGACAGAGCACGGCGCACCATTACCTTGACTTGGTCACACATGGTGCAGCAGGTCCTTCAGCGCTTCGACTTCCAGTACTCCTTGCCACAGTCCACTCTTCCTACAGCTCACTTGCTCTCAGCTCCACCTTTGGATGAGTCCGTAGAGCCGAGTGGCCCGTATCTAGTGCTTGTGGGCTGCCTCGTGTACCTGTTGACCTGCACTCGACCTGACTTAGCCTACCCTCTTAGCATCGTGGCACGCTACGTTGCGCTCGTGAGACACTGATGAGAGCACTAGAAGGCCACCAAGAGGGTGTTGCACTACTTGTGCAGTACGTCGAGCATGGGGCTCGTGCTTGGAGGATGGGCTCGAGTTGTCCTCACTGGAAACGCAAACGCTTCTTGGGTTGACGACTAGGCTACGCAGCGCTCGTCATAGGGTTACACTTTCAGCCTTGGCTCTAGCTCTGTTTCTTGGCGGTCTACCTGCTCGTCTTCTGTTTTCAGTTCCAATTGTGAGGCTGAGATCTATGCATGGGCCATGGCTGCACAAGAGTTACGCTGGCTCTTCTACCTGCTGACCGAAGTGGGAGAGCCACCTTGTTCTCCTCCAGTTCTGTACATCGACAACAAGGGCATGATTGCCTTGTGTCAGGAGCACAGTCTGGAGCACAAAACGAAGCACATCGCTCGGTGTTTATTCCTTCCTTCAGAGTTGCAGCAGTGTGGTCAGCTTCGTCTTGTTTACATGGCCTCTCGGGCCAACACTGCTGATATCTTCACCAAGGCCTTTCAGCCTTGTGATCATCAGCGTTTCTGTACTGTTTTATGCCTTGTGCCTAGTTGGCCTCACTTGCTCACTTCTTGACTTTGCTTGTACTGTAATCTATATACATATACATGCACGCTTGCACTTGCTAAGTTTTGATCACTGCACTGCTTGTTCTCTATGATATAACTCTGCATGTGATTTGGCCTTGTGGCCATTTGCTTGTGCTCAGAATGTGTCGTGACTTTGTGATCCACCTTGAGCTTGCTTTGTTTTGTCATTTCTCTTGACTGGTCTTGTGACCGTTGCTTTCTCTGGCTATCCCCCATTTCACCTACGGGGGTGTGTCAAAACACATGTGCTTTGGGCTATATGGGTGTTAGCTCTAGGAGGTACACAATTTCTCTCAGAGTTGTTCTTATACCCCTCCCCCTTGACCTATTGACCACCTATTCTACTTAGTCTCAACATTTTCAGTTAACTGAATTGGTGTCCGACACACGCTCATACGTAAGGATGGCCAAAGGTATATGAGGTCAAGAATATCATATAACTGAAGCCCAATCCAATCTAGCTGCGACATTCGGGGCAACGACGATGATCAGTTAAGTCGCACTCAAACAACTACTCCAGCGACTAACATATCTGGAGCAAGGGCTCCATACATTGAGGAATGGCTTGCAAGAACCTCCTCCCAACACCCAAAGTCCCTCGTCCCAGGGGAGACGCAATTTTCTGAGCCCGGTCCAAGTTTCTCAATATTTATAAAATCAAAACAAGCACTACTTTGAGAAATAACGAGGAATGAATTGACTAGGCAAAAGGTGGGTACAAGTAGGAAACCCTAGAAATGTGTTGTACCTCATATGTGCTACCCCACTACAGCCTACACATGTTAAGCCATATAGCTCTGACACACCCCCATAGGCAATGCGGGGGAGAACAAGGGGTCACAAGACCAGTCACGCAAAGCAAAGCAAGAACAAGGTGGATCCCAATGTCACCACACATTCCGAGCACAAGTTCAAGGCCACAAGGCCAGTTCACATGCAAGATCATATATAAAGGTAAACAAGCAAGTACAGGTATAGATAGATAACAGTAGAAGCAAGGTCAAGAAGTGAGCAAGTGAGGCCAAGTAGGCACAAGACCTAGCATCGTATAGCACCGCTGATGATCACAAGGCGGAAGTGCCTTGGTAAAGATATCAGCAGTGTTGGCCTCAGAGGCCACGTAAGTAAGGCGGAGATGACCACGCTGCTGCAGCTCACGAGCAAGGAAGTAACGAAGAGCAATGTGCTTCGTTCTGTGCTCCAGTATGTGCTCCAGACACAAGGCCAGCATGGCCTTGTTATCTACGAATAGAACTAGAGGAGAACGAGGCGGCTCTCCTAGGTCAATCAGCAGGAAGATGAGCCAGCGTAGCTCCTATGCAGCCATGGAGCTACTGGAGCTACTAGAGCTACTGGTCCCGGAGTTGCTGGTATTGGAGAGCTACTGGTCCTGGAGTTGCTGGAGCTGGTGTTGCAAGAGGCGCTAGAGCTGTCCATACTGGTGTTGGAGACACTGTGCGGCCGCGAGCGTACTTTATTCCCTTACTTTGCCCGGTTCTTGGTCTCTAGCCTTCTACCGACCTTACTCCACCTCTACTCGGTCTACCGCGTGACCAGTCGCAGCCATAGTTACAACCCGCCTCCCCACTGACTGCTCCTTCTCCTTACACTAAGCTGACAGACTCCCTTATAGAGCGTCGTGTGCCTGCGTCTCGTCCTGCCTCACCTGATCGTGCTGCTCGCACTTTTCGTCGTGTCCCGCGTCCGCGTCCTCCCCCTGTGCTCGGCACTCACACTATGACACTTCGTCCTTCCTCTATTCCACTGCGAGCTCCCTTGCTCTCCTCTTTTCCTGACGTTCCAAACCCTAGGTCTGGTTTGGTTTGTACTGCCAGTCCTACTGTCACACGTCTTCTAGCCAATGTTGTCACCGACCCTTCGTTTGAGTCCAATGTCGCGTCTGCCCTAGTTGCTGAGCTTGTCGACTTTGCTGCTGTGTGTCGTCTAGACTACGCCGCTAGTCTTGATGCTGAGTCAGATTTTGTCTGTTCTTCGTCCGTCGGGGGTGAGTGTGACGGGTCGGCAGTAGAAGGAGCAAACCCAAGAGCCGCAAGTGTAGTCCTCAGTGGGTCGTGCCACTCATGGGGCGCCTGGCACAGACCGTAGACTGGCTGTTGGAGGCTCCACTGGGTACCAGGAGGAAATGACCCAGTGAAGCCAGGTGGGCGACGCAGCCAGATCTCCTCGTGCAGGCTGCCCTGCAAGAAAGCTGTGCTGAAGTCAAGAGAGTGAAGCTCGTAGTCACGCTGAGCTGCTATGTGCAGCAGCACTCGAAGAGTGGTCATCTTCGGGGTGGGAGAGAAGGTCTGAAAGAAGTCAACTCCCTGCCGCTGACTGAAGCCTCAAGCCACGTAAAGCGCCTTGAAGACAGGCGGAGAAACCGGCCGCCGCTTCACCCTGAAAATCCACATGCCAGTGACGATGTTCGCTCCAGGTGGGGGAACCTTGTCGACAAAGGCGCCTATGGACTTCCAGGAAGCGATCTCTGCGTCCATGGCTGACTGCCACTGTGAGGAGTAGGGACCCGCGATCGCCTCAGCGTACGATTGAGGATTCGGGATGTCTAGTGCATCCGGGTCTCCCTCAGGGGCAATCAGCATGGACACGAGATGAGGCAAAGCAGCAGCAAAACACTAGAACTCCTCCTGCCTGTCCTCAAGGACGTCCGTGCTAAGAGCACACTCACCCCCGACGGACGGAGGATAGACAGACTCAGACTCAGCAACAAGACTCGCGGCGTAGTCTAGACGACTGTGAGCAGCGAAGTCGACCAGTTCAGCAACTAAGGAAGACGCAGCAGTGGACTCAAAGGAAGGGTCAGTGACTACAGTAGCTAGGAGACGCGTGACAGTAAGACTGGCAGCACGAAGAGAGTTAGACTCCGGGTCAGCAAGAGCAGGAAGAGAGGACTCTAGAGGAGACGGCAAAGGGACACGCTGCGGAGCAGTGGAAGGACGCAGTGCCATCTGAGGCGTGCGCGGGATCGCAGGAGGACGCTGACGTGGAACACGACGACTAGCGCGAACAGCACGAACAGGCGACGCAGGGCGAGACGCAGGCGCACGACGCTCAGCAAGACCTCCAGTAGGACCAGTGTAGGGAGAAGGAGCAGGCAGCTGGGAGGCGGGCTGTAACTGTGACTGCGACTGGACAGGCTATGGATACTCAAGGAAGGAGGAGAACCAGTAGAAGGCGGGAGACCAAGAACCTGCTCAAGGAGCAGAACGAAGTACGGCCGCGGCCGCGCAGCGCCACGTGAAGCAGCAGGGACAGCACCAGTACCCCTAGCGACAGCACTAGCGCCAGCAGCACCTCCAGCTCCAGCAGCGCCAACTTTAGCACCCTCACAAGCACCAGCTTTAGCAGTACCTCTAGCACCAGCACCCCAAGCAGCTCCTGTACCCCCAGTAGCACCAGCAGCCTCAGTACCTCCAGCAGCACCAGCAGCACCTCCTGTAGGACCAACTCCAGTAGTCTCAGCAGCACCCCCAGTCCGAGCAGCTCCAGTACCGCCACTACGAGCACCTCAAGGACCAATGGCTCCAGCACCTCCAGCGCCGACCCCAGGGTCAGCTGCAACAGCAGCACCTCTAGCACCAGCAGCACGGCTCCAGCGCCTGGCAAACCACTCGTGCAGCTCCTGTGGAGAGGATAGCTCCCGCCGAGACAAAGTACTTGAAGGACCCCAAGACCCAGCACCGCCAGAGGCCACACAAGTAGACCTAGTACCCCGAGGCTCCGCACACCCAAGCTCAGCACCCCCAGGCTCCGCTCCCCCAGGCTCAGCTCCCCCAGACTCAGCACCCCCTGACTCAGCACCCCCACGCTGAGCACCCTAAGACCCTGCATTCGCAGGCTCAGCACCCCTAGCAGCACCGGAGTCAACAGCTACCTCGACAGGCTCGACTACGTCTACCTAGGACACACCTGACGAGGCAGGACCCTGAGGGGGGAGAGGGTCTACCGGGGGGGGACCTGGCGCAAAGAAAAGTGGCGGCGGGGGGAGGGGCGCAGTGCGGTAGGGGAAGAGACGGTAGTAAGGAACCGACTCGTCAAAGGTGACATCCTCGGAGGACAGAACACGGCGTGAGGTGGGGTGGTAAAACTGCCAGCAAAGCGCGTCAGGGGGGAAGCCAAGGAAGACGCAGGGAACAGCACGAGGGGACAGCTTGTCCGCAGACAAGTCGCGGACAAACGCCCGAGATCCCCAGACACGAAACGCAGACGCATTGCCAACCTTCCCTGTCCACCGCAAGATGGGGAAGGTCTCTGGCAAGGAGACTCGCGGCTGAAGGTTGATCTGATGCGCTGCATACCGAACCGCAAACGGCCACAGAAAATGGGGAGAAGCTGCATGAATCATGGACGGACGAGCGACATCCATGACCATGCCAATGCGGCGCTCAGCAATCTCATTTTGCTGTGGAGAGGCCGGAAGCGTGAACGTCTGGCGGATGCCCTGTGCACGACAGAAAGCTCCCAGAAGGCCAGAGGAAAACTCCCCGCCTGTGCAGACGCAGAACACGAAAGTCCGAGCCAAAACTCTCTCTGAGCTGGAGACGAGCTGCGCGGATCAAGTCGATCAACACCTCAGTGACGTCACGTGTAACGCGAGTAGTCGTCAACCACCAACAAGAAGTAACACCCGTGACCCTGGCCACGGACGTGGGTGGGGCCCCACACGTCCATGTGAAGAGTCTGTAGCCGAGCCTCTGTCGGAGGAATCTCAGAAGAGTGAGGAGCAGCGCGCTGCTGCCCCTCGATGCAAGGAACGGAGGTAGGGGCAGGCCCCGGAGGGAGGGGAGGGAGGGACTGGGGAAGACCAGAGACAAGGTTACGGGAGGCCATGCCTCGAAGACGAGGCTGGGAAGGGTGACCAAGGCGGTGGTGCCAGAGGAGAGTCCGGTGGGACAGGAGACGACACGAGCGGGGAGCAGACTCAGGACCAGACCTGGATGCTGCAGCAAACACTTGACCCGACGCAGATATCTGACGAGACCCACCAACTGGAGGAGACTAAGTATTCAGTGTGTACAGGCTCGACCCCGGCTGACGGATAAACGTGGCCAAGTGTCGGCCCGTCCGAGCACACGTACAGTGGGTCACCCGCTAACTTGCAGGAGTGAACTTCTCAACCCCCCCATCCTGTAGATCAGCTCCACTCACCAAGTTTGTAGAGAACGAGGGGAGGTAGAGACCTGACAGGGAGCCAGAGGGGGCCGCCGGACACGGTAAGACAGTGGAGAGGTGGGCAAGGACAAGACCCCCAGAGGGGTACGCCAGGGAGACCACAACTGGCCGACTAAGCGGCGTAAGCGTGGTGCGGTCTCGAAAGAAGGAGCGGGAAGCACCCGAGTCAAGGGTGAAGGTGTGTAAGGCCTGAGCAGACGTGGTACCTGAGAGAGCAGACTCACCGGTACCTGGGGCAGCAGACGCACTAGCATCTAGAGCAGCCGCTTCACCAGCACCTAGAGCAGCAGCCGCAATGCCTGGGTCGGGCGGAACACACAGTTAATAGTCATATAACTCTGACATACTTGACGGCAATGTTTTTTTAAACTTCAAGCTTTGAGCTGTAGTTGCTGCTGCAGAACATGCAAATTTATCACTACTTCGTTGGCAGTTTTGCGGGCCCATCGGCCGACACCGATGGCTGGAATGCAGTACTATAACGATTTGATCATGGCGTACAACATCTAGCTCCGCAACATGTCGTTGACGAAGCCACCTCCGGCACTCGAGGCCAAGCGATATCTCACAAAATGTACCAGCCTAAGAACTTCGTGCCGTTGAGCGGATTACTCCAACAATTGATGGAGGTAACCATGGGACCCGTGGAGAAGGCCAGCAGTTACATTATTCGTTTCCGGAGATGAAAAGATCAAATCGCGAATCATAGGAGTTCGATCTGCAAAAAATTATTCATCACCATCGCGATCCAGTAAGGCGCTCCTCCGGCAACAGGGGGCATCTTTTAAGCCGCCCTTTGCGTCACCCTTCACGCCGAACAATAGGATATGGAACTGCACAAGGAGCATCCCGCGCCACGATGAGAACGACTTGCCTTCTATGATAACAACAAAGAAGAATGACTAACGCGGCGCCACTACTGCAATAACGCAAAAAAAAATTACAGGGCATTTTTTAGGCCGATGCAGATTCTTCTCCAGCAATTGCCAGCCTAATCCGAGCACTTGGGCCGGCCGACAAGACGTGAGGCAAGACTCGCGTCAAGCCGAGGGCTTTCAGCCCGCACCGCGCGCTGCGAGCTCTTGAGCTCAAGACCACCAACAGGAGCTGGTACAACATGGAGGGTCCCGCAACGTCATCAGCAACATGGCGATGCATCACACACAAGGAACCTGTGGTTGCCACATGCGCACTCCGTCACCCGAGTGCACACAAAATCCAGTCTCTGCGTCCAATACGAACAACCCCTTCACTTGGGACCATAATTACAATGACGACGATGACTAGAACTGGAACTTCCCAGTCCCCCTGCTAGACCCTCACCCCCCCCACGTACATGACCCCAAGCCGGTGCCCATCGGATTGCGAGCGAACGTTTTTTAAAGTTCGACATGCCACATGTTGTCACGCTGCGAGCGCGAGACAATCACAAGCAAGATAACAAGTGGTATCTTGACAGCTGCTGCGGGCAGCACATGGTGGGCTCCAGGCGCTATATCTTTAACGCCATCACCACCCTCGTGGTCACCTATATCACATTGGCGAACAACGAGCGCCTTTGCGCAAACGCACAAGGGATTGTCATCCTCAAAGCGCGCAAAAGCAACACACACATCACGTTGAATGATGCGCTTATTACACAGGACCTATGATTCAACCTTCTCTCGGCGTCGCAGCTGGCAGATTGAAGGGTGCATCTCAGCACCGACCCGGAAACGCGCGGCATTGTTTTGCATTACGCGCCACCTGATAAACCACGCAAGTTACTCGGACGAACACACGCCTCCAACGGCTTGTATGTCCTGGATTTCAATGTCCCGTACTACTGCAACGACACGGATGAGTTAATCAACCTCATCCCGCTTCGCTTTGAGCACATCCACCTCTCCAAGTGGAAGCACCATGACGACAGGCCCTAGGTGCAGCACCACCCGCACCCGTACGAGACGACTCTACACGACCTTGACCCTGATGACATCTGCAGGGACTGCCACATGCTGACCGCTTCAACCAATGCGAATGTCGCCAGCATGGGACTCGGAGCCATCGTTGAAGCTGGGCGATATGCGTCGATGGACGAGGGTATGTCAATGATGAAGTTCGAAGTCACAATACGCCACGTCTTCAACACGACAAATGAGACCCTCCGAGGACACGCAAGCAAAAGGCTTCAAGGGATTTTATGAAGACGAAGGGTGAAACATTCGCAGCGCATGGGGAGCCGCGACCCCACACCAAGGAAGCATTCCTCAAACTGTACTCCCACTGGAGTGATCTGATCAAGATGCTCATTGTTGAAGAAGACGAAGAGCTGGCGCACCGCGAAACTGAGGAGCTACTTTGCAAAAGCATTGCTGTAGCTCACGGAAAATTCAGGTGCAGCGCATGGGGCGAAGCAAGCAAAGAAGGTGCTTCCAGTGAAGGGAGGTGGGCAACCAACGACGGCTGGGGAACCTATAGTGGCGGTACTTGGGTCAACAGCGAAGACACCTAGGTTACCGCATGCGAAAATTTGGGCACCGCAGCTGGCGGCACCGGCGGTGGATGTGAGAGGATCCAGCGGAGGCTAGGGCGTGACCTGAGAAGAAGCCGAACCGCCAATTGTTCCTCTCGGCCGCCCCCACGTATTCCCGCACGACGGCCACTTCCCGTAGACATCTCGTCGTCAAGCGATCCTTGGGACAAGATCGATTGGGGCAACGCACTAACGACTCTGTGCCGCACCACCTACGGGCCCGATCCTGAGCCGCGCGAGCCAACGCTCATCCTCGGCACAATCCTCAAAACCATTATCCAACTCTGTGTCAATCCTGACAGGGAAATTCTCATGCTGATGCTAACAATGGCGAACAGCAAAGCAGTAGAAGAAGAAGTGCTAGCAGCACCTACCGTCGCACCTCAAGACGACCCTAATAAGGTGCGCGCGCTATTAGCGCACCTCACGGCTCCATCCAACAGATGACATGTGGCACCAGCGCCTCGGTGACCCCTCGCGGCAAACACTTCACAATTGCCTCACTGCTGAAGTGTTCGCGCCTGGTGCGATCTTGCGCCTTTACGACTCTGAGATAAGAGACACATCGCAACCGCACACGTGCACAGTCTGCCCCAAAGCCGCACTCACGCACCAGCCCTTCCCCGTGCTAGACCTCGTCACCAAATGCTACCCAAAAATACACAATGTTTACAACGATTTTCTTATCGTCGGCCACTGTGGGCTCAACAACGAAGGCTACACACTTACTTTCGTGGATGCATGCTCTCGCTATGTGTGGAGCGCCAACGTCCAGCTCTGCAGCAGGGCGTATGAGACGTTCCGCCCCTGGTTAGTTCACGCGTAGCGACATTCAGGGAAGAAGCTGCAGATTTGCAGACCGACGGTGCGGCAGAGTTTTGCAGCAAAGAGATGCAAGAATATATGGGGCAAATGGTGATTCTGCACCACGTGTCACTCCCCTACGCGCACCCGCATCAACGAGTTGCCGAGCGTACCAACCGCATGCTTATGACAAAGGTGCGCGTGCTATTGAAGCAGTCGAAGCTCCCTGCCACCTACTGACGGTATGCGATGAATCACGCCGCCTGCATAACCTGCTCTCCACCACAGCCATCACCGGCAATATGAAGCCGCATGTGAAGTGAACCAGCAAAAAGGGGGATACCTCCGCGTGTGGGGGTGTATGGTGCAGTACCGACCCCCCACCTCAACTATTGGCATATTCACAAGCCGCGCACGCTGTGGCATTTACCTTGGCAAATAAAAGGCCTGGTTCATCCTCGACCTGCTCAGCAATAGAATTACACACGCGTGCATCGTAGCTTTCTACACACGACAAACCATCGCACAGTTCTGCGCGGACGAGTAAGCGGGCACAAACCTGGTGCGCTCAAATGACGCAGCTATGCCACTCCCGAGGACGAAGCAGCGGCTGGACTAGGATACCCTCAGCGATTTCCTTGACATGGACACGCGCCACGACAACGATGATGACGACGGGCTGCCCCCAACTTTCGGGAAACAATTGCAGGAACCCCCCACCACAAGGCCCATTTGAACCAAAGAGCTATGATGACGATGTACATGAGGTCATATCGCATCATTGCCACGACACCACCATCTGTGGACTGCAGCTGCTAGGGCTCCACACCGCAACTTCCACGGCTCCGCGTGTCATCGAACCGAAAAACCCACGACAGGAACTGATGGAACCACGGAAAAAGGAGTGGCTCGCAACTATGGATGTGGAAATCAAGGCATTCGATTTCCGCGACACATGGGTACTCGTTGATTAAGCGTCGATAAAAGGAAGGCACGTCCTTCAAGGAAAATGGGTTTTCTGCATGAAAACTGTGGCGAACGACCTTTGAGATACCATACCTAGGTCCACTTCGCAAGAATCTACTGGGCGACTCTCGTGCACCCAGAAGTGCCCGTCGCTCGGGTAACTGAGTCGACCGGGCTACCAGGTTGACACGCCCAGGTTGGCGTCCAGGCGCCCAGGTCGGCGTCCGGGCGCCCAGGTCGGCGTCCGAGCGCCGAGGTCGGCGTCCGGGCGCCCAGGTCGGCATCCGGGCGCCCAGGTCGACGTCCGGGCACCGAGGTCGGCGTCCGGACGCCAAGGTCTTGTTGGATGCACGTCATTCTGGGTGCATGTCATCCTAACGTCCAGCCGAGTGCTCGTGCTATTTGTGCTTGCATGATTTGCATGAGCATATGTCATTATGCATGGCTGTTGGATATTGTCATCTCTGTGTTTTTTCTCCAAGTCTAAATGCTTGATCATGCGGGAGAAATCCAGAGCTTTCCAACGATACCAAGATCGCCTTATTCCGACCAAGATCGCCCAAGTTACAAGATTTCCAAGACTTGGATTTCTTATTACCTTTTGGGGTTATATCTAATTTGGGTGATTACTTGGGACATGACTATAAAGGGATCTTTGGTTGGGTGGTTAGGGAAGGCAACTTTGACTTTTGGATTGGGGTGGCTAGAAGTTTCGAGCATGGGTTGCAAATGTTGCAACACCTAGGCAAAATCCAACTAGATTGGATTTTGCATGTGACACCTCAAGGACCTCATGATGAGGGTTGCATCCTTGCTGCTAGGAAGGTTCTTACCATCCTTCCCTAGCTCTTGGAGAACCCCTTCCCTCTCATGGTTCTCTTGGAGGTTCCCAACTCCAACTTCCTATGCCTACATGCTTGTACTTCCTCTACCATTCTAGTCATGCGGCTGCTGGACGTTTTTACATGTTTCTCACTCTATTGACCATCTTAACAACTGACTCAACTTGGAGATGGTAGCTAAGTCTAAGGCGCAACTTCCTACCGAGCGGATTTGCGTTTAGTTGAGTAATGAGTTCGTCGTAAGCTCTCAAAGTGACGGATCCTGAACAACAGGTCTGCGTCCAGATGCCTAGGTCGGCGCCCCTCCTAGGTCGGCGCCCCTCCCAGCAGCAGGTCCGCTGCCCCTCTCGCACACCCAGCCACTAGGCGGCTCCACCCAAGCAAGGACTGGGCCAACAGACAACTCCCGTTGACACTCCCCTGCTACGTTTATATTAGAGCCTCTAGTCCACACGTCAGCACAACTCGGAGAATAGCTCGTCGACGTGCACACAACACACAGCACACCGGACACCGCACCAACCGTACAAAACTTAACGGCACCTATTGCTGCACGTCGTCATCACCGTCGCCGACGTCGGCCAGGCATACTTGGCTGATCGCGACGGAGCACCGGTTGAAAGCCGGAAAGTGCAGCGCCTTCGTCAGAAAGTCGGTCGGCTTTTCAGTGGTCCGGATGTTTTTCATCGTTAATTTCCCGCGCTTCACCATGTGTTGCAGCCAGGCGTATCGCCGCTCCATATGCTTGAGGTTGCCCAGCAGCCCCAGGCCCTTGGCGACCGTGATGGCCGATTTGTTGTCCACCAAAAGGACACTCGGCGTCGTGGCGTCCAGCAGCCGGAACTCTGCAAGGAGGAAGCAAAGTCGGTGTCCCTCCTTGCCGGCCTCGGTGGCTCCCACATACTCTGACTCGGTCGACGACAGCGATGTTCATTTGATGCGCTGGCTCGACCAGGAGATGGCGACCCCGCCAAAGACGAACACATAGCCGGCCGTGGTTGTCCAATTCTGCTTGTCACCACCATCGTCGGCGTCCACGTAGCCGACCAGCTTTAGTGACTTTGTCCACCGCTGAACCCCAGGGCGGTGTTACGGGAGTCAGCAAGGAAGGCAAGGCAGCGGTCGACCTCACACCAGTGCTGGTCGCTCCTCACTGTGAGGCCGCTCCCCAGCTTGGTGCAGGCGAAGGCGATGTCCAGCCTTGTCGTTGTCGCTGCGAACTGCAGCGAGCCGACCTTCTGTCGGTACTCCTCCTCCTCACGCTCCTGGGCTTCCTCGTCATCAGACGTCAGCTCGGCGTAGGCGTCGACGGAGACTGGCATCTTCGGGACTCGACCGCCCTGCTCCTCATCGATGAACCACCTGCGCAGCTGGTGTAACTATAGCTTCCTCGCCAGTCTGTGGTGCACGATCTCCCTCCATCCCAAGGTATTTCATGACCGGATGGATCTCGCGCAGCTCAAAGACGGCCTCTAGCAGCTCCTTCAGCATCGTGATGCTGCTACTGACGGTGAGCAGGTCGTCAACATAGACCAGCACCCAGCAGGCCACTCTGTTGTCGCTGACATTTAAGTAAAGAGCCTCATTTTCCTGGCTCTTCTTCCAGCTCGAGCGCCCTATACCATAGCAGCGGCGACTGCTTCAGCCCGTACAGGCTCTTCAGCAGTTTGCACACCCGGCCGGACCCGTCGTTGTAGTAGTCCGGCTGGTACATGTACAGCACCCTGTCGAGCTTGCTCTGCAAGAAGGCATTCTTCATGTCAAGCTGCATTAGGTTGAGGTCGAGTACGGCAACGATGTTGAGAAAGATCCGCAGCGTGACGTAGCTGCTCACTGGCGCATACGTCTCGTCGTAGTTGGCACCGTATATTTGCGTGAAGCCCTTCACGACCAGCCTCACCTTCTCCCGGGCGACCGTGTTGTTGACGTGGTACTTGGTCATCAAGACCCACCAATTGTTCATGATATTCACCCCGCATGGGCGTTCGACCAGCTTCCAGGTGCCCATGCCGATGAGGCTGCAGATCTCCTCGTCCATGGCGGCCTTTACCGCCTTGCCCATCCAGCTCGCCAACGCCTCCTTCACCATCACCATTACGATGTCCCAGCGGTGTTCGGGGTCGGCGTGCATGTCGCGTTCAAGCTCCGGCAGGTCAATGTCCTCCTCGGCGTTGTCGTACAACAGGTCATCATTGGCGTCTTCATTTAGCGTGGTGAAGGCGGCCAGCAGTAGGCACACATGGTAGGTCAGGGAATCAGGCGGCCTCCGACTTTGGCCTGAACGCTGTGGTCGGTGGTGACTTCCACCACGTTGTTGTCAATGGACTGCTCCCCTTCATCAACGATGTTTCCACTGCCCTCACCGGCCTGCTGCACCAAAGCCAGTGTCCCTGCTGACTCCTCCCCTTTTGTCGGCTCCCCTGCCGACTGCTTAATCATTGCTGGCTGCTCTCCTGTTGGCGGCTTCCCTGCAGACGCCTCCTTCGCCGGCTCCACCAAAGTTTGCTGCGCCTCCTCTGTCTGTTGCTCCCCTGACAGCGTCGACTTCTCTCCCACGTCGACTTGCTTGATGTCACGTCGGCACCTGGCAATGCCCTTGTCGGCGCCACAGGTGACGCCCCACTGCTCCTCTCATCGCGAGAGGCCGACATCGGCGTCAGCCCATGCAGTTCGGCTACGAGGGGTGGGGAGACAGCATGGGAAATGACGGCCTCGACGTCCTCATCAGCAGGTTCGCCGACCTTCACGAGCAAGCGGAGAGTTGGCGTCGATGTGGCCGTCGGCGGGTTAGCCTAGGTCCTCCTCGATGCCGGCCCGCGCACCGACTTCCACACCTCCAACAACATCGTCTCGTAGAACACCACGCCCGACATGGTGACCACCTTGTTGTCGGTGAGATCGAGGAGCTCTCAGCCCTTACTCTCCTCCGACACACCAAGATGAATGCCCCACCTAACCTTTGGCGCCAGCTTACCGCCGCGCTGCTCCTCGAGGATCAGGAACTGCCCATGCAGCCTCACATACGGACTAGCGTCAAGTCGGGCTTCTTCCCCGTCAGCAGCTGGTATGGCGTCGTCCCCAACAAGAAGACCCTAAAAAGGTGCACGCACACTATTAGCGCATCTCAGGGCTTCATGCACTTGATGACATGTGGCACCAGCGCCTCGGTAACCCCTCGCGGCAAACACTTCACAATTGCCACACTACCTAAGTTTTCGCGCCTGTCGTGATCTTGCGCCCTGACTGTTGTTCAGGATCCGTCCCTTAGAGAACTTACGACGAACTCATTACTCAATTAAACGCAAATCCGCTCGGTAGGATTGTGCGCCTTAGGCTTAGCTACCATCTCCAAGTTTAATCAGTTGTTAAGATGGTCTAGAGAGTGAGAACCATGTAAAAACGTCCAGCAGCCGCATAACTAGAATGGTAGAGGAAGTACAAGCATGTAGGCATAGGAAGTTGGAGTTGGGGACTTCAAGAGAACCATGAGAGGGAAGGGGTTCTCCAAGAGCTAGGGAAGGATGGTAGGAACCTTCCTAGCAGCAAGGATGCAACCCTCATCATGAGGTCCTTGAGGTGTCACATGCAAAATCCAATCTAGTTGGATTTTGCCTAGGTGTTGCAACATTTGCAACCCATGCTAGAAACTTCTAGCCACCCCAATCCAAAAGTCAAAGTTGCCTTCCCTAACCACCCAACCAAAGATCCCTTTATAGTCATGTCCCAAGTAATCACCCAAATTAGATATAACCCCAAAAGGTAATAAGAAATCCAAGTCTTGGAAATCTTGTAACTTGGGCGATCTTGGTCGGAATAAGGTGATCTTGGTATCGTTGGAAAGCTCTGGATTTCTCCCGCATGATCAAGCATTTAGACTTGGAGAAAAAACACAGAGATGACAATATTCAACAGCCATGCATAATGACATATGCTCATGCAAATCATGCAAGCACAAATAGCACGAGCACTCGGCAGGACGTTAGGATGACATGCACCCAGAATGACGTGCATCCAACAAACTCCCCCTCAGACTAACAGACTGCATGCACATAGACTCACACAAATGCTAACTCTCATGCACACAATCACACATGCACTCATGACACTTCTGCCCACACTAGTGCAATGCCATGCCACACATCTTAGCACACTTCCAATGTGCGCTCTCGAGAAGTCTCTTGGTGAGAAAATCTGCCGCCTGCTTGCTAGCCTTCACATGGTGAAGCTCAACAATCCCCTCCTTCACCATCTGCCTCACCCAATGCCACTTAATCTTCATGTGCTTGTTCAGCCCATTGAGGATAGGATTATTTGCCATGCCAATAGCAGCCTCGCTGTCGGAGAAAAGTGGTGTAGGTCCCTCCTGTTCTGCTCCCATGTCCTCCAGTAGCTTCCTCAGGAGCACGATCTCCTTGATGGCATGGTACATCGCCATGTACTCTGCCTCTCCGGAAGATTGAGCAATCTCACTCTGCTTCTTGGACCTCCAGATCACTGGTCCACCTCCGACCATGCACACAAAGCCGCCAACCGATGACTGATCCTCATCCTCTGAGGCCCATGTGGCGTCGGTGAAGCACTACAGCTTCAAGGTTCCAGGCGTGACCCCATCTGCTCCAATCTGTTTCAGCTGGCCGCCAGCTGAAAACTGAACACCAGCAGATGCCGTTGATCCAAGGTAGCGCACCAACCGCTTTGCCACCTCCAACTGCTCCTCAGTGGGCCGCTGCACAACTCTAGCTAGCTGCCCCACTCCGAACAAAGCATCAGGTCGCGTATGCACAGCTGCATACATCACTCTCCCAATGAGTGACTGGTACTCATTGTGCTGCTCATCCTCGAGTACATCATCCTCCTTAGCTGCCTTCTTCAGTTTGAAGCCCGCAGGGAACGGTGTCATCACACTGCGACCCCCAGTCACACCATACCGCTCCATGACACCACAGATGTAGTGTGACTGATGCACCTTCAGCCACCTCCTCTCAACATCCCTCTCAATCTGCAGCCCCGAGTAGTAATGGACATCCCCAGCATCTTGCACTTGAAGTTGTCCATCAGCAGCTTCTGTGTCCTCTCAATCTGCTCCATGGAGGGTGAGAACAGCAGTATGTCATCGACATACACCAGCAGCAAGAGCAGCTGCTCCCCCTCTCCAAGCAGAAACAAACTGTGATCCGCCTGGGATGTCTTGAAGCCTCCACTCAGCAGCACCTCCTCTAGCTTCTCGTGCCAACACCTGGGCACTTGCTTAAGGCCATAGATGGCCTTCTTAAGCTTGCATACCCGGCTGGTCCCATCCTCATAGCCGTTGGGCTGCGCCATGTAGATATCCTCTAGCAGTATTCCATTGAGGAACGCAGTGGTGATATCCATCTGCTTCACGTGCCATCCCTTCACAGCTGCGCCAGCCATCAAAGTCCTCAATGTCACTGGCTTAGCAACGGGAGCGAAGATCTCCCCGAAGTCGACCTTCTCCTTCTGCTGAAACCCCTTGGCAACCAAGTGGCTCTTGAACCGCTCCAACGCACCATCAGCACCACTCTTCACCTTGAAGACCCACTTGCTGCTGATCGGCCGTCGCCCCTCGGGTAACTCAACAAGCTCCCAAGTCCCATTCTCAATGAGACTATTGAAGTCCGCATCCATGGCAGCCTTCCACTCCTCCTTTTGGGGTCCACTCAGTGCCTCCTCCACTGTGGCTGGTTCTCCAGGCAAGGGTGTGAAGAAACAGAACGCCATCTCCTCATCCTCTCCCTCATCCGCCTGAACCGCCATGGCACCTTGCTTGGGTCCTCCCAAACAGCTATACTTCAGCCTTGAGGGTGCTGCTGCCACTCTCTTCTCGCGGGTTGCAATCTGCTGCCCATGTGGTGAAGCTCCTCTCTGCACACTCCTCTTGGTGACCTTGGCGTTTGTTGCAGGCTCGGGCTGAGATGGTGAGTCCACACGTGCCGACTCATCCTCCAACCCCTCCTCCGCAGCAGGACCAGAAACTTGCTGCTCACCACCGCCACTGTGGTCACTGGTCAGCTCTGACCCAGGGAGATCCTCAAGGTGCAGCTGAACCTCCTCCAGTGCCGACCGCTCAATCTCTTGCAAACGCAAGCCAATCTGCACCTGCTGCTGCTGCCAATCCTTGTACATGACGTCCTCCACAAACTTGACGTCACGACTGACGAGCGTCCTCTTGCTCTTGGGGTCCCACATCAGCCACCCCTTTGAGTCAGGAGCCATCCCAAGATAGACAGCCCACACAGCACCAACTTCCAGCTTGTGCCTCTGCTCCTTAGGCACCATCACAAGCCCCATGCAGCCCCATACTCGCAGCATGTCAATGGATGGCTTCTTCCCAAGCCAACGCTCGTACGGCACCCAGTACTTGTCGCCAACATGAGTCAAGACCCTGTTCTTGACCGTGATGACATGGTGAACGGCATCAGGCCAGAACTTGTAGGGCATCCCAGCAGCCCCCAATAAGGTCTTAGCCGCCTCGCCAATGGTCCGGTTGGCACGCTCAGCAATGCCGTTCTGCTGCGGTGTTCCACGGCAGGTCAGCTGATGTCGGATGCCATTTCTCTTGAGGAACTTGGTGAATTCTGCTCCAAGGAACTCTCCACCTCGGTCGCTCCTCAGCACCTTCACCAACCGCATCGCTTGCCGCTCCACCATCGGCAACCAATCCTCCTTGATCGTCGCTGCAGCATCGCTCTTCTTGGACAAGGGACGCGCCCACGTGAAACGGCTCCATTCGTCCACCATGGTAAGGAAGTACAGCACTCCCCCAGTCCCCTCAGTCCTCATAGGACCCACCAGGTCCATGTGCACCACCTCCAGCGGCGCCTTCGCTGATCCCTCCGCACGTGGAAACGGGAACCGCGCAAACTTGTTTTGCATGCACGCCTCGCAGCTGCCATAGTGAGCGCCATCTCCTTGCGGTTGCAGCCCATGCACGCACTTCTCCTTATGCATCACCTCCAGTGTTGAAATAGCCACGTGTGCGAGCCGCGGATGCCAAGTCTCCCAATGCGCTTGGCCCGAGGTAGCCGACGCCTTCACCGCCGCGCTTCCTCCAATCAGCTCCTCTCCTTGCACACCTTGCTGCTCCTCCTCGGTGACACTCTCCTCCATAGATGCCGCCGCTGCCGCCTTGCCCGATTTCTGCAAAGGGAGGACCGGGATCTGCCACATGTGCTTGTGGACATCTCCCTTCCATTGCAGGTCCCAAATGAGGCGCTCATCGTTGTAAGCACGATAGTGCTCCGAGCCAATCGTCTCGGTGTTCACAACCGCATCTCCCAACCGGCCGGTAAAAATCAGGTTCGCGCATAAGTCCGGCACCCACAGCACATTCTTCAGCCCCACGAGCTCTCCATCCGCTCCCATGAACTTGGCGCATCCCATGCCCATGACCTTGGCCTTGGCGCCCGTCGCGGATGTGACCGTAGAGATAGGTGCGGGCTGAATCTCATCGAGTAGGTCCGCACGAGGAGTCATGTGCCAGGAGCTTCCCGAGTCAATCACCCAATGGGTGAAGGGGTGTAGGAGAACCTTGGCAGCCACAGCGAGGCCGGTTGCGCCTTCGTTCACGAAAAAGAAGAACCCGGCCTTCCGCTCCTCAGATTTGCGCCTTTCTCCTCCTCCTTCTCCTCTCCACTAGCTCCCATGACTCCCCCACTCCTCTTGCCACCATGCAGGTTGCTCAATGAAGGCGGGGTCCAATCCTTGGGTCGTTGGTAGCACTTTCGCCAACGATGTCCGCGCTTCTTGCAGTAGAAGCACACCTCCCCTTGACCCCCGCCACCATCCTTCTTAGGGCTGTCCTTGTTTTTGCCCTTCCAGTTCTTCTTGAAGCCACTCTTTCCACCTCCAACTCCATAGCCAGCCCCCTCCTTCGAGCGCTCCACACTCCGCCGCTGCAAGTCCTCCTCTAGGATGCGCGCGCAAATGTAATCCACGCTCCATTGGGGTTGTTGGGAGTTGAGGTTGATCGCTAGGGCAGACCACGACTCCGGCAGCCGTATCACGATCTCCATGCATTGTACGAGCTCCGGGTACACCACACCGCCTCCTTGGAGCTTCGTGAAGATGTCCCGCATCTCATCCAACACCGGTTGCATCGGCTCTCCATCAACGAACTTGATGTCGCGCAGCCGCCGCACGAGTAGCACGATGCCGTTAGCATGTGTCGGTAAGTGCACATCTAGAAGCTTCCTCCAAGCCTTGGGGCCACACTCTGGATCACCCAAGAGGTCCTTGATGTGGTCAAGTTGTCGTCCGCCAACCGCTTGCACCATGAGCATGTACGCGTCGAACGATCGCTTCATCCACGCTCCTTTCAGCTCCGCGGCCTCCGGCATCTTCTCCTTCCCCTCCACCAGATCCAATAGCTTGTATTGGGTGTACATCAGCCTCATGCAGAAGCTCCAGTGCTCGTAGTCCTCCCCCATGAATTTCTCAATAAAGAACGCCTTCACGGGATCCACGGTTGTTGGAGATGGTGTAGTAGACGTAGGTAGCGTAGGGCTGGCTGGTAGGTGAGTCCCCACTCCTCCACCAGCAACTCCCCCCTGCTCTCCAGCTTCTCTACTTCTATCCATCTCGCCACTAGCACCTCCGGAGTTCGTACCAACCATATTGAGGCCTTATGAACGGTGGAAACTTGAGAAATCGTTTGGAGACAATTCTGCCAGAAATTTCGATTCTACAAAAAACGCCGTCGCGGACTGGATACTTCGATATAGAATGCGATTTGACCACCAATCGAACGTTTGCAAGTGGAGCTACTAGAGAATGGTCTCAATCGACATCATTGGTTGAGAATTCACGACGATTCGTCGTCTCGAAGTCGACTACCCGCTCTCATACCACTTGTTGTTCAGGATCCGTCACTTTGAGAACTTACGACGAACTCATTACTCAATTAAACGCAAATCCGCTCGGTAGGATTGTGCGCCTTAGGCTTAGCTATCATCTCCAAGTTTAATCAGTTGTTAAGATGGTCTAGAGAGTGAGAACCACGTAAAAACGTCCAGCAGCCGCATAACTAGAATGGTAGAGGAAGTACAAGCATGTAGGCATAGGAAGTTGGAGTTGGGGACTTCAAGAGAACCATGAGAGAGAAGGGGTTCTCCAAGAGCTAGGGAAGGATGGTAGGAACCTTCCTAGCAGCAAGGATGCAACCCTCATCATGAGGTCCTTGAGGTGTCACATGCAAAATCCAATCTAGTTGGATTTTGCCTTGGTGTTGCAACATTTGCAACCCATGCTAGAAACTTCTAGCCACCCCAATCTAAAAGTCAAAGTTGCCTTCCCTAACCACCCGACCAAAGATCCCTTTATAGTTATGTCCCAAGTAATCACCCAAGTTAGATATAACCCCAAAGGTAAATAAGAAATCCAAGTCTTGGAAATCTTGTAACTTGGGCGATCTTGGTCGGAATAAGGCGATCTTGGTATCGTTGGAAAGCTCTGGATTTCTCCAGCATGATCAAGCATTTAGACTTGGAGAAAAACACAGAGATAACAATATCCAACAGCCATGCATAATGACATCTGCTCATTCAAATCATGCAAGCACAAATAGCACGAGCATTCGGCAAGACGTTAGGATGACATGCACTCAGAATTACGTGCATCCAACACTGACAGCTTTGAGGTAAAAGACGCATCGCAACCGCACACGTGCATAGTCTGCCCCAAAGCCGCGCTCACGCACCAGCAATTCCCCGTGCTGGACCCCAGCACCAACTGTTACCCAAAACTACACAATGTTTACTCTCTTGTCGTCGACCACTGTGGGCTCAACGAGGAAGGCTACATGCGTACCTTCGTGGATGCATGCACTTGCTACGTGTGGAGCGCCAACGTCCAGTTCCGCAACAGGGTGTATGAGACGTTCCGCCTCTGGCTAGTTCACGCGTAGCGACAGTCAGGGAAGAAGCTGCAAATTTCACAGACTGATGGCGCGACAGAGTTCCGGAGCAAAGAGATGCAGAAATACCTGGGGTAAAAGGCGATTGTGCACCATGTATCACTCCCCTACGCGCACCTGCATCAAGGAGTTGCCGAGCGCACCACCGCATGCTCATGACAAAGGTGCACGAGCTACTACAGTAGTCGAAGCTCCCTGCCACCTAGTGGCAGTGTGCGATGCATCGCGCCGCGTGCACAAGTTGCTCTCCACCACAACCATCACCGGCAACCTGTCTCCACATGTGAAGTGGACCAGAAAATAGGGGGATACCTCCATGCTCCGTGTGTGGGGGTGTATGGTGCAGTACCGACCCCCCACCTCAACTATTGGGATATTCACGAACCGCACACGTTGGGGCATTCACCTCGGCCCAGGCAAGTGTGATGCTTCTGGACTTAATTGTGCGGTGGGAAACCGGATCGCGGCTGGTTTCCCCTGGTTTTCGTGCACAATCCCACGTGAACGTTGCTCGTTTGTGTTCAACTTATTGAGAGCCTCAATTTGGAATGTAAAAGATAAAATGTGTCGAATTGGAGGACACGGCGGGTGGCGGTTGGAAGGTGGCAGGTGGCAGTTGGCGGGCGGCGAATGGAAGGGCCTCTCAGCAGCAGCGCTTGAATTCAGCAGCTCATCTTCATAACCAATTGCAGCAGCGCTTTACTTCAGCAGCTCGTCTTCAACTTCAATAGCAGCAGCTCGACTACAGCATTTATAACATTTTACAGGCATATGCGCTTATACCTTTTATACAATTTGTGAAGATAACAAGGAATGAATGAATAAGGAATGAGAGTGATACAAATATGAAACCCTAGAATTGTGTACCCCTTAGTGTCTAACCCGCTACAGCCTATACAGACTAGATCATATAAGTCAGACATACCCCCATAGGCAAAGTGGGGGGGACCAAGGGGTCACAAGACCAGTCAAGCAAAACAAAGCAAGCTCAGGGTGGATCACAATGTCACCACACATTCCGAGCACGGGTTCAAGGCCACAAGGCCAGTTCACATGCATGATCATATATATAAATGTAAACAAGCAAGTGCAGGTATATATAGAACACAGTACAAGCAAGGTCAAGAAGTAAGCAAGTGAGGCCAAGTAGGCACAAGACCTAGCATCGTACAAAAGCGCTGATGATCACAAAGCTGAAGTGCCTTGGTAAAGATATCAGCAGTGTTGGCCTCTGAGGCCACGTTAGTAAGGCGCAGCTGACCACGCTGCTGCAGCTCACGAGCAAGGAAGTAGCGAAGAGCAATGTGCTTCGTTCTGTGCTCCAGTCTGTGCTCCCGACACAAGGCCAGCATGGCCTTGTTGTCTACGTACAGAATTGGAGGAGAACGAGGCGGCTCTCCCAGGTCGGTCAGCAGGTAGGTGAGCCAGCGTAACTCCTATGCAGCCATGGCCCCTACGTAGATCTCGGCCTAAAAGCTGGAGCCGAGAACAGAAGACGAGGAGGATAGACCGCCACAAAACAGAGCAAGAACTAAGGCTGAAGGTGTAACCCTGTGACAACCGCTGCGTAGCCAAGTCGTCAGCCAAAGAAGCGTCTGCGTGACCTGTAAGGACCACTGAACACCGCCCTCCAAGCACTAGCCCCATTCCCGACGTACTACACAAGTAGCGCAACACCCTCTTCGCTGCAACCATGTGCTCTAGTCGGTGTCTCCCAAAAATAACATAACGTGCCAGGATGCTAAGAGGCTATGCAAGGTCAGGTCGTGTGCAGGTCATCAGGTACATGAGGTAGCCAACAAGCTCTGGGTATGGGCCACTCGGCTCTACAGACTCATCCAAAGGCAGAGCTGAGAGCGAGTGGCGAGTAGATAGAGGAGTGGCCTGAGGCGAGGAGTATGAGAAGTCGAAGCGCTAAAGGACCTGCTGCACCATGTGTAACTGAGTCAGAGTGATCGTGCGCTGTGCTCTGTCCCGGGTGATCTGCAAGCCAAGGTAGCTGCGCAGTTCACCCAGGTCTGTGCACGTATGTCTCTTCTGCAGCTCAGACTTCACGTGGGCGAGTGCAGCAGTGTCAGGAGTGGCAAAAACCAAGTTGTCGACGTACACGAGGATGTAGAACGGCGGCAACAAAGTGTCGGTGCACAGAAACAGCGACGGGTCGGCAGTAGCAGGAGCAAACCCAAGAGCCGCAAGTGTGGTCCTCAGTGTGTCGTGCCACTCACGGGGCGCCTGTTGGAGACTGTAGAGTGGCTGCCGGAGGCTCCACTAGGTATCAGGAGGAAACGACCTAGTGAAACCAGGTGGGCGGCGCGACCAGATCTCCTCGTGCAGGCTGCCCTGTAAAAAAGCTGTGTTGAAGTCAAGAGAGTGAAGCTCGTAGTCGTGCTGAGCGGCTATGTGCAGCAGCACTTGACAGTGGTCATCTTTGGGGTGGGAGAGAAGGTCTGAAAGTAGTCAACTCCCTGCCGCTGTCTGAAGCCTCGAGCCATGTAACGCGCCTTGAAGACAGGCGGAGAACCAGGCCGCCGCTTCACCCTGAAAATCCACATGCCACTGACGATGTTCGCCCCAGGTGGGGGAACCTTGTCGACGTAGGTGCCTGTGGACTTCCAGGAAGCCATCTTTGCGTCCATGGCTGACTGCCACTGTGAGGCGAAGGGACCCTCGATCGCCTTAGCGTACGAACGAGGAGTCGGGATGTCTGGTGCATCCGGGTCTCCTTCAGGGGCAATCAGCATGGAGACGAGATGAGGCGAAGCAGAAGCAAAACACTAGAACTCCTCCTCTCTGTCCTCAAGGACGTTCGTGCCAAGAGCACACTCACCCCCGACGGATGGAGGACAGACAGACTCAAACTCAGCAACTAGACTAGCGGCGTAGTCTAGACGACAGTGAGCAGCAATGTCGACAAGCTTAGAAACTAAGGCAGACGCAGCAGTGGACTCAAAGGAAGGGTCAGTGTGGCAGTAGCCTGGAGACGCGTGAAAGTAGGACTTGCAGCACGAAGAGAGTCAGACTCCGGGTCAGCAAGATCAGGAAGAGAGGACTCTGGACGAGACGGTAAAGGGACACGCCGCGGAGCAGTGGAAGGACGCAGTGCCATCTGGTGCGTGCCCGGGACCGCAGGAGGACGCTGACGCGGAACACGACGACTAGTGCGAAGAGCACGAACAGGCGACGCAGGACGAGACGCAGGCTCACGACGCTCAGCAAGACCTCCAGTAGGACCAGTGTAGGGAGAAGGAGCCGGCAGTGGGGAGGCGGCCTGTAACTGTGACTCGGACTAAAAAGGCTGTTGACACTCTAAGGGAGGACGAGGACCAGTAGAGGGCGGGAGACCAAGAACCTGCTCAAGGAGCGGAACGAAGTACGGCCACGGCCGCGCAGCGCCTCTGGAAACAGCACCCCCAGCGGCAACACCAGCGCCAGCAGCACCTCCAGCTCCTGGAGCGCACACTCCAGCACCCTCAGAAGCTCCAGTACCCTCAGCAGCACCAGCAGCTCCAGTACCTCCAGCAGCACCAGCAGCACCTCCAGCAGGACCAACTCCAGCAGCCTCAGCAGCACCCCCAGTCCGAGCAGCTCTAGTACTGCAAGTACGAGCACCTCCAGGACCAGTGGATCCAGTACCTCCAGCGGCGACCCCAGGGTCAATAGTAACAGCAGCACCTCCAGCACCAGCAGCACGGCTCCAACGCCCGGCAAACCACTCGCGCATCTCCTGTGGAGAGGGTAGCTCCCGCCGAGAAAAAGTACCTAATGGACCCCTAGACCCAGCATCGCCAGGCTCCGCACCCCCAGGCTCCGCACCCCCAGGCTCAGCACCCCCAGAATCAGCACCCCCAGGCTCCGCACCCCCATGCTCAGCACCCCCAGCAGCACCAGAGTCAGCAGCTACCTCGACAGGCTCGATTGCATCTACCTGGGACACACCTGACGGGGCATGACCCTGAGGGGGGAGAGGGTCTACTGGGGGGGGGACCTGGTGCAAGAAGAGCGGTGGCGGGGGGAGGGGCACAGTGCGGTAGGGGAAGAGACCGTAGTAAGGCACCGACTCGTCAAAGGTGACGTCCTGGGAGGACAGAACACGGCGCGAGGTGGGGTGGTAAGACTGCCAACTAGGCGCGTCAGAGGGGTAGCCAAGAAAGGCGCAGGGAACAGCACGAGGGGATAGCGTGTCTGCAGACAAGTCGCGGACAAACGCCCGAGATCCCCAAACACGAAACGCAGACGCATCGCCAACCTTCCCCGTCCACCGCAAGGTGGGGGAGGTCTCTAGCAAGGAGACTTGGGGCTGAAGGTTGATCTGATGCGTAGCGTACTGAACCGCAAACGGCCATAGGAAATGGAAGCAGCCGCATGGATCATGGACGTACGAGCAACGTTCATGACCATACCAATGCGGCGCTCAGCAATCCCATTTTGCTGCGGAGAGGCCGGAAGCGTGAACGTTTGGCAGATGCCGTGTGCACGACAGAAGGCTGCTAGAAGGCCAGAGGAAAACTCCCCGCCTCTGTCAGAGTGCAGACGCAGAACACGAAAGTTCGAGCCGAAACTCTCTCTGAGCTGGAGACGAGCTGCGCGGATCCAGTCGATCAACACCTCAGTGACGTCACCCTTGCTGCGCAAGGGGAACACCGTGGTGTAACGCGAGTAGTCGTCAACCACCAACAGGAAGTAACGCTCGTGACCCTGGCCACGGACGCGGGCAGGGCCCCACACGTTCATGTGAAGAGACTACAGCGGAGCCTCCGTCGGAAGAAACTCGGAGGAGTGAGGAGCGGCGCGCTGCCGCCCCTCGACGCAGGGAACGCAGGTAGGGGCTGGAGGGAGGGGAAGGAGGGACCAGGCAAGACCAGAGATAAGGTAACAAGAGGCCACGCCTCGGAGACAAGGCAGGGAGGGGTGACCAAGGCGGTGGTGCCAAAGGAGAGTCCGGTGGGATAGGAGACGACACAAGCAGGGAGCAAACTCAGGACCAGTCTCGGATGCTGCACCAAACACCTGACCCAACCCAGCTATCTGACAAGACTCAGCTACCGGAGGAGACTCAGTAGTCAGTGTGTACAGGCTCGACCCCGGCTGACAGGTAAACGTGGCCAAGTGTCGGCCCGTCCGAGCACACGTACAGTGGGTCACCCGCTGACTCGCAGGAGTGAACCGGTCAACCCCCCCATCCTGTAGATCAGCACAACTCAGCAAGTTCGTAGAGAACAAGGGGAGGTAGAGACCTGACAGGGTGCCCGAGGGGGCCGCCGGATACGGTAAGACAGTGGAGAAGTCGGCAAGGACAGGACCCCTAGAGGGGTTCGCCAGGGAGACCGCAACCGGCCGACTAAGCGGCGTGAGCGTGGTGCGGTCTCGGAAGAAAGAGCAGGAAGCATCCGAGTCAAAGGTGAAAGTGTGTAAGCCCTGAGCCGACGTGGTACTTGAGAGAGCAGACTCACCCGTACCTGGGGCAGAAGACACAATAGCGCCTAGAGCAGCAGCCTCACCAGCACCTAGAGCAGCAGCCTCAATGCCCGGGTCAGGCGGAACACACAGGTAACAGTCACCCTCATCACTAGTAGACACAACATACATGGCAGCAAGAATAGCATCATAATCCAGATCAAAGATAGCAACCCCCGACCTAAGCAGCTTGCCCCAGCGGGGGATCTTAGTGGCATCAGAGAACTGGAGACGCCACGCGTCCGTCAGGCGGCCGAAGCAGCGCTGGGTGGTGTGCGGGCCACCGCACGGCTCACCAGTGCGGTCGCCGGTACGCACGGCTAAGAGCAGCAGTGGCAGGGGAAGAGTAGCGTGCAGTGACAGCGTCGTACAAGGTCTTATTACTCTTGTACTGACTAAAGTGCGTGCGCTCAGAGGACGGCAAGTAACTACGCACAGCAAGACGGGCAGCAGCATCGCGTGTGGCCCACTGTGAGCGAACAGTGCTTTCAGCATCAGCAGCAGGGGCAGTAGAGGTGCCAGACGTGAGATCAAACAGTGAGAGACCGTCTTTCCTATCGCACTGTAGGAAAAGCTGTAGATCATCGACTCAGACCTCAAAGTTAACAGCCTGACCCTCAGCATCAAAGACGAGAACGCTAGGGGTAGCCATGACAGCATTAGCAGCAGGCTAGGGGCAGCAGCAGCAGTGGCAGTAGTAGGGGGCGCAGTTCGGCGATGCTCTTACCAGGGCAGAGGGTCGCAAGTGGTGGGGCAAGGCTGAGGCGCACCGGCAGGGACGGGCCGAGGCGCGCCGGCAGGGCCGAGGCGCGCCGGCAGGGTCGGGCCGAGGCGCGTCGGCACGGACAGGCCGAGGCGCACTGGCAGGGCCGAGGCGCACCGGCGGCTGCAGTCTGCGGCAGCGGCGGTTGCAGCCCCGGTCGTGGTGGCGGCGGCTGCGGCCCCGGGAGCGACGGCAGTGGCTGCTACTGGCGGCAGCACCGGTGGCGGCGGCTCCCGCTGCAGGGGCGGCAACTGCTGCTGCTGCAACGGCGGCGACGGCTGCTGCTCCAGGGGCGGCGACGGTGAGGTGGCGGGTCCGTGATGGAGCTGAGAAGGGGCCGCGAAGGAGCCGGGAGGGGCCGCGAAGGGTGGCGACAAGGCCGAGAAGGGGCCTGATGAGGCCGCGAAGGGCGGCGACGGGGCCGTAAGGGGCGGCGACAGGGCCGAGACGGGGCCGAGATGGGGCCGTGAGGGGCCGTGAAGGGCGGCGAAGGGGCCTGAGGGGCCGCAAAGGTGGCGGCGGGGCCGCGAAGGGCGGCGACGGGGCCGTGAAGGGCGGCGACAGGGCCGCGAAGGGCGGCGACGGGGCCGCGGAGGGGCCGCAAGGGGCCGCGAAGGGGCCGCGAGGGGCCGTAAGGGGACGCGAAGGGCCGTGAGAGGGGTTGCGAAGGGCGGCAGAGTGCCGTGAGAGGGGCCGCGAAGGGGCCGCGAGGGGCCGCAAGGGGCCGCGAAGGGCCGTGAGAGGGGCCGCGAAGGGCGGCGGAGGGGCCGCAAGGGAGCCGCGAAGGGCCGTGAGAGGGGCCGCGAGGGGCTTTAGGAGGGCGCGACGGGCCGCTAGGGGCTGGGGACACGACGGGAGGGAGGGCACACGGGGCGCGACTCGGGCAGGAGCGAAGCGCGCCCCGGGCAGGTAAAAAAAAAAATCGATTTTGAGTGGTGGGCCCTAGGAAACGTTCCCCCTAGGGAACCTGCTCGATACCATGTGAAGATTACAAGGAATGAATGACTAAGGAATGAGTGTGATACAAATATGAAACCCTAGAATTGTGTACCCCTTAGTGTCTAACCCGCTACAGCCTATACAGACTAGATCATATAAGTCTGACACAATTCGAAGTGCACCCCCCTAAACGCACATGCGCTTATATCCGAGGTGATACAGTGTCTCCCGGTACCGTATTACCCCGGACATACCACCCTAGGGTGCTATGATAACTACACAAAAAAAGGGGGGGGGTCTTGTCATCGGAAAAAGCTACATTGCACCCGGGTCGTTACATAATGTATATTTTTTTTAGAGCACAAAAGGTTGAGAACAAAATGTACGTGTTTGACGCGGTGGTAGATTGTTGGTTGGGTGCGCAAAACCGAGGACTGGGCGATAACGTTAGTCTCGTGGGTTAGCTGCCACATTGCAAGCTCCAACAAGGCCCACAGTCAGGCCCTGATTGGAAAGAAGACACACCCCCCAGGGCTGACGTTTCATTTCGGGCCCCCCTGATTTCGGGAAAACAATTCTCCCTGGATTATGAGGGCACATATTTCGTAGGTTTGCTACTCTGATTGGTCAGTGTCCAACAACGACTTACTCAGAGTTGTCAGGGTTCAGAGCAACAAATCAGTGTTGCAGCCAATCACGCAAATTTCTCCCATTTCCCTCCCACGCCTCACTTCCCTGGCCGGTCGAAATCAAACAGAACACACAACCAAGCTGGCAGTCGTGATTTTACTGTACTGAAGTCACACAAACTGTTGGGTCAGATCACGGTTCTTCTGAAGTTCGCCTGCCACAAAATCTGGACAAGTGTACGCGAAAGTACACGTCAGTGTGACTTGGCACCACACAGCCACGAATATCGCCCACAATGTGCCACCCAAAGTACAGTGCACGTTCGCCGTCAACCGCAGTGTATATTTGCAAAAACTGCAATATTACCCGTACATAACACCCACCCCCCCGGGTGCTATATCAGATCGCCCCAAAAGGGGGGTATAGTAGAAATGAGGCTCGCTATAGCACCCCCCCCCGCACAAGCCACCCGGGGGGTGCTCTATTTCGGCGGGTGGTATGTCCAGGGTAATACGGTATTGCTTTAGGAGGCAAAAAATGTGACAATGACACGAGCTTCAAACTTCACTGCGACAACCAACACTCGACTTGGTTCACAAGCAAACCCGGTTTCGTCAACCTCACCAAACACATACCCGTAATCCCCCGTATATAGGACCCCCCCCAGTTGTAGACCCCCGGGTCTATAATACAGACCCGGGTACTCTATTCGAGTACATCTGAGTTGTACCCCCCTAAATGACTCCTAACATTATAAGACCCCCCCACACCCTAGAGAATTGCGGATTTTACAAAAATGCAATTGAAAATGGTCATATTCCATGCAGCCCGCACGAAGCGTGTATGGGGTGTGAAGGCCGAGGCCATCAAACGGTGCCCTGCACTGTCATGTGAACACCAAGTGGTGTGGTGGCCAATGGGAGGAGGCTCCCAGATAGGATTCGTGATGACGTGGGTTCGGCCCGTGTGGAGACCACTTCGAGTATTTTCGGGAGGAGCTAAAAACGGAGCAATACCAAATCACTTCTTTGAGCTCCAAAACTACATTCTTATAAATGTCAATATGAACAGACCTGGGTCTTTTAAATTATACCCCCCAGCCTTTTTAGGGATGATTATCATAAGACCCTAGGGTCTTATATACGGGGGATTGCGGTAACGCTCCAGTACTTTGTCAAGCGTGTGTGTGTGCGTGCGTGCGTGCGTGTGTGTGTGTGTGTGTGTGTGTGTGTGTATGTGTGTGTATATGTGAATACGTGTGTGTGGCACAAAGTGCCACAAGCACAGTTTCGTCAGAGACGAAGTCTAACAGCCAATGCATGTAAAATTATATAACACCACCTCATTTGCAACACATCCTCGTACAAATGTACCCTGACTGATCTAGTGAAGACAGATTGCTGTACAATAAACGTGGTTTAGAATGGATGCTGCTTTGGGTCAATATCCTTCTGAAAATCGATGCTGCATCCAACTTCCTAGCACACGGAACCTGGAACCAAGGCCATTGGAGGAGCTGCCAATCTGATTGATGCTACTGTGCCCTACAGTCCCACCAGAGAGATCTGTAGACTGGCTGGATTGGCTCCCCAAGGTTGAAAGCTTCTCCACTAACTCGCACGGCTCCTTGTTTGGGTAGAACTGGTCAATGAGGGCGCTGAGGGAGTGAGCCACCGCCTTCATGTCGGGCCGCCGTGTGCCGGGCATCTTGACGCAGTCCAGAGCGAGATCGGCAAAGGCCACTATGGCCTCCTCGCTCGCGTCTAGCTTGCTGTCCTTGAGCTCATCCAGCGCATATGCCTCAACTTTCTGGACTGCCTGCGGTGAATGGACGCACCACAATGGCATGAGGGGGAATATGTATTTGCTCCATTGCAGAGAATGATTGATATCGTGATTCCTTGTCTGCAATGCCGTACCCAATCTCAGTTGTGTGACTCATAGCGAATCGGCGTCGAGCTAGTTAGCAGCTCCAGAAGCACGATGCCAAAGCTGCCGGCAGGCAAGAAGCAGAAAAACACACACAATCTTTGACACAGGTTAGAAGATATTCATGGAGCAATTGCAAGTAAAAATAAGGCAGGGATGTTCAGAAGCAATCCAACCTGAAGACGTCGCTCTTGGTGGTGACCACGCGTGTGCGGTTGTAATCAGGGTCCACATAGCCGGGAGTGCCTGCCACTCTGGTGGCATCGCCCTTGCAGTGAGTAAGGCGCTTGAGCAGCCCAAAGTCAGCCACCTTGGCGTGCATGTCGGCCGTCACGAGGATGTTGGCGGGCTTGATGTCGCGGTGGATGATGGGCGTTTCGAACCCATGCAGGTATGCCAGCCCCTCCGCTGCTCCTTGCGCCAGGCGCAGTCGCTGCCGCAGCGAGAGAGGGTCTGGATGAGAGAGCATAGAAGGACGTGCAAAGAGAGAGTTCAGAGGTGCATGGAGAGATGCTTCAGATCCTGAGATGCATAAGAAGTGTGTGGTGTGTGTACGTGTGAGTGAGTGAGTGTGAGGGTGCGTGTGTGTGTGCTATTCTCTCCTGCCAAGTTTGAGAAACCATGTAACTCATGGTTTATGCATAGAAGATATAACTCACTCTTGGTCTTGAAAATGTGGTACTGCAAGTCTCTGTTAGCCACAAACTCATAAACCAAGATCTGCTCCTGATTGCCCGTCTCCACATTCTGATCCACACCGAAGCCCAGCAGCCGCACCAGATTCACGTGGTTGAGTGTCGCCATGGCCCGCACCTGCAGGAGATTCATTCAGAGGGCGAAAGAGGAGAGATAGGATTAGATCCTGAATATGCTTGGTCCACCTCCAGGTGATGAATTCAGAGGGTGAAAGAGGAGAGTTTTAGGTCCTAAACATGCCCAATCAACGTATGCTGCTAGGGGTGGATTTGCTCCTTGCTGTGTGAGGATGTCGCACTAGCAGAGCATGTCGCAGCTGCTCCCAGCCTGGGCCTCACCTCTTTCTCAAAGTTGTTGGTCATCACAGTGGATCGCTTGATGGCCCACAGCTGCCCCTGCAGCGAGTGCCCCTTGTACACGATGCCAAAGCCGCCCCTTCCCACCTCGTTCTCCTTGGCCCAGTTGTCCGTGGCCTTCACCATCTGGTGTAGCGTGTACTGCTCACACACTTCCAGCCCCTGCCACTTCCCTGCATGTATACACACAACACACACATGTTGAAGCATGGGGCGAGTGTGAGGTGGTGGGAGAGATAGGAGTGAACGAATGGAGGCAGGGATGCAGCAGTGGAAGAGGAGTGCAGGAGTGCATGAGGGACATGGCGTGAGTGCGAGGTTGGCGGTCTCACTTTGTCCACGGGGCCACAGTAGGCATGAGAGCACAGCAGCCAGCAGATCGAAGCCAGCAAAGCAGCCCACAGCGATACCCACTATGGCGCCCGTGGAGAGCAAGGACACTGCCAAGGGGTGGTTACGAAGAAAAATAAAGCACGAGGACAGGGTTGAATCAGGTTGTGCTGGTAGCGCAATATGAATCTGGAACTAACCTCACCCTACTTTTCAACAATGCTGAAGGGGGCAAACAAAAACCTGTGGAGATTCATTTACTTTTCCCACTGTTTGGATGACTTGATTACGCTACCCACTTAAGGCTACACCCAGCTCAAAACATAAAAAGAAAACCAGCGAGCCTTCCAAGAGAAAGCTTGGAAGCAAAAATTCCGCATTGCGACAATTTCAACCTTTCCAGTAGGTGGGGGAAGAAACAGCAACCAACAGGGTGCAAAACACCCTTCAATGCACAACAAGTAAAGAAGATGACATTATGACGAGATGGCCGTCCACACGCAACAGGAACAAGAGAGAGCATGAGAAAGGATCGGGGGAGTGGGTGATGTAAGCCTGCAGTAGGATTGCATGAGCATGTTGACAACAGGTTCACCAAAACAATGTCTAACTGCAGTGCCGGTTCGCAAAGTGTAAAAACAGCGTTACTGCGCATGTGGACCCAGGCTCAACAGTGGTCATTCTAGAGTTGACCATGGCGCAGGCAGAGCCACTAGCTTAGTTGGTCCACTGTCCATTCTAGTATTTGGGTTTTGCCTCATCTCTCTCTTTGGCGCCTACCTTTGCTGCTCACTTGAGCTAATACAGCTTCTACTCTGAACTTCTCCCCTAGCTGCTTGAGGATTTCTTCACTCACCAGTGGTGGTGGAGGAGTTGAAAACGGCGCAGGTGGAGCCTGTTGTGCAGCAAATATGTCCCGGAGGGTAGATTCTCACCTGTGGTCTTAGAGGTTGTGGGTTCAATTCTCAGTAGCTGCAGGTTCCCTTCTCATTATGCTCCACATTACATGTCCACACTCTACCACACTCCACCACAGTAAAGTGTAGTCACAGCTGGCATTGCCACCTGTCCACTCATCCCACACTCACCTTGCTGGCCTCTATGGTGTGCCATATGCTGTCATGTGGGCTGTTGTTCCAGCCTGGCCCACATGTGCAACATGTGGCCTCAATTGCTAGCTTGGCAAGGTTGGCTAGCCTAGCCCTCAGCATTGAGGTGCTGCAGCTAGCCTCAAGAGTTCAGCCACATATATGTGGCTTCCCACTTCACTAGGGATTATCCTTGACAAGGACCTTGCTCTAGTCTTTAAGACTTGTACCATTTTCTTGCTAAGGAGATTTCTTCTTCCTATCGTGCCCTAAGTTCACCGATCCACTTTCTTCATGGTATCAGAGCTAGGCTTCTAGCTTTGTGAACGTCGCACACTTGATGGCTCAAGTTGAGACGCCTCTCAGTCGGCACACCCTTCCTATCTTGGAACCGGATGGTTCCAACTTCATTCCATGGAAGAAAAAGATATGCTACATCTTTAATGTCCTTGGGCTGATCTCCTTTCTTGGAGATCCCAAGGTTGCTTCCTGCCCTTCCATTTCCTCCTCCACAACCAGCAGTGGAGATGCTACTGAAGGCAACAATGGTGCAGCCCCTAAAACAGCCCACTCGATTGCGTCGCTGCCGGATGAAGAAAAAGAGGAGCATGCGTACTATCTTCTCATGTCAGCCGTCCATCCTCAGCTCTCGCTCACACTTGCTCAAGCCAACACGACGAAGGACATGTGGGGATGCATCATGGCGGTTTGATTGCATGGGTAACCATGCACAAGTGGCTCTCCTCCGAGATCTCATCACTACACGGATGGACCCAACAATGAGTCTTCGCTCCTACTTCGATCGAGTTGGAAATCTTACGCACCAACTCAAATCTGCCGGCTTCGAGTTACCATCTTGGGTGGTGGTAATCTCCATCATTCTTAATCTGCCGGACTCCTTCAAGACTCTCACAGAAACTATTTGCACCGTGAAAGACATCAAGTCTATAACGGTTGAATACCTGCAGTCACGTCTACTCGATGCCGATTGGGAGCGGTCACAATCTGGTACAAGCCGCAACATGGAAGGTGCATACAACCTCCATTCCCAGCCCTCCCACCCTATTCGCTCCGGTTCCTGCCAGTCCCCTACTTGCCGCTACTGCAAGAAAACCAGACACACTATTGACGAATGCTTCAAGTTGAAGAAGAAGAAGAAAGAGATCGAAGAAAGCTCTCGACGGGAGAAATCTGTCATCCAGCCTTCGGTGCATGTGTCAACAAGCTCCTCCGCCGACATCCCTTCGACCTCCACAACACCTACTGCCCCATCAGCCTCTCAGTCCGTACCTGATTCCCGGTACGTTGACATTGCTTTCAGCACCAGCCACGGCTCCATCCTCCCCACCTGGACTCCTCTCGTCGCTACTCTCTTCATCTTCACCATCCTCCTCCTCCTCCTCCTCCTCCTCCTCCTCCTCCTCCTCCTCCTCCTCCTCCTCCTCCTCCTCCTCCTCCTCCTCCTCCTCCTCCTCCTCTTCCCTTATGGTGCTCCCTATGCATCGGCATTCACGACCTCTTCATCAAACCTGGTCCGGACGTCTTCCTGGCTGGTGGACAGCGGCGCATCTTCCCATATCTGCTCCGATCGCTCGCTGTTTTCATCTCTCCAGCAGCCAACTGATGATATTATCGTTCGCTTTGGTGGCGGAGAGACTTACAAGGTCTTGGGAGCCGGCATGGTGGTGGCTACTCTTTGTTCCCAAACCTCGGAAACCACCATCCAGCTAGACAACGTTCTGTTTCTCCCTTCATCGATTCACAATCTGCTCTCAGTTCGTGCACTTGGAGCTCCCGGCATTGCCGTTTCCTTCCCCATTGCTGGGCGGGTTGAGCTCAAGACTGATGAGGCTCTTATTGGCGAGGGCTTTACCCGCAACAATCTGTTCTATCTTCAGCTGCATCATGGAAAGAGTGCCGCCCCCCCCATCAACCCATCGGCATGTCCAGTCTCCACCACCTCCTCCTCATACCTTTGGCAACGCCGTTTCGGGCATCTTAACATGCGGGACTTGTCAACACTTCATCGGCAGCAGCTGGTCTCCGGTCTTAACCTCTCCTCCTCAATTCCTCAATGCATCTCATGCTATCGTGGGAAACAAACGCGTCAACCATTTGGTGTGTCCCATTCTCGCACCACCGCACCGCTCCAACTCATTCATTCGGATATTGCTGGACCCTTTTCATATGGAACTACCATTGGAGGCGCTCGCTACCTTCTCACCTTCATCGACGACTATTCCCGCCACATTACCGTGTATCTACTACGCCATCGTTTAGAGGCATTGTCGTGCTTCAAAGCGTACGTCACTCGGGTGCACAATATGCATTCCCCAAGGACCATCAAAGCGTTTCGCTCCAATGGTGCCTTGGAGTTCAATTCCGAGGCCTTCACTTCATTCCTTAATGCTCATGGCATCGCTCGACACCGCTCTACGCCATACACACCCGAACAAAATGGAGTTGCTGAACGCGCCAATCGGACTATACTTGAGATGGTCCGTTCCATGCTTCATGACGCACACATGGACAGAGGATGGTGGGGTGAAGCCGCTCTCATTGCTGTCTATCTCCGAAATCATGCTATTAGTCGGGGTGGTTCAGCTTCCAAGACTCCCATAGAACTATGGACCGGTGCACGTCCGGACGTATCCCACCTCCGCATCTTCGGTTCACCCGTTTCAGTCCTCATTCCTCCGCAACGCCGCTCCAAACTCGACAACCGAAGCACGGCCGGCGTCATGGTTGGGTATGGTCATCTTGACGGCACCAAAGCTTATCGCATCTATATCCCAACTCAGCACCGTGTCACACTTTCTCGTGATGTCATCTTCATGGAGCCCTCTTCGCCACCTTCGGATGACCCTCGAGAACCTCCATCGTCATCTCCACCACCCATATCATCCTCTCCGCCTCCTCCTCCACCCCCTTCCCTCTCAGACCCAACCTCCCCTCCCTCTCGTTCACCTCCCATGACCTCTTCCACCACCCTCCTCCCCCCATCTCCAAATCTGCCAGCACCAGCAACCTCTTCTCCTCCTCCTTTGTTTTCCAATCTTCCTCTGCCCTTGACGCCGCAAGTCTTCCACCTTCCATCCCTCTCCTCTCCTTCTTCAGCTCGTCCTTCCCCTTGCACCTCTAGTTCCTCACCACCATCCCCTTCAGCTCCTTCCAATCCTTCACTTTTCTCACTGCTCAAGGTCCTACCCTCTCCTTCTGAACCCATTGACTTCACCCTTCCTCCTCTTTCCAAGCCCTCTGCTAATGCCGCCCTTCATCATCATTATGAACCTGAAAACATTCATGAGGCCCGCACCGGCCCTGATGCTGCTGAATGGATCAAGGCTGCTGGTGCGGAACTCGCTGCCCTGCACGCTAATGACACTTACAGCGTTGTTCCTCGACCACCCAAGTGCAAACCGATTCCATGCAAATGGATTTTTAAGGTCAAGGAGCATGCTGATGGTTCTATTGAACGCCGCAAGGCCCGCCTTGTTGTCAAAGGTTTCAAACAACGCGACGGTGTTGATTTCCATGACACCTTTGCTCCTACCGTTCGCTTCGCCACCCTCCGCCTCTTCCTCACCATTGCTGCCGCTTTCGACCTGGAAGTCCATCAGCTGGACATTTCCAACGCCTTCCTCAACGGCACTCTTGATGAAATTCTCTACATGATGCAGCCTCCCGGTTATGAGCTTCCGGCGGTCCATGGTTTTGAGCAAGTTTGTCTCTTGCACAAACCGTTGTACGGGTTGAAGCAAGCGCCGTGGTGCTGGTACCGCAAACTTCGTGAAGAGCTTGCTGCATTTCACCTTTTTGCTGCCCGTGCGGACCCCGGCCTCTTCATTGCTACTCCACAATCTCCTTATCGGCCTACAGCTGCATCTTTCTTCATGCTTCTCGTCTATGTTGACGACCTCATCATTCTTTCCTCCTCCTCTTCTCTTCTCTCCTCATTCAAGCGTGCCCTTTCATCTCGCTTCAAGCTTCGTGACCTCGGTCCTCTTTCCTACTACCTTCGCTTTCACATCACTCGTGATCGGACCTCACGCACTCTCCACCTTCATCAATCCAAATTCATCACCTCCATCTTAGACACCTACTCATTCACACCACTTAACCCTGCTGCCACCCCCATGGACACCAAGTTTCAGCCGCCCGTGACTTCCTCACCACACTCCTCCTCCTTTCCTTACACCTCGTTTGTCGGATCCATCATGTATGCCATGGTGGGTTCCCGTCCCGACCTCACATATAGCGCTGGAGTTCTTGCTCGTCACCTTCATGATTGGTCTACTCCTCACGTCTCGGCTGCCAAACGCGTTGCTTGCTACTTGAAAGGGACTACCTCACTCGTGCTTCTCCTTGGCGGCATTCCCAACACCCTTGAACTCCATGGGTGGTGTGACGCCTCTTGGGGACCGGAGGGCAAGCTCCGATGCTCCGTTACGAGCTACTTGTTCTTCCTCGGTCCGTCACTCATCTCTTGGCAGTCCAAACGTCAAGCTGTCGTCGCTACCTCCTCATGTGAAGCTGAATACTATTCTCTGGGCGCCGCGGTGCATGAGGCCTTATGGCATCGATCCCTCCTTACTGCACTTGGACTTCCCCCACCCGGCCCCACCCGCATCTCGTGTGACAACAGCGCCGCCATCATTCTGGCCAAGGACGACGGCGTCTTTCATCCCAAGGCCAAACACATCGACATCAAGCACCATTTCATTCATGATCATGTCGCCGACCACTCCGTCACCTTTCACTATGTTCCTACTCAAGACAACCTTGCTGACATTGGCACCAAACCTTTGCCCCGTGACCCTTTTCTACGCATCCGTGGTCTTCTCGGTCTCACCCATGTCTCCGCTTGAAGAACCCTACCCCGGGGACATCCTTGAGGGGGGGTGTTGTGCAGCAAATATGTCCCGGAGGGTAGATTCTCACCTGTGGTCTTAGAGGTTGTGGGTTCAATTCTCAGTAGCTGCAGGTTCCCTTCTCATTATGCTCCACATTACATGTCCACACTCTACCACACTCCACCACAGTGAAGTGTGGTCACAGCTGGCATTGCCACCTGTCCACTCATCCCACACTCACCTTGCTGGCCTCTATGGTGTGCCATATGCTGTCATGTGGGCTGTTGTTCCAGCCTGGCCCACATGTGCAACATGTGGCCTCACTTGCTAGCTTGGCAAGGTTGGCTAGCCTAGCCCTCAGCATTGAGGTGCTGCAGCTAGCCTCAAGAGTTCAGCCACATATATGTGGCTTCCCACTTCACTAGGGATTATCCTTGACAAGGACCTTGCTCTAGTCTTTAAGACTTGTACCATTTTCTTGCTAAGGAGATTTCTTCTTCCTATTGTGCCCTAAGTTCACCGATCCACTTTCTTCAGAGCCGTTGCCCGAGTCGAGGGCAGAGTAGCCGGCGTCACAGAGGCAGGTGAAGTTGGAGGGGGAGGCGGGGGCAGGCGGCACGCACTCCCCATGGCCGTCACACGGGCCGTTGTCCGTGATGCTGCAGAACGCTTGGCAGGCTGCCGTGCTGCGCTGGGTGGCGTTGGCTGCGCACTCCGCGTCCGGGCTGAGCGTCAGGCAGTTGCCCGCCGCACTCACCCTCGCCTCCTTTCCCGCCCCTGCCACCGAGTAATCTCGTACGGCAGTGAAGCTGCTGGCACATTTCCCAACAGCGCCGACGCCCATGTCCCCAAGGACCAGGTTGTTGGGCTTGGTGATGTTAGCGGGGCAGACCTGGCAGCCGGCAGCGAGGAGCAGGGCATCACCAAAGAAGAAGTTGTGAGCCAAGTTGATGAGCGCATCGCCATCCGCCACCATGCTCTTGAAGTTGTGGTTGATGCGCCCGTACAGGCTGTTGACGCTCACATCGGTGGGGGAAGAACAAGGGAGCAGGGGAGCAGGGGAAGGATCAATAGCTGTACTCACGCCCATCTAATTGTGAGCACAACAACCAATCCCCACTCAGCAACCATCCAAAGAGCACGCCCACACGTCAGCTGCTTGCATACACCTGAGCTGCAGAAGTGCATGAGAGACATACTGTGGTTGAACCTGAAGTCAGTAAAGAATTGATTTTCTCACATTTGATTGGCACACTTGTCGAAGATGCACTCTGGCAGGGGTCCATAGAGGTAGTTGTTGCTCATCATGCTGCCAGCACACAGCACACAGCACGCCACACAGCACACAGCACAGCATACAGCATACACCACACAGCACACAGCACACAGCACACAACACACGGCACACGGCACACGGCACACGGCACACAATGCAGCTGTAAATGTGTGAGACTAGATTCCACACAACACTCCCCCACCTCCCTCCCTAGGAGTAAATGTGTGGAGTGCTACAACTTGATCGTTGGGTGGTGTTTGCCACTCCTTGTTCACTCTACTGCAGTTCATTACATGCTGCATGACTCACAACCATGCAAGGACGACCCTTTTGTAGGAACTTAGCACTACAATCTATCACACATGCATAGCATGTGTCACATACAATTGACGTGGCAGGTTGGAGTCTATGTCAAAATTAGAAGAAGAAAGAGGATTGAACTAGCAAGAATGAGGATACAAATAGCAAACCCTAGAAGGGTTGTACTCGCTATAAAGCACCCCACTACAGGCTAGAACAATAAGATAATATTCTGACACACCCCCATAGCCAAAGTGGGGTGTAATCAGCAGAGCAGGCAAAGCAAAACAAGCTCAGGGTGGATCACAATGTCACCACACATTCTGAACACAAGTTCAAGAAGAAATAGTTTAGAGTTTACAATTATAAGCAAAGCTAGTGGTAGTCACAACGGGCAAGTGAGGAGGAGGAGGGAGAGTGAGGGGAGAGGAGACAGGAGGCGACGGCTGAAGCTGCAGACACACGGGCAACAGGAGGCAGACTGGCACAGCGGCTACCGGACAGCGCCCGGACTACAGGGGTAACAGGCCCCGCGGCTCAAATAGCGGCGGACGGGCAACGGACCCACGGGCGGCTGGCACAGCTGGCTACGACTGGGCTACCGGGACAGCGCCCCGGACTACAGATGCTGCTGATGACAAACTGGCAACCTCCGTTCATCCTCCCGCACACAGTCCCACCCCCCTGATACACACCCACTGCTACACCACTAGCTCTACTCCCACGCACCCCCCTAAAACCCTAAACCCCAGTCTCCCACACAACCACCCCACTCAGCGACAGCTGCAGCAGTGGGAGACGAAGGAGGAGGAGGAGAAAGGGAGGAAGGCACACCGGCCACCCCCATACCCGCCACCCCACAGCTCGCCCCTCCCATCGTCCGTCGTGGCGACCTGAGGGGGCCGCTTGCGGCCCCCGAAGGAGCCGCGACGGGCGACGGGAAATGGGGGAAGGGGAGAAAGGGGGGGGGGGGCCCACCACGGACCTGAGGGGAGGGCGGGGCCGCGACAAGGGGCGGGGCCGCGACGATCGGGGTGGGACCGCGACGTAGGGTGGGGCCGCGACAGGTCGGGGCCGCGAAGGTAGGGCGGGGCCGCATAGGGTCCGGGGCGGGGCCGCGACGTAGGGCGGGGCCGCTTCGAGGGGCGGGGCCGCGACGCAGGGGCGGGGCCGCGACGAGGGGCGGGGCCGCGACGGTCGGGGCGGGGCCGCGACGGAGGGGCGGGACCGCGACAGGTAGGGCGGGGCCAAGCCGGGCAGGCGCACGGGCGGCGACGGGCCGGGGCGGGGCCGCGACGAAGGGCGGGGCCGAGCCGGGCAGGCGCACGGGCGGCGACGGGCCGGGGCGGGGCCGCGACGTAGAGGAGAAGCCCGCCGCGCGCCCCGGGGCGCACAGCGGGCAATGAACCGCCGCGCGCCTCGGGGCGCACGGCGGGATGAAAAAGTAGCAGCGGAAGCAAGGTGGGGACACACCCACAGGATCGATCCAAGGGGATCGACCTGCTCTGATAGCATGTCAAAATTAGAAGAAGAAAGAGGATTGAACTAGCAAGAATGAGGATACAAATAGCAAACCCTAGAAGGGTTGTACTCGCTATAGAGCACCCCACTACAGGCTAGAACAATAAGATAATATTCTGACAGTCTAGTCTTGGTGCGCCGGCCTCTTCTCACTTCGCATGCTGAGGTCAACACCGTTTCTCCATTTTCACCACACTTACAATTAAGAATATGAGGTCATCACTGCTGGAAACCGTTGTCTCCTCGGCGCTTACCTTGCCGGCACATATGCTGTGCGAAAAATGCTCATGCAGCCTACCTAGTGCTCTGCTTGGGGCACATGTGCAACATGTGGCACCATTCTCTAGGCAGGCCAAGGCTTATAAACGCACGTAGCCAACGACCTCCAAAGCGGTGCTCCTCAAACATTTAAGTGCTTCACCTTCTACTTTCACGTACAACCCTACAGTGAAAGGAGGAGGAAGTATTGAAACATTGTGTGCCATGCGATGCGCCACAGCCACTCACATGCGTCACAGCCACTCACATGCGCCACAGCCACTCACATGCGCCACAGCCACTCACATGCGCCACAGCCACTCACATGCGCCACAGCCACTCACATGCGCCATGGCCACTCACATGCGCAACAGCCACTCACATGCGCCACAGCGACTCACATGCGCCAGAGCCACTCACATGCGCCACAGCCACTCACATGCGCCACAGCCACTCACATGCGCCACAGCCACTCACATGCGCCACAGCCACTCACATGCGCCACAGCCACTTACATGCGCCACAGCCACTCACATGCGCAACAGCCACTCACATGCGCCACAGCCACTCACATGCGCCATAGCCACTCACATGCGCCACAGCCACTCACATGCGCCACTGACACGCCATAGCCACTCACATGCGCCACAGCCACTCACATGCGTCATAGCCACTCACATGCGCCACAGCTACTCACATGCACCACAGCCACTCACATGCGCCACAGCCACTCACATGCGCCACAGCCACTCACATGCGCCATAGCTCGGGTAGCGAGCAGATTGCGGATGGCAGAGTGCCCTTGATGTTGTTGTTGTCCAGCCAGCTGCAGAGAGAAGGCGGGGTGGACAGAGATGGAATAGAAAGTGGGAAACCGTACATTGGGCACAAAGAGGCACAGACACAGACACAGAGAGAGATCGAGAGCGAGAGAAGTCCTAATCAGGGGCTCGCCACAGAGTGCGAGCCCTTCACACTCTGCCTGCATGCCGTCTGCCTATCTTCCCATCCGCCCTAGGTACTTACGGCCCTGTAGAGTTTACCTCCAGCGCGCATGACTCAGTTTTGGTCTTGGTTTTGCAATCGACGGCTTGCGCCGTCGGCCGAAGGCTGCGGGCGCTCGATAGCACAGCCGTTGGCCACACACGAGGCGACGACATAGCATTGGAGACATCACAATCTAACAAGCTCACACGAGAGATATCCGAGAAAGAAATCATGGACTGCGAATCCACGGCAGCTTGCCACCGCTGCTGCCACCGACTACATCATCCCCATCGCGCTGGTCCTTCCCAACAACTGCACCATGGTTTGATCAAGGAGACAGAGTGCTGACACGTAGCCGTCGACCACGTTTACAACTCAATGTGAACGAGCCAAACAGCCCATGTGCTCTCAAGTCAAGTACCTACCATCACCCCCTCCACCTCCTCATCCAACCCCAGCTCCCCCTTGGGTTCCCAGACCGCCCCTTCCAACTCATGATGTACCGACTCGCTAACAGCGTGGCGGCACTCTGCAGGACAGTTGCCCACTGCTGTCTATGCATTCTCCAACATACCCCGTGGTCACGACTCACGACCACCTCCACACACACCCGAGTGTGGCAGAGGGGAACGAGAAGGTCACCCGCCTCGACCACTGCTGAGGTTCTCTCAATAACTAGCAGGCCGGTGCCGACAGGGGGAATGCTCGGTTGATACCTCCTCCGCCATCCCCGCTGCGGCTGCCCCCCGCTGGCCAGGCGCCTCATGATCCCCTGGCTGGACGGGTGCCGGCTGTGTTGGACGCAGGGGCTGGGGCTGCGGTGGCGGATGCACCACCAACATGGCTGCCCTCACTTGCTGCGGGAGGAATTCGCTCCAATCTTTGCAGCCAGCATGAAAATAGGAGGGCCCACACCTGGAGCAGTGCACCACACCTAGAGCAGTGCACCACACCAGGAGCAGTGCACCACACCAGGAGCAGTGCACCACCCCAGGAGCAGTGCACCACACCAGGAGCAGTGCACCACACCAGGAGCAGTGCACCACCCCAGGAGCAGTGCACCACACCAGGAGCAGTGCACCACACCAGGAGCAGTGCACCACACCAGGAGCAGTGCACCACACCAGGAGCAGTGCACCACACCAGGAGTAGTGCACCACCCCAGGAGCAGTGCACCACACCAGGAGCAGTGCACCACACCAGGAGCAGTGCACCACACCAGGAGCAGTGCACCACACCAGGAGCAGTGCACCACACCAGGAGCAGTGCACCACACCAGGAGCAGTGCACCACACCAGGAGCAGTGCACCACACCAGGAGCAGTGCACCACATCTCCGCAGCCGCATGCGGAGGGGGTCCAGCTGGCGCTGAGGCGGCGGTGGCACCGCAGGAGGGCATGCCAAAAAATCAAGGGGCGGAGGAGAATCTGCCCCGCATGCTCACGCAGCCTAGCCGCTTGGTGCCGTGGCATTTTCCGGATCGTGGCTGGAATCTCCGCACACGCAGTGGCCGTGCCTGCTGCAGCAACTCATGCTGGCCACTGTGACTCTGCCCTCCCCAAGTCCGCCATACTGGAGGAGAGTCCCACGGCCACGGCAAACCTGGTCAAAGGGAAGGGAGAGAGCCACGGTGGGTGGGACTCACGTCGTAGAGGCTCCACGTGCTGCGCTGCGCCACTTGATGGCTCAGCTCGGCCCACAGTGCAGGTGACAGCGACAGCCTCCAATGGGACAGGTTCACCATGCGCTCGCCATGCGCTCAGAAGGGCGACCTCCCCCAGCTCCGAGTCCACAAGCACTTCATAGCCTGCTGGTGGTCTCCAACAACGCCTACAACAGCCTCAATGTTGGTCCTTAATATAATAGAACTCCGCCCTGCATTCTCGCCTCCCCAGTACCACCACATCCACCCTAAAGTGGATCCAGACCCACTAGCTCCCTAGGTACCCAGCCATTACCCGACGGAACCTCTGCCACCTCCTAGCCAGTTGCAGAACGGAGTTGGTGGTGCAGGTATGAGCGGCATGGCTTTCGAATACCTACATGATGCCGCCTCATGCACCCAGACATTGGAGTGCACTTGTTAGCACTTGTGAACACCGCACTCGCTGGCAAACTTAATTCTCATCGCGTGAAATTATTGACAGCGTCTTTACTCCTCTGCTGCGCGAAACCCTAGGGAGGGGTCCGACCAATGGCCCGGAGGAGCGATGGGTCACATATGGCTACCAGCAAAGCCTTCAACGCACTCGACAGAGAGGCCAGTTGTGTTACGGCCTCCGCCAGCAAGAAGTGCCACCATGCTGTTCGCGATCTGGTGCAGCCACACGGACTTGCTGATCCCACTTGCAGCCTCCTCGTACGACCGCCACTCTCGGCTGCTAATCCAACAGTCAGGGAGCTGAGAGCGTGTGGTCTACTGCCATGCAGCTCCGGAAGAAAACGGGCCGGTTGTTACTCACATCTCGCCGCCGCTCGGGCCAAAAATTACAAGTACCGCACAACCGCACGGCGGCATGGGTGGGTGGCATTATTCTTTGCCATGAACGTGGCAACTTTTACAGCTCATACAGTGTGCTAGAGTTTTTCCAAGGTTGTGATGTGCCACACCCTTCTTTTCCATGCTGAGCCCAGGTCTCGTGAGGAAGGGAAAAAAATTCAACTTCAGGCAGCAAGGGCGCTCACAGCTGCTCGAGCTTCTCCAGGCGACTGATGGCAGCCGGCAGACTGCCACTCAGACGGTTGTTGGCGAGGTAACTGCAGGGGTGACGGCAGGCAGGAAGGATGGTGATAACACACATCGTTGAGATGCATGGAAGGCGAGAATAGCTGGTGGAAAAGCGTGGAATGAGGGAGAGCCGTGAGCAAGCAGACGAGAAGTGGACACTCGATGCAGAGGAGGCAACAAGCTCTCAAGAGGGCACTTGAGTTGAGTTTAGCTCACAGGGAAGCTAGATTCGTCATGCTGAAGATGGCCGATGGAATGGAGCCGTTCAGCTGATTGTTGTTGAGGATGCTGCATGCATAGGTGAGATGCGATGCCATAGGAACGGGAGCACAGGTGAGGTGAGTAGATGCTATGGAGTGAAGAATGCCTGCATGCTACCGAACTGTACCACAGGTTACAAGGACGCGAAGGATAGAGATCAGGTACACGGTATTATTACACATGCAGTGCAGTTGGATTGGATTGGATGAGTGGGTGCCAGCAGGGGTAGCTCACATGCCATTGAGAGAGGTGAGGGTGGAGATGGAGTCAGGAATGGACCCTGTGAAGTTGTTGTGGTTGAGGGTCCTGCCCACCACCACCCACACATAACAGACAGCATGGGGCATAGATACAGAGTTAGGGGTGATACTAACAAGGTTTAGTAGATGTGAATGGGCGAACAACAGCCAGAATGTGAAAAGAAAAGGAAGGGAGACAACGAATTTGCATCTGAGAGCTTGAAAGAGGGGAGCTCAGCAGCGAAGATGATACTATTTCTCAAACACCCCTATTCAAGGCGCATCTTGTATGCTAGGTTGACGAAGTAAGACAGAAATTGGGAATGTAGACGGTAACACAGGACCCCGTAACCCCAACAAAAGGCTGTGCCAATGGTCACTAGAGAAGCTGGTCCGTGATAGTAAAAGCTGCATTGCCAGGCTGGCAATCTGGGACAACCAGTTCGCCGCTCCTCTGCAGCAGCCCTCAACCTTAGCTTCCCAGAAAAGTCACACCAGCACTTCACCCGCCACATGCTACGGTGCCCTGAGACCCCGAGAGGGTGCGTGCCTGGCAAAGCACTCGGATTCCGCAACAGGATGGGATCTGCTCCTCTTTATCCCCCGCCGTACACATTGGCTCTCACCAGAATGACCTCAATGTAAGGCGGTGACACAATGCCTGTAAGAATCTCGAAAGAGCGAATGGGATGCCAGCATCGAAGCAATGACCTCCCACGGCAAGCCATGGCTGGAGGAGCACCTTTGCCCTTGCCCGCCTTTGCTCTGTGAGAGGAGAGACTGAGATCGCCAAGAAGTCTCTCTGAGCTTTCAAAACTGTGACAACAACCTTCCCGTCCATGCTCCACTTGGCATACCAAGCTGTGACAACAACCTTCCCGTCCATGCTCCACTTGGCATACCAAGCTGTGACAACAACCTTCCCGTCCATGCTCCACTTGGCATACGCGTACATCGACTGCACACGTATCTTTTGTCTATGTGGACCAGACGACTGTACTGCGCCACCAAGGAACACCTCAACAGCTCGGCGCCAAGTTCCGCTCAGGAACGTGTGTCACCTGGTCCTGGACGCGATCACTTGAGAGAGAACGAGAGAGGAGAGAGAGAGACGCACAGGCGTTCGAGGTTGACATGCCAGAGAGAGAAGTCAGGTAAATGACCTGTGAAGCCGTTTCCTGCCAGGTTACTGCACGGTGGGCAGGGGGCAGACGGCACAACAAGGCAGCATAGTAAGCAGCAGCGTAGATGTAAGATCCAGGAACATCACTTGAGCATACTGACAAGCGACGTGAGACAGAGCTGGTGCCACACACAGTGTTTTCAGGGAGTTGGAAGCCTTGAGAGACGTTGGAAGGCCTCCCGAGAGGAAGTTGTTGGCCACTTGCCTGCAGCAGAGGGGTGAGGTGTGGGGGAGAAGGGGGGCTAGCACGGTAATTAAAGCCAGAAATCGCCTGCAAATAGCATGCATAGGAAGCCTGAAAATGCAGGCTGGGGCCGCAGATTTGTTACGGCATGGAGCTAAAGGCAAGCAAGAAAGAAGAATGAATGAGGCAAGCGAGAAAATTAGATGCAACAGGGTGTGTTGAGGGCAAGGCAATAGGGGCGCTCACAGTGAGTTGAGCAAGGGGAGGTGGAAGAGGCCAGGTGGGATAACTCCTCGGAACATGTTGTCACTCAGATTACTGACAGCAGCAACCTCAAGGGCGAGAAGGAGGCGACAGATGATCATGAGCTGCTAGTTGTGTATGATGAAATTGCTTCAAACTCGTCCCCATACAACATGGTCGCCTCCTGAGTGATTACACAGCCTCATTCATCCCGTTCCGACCCTTTCTCGCACTCATGCCATGGCACTTCCATGGCTGTGTGTGTGTGTGTGTGTGTGTGTGTGTGTGTGTGCGTGCGTGCGTGCGTGCGTGTGTGTGTGTGTGTGTGTGTGTGCGCGCGCGCTTTGGGTGCAGCCAGCAGGTGACACAACTTCGAGGTGACTTTTGAGTCGACTCAAAAGTCGCACTCCCACGGCTGCATGTGTGTGTGCTTTGGCTGCAGGCAGCAGGCAAGAGGCAAGCAGGGGTGCGACTCACATATCTCCCAGGCTGACAAGCTCTGTGAATCGGTTGGGGATGAACCCGGTAAAACTGTTGTTGCTCAAATTCCTGCAGCAAGTACCATGGCCACAGGAAGCGGCGACAATGGCAGCCCATCCTCAGACGAGTTCTGAGGCGCCTCAAAAATTAAATATACTCATCAGATGCCTTTGGGAGAGGCATAGCCTTTGGGAAGGACAAGTTTTACATCCACAGAAACTGCCGGTGGCTTCGGAAACAACACTGATTCTGTGTGTACGTGCTTTGGTGACCTGAAGGAGCTCTTGACAGCCTCCTCGGGTTAGGTGCTCCTCTTACAGAACTTCGAGGCCTGTGTTGCTCAGAAGTGGCTCGGGGAAGGATCCTGTGAAGTGGTTGTTCTGGATGCTTCTGAAGGGCGAGGGGGAGTTGAATCAAACGATGGGCGAATGCACATACAAATGGCAACACACTTGCATAAGCTTTCTCAAAACGTAGGTATGTATGTATGCACTCATGGACGCATGCACCCACCCTTAAGTGGAGCGAATGCATGTACGAATGCAACCCATCACACATGGGAAAGAAGAAACACTCATCTCCACCGCCTTCGTAAGCCATGAGATACACAGAATCGTACCTGCAGGTGAGCATCCATGCATGCTATTGCCATTGCCATGGATGGACAATCTCTTCATACCTCCCTATTTGTAATCCAATCTTCTTGACTAGAATAGAACTTCCAAAGTGATGCTGAATTCTGGACACATACTCAGTCATGTACCGTTGGTATACCAGACAGGAAGAAAGGAAGCGCTACGCAGCAATACAATCCGAACATGACTCACATGGATGTAAGGCCCTTGATAGCAGCAAAGGACACAGGTAGCACACCGGAGAAGATGTTTGTATGGAGGTCTCTGCGCGGATTGGATTGAACGGGGTCAGTTGGACTTGAACAGAGGCCGACACATGAAGGAGAGCCACAGCAGCTAAGCAGGGAGGGAGGGAAGGGGGAGGAACGTGAAGGCAGGCAGGCGGTGAATAGTGAGCAAGTGACTGTGCTCACATGTCTGTGAGCCATGTCATCTGAGCCACCACGTCCAGGCCTGAGCTGAGGCTGTTGTTGGACACGATCCTGTGGGATTTGTGTGCACGAGCGCACGGCAGAAGGGAATTAGTACGAACAACGGCTGTGGTAGACAAATGTAGGGTTGGCTGTGGACAGTAAGTGAGAGCAGAGCAACGTACATACTTAGCGGTTTCAATGAGCATGCCTTCAGGCTTGGGCTACAGGCAGCAGCACAGCAGAGTGCCATGGTAAGAAAGCAAAGCTGCAGATGAGTTAAGATGCGCCTTCGGTGTTTCTTCGTGTTGGCTTGGGCTTCAGACAGCTCAGCACAGTGGGATGGCAAGAAGGCAAAGTGTAGATGGCATTTAAGTGAGAACTATCCGTGTATACAGGGATGCAATGGCAGTGAGCATGGTGAAGGTGTGGGGAACGCCTCCTGTGAACCGATTGCTGAACAACTCCCTGCAGCCAGAAAGAGGGAAGGAAGAGGGGAGGAAGAGGGGAGGAAGAGGTGAGGAAGAGGGGAGGAAGAGAGGAGGAAGTGGGGATTAAGAGGGGAGGAAGAGGGTTGGAAGAGGGGAGGAAGAGGGGAGGAAGAGGGGAGGAAGAGGAAAGGAAGAGGGGCGGAAGAGGGGAAGATGATGGGAGGCCAATGCACGCACATCTATCGGAGAATACAAGGCTCAGCTTGACATCCATCAGAAGACCGTTACAAATTCAAAGTACAATTAGGAAGGGAGGGTTGGAAATACAGATACAAATGCAAGGGATACTGGCGAGAAGCATGGAGGGAGGGAAGGAGGTGCATGCCTGCCATTGCATGGTGGGCTGGGCGGGAGGTGGGGCTCACAGCAAGACCAAGCTAGGCAGTGCGAGATGCGGCAGAATGGGTCCGGAAAAGCTGTTGTAGCTGAGCATTTTGAGGCAGGCAAAGCGGGTGGAGTGTAGATGGGTCAAGAGCGACTCTAAGTGAGCTTCCTTCCTTCCTTGTGTAGAGAAACAGACCTATGTGCACAAGGCGAAGCTGTTTCAGAAATGCTGAATGGTTCTGGAAGCATTAAGAAAATTGAGGTGGCGGATACAAGCAGAAGATATTACGCAGAGAGCGAAGAGAGCTAGCTTGGAGGCAACTTGGCTGGTACGAGTGAAACAAATTGGTGCCCAAGGGCTTGGGGTGGCCAAATGGGTGCTCAAGTCGCCCACAGTCAAGATGGGGATGTGAGGGACCCTCACAGTGGGCCTGGAAGCACCCCCTCCAGTGGAACCGCGATTCCACGAATTGGAAACGCGAATTCCAAGCTGGAGCTGCGTTTCCAATGTTGAAATTCGTGGGTCGAGGCTGGAGCCGCGCCCCCAAGTAAAACGTGCCGAGGTGCCCCAAAGCCGAATTTGGGGTGCCTAGATCTTGATAAAATCACTAGGAGAGCACCCTATAACTAATATAACCAAACCCCTAATGTCTACACTACTATAATGTAAACGGATACATATGACTCATTGAATACACTAGACGACTAAGCCTCCAGCGGATTTGAAGGACAATACGTACCGAACCAGAAATAAGGAGAAAACGGTTTTAACAGGGGGCGGCGAGAGAGGGGAGAGGGGGGAGGTGGGGGGGGGGGAGGGGGGGGGGAGGGGAGGGGTGTCAGCGGAGCAAAAGAGAGGAGGGTCAATAGAGGGACGGAGGAGAGACATAGACAGAGTAAGAATGTAAAAGAGAGTGAAGAAAGGCAGGCAAGAAAGTGAACAAGAGAGAGTGTGTGAGAGTAGTGGAGGAGGGAGACAGGCATACATAGACTGGATGTTGCTGTTGAAGATTCGAGGCACCAATCCGGAAAGGTAATTTGATGAGAGGTCCCTGCAGATAAGAGGGCAGTGCCACGAGCAAAGCACGAGCAAAGCACGAGCAAAGCAAGAGCAAAGCACAAGCAAAGCACAAGCAAATCACAAGCAAAGCAAAAGCAAAGCACAAGCAAAGCACAAGCAAAGCACAAGCAAATCACAAGCAAAGCACAAGCAAATCACAAGCAAAGCACAAGCATGTCATATTCGAAGGCGGTTTCTTCCAGCAAAGAGACGCAGGACTGGTTGGTTACTCAGGGAGGGGAAGCCGGAAAGAGGAGAGAAAGGGGAGGTGGGGTTCTGGGGATCGGGTGGGTTGCAGAGGGGGTTAACGAGAGAAACGCGTATCACCAAGATAGGACACGTACAGTTCAGCGAGGGCTGACAACGCAGAGTATGCTTCGGGTATGGTGCCTTGCAGATGGTTCAAGCTCAGATCCCTGCGATTGAAGTGACATGCAGGAGAAAAGATTGCTTTGCAAGACACAGAAACACAGGCAGGAATAGACCGTTTGCAATAACACTTGTAAAAAAGAGAGTATAGACTCTAGTTGGCGCTTTGCTGTCTCACACGTCAGCCTGATGGTCAACTGTCCCACACAGGGCAGGCTGGTCAGGAAGTGCCTCGCTTACAGGACAGCCAGGTTGGCAAGTGTGGAGAAGCCTTTGGGCAGGGCGCCTTCCAGGTTGTTCCCCAAGAGGGACCTGCAGTGTGCAGTGCATGGCAGGAAGGGGGGGGGGGGGGGGGGCAAGGTAACGGATGCATGCATGTACACCAATGTGGCATTGGGCTGTGCGATGGGGTTGTGAGGCTGTGCAACGAGGTACGTGAGGCTGATCTGTGGTGTGCTGCGCTGTGCTATGCGCACTCACAGTTGAGTGAGTGCTGTCAACTCTGAAAGGCCTTCTGGCAGCACTCCCTGCCTCCTTGGCTCGTCGTTGATCACTCGCCTGCTCACAGGCAGGGGCAGGCAGAAGGGAATAGGAGGGGCGATTCTGCACAAGGTGCGCGTAGAGGTGCGGCGTGGTTTTTAAGTTGACATGCTTTTGAGGCGCCTCAAAAGTTGTAGAGGAGGTTTGGCCTGGTTTTTAAGTTGACGTGCAAGTCAACTCCTTTGCTCGATGTTCTCACATGCCTCCTCACAAGCGCAGAGCAGGAAGGGCTGTTCAGCGACATGGCAGAGAGGGTTGTGGCAGAAAGGGCTGTGGCAGAAAGGGCTGTTTAGCACACAGTGCACGTCACGCTGTGGCGCGGTTTGACTGATTGAGTGGGTTGTTAGCAGCTCAATTGTTGTGGGGCAATGTACAGGAATAGGAGATGGGGAGAATAAGGTAATAACAGAGCGGGAGAACAGGCGCACATGAGAAAGCTAGGAGCACTCTCACAGTGACTGGAGTTTGGACATCTGAGTGACCCAGTCTGGGAAGTCCACAGCTCGAAGAAATATGAGGTCCCTGCAGGGAGGGCGGCGAGGGAGCATGAGAAGGGAAGAGGGACCTTGAAGTGTGCTGGTGGTGTGTGCGCACGAGCTGGATTGGCCGGCCTAAGACGAGCAAGAATTTGCAGCAGAACACCTATCTCGGTGCAGAGCCGATCGCACGCACATGCGCATGTGTTGTGCTCAGCTTACAGTGTAGTGAGGGCAGTCAAGTATCGAATCTCCCGGGGTATCTCCCCTGTCACATTGCTAAGACCAATGAGTGATCTGCAAGCCGTGCCCATGTATGTAAACAGCACATGGCAAAGTCAGTAGGTGAACTTGTCACCTGACAGCCGGGTCAAATGGCGACAGATAAATAACAAGGAACCTTTGGAAAGAAAACATTTGTGATGTGACAGCACTTCGAGTGTCAAGGGAGCCACTTCTGGGTGCTCTCAGAGCAGTGCTCTCAGAGCATACCATTTTTTAGGCTCCTCGAAACAAGAGTGACTTCTGGGTGGGTGCTCTGAAAGTAGACTCACAGGTGTTGGAGGTGGTGGAGGTGGGAGAGCAGTGCAAAGGAGGTCAGCTCCCCTGTGAATTCCGACAACCCAGACAGCCGCCTGGTGGTGGCGGTGAGGTGAGGTGAGGTGAGGTGAGGTGAGGTGAGGTGAGGCAGTGGGACGTGACAGACGGGAGGAGGTGGCGGACAGTGAGAGAGCTAGAAACACAACAGAGCATGCAGCACCGTGAGCCGTAACTGTAAGAGGGAAGGCAGCTGCCGCGGAACTCCTGGATAGTTGTTGCTGCAAGGCGTTCAGTAAGCAGAGATCGCCTCGCTACTCTCCATTTCAGGCGAGAATTTTTAGTCAAGGTGAGCATTCTTTTTGCATCAACGCAAGCACCCCCAGCAACTCACCTCCTCCCCTCTTCCCCACCATCCTCGGCCCATGTCTCCCCCCTTCCTCCCTGGGGAAGCATAACCTAGCCCAGGAATAGTGACTACATTCTTTAATTGCCTTTGCTTCGAGTAGATCAAGACTCTGATACTTGACAACGCGACCGAGTTTCCTCGAATCCCCTTCAGCCAATCATTTCAGCGAGGCAGTCGTTTTGATACTACTGGCTCACCAACTGACGTGGACTGGCAGCACTTTGGAGTTCCCAGGACTGCTCCATGAGCCAGGTCGCAGTCACCACCAGGGTCCAGAATCCACATGTCCCGTCAACCTGACGGGTTTCCTCGAATCCCGGTGGGCACGGTGAAATAGGGTGAACTAGGGGGGGGGGGGGGGGGGACCACCCTGGTTCGGACCACGAGTCGGGCTGGCATGGCCCGAGGCACTCGCAGTCAGCGAGGGGCGTGTGGGCTGCTAGGTGAGGGGCGCGCTCACCCAAGGCCCAATGGCAGGTGTGCGGGCTCCTGAAGTAAGGCGGATTCAACGAGCTTCAATTCCGTCAGGTTGACTCAAGTGCGCACGAGACTCTGTCATTCGGCTCGACGCGGCCCGAAAAACGGCCTGGCCTGGTGACGACCGACCGTGTGGTTGCCAGGTCGTGGCTGCTCGAGCCAGAACCAACCCGCCGGGGCAGCTCGTGTGGCAGATTTTCCACAAACACCAACCTGAACCACCCTCTAGCGGAGCCCAGCCGGCCTCAGTTGAGGAGGCTGGCCCGTTCTCATGCCCATGCGGGTGAATTTCCTTGTTTTATGTGACGAGCTTTGATAATGGTGGTGCCGCCGATGCCATTGGAAACTGAATCCGAGCCTTGGAGAAAACCATGCTGGAAAAGAGTTGTGCCGCAGCAGTTTTGAGGATCGAGCAAGAGAGGGATGAACAGAAGGTTGTTGAGAAGCCTTTGAGAAGCCTTCATCAAGTGTCCTCCTCATACATACTCCCCAAGACATTGAGCCCATATGCTTATTCGCCGCCCACTGGGCAGGGTAGGCATGGAGGAAGAAACTGGAGAGTAGGCTTGAGCAAGAGGCGAACACGAACATGTTCGTGTTCGCCCAGGGCGAACATGTCACCTGGGCGAACCGAACAGTGTTTGGTTCGCGGCGAACACTTTCTGAGAAAATGGTGTTCGCCTGTTCGCCTCTAGGGGCGAACACCCCTATGTTCACCCCTATCTTCTCAACTTCTCAACAGCCGTGGGATGGGCGAACTGGGCTTCTAGTTATAGTATGGGCGTCGGTTTCAGCAAGGAGAGATGGTATGGTGTGTGAAGTTGAGTTTTTTCCCTGGTTTCTTCCCAAAAACGCTCTGAACATTAGACGAACACGAACATGTTCATGTTTGGCGCGGCTTGGCTAGCCACGACGAACTGAACACGAACATGTGTGCCCGAACACTTTTGGCCAAATAAAGAAAAGCGTTTGGTTCACCTCGAACGAACAGGTGTTTGCCCTTGCGCTCATGCCTACTGGAGAGGCAGGGCTTACAATAAGTGCAGGGCGGAGAGGGAGGAGAGCCACGAGAGTTGGTCCACAGTGCCGGTGAGCAAGCAGCCGTCTGCTCCCAGGGCGCTGCAGGGAGCGATGCACACAGGCACAGGGATGGGGCACATGCAGGGGGGAGGGGCACATGCAGGGGGATGGGGCATGCGGCACATACAGAGGGATGGGGCATGTGCAGGGGGCAACAGCAAGCTCGATTGATTGAGTGAAAACGGGGGGCATGCAAGGAAGGACAGGCCAGAAGAGCATCACGGATCAGAGGTCACATGTAGTCACTGCGAGAGAGCAGGAGGGGCGGTGAGGGGATGTGTGGGAATGGGAGGTGTGTTACTGGTGATGGGAGAGGAGAGGAGGGTGTGAGACGTACAGGTGGGTAAGGCGGGTGAGAGATGCAAGGGATGGCATGGGGCCCTCCAGGTTGATGCCGTACGTCAGATCGCTGCAGGGAGACAAACAGAGAGGGAGAATTGGGGGGGGACGAGGGGGGGGGGGGGGAGGAGAGGGGAGGAGGTGGCACTCTTGTGGTTAAGTTAAGGGCGTTTTGAATAGTGGGCCTTTTCTCGTCAGCAAGGGGAACCCAACCCGAGGGAGGGGGTAAGGGGGGTGCTGGAAATAAGTAGGTAGAATGATTAGAATGAGGGAGTGTAAGAGGGAGGAAAAGGACATGGTGTGGCAAGGACGGAGTCACGAGGCAGGTTGCATGAAGAGGGGAGTGAGGATGAACAGGGGCACAAGGGAGGAGCAAGGGGAAAGGAAAACATGGTGCAGGCAGCAAGGATCAAAATTACGGTAATCGTATTATACGGTCCGTATAATACGGTCGTTTTATACGGTGAAATTTCCAAAAATACGGCGTATTTTTTAAAGACTTGTTTTGATGCTTTTTTTCTTCTAACAAGAGCGAGCGGCGGTTGGGGTGAGTGAAGGGTGAGTTGAGTACCTCGTTGTGAAGTCTTGGCGTGCTGTGTCGAGTGGGTTGTGGAAAACGGTTGAGATCACGAGGGGTAAGTTGATTGGTTTCGCATCGCGTCGGTTGGGTGTGTCGCGATTGCCAGCGAAAAAGAAATGCGGTGCGCGAAAATCCTAAACGGGCAAAGCGAAACGGGTAAACCTGTGTTTACCGTTCCCCAACTGTTGAAATGTCGCGCCAAGGTTATTTGTACACTTTGCGCTTCGGCGAGTAATGCCAACGAGTTGGCGAAACAGGTAAACTCAACATTCGCCTTCGCCAAATGCCCAAATGTCACGACTCAAGAAAGTCGTGACATTCGCGACTCGGCAAAACGTCACTTTCGTCTGTACGGGTGTGCGAGAAATTTGACTTCGGGAGAAACATGGGTGGGAAAATTGAGGCTTCGATATACACAGACCCGAATTCAAAATTTCGGTCGTAAAATACGACCGCATTTTTGAACCAAACAATAAAAACACACATCCACCGTTTTAAGCCGTTTTTTACGGTCGTATAGTACGATTCCGTATTATACGGTAAAAAATCAATAATTCGGTCGTAATTTTGAGCCTTGGCAGGCAGGATGAGAGGGAGAGGGAGAGGGAGGGAGAGGGTAGCGGGGACGGACAGGTATTGAAGGGTGGTGAGGTCAGTGATGGCAGCAGGAATGGCGCCGGTGGGAGGAGGATCCATGGGCGTTGGAGTCCCTGCCAGGGCATACGTGCACACACACACGTGCATGCATACACACACGTGCATGCATACACACACGTGCATGCATACACACACGTGCATGCATACACACACGTGCATGCATACACACACGTGCATGCATACACACACGTGCACACACACACGTGCACTCACACACACACACACACTCACACACACACTCACACACGTGCACTCACACACGTGCACTCAAACACATGCACTCACACACATGCACTCACACACACACACACACACTCACACACTCACACACGTGCACTCACACCAAGGTAGAAAAAAGCGATTGTCGAAAAATACGATTGTTTTTTTCAATGGTTTTTTACGGTATCTATTGGGAAAAAAACGTCGTTTTTTTGTTAGACAAAAAAAACTCTTCAACTTCAAAGATGTTGTTCTGATCACAAAAGCACTTCTAAGAATCTTCCGCTGCATCATCAGCACTTCTAACAGCCCCCTGGTTCTTCTCACCAGTCAATCCCCTTGTTTCAGCAGCAGTTTTGGTCTTTTTACTGAAAAAAACGAAGGTTTTTTTGCACCAAAAGTAAATATTTTCAAAAACCGTTTTTTATCGTTTTTTACGATCGTTTCTTACGATACGGTATTTTACGATAAAAAATTGAAAAAAACGTCGTTTTTTTGCACCTTGACTCACACACGTGCACTCACACACATGGACTCACACACACACACACACACACACACACACACACACACACACGTGCACTCACACACGTGCACTCACACACATGCACTCACACACATGCACTCACACACACACACATACATACACTCACATACACTCACACACGTACACTCTCACACACACGTGCATGCATACACACGCACATGCACTCACAGGCGCACGCACATGCCACACATATGCACCGGCACTCGGACATGCACACTCTCATGTGCGCACGCACACACATGTGCGCGCGCGCCGACACACACACACACACACACACACACACACACACACACACACACACACACACACACACACACACACACACATGCACACGCATACACATCCACGTGCAGCAATGCATACATATCCGCATGCAGCCATGCATACACATACGCGTGCAGCCATGCATACACATCCGCGTGCAGCCATGCATACACATCCGCGTGCAGCCATGCATACACATCCGCGTGCAGCCATGCATACACATCCGCGTGCAGCCATGCATACACATCCGCGTGCAGCCATGCATACACATCCACGTGCAGCCATGCATACACATCCACGTGCAGCCATGCATACACATCTACGTGCAGCCATGCATACACATCCATGTGCAGCCATGCATACACATCCATGTGCAGCAATGCATACACATCCATGTGCAGCCATGCATACACATCCATGTGCAGCCATGCATACACATCCATGTGCAGCCATGCATACACATCCACGTGCAGCCATGCATACACATCCATGTGCAGCCATGCATACACATCCACGTGCAGCCATGCACACACATCCATGTGCAGCCATGCATACACATCCATGTGCAGCCATGCATACACATCCACGTGCACATTGAAGAAAAGGAACATCACATCATTCAGCCTCTCAGCTGTCCAACCAACGGTAGTTCTCCTTCGTGTTTCCAGACCCCGGGCACTGGATGTTTGGATTTCGCGTTCAATAACCACGCCTTCAGTACACGTGCGGGTTCAAGGAGGAGGTGCTCAGTGCTGTGCAAGATCCAGTGCTCCCAGGGGGTTTAATCCTGTGACGCACACTGCAGATACATTTTCCCCTTCGGACCGCTCGTGCACGACTCACAGGGCAAGGACGGCCCCGTTGTGACTCACAGGGCAAGGACGAGATCCTTAGGGCGGTACGTGAGTGACTCACAGGGAAAGGACGAGACCCTTAGGGCGATACGTGAGTGACTCACAGGGCAAGGACGAGCCCGTCGGGGCTGCAGGTGACGCCAGCCCACGCAGAGCACGCCGTGGTGGCGTTTCTATTGCCCGCCCACGCGCCCCCCCACCCCTCCTGCAGCTGCACCAGCACGCGCACTGCGCACACGGGGGGGAAACGGGGTGATTGGGAGAGTTGAGTGGGAAGGAGAGTATAGGGCAATAGGGACGAAGAATGGGGCCACTGGTGATCCAAAATGGGTGCCCTAATGGGGAGTTAGTGTAACGATCCCCTGCGCCAATATAACACCCTCGTTTTGACCCAGCGGGTGGTGAGGTGTCATACTGGAATCAGAACCTAGCGTCCAAATCCTGGGTGGTCCACATTTTCCGCCTGTGGCGAGAAGTACGATGTGGTTACCAGACTTGAACCCAGCGAACGATCCTCCGCTGGCCTGAGCAACCAGCAAAATCGCTGCTACATCACAAAAATGCGTGTGTCTAAAAATCATCTGACATTCGCGGCAGCCTATCGTACGTTTGACAAGCGTTTGACAAACGTACAGGGAAACTCTAAAAAACGTTTGCCTTTGGCGGAATGTTTTCGAGTCACATTATGAATGTTTGCTCCTAACTATTTCTTGCTTGTGCGCAGGATTAGGGTTCCGGGCCTAACAGATAGTCGAGCATGTCTCTTCGCGTGGGAGCAGATAGCGAGAAATTTGATTCTCTCCAAGAATTCCTCGTGTAGGCTTTTGTGTACCATTTGTTACATTCATGACATTTGCACTTATGTTTCCTTGAATATGATGATGTAATTTTCTCTATGAAAATAGTGTTTCCAAGAGTCATGTTTAACCATTTGAAGGAAATTTTACACCTATTATATTCTTACAACGCCTAAAAAGAACATAGTCAGGGAACAATTTCATGTTTACAAAAGTCACAATACGTCAAAGTTCTCTACGTTCGCTAGACCTCACCAAACGAATCTATTAAGAAGGCTCACTTCATCGTCCTCACATGAGGGAACAATGTGTACGAGACTGAGAATGCAGTCGACATCAATCACTGCAAAATCATCCTCGCCCTCTGTGGGTAGAAGGCGCTTGCATCCCGTTGACGGGCATAGTCGCTTGTCCTCGGTGTGATACTCCACGTATGCTCCGCGCCTCAGCTCCCCATCTTTGTTGTAGTGAAACAGGACAAGACAACGGTCGTACCAGGGGGACCCCTTCCCTGCAGGGTTGATTGCAACAGATGAGAAGTTCTTCTCGCCCGGGCTAGCCTTGACAAACTGCCCCCTTGACGTCCATTCCATCTTGTCGTGGGGCGGAATCGCAAGTGCCGTGTGCACCTGAAACCACGAGCATGAACCAAGAAAATGTGAAACCAGCGAAAGAGGCGGTGGAGAGCATAGCGAAAGGGGGAAATTGGCCAAGGGCTGGAGTGGGTGGAAAAGCATTTTGGAGAGGAGGAAGGGGGGCTGGAGTGGGTGGAAAGCATTTTGGAGAGGGGGAAGGGGGGCTGGAGTGGGTGGAAAGCATGCAGGAGAGGGGGAAGGGGGGTCTGGAGTGGGTGGAAAGCATGCAGGAGAGTGGGAAGGGGGGCTGGAGTGAGTGGAAAAGCATTTTGGAGAGGGGGAAGGGGGGCTGGAGTGGGTGGAAAGCATTTTGGAGAGGGGGAAGGGGGGCTGGAGTGGGTGGAAAGCATGCAGGAGAGGGGGAAGGGGGGCTGGAGTGGGTGGAAAGCATGCAGGAGAGGGGGAAGGGGGGCTGGAGTGAGTGGAAAGCATGCAGGAGAGGGGGAAGGAGGGCTGGAGTGGGTGGAAAGCATGCAGGAGAGGGGGAAGGGGGGCTATAGTGGGTGGAAAGCATGCAGGAGAGGGGGAAGGGGGGCTGGAGTGGGTGGAAAGCATGCAGGAGAGGGGGAAGCGCGGCTGGAGTGAGTGGAAAGCATTTTGGAGAGGGGGAAGGGGGGCTGGAGTGGGTGGAAAGCATGCAGGAGAGGGGGAAGGGGGGCTGGAGTGAGTGGAAAGCATGCAGGAGAGGGGGAAGGGGGGCTGGAGTGGGTGGAAAGCATGCAGGAGAGGGGGAAGGGGGGTCTGGAGTGGGTGGAAAGCATGCAGGAGAGTGGGAAGGGGGGCTGGAGTGAGTGGAAAGCATGCAGGAGAGTGGGAAGCGGGGCTGGAGTGAGTGGAAAGCATGCAGGAGAGGGGGAAGGGGGGCTGGAGTGAGTGGAAAGCATGCAGGAGAGGGGGAAGGGGGGCTGGAGTGAGTGGAAAGCATGCAGGAGAGGGGGAAGGGGGGCTGGAGTGGGTGGAAAGCATGCAGGAGAGGGGGAAACGGAGCTGGAGTGAGTGGAAAGCATGCAGGAGAGGGGGAAGCGGGGCTGGAGTGAGTGGAAAGCATGCAGGAGAGGGGGAAGGGGGGCTGGAGTGAGTGGAAAGCATGCAGGAGAGGGGGAAGCGGGGCTGGAGTGAGTGGAAAGCATGCAGGAGAGGGGGAAGGGGGGCTGGAGTGGGTGGATTCGGCGGCAGTGAGAAAAAATGGCATATCCATACGACCGGTTTAGCACCTGCAAAACTGGCGTGTTGATGCCTGCCCGTCTGAGTCACAGAACCATCGCACTCATGGCGGGTTCACCAACAGTCAAGACCTTGCTCCGAAACACTGAGTCGGTGATGTCCCCCAGGACCATCTTCTTGTGGGTCTTAGTAAGTACCCTCCGGCCAGCCAGGCATGCCTTTCACCGTGGAGAGGAGAGGGTTGGTATAGGGAGGGGGAGGGTTTTATGGTGAGTCCTTTTGGAGGGAGGAGGAGGGGGGGGGATAGGGGATGGATGCGAGGTGTAGGCGAAGAAGGGAAAGGCCACGAAGGGGGAATGGGTGTGGGGGAAAGGGGGAGAGGTTGTGGGGACGAAGAAGGTTATGGGGGGGTAGGAATCGATTACTTTGGTTAGGTTGGTCCTAAATGTGATTGCCAACTCATGCAGAGAGCATGGAAACAGAAATGCGGGCAAAGAGACGAGCGAACAGAACGTGGCACAGAGCAGGGCAGACACAGAAGTGAACAAATCAGGGAAGCGGTGAAGGGAACAGAGCGGGGCACAGAGCAGGGCAGACACAGAAGTGAACAAATCAAGTAAACAGTGAAGGGAACAGAGCGGGGCACATAGCAGGGCAGACACAGAAGTGAACAAATCAGGGAAACAGTGAAGGGAACAGAGCGGGGCACATAGCAGGGCAGACACAGAAGTGAACGAATCAGGGAAACAGTGAAGGGAACAGAGCGGGGCACAGAGCAGGGCAGACACAGAAGTGAACAAATCAGGGAAACGGTGAAGGGAACAGAGCAGGGCACAGAGTAGGGCAGACACAGAACGGAACATGGCAGGGTAACAGCGCAGGGAACAGAGCAGGGAAACAGAACAGGGCACCGAGTAGGGGAGACACAGTATGGAACATAGCAGGGTAACAGAGCGGATAACAAAGAAGGGGAAATGACGAGGGGAACAGAGCAGTGTGAGAGCAAGAGAGCCGAGCAGGGAAAAAGAGCAGGGGGGGAGAGCATGAGACCCAAGCAGCGAAACAGAGCAGGAAAGAGCATGAGAACCGAGCAGGGAAACAGGGCACGGGAGAGAGCATGAGAACCGAGCAGGGAAACAGGGCAGGGGAGAGAGCATGAGAACCGAGCTCGGGCAAACTGAACATGGCACAGAGCAGGGCAGACACAGAAGGGAGCATAGCAGGGAAACTGAAGGGAATACAGCAGGGCACAAAGCAGGGCAGACACAGAACGGAACATGGCAGAGGATAACAGTGCAGGGAACAAAGCGGGGAAGACACAGTAGGGAACACAGCTGGGAAACAGAGCAGATAACAAAGAAGGGGAAATGACTAGAGGAACAGAGCACGGGGAGAGAGAAGGAGAACCGAGCAGGGAAACAGAGCAGGGGGAGAGAGCAAGAGAGCCGAGCAGGGAAACAGAGCAGCGGAACAGAGGAGGGGAACCGAGCAAGAGAATAGAGCATGGCATCACTTCAGGAGATCACAGCATGGGATTAAAATAGGGAAACTTAGCAGACGACGGGGTGAAGGGGAACAGAGCAGGTTCGTAAAACTCACCTCTTTCATCGAGGTCTCGTACGTGCTGTCCCCTCCGGCCTCCCGCACGAGTTGCCTAACTACCGCATGCTCCAGGTGTTTCCGGACGATTCGATCTTCAACATTCTTCCAGTTCGTGCCACGTGAAGGACGCTTCACAGTGGTCTTGTGGGAGTGCTCGTAGCAGTTCGACGAGTACTCGGCAGGGATCCCCCTCATACGGATGGTTGATGGGAGGTGAACGAGAAGATGAATCTTAACAATTTTCCACTTTAACTTCTGCTTAGGGAAAGCGACACGAAGAGCCTTCACCATCCTGGAGAAAATTTAGACACAAGGCATGCAGTTAAGAGGGGGAATGCAGGCCGGGAAGGGAGAAACGGGATGCGGGAGGGGGAGTGAGGAAGCAGACAGCGAAAACAGAAACACGGAAGGAGGGAGCAAGGAGGTGGGTTATGGAGGGACAACGATGCAGTGCAAAGGGAGAAGATGGGCCTGGGAAACCACATCACAGATGGACTAATTACTTGATGGTGGTGTCTTTCATCCGTTCCAGAGATTCGTCGGTGTGGTACTCAGCGCGGATGAACTCCTTGTACCACTCGACCATCTTGACAATGGCCGTGCGGATATCTTCTCATCCTGGGAGGTTGATGATGAGGGCCAGGACCTGCATCATCGCCCGATGCTCTGCAGCTGAAAAGCAGGCAGTGGATGTGAAGTAGGCCCACGCCGAAGGAAGACGTAGCACGGAAGCTGGTGTGGCCTCCTTCAAAATCTTGTATCGCCTAGGCGTGAACAACAGTTAGTCAGAGCACGGAAAGCAAGCACGGAGGGGAGTAGCATGAATTAGGGCGCGGAAAGCAAGCACGGAGGGGAGTAGTATGAAGCAGGGCGCGGAAAGCAAGCACGGAGGGGAGTAGCATAAAGCAGGGCGCGGAACAACTCACTCCAGAAGAATCTTCCGTTCCCTCGGGGTCAGCTTCTTCACCAGGCACTTCATGGCATGCAGCCATATGCCCTGCTCCCAGATGTGCATGATGTCCGGGGGCATAGCAAGGTACGTGTTGCCCCAGAGAGTTTTTGCGAATTCCCAGTCCCACAAAAGGCTCTGCGTCGGGGGTCAAGGACACAAACTCACTATGGCGGGTCAGGATAATAAATACGAACTGCAAGATGCAGATCGGAGTAGGTTTTCGGGCACACTAGCCACAGCAGTATATGGTGGATACGGAGGGAAACCATATGAGAACCACAAGGATGCACGCGGAGCAAGCTGGGCAAGGCGCACCTTCACAAAGTGTGCAGAGGACTTCTTCGTCACCGCCTTCAGCTCCTTTTTGGTCTTCGCGGCTTTCATCTCCTTGTGAAAATCCTTTTGGCCCTTGACAGTTCTAAGGACAATGGTGTCTTCCTGCTTCTTTTTGGTTTTCGCAGATTCCTTCTGACCCTCGACATTTCTGGGGACAATGGTCTCGTCCTGCTCATCCAGGCGCTTCTTATCAGTTGGCTGTTGAGTCAACTCAAAGTTCATCTCATCCAGGCCCTCCTTTTCAGCCAAGCACAACGAGCACGGATGGTGTGAGTTGCATGCCATCGTACAGGTGATCTTAGAAGACTCCGGGTGATCGGCCACCCATGAATAAAGGAGCGTGAATGCTCTATACTGCACGCCGGCACTGTCTTCCACCATCACACCGCCCCTGCACAGCCGCCAGGATGAGGGGTAAAGCAGGGGGGGGTATGGCGAGGATGGGAGACCATGTTAGATATGTCACTGATGGTGTGAGCATGGGTTGCTGTAAGCAAGCAGATGAAGGACGGTTAGGAGGAGGGGGACAGCAAGCAGGGATGGTTTCAACGGCAGGAGACGGTGGTACAGGAGGAACCCGAATGGTATTAGGTGAAGCATGGTGGTTGGGAGCAGAGTACTTTTGATTGAATCCGGCGTCGTGGCACGCATGCGAAAGAAGAACAGAGGAGAAGGGGGGTCAAAAAGGGAGGGGAGTGTGGATTAGACAGGCAATGAAAATAAGTAGGGTAGTGTGGTGGATTCTGGAGAGTACAAGGGATGCGCGCCTTTGGGCGAGAGTAGCAGTGTCTCACCCTGAAAGATGTGAAGCCGCCTTTAAATCTCGAATCATGATCTCTGCAGCGTCCTGGAACACTTGAACCTTCTCTTCTGGCGAGAGGTCAGCTGGGATGTTAGGCAGGAGCCCGAGAAGCTCAGTGCCTCCTTCAAGCCACCTAGCCCATTCAGGAATGTTCCCAAAGGACGACAGAAATGGGTGGGCAGATTGGCGCCCGTTGTACGATAGATTGGTCTGGTCTGAGAACAAAATGAGAGCTATAACTATGCCAAACTTCCGCACCCTTTCCTGCCACAGTGATGATAAAGGGAAGGAAAGACGTATTGGATCCTAGGTTTCAATGCTCGTGTCCAACGCGACATTAGATGGCATGGAACTTACCCAAGCCTCGGGCATCCAATCCGTGTTTGCAGGGGTACTGTAGCGGCGAACCCCATCAACCTTCCACTCTTAAGGCATGATGCTGAATCCCTTGACAGCCGACATCTTGTTGAACATGGACTGAAGGAGCTGATGGTGATAAGGATGGCAACAATGATGGAAAACAGAAGCATAGGATTGATGGTTCCATTTGGACTGATGGTTTAGTCGGTCTCAGAAAACACATTCCACTGTGACAAACGTGACCCCGCACGCATGGATGCACTCACAGTTATCGCGTTTCGGCGCTTGAAGGTGAGAAACCCAACCTCATGATCCACTTCGATCTCCTCGACGATCCATTCATTCTCCGCTATAAGGTCAAAGCTGTTCTCGTACTTCTCCAGGTCCCTGTAGCTGTTCCAATCGTCCAGCTGCTTTGGATCTAATTTTGGGTGTCTAACTAACTGTATTGTGTCGTTTATCGCCCCGTTGGTTAGACCGTGAGATCGTGCCAAAATGCATATTTCCGCCTTAACATCAAGAATTTCCTCTGTAGGAGCTTCTTCCACCACGAGTGTGGTGCTGCACGTACGAACCGCATCAGGAACTCGCTCTGCCGGCTGCGGGTGCTGCTCTACTGCGTTCGGAAGTGCCGCTATAGGAATTGAATGCGCTGGCGCGGGAAGGGTGGCTGTTGCTAACGGAACAAAGGTATACTGCTTCTCCACGCCACGGTCTAGCTTCTTACGTTTAGCATCCTCTTCAGCCTTGCGTTTTTGAGCCCGCTTGATGGCTACTTACGTATTGATAGCACTACACGCGCTTATTGCAGAACTCACAAGCCTGAGCCTCCATCGAGCAGATCTGTCCGTAAGACTGAAAGGATGTTTGGCACACCAGTTTGATATGTGAATGCCAACACTGCACAAGAATGAGATAGCGCCTGTCGAATGGACGATAGTTTACGAGGGAAGGGTTGGGCGCGAATACGAATTGGCGATCTGAGTCTGAACACCTGTTTCCATTGACCCTGATTGGCGATTGGTTATCGGGTGTCGGTAGTTGGTATGCAATTGGTTAGGGTTTGTGGCGTTCTGCTCAAATTTAGGTCACCCAGTTTGTTGGTGCGCGACCACGCGCAGTTGGGCGAGTGGGCCATGCGACTCTCATACTCCGCATATTGTAACTGTTGTCGCGTACAAAAACAGCTCTCTTGTTGCAGCAACCTGACGAAGTTTTGTACCGAGCTGGGAACATTTCCACATGCAACATGGACCTGACATCAATTTCGCATACACGCCAATTGTGTCAGAAATACACAAGCCGCTCGAATGTCATTGGAGCAGAGAATCCTGTCAGACTTCTCCAAACTGTTCACCATGTTGACAAGATATCACGAGCACGCTATTCGCTGACGACGTATTAAGAGCAGGGATTTTGGCACAAAGTTGACCAGCGAAAAGCAAGGGCATGTGGGTCCTACTTCAGGAACTACAGTACCTGCTTCGACTTTTCGTTGAGCTGCCTGGGCAACGGAATTTCGACCCTGTGAGTTTACTATCTCAAGGTATGGAGGAGAAGGGCATACCCAAGTTATCGCGATGTCGTTTCCAGCACATGAGCACGCCATCCCCGTTTGGGGGGGGGTGGCTTGAAATCAAGCCCTCAGATTACTGCACGTTGAGAAACGAGCAGTGGATTAGTGGCACGGTTATTGAGTGGCTATCATCGTGAGTAGCTTAAAACGCAAAGGTAATAGTCATGGCGGCACCTTGATCAAATTTACTCACGCGCTACCGCGAGTTTCCACATTTCCATGGCGTTCCCGCAGGATGTTACACTATGAGAACGGACTCAAAAATGTTGAGTGGCTTTGCACATCGCCGTATTTCTGGACACTCGTCGCGCGGCCGGGGTCTAAGAGAATCACTAGGCTGGCATATGGCCTCGACATCTTATCGTTTAAACACGTGCTTGTTCCGATTAACAAGGAGTAAGTGCTCGGGCGATTGTTTGAAGGATTCATACGTTCAAGGTTGCAGCAATCTAATGATCTTTGAATGATTCCAAAATGCAGTGCGCACTGGAGCCTTGGAGTCATCGAAATCAACCATGCTCCAGGATCTCTCATCCCGATCAAGTGTGTATTGTGGCATGCGGACTCATATGCAAGTCACGTCGACATCGATGGTCTATTAAAAAAGTGAGCTATTCGTGATGCTTATGAAACTTGTGTATTGCGGACCGATCCTAACTACATGTACGTCCCAATGCGCAGATGTTTGATGACAAACGTCATGAAGCGCTACGCATGGGTCACGGAGACAGAGGCAAAATCGTGGGCTGACGCGATCCATTTACACGTCATTGAGGTACGTGCACGGGATACCCGGTTGTGCATGGACGGGCGTGGGATGCGCGAATGGGAATAGGGAGTGGGAGGGATGGTGGAGCATGGATAGGCGCGCGATGCGCGGATGGGTAAGGGAGTGGGAGGGACGGCGGTGCATGGACAGGCGTAAAATGCGCGGATGGGTAAGGGAGTGGGAGGGACGGCGGTGCATGGACAGGTGTGAAATGCGCGTATGGGTAAGGAGGTAGGAGAGTAGGCTATGCATGGACAGGCGTGGGATGCGCGGATGAGTAGGGAGTGGGAAAGACGGCTATGCATGGACAGGCGTAGGATGCGCGAATGGGAATGGGGAGTGGGAGGGACAGTGGAGCATGGACAGGCGCGCGATGTGCGCATGGGTAAGGGAGTGGGAGGGACGGCGGTGCATGGACAGGCGTGGGATGCGCGGATGGGTAAGGGGGTAGGAGGGTAGGCTATGCATGGACAGGCGTGGGATGCGCGGATGAGTAGGGAGTGGGAAAGACGGCTATGCATGGACAGGCGTGGGATGCGCGAATGGTAATGGGGAGTGGGAGGGACAGTGGAGCATGAACACGCGCGCGATGTGCGCATGGATAAGGGAGTGGGAGGGACGGCGGTGCATGGACAGGCGTGGGATGCGCGGATGGGTAAGGGGGTAGGAGAGTAGGCTATGCATGGACAGACGTGGGATGCGCGGATGAGTAGGGAGTGGGAGAGACGGCTATGCATGGACAGGCGTGGGATGCGCGAATGGGAATGGGGAGTGGGAGGGACGGTGAAGCATGGACAGGCGCGCGATGTGCGGATGGGTAAGGGAGTGGGAGGGACGGCGGTGCATGGACAGGCGTGGGATTATGCATAATACAAGCACCATCCACTCCGAGTGCGCTATGCAGGTGCGTCAGCAAGACAACGAGAACGACTGTGGCGTTTTTGTGATGCGTGTCATTCATACGCTTGTCGAGACCAAGTTCGACAGATTGAATGCGTGTGACTTGGCCGGGACGCCAGGACAGTGGAGGCGCCAGTATCGTGACGATTTGGCTAGGTGGTCCTGTGTCTATCACAATGCATGTGGGTCGATCCAGGCTGATTGATGCCATTAAGCCTGCTTGGTGTTGGTTAGTGACATGCATTTGCACCTGAGAATCTGTTGCTTCGTACTGCTCGACGCTTGATGGAAACTGACATGACAGTACGGTAACTGCTTTGCATGGTGTGTTAAGCTCTAAGCCGACCACTACATGGTGTTAGTCAGGACACTCAGAAACACAACATAGTGGTTGGGGTCTTGCTGAACTTGATGAGTAGTCAGGAACAACCTCCAAGAGGCATGGCAGGCAACCATGTGAGTATTTCACTTTCACATGCACCTCAACGTGAATCGTCCTTCTGCAGCGCCCTAGAAAGGGTGCTATGCATCGGCCCGTGAGCGTAGTAATGTGGACACTATGCAGCTTCTATCATCTCCAAGGCCGTAACATCTACGCGGCAAGCCAGTTGTTGATGTGATCCAAATTGTGCTTGCTCTCACGAATTGCACAATGTTTATTGATGGTTGCTAGGTGTGAACACTGGTATAGTCGTTGTAAGTCACGCCAAGTATTCACCCTAATCTGAGACTGCAAATGCACAGAAGCATACCAGTGTGCGATACGGCGGCCGGACTGACACTGTTAGTTTACGCGTGCAGGATGATTAGTTTGAAGCAACCTGTGAGCACCTTGTTTTGAAGGGAAACTTTGTGAACCTTTCAACATTTCCCAAAATCGTCATTCCCTTATCGCATCAATCATGTTACATCCCCGCTACCAATAGCCGTGCCACGAAATCAATGTTTCAACGCAAACACTCGGGGTATTCTCAAACCGCGATGTCTTGCATCCATCACGGCTCCGAACGCACAAATGTGCGCCGACAACGCGCTGCCAATTTGCTGCAGTCACATCGATTTTATTTTTTGGTGTGCGGCAAGGCTTGGTTCAGTTCCCGTGCTCATGCATGTAATTACTTTCTACTTGACGCACTTATAATTCCGATCAGGCATTGTGGGCGCTAGGGCGTTCTAGCCCAAGTAGTCTGCTGCAATTTAGGATTCGAAGCATTGGCTCATTGACAGCGCGTTCCTTGCAACCCCCAGGGCAGCTAAACTGTTGCGCTGCACCAACCCCCACCACCCAACGTGCTGCCACCTGGTAACTCGTTACAGGAACAAGCATCTTCATGCCGATTCTCATGCCGGGAGATGAGACCTCGCTATGCTCCACGTTCGAAGCACCTCGTTCGTCTTGCTGGAAGCCGTTCGGTTCTCGTCACGATACCCCCCTACGGTAGGCACGTCAAGCAACAACGGTAGTAGTACTACCTGGTAGTCAATGTCGATGTTCCCTCTGGCACTCGATGCAAAGTGAGAATATGGCAGTGGTAGCATGTAATAGCCGCCACCTCGCTGTTCTCGTAATAGGCTCATCCAGCTATGGTGCTCCGAGTGGCTCTCGTAGGAAGCACATCCTGCTTTGGCGTTGCGATTGGCTCTCGTAGTAGGCTCGTCCTGCTCTGGGAAGGCGGTGATGTTATCTGACGGCGCGTCCACCAAGGGCGCGTTTCGCGGCCGTTGGCGAGTTTCGCGGGCACGTAGTGCGATTGCGCGCTCTTGTTCTGGTAGGCACGTCCAGCTCGCGCGCCGCTGTTCCTTGCGTCTCTAACACGTATTTATGGAAAACTTGATACTTGGGGATGCACAGCAGAATTTTGTAACCGTTAATTGGGCTTGTTTAGCGGAATTGATAGAGAGATGGCAGACATCATCGTTTCTGAACAGGCCAATGCTAGTGTGCTCCTCGGTAGCGCTGGAGCTTTACATCCCTCGGGCGACGTGAAAACCGACGCGGAACAGCAGCTGCACAACAAGATGACGCCTCACCATACCTCCCAGCTAGTTGTGCGGTATCGTCGGAAGAACACACTTCCTGCACGCAATGCCAAGGTGGAATCGGAAGGGGCATCTTCATCGGATAGTGAGCAATCTGAAGAAAAGGCCTACGATGGCAAGGTTAGACGCGGCGGTTCATGCGGGTGGAGGAACGGTCGAAAGTTGAAGCCGTTGGACCAGTGCAAACCTGCTACGGGGAGGAAAGGTACGCAATGAGCTTTTATCCAGCTTCTTCAAGTTTGCATGTCTTAAAGTTGCTCGTTAATAATTTGGATGTGTTCACACCCAATCCAAAGAGGTGCTGCCCTCCTATTAACTGAGCGTATTGTCCTTAATTCATGCGTGTTGTAGGTACCCTCGCTGGAGCCAATAAAAATAAGAAAGAAAGACAATACGCGGCTGGTGCAACAGGAATCGTGCAAGATGTAGATGACAAGGAGCAACTGCCAGAGAAAGGGCATAAGCGTGGGGATGAGCGTGATGGAGAGCGTGAGGGCAGGCGTGAGGGAGGGCTTGAGGGCAGGCGTGAAGGCAGGCGTGAGGGCAGGCGGGAGGGAGAGCGTGAGGCTGAGCGTGAGGGAGAGCGTGAGGGAGAGCGTGAGGGAGAGCGTGATGTGAAGCGTGAGGGAGAGCGAGAGGGAGAGCATGAGGGAGAGCGGGATGTGAAGCGTGAGGGAGACCGTGATGTGAAGCGTGTGGGGGAGCGTGGGGTGAAGCGTGAGGGAGAGCGTGATATGAAGCATGATGCGTCTTCTCCCTCTACTCCAGCATGTGTTCGTGCGGCGGATGCACACAATGTTCGAGGGCATGAGGAGGGTGGGAGGGAGAGCCGCGGCGCTGAGCTAGAAGATCAGAGGGGGGTGTCAGGGAGGGTGAAGGCACGGTCCAGAAATGCTGGAAAGAAGGCCGCTGCTGAGGTCAAATCTTCTGATGGAGAAGATAGTTCTGAGGAGGAATCAGGGAGTTCATCCGGGAGCGAGGAGAAGTATGATGAGGAAGAGGACGAGATTGATGACGCTGAAACTGGGTCCGGGAGTGATGACGACGGTAGGAGAGGGGGGAGGGCGGGAGGAGCGCGCAACCACCGCTATAGCGGAAAGCGTGGTCATGCAACCGGTGGTAAGGCTGGTAGTTGACGTAAACGGCAGAGACGTAGAGAGTGTGCTCAAGGAAAGCGAGCAGATACTGAGGGTTACGCCCGGCGGCGTTGTAAGGAGCGTCCTGTTGTGAGACGGGACGTTGGCTTCTACAATGAGATGAGGACCATGGTGAGCTCGGATGATGCTGGTCCGTCGAATCGTCGGGAGAACGTTCGGATGAAACGGGCAGCAACCAACGATCCGTATGCTGCCCTTGCTTCCACCTCAGGATTGGGAAAGAGAGCATCTAGATTTCAAGATTCGAGTGTGCGTGACAACGCTGGCCAGCAGCATGACAACACACACAATCCAGCCGGTGGTAGTGACGATCCGGCCTGTGGTGGGGGGCTGGGGGCGGAAGATGGTGAGGCGGGTGGTGTTGGAGATTGGTTCAATGATGGCAGGAAAGTTGGACGCTCTGACCCAGCAACTCCACCCCCGTTCGCATCGGCAAGAGGCAATTCCCCGCTCGACGCTAGCGGAGTGCCCATCATTACCTCGAGCAATTCTCCTAATGAATCCATGCAGCAAATCTTCCAGGCATTGCAGGAAGCTAATCGGCAGATTGCCGAGCTAAAGGCCGGTCGTGGACCTTCGGTGGACCGGGGGGGAAGTGGGACGCAAATCCCGCCACTTACCTCGATATCCAGTGAACAACCTGAGCCGCCTGAAACGCCGGGCGCTGTGGCGGAGAGCGCTGTACAAGGCACTCCCATCACCAGGAGGCATGGGATGCCAAACGCGACTAATTTGAAGGTAAGTGCCACCAATTTCTCCTACCGATTGCCACACCTGACTCGCTGGCTTGCTCATTATACGGTTTTGTTTGAACAATGGTGCATTTTCATTCTCTTTCTCCAGTTGTCTAGTTTTTCCCACTCTCTGGTCACATTCCCACTCTCTGGTTTCCTTCTATGCACTGATTCATTCTCATTCCCACCCTCTGGTCCCATTCTCTGCAGTGACTCATTCACATTCCCACTCTCTGGTTTCCTTCTCTGCAGTGATTCATTCTCATCCCACCCTCTGGTCTCATTCTCTGCAGTGACTCCCACTCTCTGGTTTCCTTGTCTGCAGTGATTCATTCTCATCCCACCCTCTGGTCTCATTCTCTGCAGTGACTCCCACTCTCTGGTTTCCTTCTCTGCAGTGATTCATTCTCATCCCACCCTCTAGTCTCATTCTCTGTAGTGACTCCCACTCTCTGGTTTCCTTCTCTGCAGTGATTCATTCTCATCCCACCCTCTGGTCTCATTCTCTGCAGTGACTCCCACTCTGGTTTCCTTCTCTGCAGTGATTCATTCTCATCCCACCCTCAAGGCTCATTCTCTGCAGTGACTCATTCACATTCCCACTCTCTGGTTTCCTTCTATGCACTGATTCATTCTCATTCCCACCCTCTGGTCCCATTCTCTGCAGTGACTTATTCACATTCCCACTCTCTGGTTTCCTTCTCTGCAGTGATTCATTCTCATCGCACCCTCTGGTCTCATTCTCTGCAGTGACTCCCACTCTCTGGTTTCCTTCTCTGCAGTGATTCATTCTCATCCCACCCTCAAGGCTCATTCTCTGCAGTGACTCATTCACATTCCCACTCTCTGGTTTCCTTCTATGCACTGATTCATTCTCATTCCCACCCTCTGGTTCCATTCTCTGCAGTGACTCATTCACATTCCCACTCTCTGGTTTCCTTCTCTGCACTGATTCATTCTCATCCCACCCTCTCGTCTCATTCTCTGCTGTGACTCATTCACATTCCCACTCTCTGGTTTCCTTCTCTACAGTGATTCATTCTCATCCCACCCTCTGGTCTCATTCTCTGCAGCGACTCATTCACATTCCCACTCTCTGGTTTCCTTCTATGCACTGATTCATTCTCATCCCACCCTCTGGTCTCATTCTCTGCTGTGACTCATTCACATTCCCACTCTCTGGTTTCCTTCTCTGCAGTGATTCATTCTCATCCCCACCCTCTGGTCTCATTCTCTGCGGTGACTCCCACTCTCTGGTTTCCTTCTCTGGAGTGACTCATTCACATTCCCACTCTCTGGTTTCCTTCTCTGCAGAGATTAATTCTCATCCCACCCTCTGGTCTCATTCTCTGCAGTGACTCATTCACATTCACACTCTGGTTTCCTTCGCTGCAGTGATTCATTCTCATCCCACCATCTGGTCTCATTACCTGCAGTGACTCATTCACATTCCCACTCTCTGGTTTCCTTCTCTGCAGTGATTCATTCTCATCCCACCCTCTGGTCTCATTCTCAGCAGTGACATATACTCATTCCCAATACCCCACATTCCCATTCTTTGGTTTACCCTACATTCTCATTTTAAACAGCTGTACATGGAAGAAGCAAGGAAGCGCATGTGTATGGAAGCTGAGGACCATCTTGTCACGTTCTACCCAAGCTTTGAGAAGCGGATTCTTGTTTTGCATGAAGTCATTTCTGAGCATTATGTGGCTCCATTGATATTGCTGAAGGAGGCCATGGCGGATAAAACACGGAGGGATGCATTCAAGCGCGTGTATACGCAGTGGAAGAACGAGCGCGGGTTTTACGTCAAACGGACCGTGCTCGAGGGGTTGGGGGTTCCTATGAGTGGCTTGCGGGCAGCGGAAATCCACATCGACACTGAGCTCAAGTAGGATCTCTGGGGGGAGTATGGCCCGAGTGAGTAAACACCTGCCTGACCTTTTCCCCCACCCTCCCCCCCTCCCCCTTGTTTCACCATCTCAGCCCTAGCACCCGTTTCTTGCAACACCCCATATCTGTACTCCATAGCTTGGCGTTTCCTTTACATGGACCGTTGTAGAAACCTGTGATTCGCCAGCCCATCCACCCTCTTCCCTTTTCACACCCCACCCATTGAACCACCTTCGTTCGCCTGTGTTGCAGGTGCCGACGCCCAACTGAGCACATGGGGAAATGCTGAGGTTACTGATCTCCCGTTCGGCAACGAGATCTTCTTCAACGCAGCAATGGACGCCTTTGGTGAATTTGCCATGGGGAACGACATATGCTTGAAGGCGTATCATATTGCCTGGACTATCTTGGTGGTGAGTGGCTTGTGAGGGTCCTTTTACTTGTTTCTCATCCCACACTTTTCTCCTTGGTAAACCCGTGCCATCCCGTGTAAACCTTAAACCCCCGTGTTTCCACCTCTCTCTCAGGTGCTTCTTGAAACCTTGGTATCCACCTGCCCAGGGGAGTTGCGCCCACTCTGGGTTCACGATTTCACTCACGGGCTTACGTTGTTAATATTTTTCACCAATCCCCTCACGTCCATGCAGTACCCATCAGTATCCTTCCCCTCCCGTGTTTCCGAACACTCTTTGGTTTCCTCTTCCTTTCAGAAGCTGCCCCACTCCTCTATCACCTTTCATGCTCACACTCTACCACCATGGCGTACTTCACTGGATGTTGTGCTTGCCCCACATGATTCCGACCTCTCACACTTATCACGCTTGAATCTGTCCATGCTCCCCTATTTTAACAATGCAGATTGACTACGGCTTGTCGAAGGTCACGAAGTCGACGATGAACCTCACAAACTCCCACCGAAAGAACACGCGGTGGGTGGCAAGCATCCGCAGGGCGGTGAAGCGGGCAGTGACGGATCATTTCAGCCAGGTGAACCCTGTCTACGACCCACGGATGAAGGGGTTTAGGTGGGGGAATTTTGGCTTGTTCGTCCATGAGTCGGGGTTCGAGGAGTATAGGCCAAGACCACAACCCCGCAATCCGACAAGGAGGGTGGCGTCAGTGCACGTCTAGAGGAGATGAATGGTGGAATTGCAGAGCTCCGAGCTTGGGGTAAGAGCAGATGTGGGGACAGGGGAACCACAGCAGGGGAGGGAGGAGAGGAACCACAGCAGGGAGGGGAGGAGAGGAACCACAGCAGGGAGGGGAGGAGAGGAACCACAGCAGGGAGGAGAGGAGAGGAACCACAGCAGGGAGGGGAGGAGAGGAACCACAGCAGGGAGGGGAGGAGAGGAACCACAGCAGGGAGGGGAGGAGAGGAACCACAGCAGGGAGGGGAGGAGAGGAACCACAGCAGGGAGGGGAGGAGAGGAACCACAGCAGGGAGGGGAGGAGAGGAACCACAGCAGGGAGGGGAGGAGAGGAACCACAGCAGGGAGGGGAGGAGAGGAACCACAGCAGGGAGGGGAGGAGAGGAACCACAGCAGGGAGGGGAGGAGAGGAACCACAGCAGGGAGGGGAGGAGAGGAACCACAGCAGGGAGGGGAGGAGAGGAACCACAGCAGGGAGGGGAGGAGAGGAACCACAGCAGGGAGGGGAGGAGAGGAACCACAGCAGGGAGGGGAGGAGAGGAACCACAGCAGGGAGGGGAGGAGAGGAACCACAGCAGGGAGGGGAGGAGAGGAACCACAGCAGGGAGGGGAGGAGAGGAACCACAGCAGGGAGGGGAGGAGAGGAACCACAGCAAGGAGGGGAGGAGAGGAACCACAGCAGGGAGGGGAGGAGAGGAACCACAGCAGGGAGGGGAGGAGAGGAACCACAGCAGAGAGGGGAGGAGAGGAACCACAGCAGGGAGGGGAGCAGAGGAACCGCAGTAGGGAAGGGAGGAGAGGAACCACAGCAGGGAGGGGAGCAGGGTAACCACAGCAGGGAAGGGAGGAGAGGAACCACAGCAGGGAGAGGAGCAGGGGAACCACAGCAGGGAGGGGAGGAGAGGAACCACAGCAGGGAGGGTGCAGCGGGGAGGATGCACAGCAGGGAGGATGTAGCGGGGAGTAGCACAGCAGGGAGGATGAAGCAGAGTACGGACCTAGGGTTGATAGTGGGTAGTAGTAGCGCAGGTGTCATTAACCGAGGATGATTAGTAGAGTAGCTAAGAACCAGAGAATAAGTAGGCATCGAATGTGTCGTAAACCTTTTCAAGCTAATATTATGATTTACACGTACATGCCTTCCCTCTTACGGTGTATTTATGGAAAGTGCTAAAGAAACTACCAACAGGGTTTTCCAAACTCCGATTATGTTTATTTATAATACCCCATAAACCCTTTCCAAGATTATTATATGCATATAAAAGTAAATAGCAAACCTTATACAAGTCTAAAATAGAAGCACATAACATGATTTAACCAAGTTATCCCAAACACAATGAGAAGTTCCTCACAACCATTTCCAAACTGTTTAAAAACACTCTGATCATCTGCAAAGCATTTGACATACCATCTGGAAAAAGTTTGATACTTTCTTCTAAAATGGTACCAACCCCTACATCTTCAAATCATCTGCAAAAACACAACAAACACACTTCATGAGAGGTTTTCCGCCACTTGATTTTAGTGATGTAGTAGCACAGCGAAATCTAGGTCCTTGCGCGGGGCGACTTCCTGAAGTTCAAAGCCAACGGGGAGGTTGGAACCAGGGGGGAACGAGAGTAGCGCCTATAGGTTAGTGTTACTAAGGGCATCCGCTGCGCTATAACACCCTCATTGACCCAGTGGGTAGCGAGGTGGTATAGTTGCGCGCATGCACCAGCATGCTAAGCCACGGCACTGGCACCCTCACCGTTGCCAGCGCTACTCACAGTGCGACGGTTGCAGGACGGGGCTGCCGTCCTGCCGACAGCATTGGAGCTGGCAGCGCCGGCGGTTGGCGCGACGGGGAGGCGCCGCATCAGCGTGCGATGAGCAAGAGCCCCAGTTTGAACCGCGGGAGCTGCCAGATGGTGTTGCGGCGGCTTGCGGAGCAGGGAAATTTTTGGATGCGGCGGCGGCAGGGGATATGTGGCACGGAAAGCGCTGCAGCTGGCGGCGGCATTGGCAGAAGGAATGAGAGTTACAATAGCCGAGAGAAGAACGATTGTAACAGCTGCGGCATTTGCAAGGAGGCGCCTCAGTGCCCACCGTGGCAGAGGAGTGGGATTCATTTACTCTTAGTAGGCAAGACATGATGCATGAAGGCCTTGCGATTATTGAAGAACGTACAGGTGCTCTACAAAAATTTGGGGCCAAAAATAAGGAATGCACTTAGCGCGAAGTATGTTCAAAGTACTTCATGGGAACACACTTCATAGTTTAGTATGGGCATTGGATTGAATCCGCAGGGCAAGCTCTAAGTTCATACTTTGAAGATACCTAAAAAGTATTGTTTGTGATTTCCACATTCTATGAAAGAGGATTGTACAGTGTAAGGAAAATTCCATTTCCTCATGCCGCATCCCTGCTTCGCGCGTATGTCAGAATGTTATTCTTATGTTCTAGCCTGTAGTGGGGTGCTCTATAGCGAGTACAACCCTTCTAGGGTTTGCTATTTGTGTCCCCATTTCTGCTAGTTCAACCCTCTTTCTTCTTCTAACTTTTGACATGCTATCAGAGCAGGTCGTGTCAGAATCCCAACCACTAGACCATTGGGATAAAAGGGCTTGTTTCAGTAGCGGGTCAGTGCGCCCACAACCCCCCAGGCAAACGCGCCTGTAACCCCCCCTAGGATCGATCGGGGATCTCACAATGTAGCTCTACTAACACCCCCCCACACTGGGAGGCCCAGGACTGAGCACAGTGGCAACGGCCAACATGTGCATACACCGGGATTCGAACCCGAGACCGCTCTGATACCATGTCAGAATCCCAACCACTAGACCATTGGGATAAAAGGGCTTGTTTCAGTAGCGGGTCAGTGCGCCCATAACCCCCCAGGCAAACGCGCCTGTAACCCCCCCTAGGATCGATCGGGGATCTCACAATGTAGCTCTACTAACAGGTCGATCCCTTTGGATCGATCCTGTGGGTGTGTCCCCACCTCGCTTCCGCTGCTACTTTTTTTTTTTCCTCCCGCCGTGCGCCCCGAGGCGCGCGGCGGTTTTCTGCCCGCCGTGCGCCCCGAGGCGCACGGCGGTTCTTTGCCCGCTGTGCGCCCCGAGGCGCGCGGCGGGCTTCTGCCCTACGTCGCGGCCCCGCCCCGACCGTCGCGGCCCCGCCCTTCGACGCGGCCCCGCTCTACGTCGCGGCCCCGCCCCGGCCCGTCGCCGCCCGTGCGCCTGCCCGGCTCGGCCCCGCCCTTCGTCGCGGCCCCGCCCCGGCCCGTCGCCGCCCGTGCGCCTGCCCGGCTCGGCCCCGCTCTACGTCGCGGCCCCGCCCCGGCCCGTCGCCGCCCGTGCGCCTGCCCGGCTCGGCCCCGCCCTACCTTTGCGGCCCCGCCCTATGTCGCGGCCCCGACCGTCGCGGCCCCGCCCCTCGTCGCGGCATCGGCCCCCCCCCCCCCCCCCCCCCTCCCCCCTTTTCTCCCCTCCCTGCCATTTCCCGTCGCCCGTCGCGGCTCCTTCGGGGGCCGCAAGCGGCCCCCTCAGGTCGCCACGACGGACGATGGGAGGGGCGAGCTGTTGGGTGGCGGGTATGGGGGTGCTCGGTGGGCCTTCCTCCCTTTGCTCCTCCTCCTCCTCCGTCTCCCACTGCTGCAGCTGTCGCTGAGGGGGGTGGTTGTGTGGGAGACTCGGGTTTAGGGTTTAAGGGGGGTGCGTGGGAGTGGAGCTAGGGGTGTATCAGCGGGTGTGTGTTGGGGGAGTTGGATAGTTAGGGAAGCTGCATGGAGGTTGCCGTCGTGTCGTCAGCAGCACCTGTATTCCGGGGGCTTCGCCCGGTAGCCCAGTCGTAGCCAGCTGTGCCAGCCGCCCGTGGGTCCGTTGCTCGTCTGCCGCTACTTTAGCCGCGGGGCCAGTTACTCCAGTAGTCCGGGGGCTTCGCCCGGTAGCCGCTGTGCCAGTGTGCCTCCTGTTGCCCGTGTGTCTGCAGCTTCAGCCGTCGCCTCCCAACTCCTCTCGCTCTCACTCCTCCTCCTCACTTGCCCGTTGTGACCACCACTAGCTTTGCTGATAATTGTGCACTTGAACTTGCTTCTTGAACTTGTGCTCAGAATGTGTGGTGACATTGTGATCCACCCTGAGCTTGTACTGCTTTGCTTGCTCTGCTGATTACACCCCACTTTGGCTATGGGGGTGTGTCAGAATGTTATTCTTATGTTCTAGCCTGTAGTGGGGTGCTCTATAGCGAGTACAACCCTTCTAGGGTTTGCTATTTGTGTCCCCATTTCTGCTAGTTCAACCCTCTTTCTTCTTCTAACTTTTGACAGCGTACACTACTGTTCTCGCCACACTCAGCGCCGTTACCACTCACGATACTCGCCTCGACCATTTCCCACCACCTTGCTCGTCGCAACCCAACCTCACGACTCGGTTGGTAACCCGCGTTCCGGGCCTCCACTTCGACACTTCTCAACCTTAGTCCCAACCTCAGTCCCAACCTCAGTCCCAACCTCAGTCACAGGCCCGTTGCACGTCACCCATAGTTCGTTACCGGTACCGTTACCACAGTGGCCTTTGCTATTTAGCTCTCGCTCATTCCTTCGCTCATTGTATTGTTTTGCAAGAACAGGTGGAGGTGGCGGTAGCTGCCATCCCTGGAATTATTGGTTGGGGTCCTTGTAGGGTTTCAGTAGCTGCACATGGAAAGCATTGTGAAGCTTTCAAGTAGTAGGTAAGCGCAAGCGGGATATAATTGGTGTCACCTGTGCCTCAACGAGAAAAGGACCACAGAAGCGAGGCCGGAGTTTGGATGGGAGGTGAGACATGTTTAAGTTGCGCGTGTCAAGAAGCACCTGGTCTCCGACTGCTACAGAGTGATCACATCGCTCACGATCGGCATACTGCTTCTGGGAGGTCTTCATCGTGGTGAGTCATCGCTGAGTCTTCTCCCATAGCTGCTGCATGGTGGTGACGAAGTCATGTGCGGCTTGGACGTGTGCCACTGTGGTTGGCTGCTGTGGTGTGAGTGGTTCCCGTCCGTAACACGGGAAGAAAGGAGTTTTCCCTGTGGTCGCATGTGATGCGTTGTTATAAGCAAACTCTAGGGTCGGTAACTGTGTGTCCCACTGGCTGACGTCTTCTTTGCAAGCTGTGTGCAGTAACTGTTCAACCACCTGATTGAGTCGCTCTGTCTGTCCGTCAGTCTGGGGGTGGTATTCCGAAGACATTGCAAGCTTTGTCCCCAACAGTCCCAGGAGCTCCTTCTAGAACTTACTAGTGAATTTTGGGTCTCGGCCTGAGATGAGTGTAGCGGGGATGCCGTGGATGGTGATGATGCGGTCGAAGAAGAGGCGAGCAGTTGCTTCAGCTGTAGCTGTGGCGTTGGTCAGTATGAAGTGACCCATTTTTGAGAACTTATCGATGACTACGAGGATGGAATCGTGCCCCCGTGAGGTCGAAGGAAGTCCTGTGATAAAGTCAAGGCTAACGACCTGCCATGGCTGCTCCAGTATAGGTAGAGGCTGAAGTAACCCTGCTTTTTTCTGCTTGCTACTCTTCATCTGCTGGCACGTGTCGCATGAGGTGACAAACTGCTGCACGTCTGCTGCCATCCCGGGCTAGTAGTAATACTTCGCTATCCCTGCTAACGCCTTGTTGCTCCCGAAATGTCCCGCGTATGGTACGTCGTGAAACTCCTCCAATAGGATCTGCCGTAGCGGGGCGTAATTTGGTACCCACATTTTTCCTGAACCCTTCCTTACAGCTAAGTCTTTCTCCCACTGTACCAGCTTCTTAGTCTGTGCTGTAGCGATCTCTGCGTCCACGGAGTACCCATGTTGGAATAGACCCTTGAGCAGAGGGTTTATCCCGTCAAGCTGGATGCCTGCTACATGTCCGGGGCGGCTCAATACGTCTGCTTTGTTGTGTAGCCCGGGCTTGTAGACGATGTCGTAGTGGAAGTGAGTTTCCAGGAAGTCCACCCACCGCACCTGTCGTCGTGAGAGCGTCGCCTACGACTTCAGGTATTTGAGACTGCAGTTGTCAGTATAGACTGTAGTCTTGGCTCCCTCTAGGTAACACCTCCACGCCTTGAAGGCTATGACTATCGCTAAGGCTTCCTTGTCGGGAATGGGGTAGTTTAGTTTTGCTCCGTGTAGTTTCTTATTGAGATAGGCGATAGGCTGCAAACCGCGTCCGTGATCCTGCATCAGTACTGCTCTGATTGCTTTGTCACTAGCGTCTGCTTCCACCACGTAGTCCTTGTCTGGATCTAGTAGGATGAGTACTGGCGCTGTAGTTAAAACTGCCTGTAGCTGCTCCATGGCTTGCTGATGAGGGGTATCCCATTTGTAGGGCGTATCCTTTTTCAGTAGGTCGGTCGGTGGCGCTGCTATCTTAGCGTACTACCGCACGAACCTGTTGTAGTAGTTGGCGAAGCCTAGGAACTGCTGCAACTCCTTCACGTTCTCCGGTACTTTCCACTTCTTGACGGCTTCGATTTTCCGCGGGTCCACGTTTACGCCCTCGGCACTCACCATGTGCCTAAGAAATTGCACCTTCTTCAGGGCGAAGTCGCTCTTCGACAGCTTCACGTAGAACTTGTTTTTCCGCAGGATCTCGAACACCTTCCGTAGATGCTCCACGTGCTCCTTCATGTTCTTGGAGTAGATGAGAATGTCGTCCAAGTACACCACCACGCACTCGTCCAGCAGGGGTTGTAGGATGTGATTCATCTCCGCCTGAAACGTTGCTGGTGTGTTGCATAGTCCAAATATTCGTAGGAGCCGTATATGGTACGGAACGCCGTCTTGTGAATCGAGTTGTCCGCCATCTTGATCTGCCAGTAACCCGACTGTAGGTCCAGCTTCGAGAAGATTGTTGCACCACGCAGTTGGTCCAGTAAGTCGTCGATGCGCGGAATGGGGTATTTGTTTTTAACTGTCTGTTTGTTCAGTGCACGGTAGTCGATGCACATCCGTAGACTGCCGTCTGGTTTTAGAGTGAAGAGAACTGGTGCACCGTAGGGAGAGGTGGATGGGCGGATCAGTTGTCTGTCCAGTAGATACTCTATCTGCTTCTTCATGTCGGTCAGTTCAGTCGGACTCAGTCGGTATGGTGCACGTGAGACGGGTTTTGCACCTGGTTCCTCCACGATCTCGTGCTTGTGGGTGCGTGCTGGAGGTACGTCTACAGGTAGGTCGTCGGGCATTATATCCTTGTATTGCTCCAAGACCTCCTTTCACTGCTGCAAGTAGCTCTGCGTTCCGCTTCTCCTCCTCTGCTGCTGCCATAACCAGTGCTAGGTAACCCGTGTTACTCTCGTTCACCGTCTGTTTGAACCATGCCAGTGTCGTTTCAGATACGTCCCCTGTATCCGTCCAGCTTCGCAGTGCTATCCGCTTCTCGTTGTTGTAGATGCACACCTTGCTGTTGACCCAATCGATCTCGGGGTTGAACCGCTTCAGAAAATCTCGCCCCAAGATAAAATCTTATCTTTTGATGTTTGTGACTGGTAGTTTGGCTTCCACCTCAACGCACCTATGTGCAGCTGCAGTGATGCTTCGCCGTGGATAGGAAGCTTTGTACCGTCCACCATGGTTGTAAACTTTCAACTTCACCTGTGGGCGACGGGGAGCCTTAACACTGTGCTGCGGGGAGAGAATATTAACTCCACGGAACGCACGACCCTTCTCTACGCTCCGTAGTATTTTGCCCAACTTCTCAGGTACCTGAATAATTTCTAAAGGCTTTTTCTTGGCCTCTAGACCTCCCCTGAATTTTTTGAAGGCTTGTAAACCACGAGGAGCAATATTCTTCGTTAGAGCATCTTTATAGGATACTTTTAACGAATTCTTACTTTTGTGGGTGTTCGACTGGAGTTTCCCGGTCGGTGCAGAGTCTTTTTTCGCGGAGCCTCCATTCGCCTCGGCGATTTCCCCTGATGCCGGCCGGTCGTGACGTTTTAAATTCGCGCCATCATTTTCTCCTTTTTTCACCCGCTCCGAAGTCGCCACGTCATCGCCTTTTCCTGCTTTTCGGATCTTTACGCGATCGCCAGGTCGATCCGCGGCTACTGGCGATTCCCGTTTTTTTACTTCGGGGGTGCTCCACTGTTTCCGTCCCGGAGTGCCGCACGTGCTTTCTTCATTTTGTAGCACGACCAAAACTGATGTCCTGCTGGGCTGCGAAATTCGCATTTTGTCGGCTGCTGCTTCGCGTCGTATTTGTCGATATCCATCGGTTCGGTGAACGTGGGGGGTGCCGATCGCTCCGTGCCGAATGTACGGTTCGGCGTGAAGCGTCGTGTTTCGGGTTGACCTCGAGTCAGCGCGTCGTACCGCTTGGCAACACGCACGATGTCTCTGTAGCTGTTGTAATTCGCCGCAATCACCTGCCGCCGAATCTCCATTTTTTACCATTCGGTGTACGCCTGGATTTTTTCGCCTTCAGTCAGGTCGGTGATGCGGTTGAACAGTAACTCCATCTGTTGCGTGTACTGTGTTACACTACTGTATTGCTTGTGTTGGTGTATCTGCTGCCGCGCCATGTAGGTTGTATCAATTGGTTCGAAACACTCCATTAAATCTGCCCGAAACTGCTGCCACGTTTTCTCCCCGCAGGCTACGTCGATGTAGTAAATCCAATCGAGAGCTAGTCCACATAACAGTGTCCCTGCGAGCCAAATTCTTGCGGCGTCGTGTTGCGGGGCCGAACAGCCAATGGCCTCGAAGTAAATTTCGAGGGTGGCCCACGAATCGCCGGACGTCAGATCCCTTCGCGCTTGGATCGAACGCCTCCGGGAGCCTCGGTCGTGCTGCTTCGAGGTTCGGCGACAGTGGTGCCATTGGTCTGTGAAATGTCGGTATCGCCACTGCTACTAGAGTTGTCGGTGGTGCAGTCGCTGCTGCTGCGGTGGCGAACCCTGGTTGGCTTGTCAGAAAAGCCTCAAGTCGACGAAGCGTCACCTGCGTTTGCTCCATGTCGGTGCGGAGGCTCGCAATGTCGCTCTTAGTCGCGTAGTTGTCCCCTTGGCCCTCCATGCCTGACATCAACGCGTCCAAAAAAACAGAATCGAGGGGGAGCGAAAAACACGGAACCAGTTTAACGTACCCCAAATCAATGTTTGACTGCGTCGCCCCCGTGGTTTTTGAAGACTGGTTTTTTAGCGGTCGAAAGAACTTTGCGTGTAAACGGGCTCTGATTACCAAGTGTGGGGATCTAGGATCGAGCTTAGAAAAGAGAATGAGAATTGAGTCGAATTGAATGATCTTCTGGGTACAACACGAGGCTATATATAGGCTCGACACAAGGCCCTGTCAAATTATAATGTTGTGTAGGCTATAGTGGGATAGCCCATATGGGGTACACATTTCTAGGGTTGCATATTTGTATCACTTCCATTCCTTAGTCAAACATTCTCATTCTACTTTCCTCATGGTATCGAGCAGGTTCCCCCTTGGGAACTGTGCCTAGGGCCCACCACATCGAGTTTCAAAAAAAAAAATTCTCTCCTGCCTGAAGCGCGCTCCGCCTGAGTCGCACTCCGGGCTCTCACGTCGTCGAGCCACCCTAGCGGCCCCCTACGCCCTAGCGGCCCCTTCCCCTAGCGGCCCTGCCGCCCTTCGTTTCGGCCATGCCGCCTTTTAGTGCGGCCCCGCCGCCCGTCACAGCGGCCCCGTCGCCCCGCATCGCGGCCCCGCCGCCCGTCGCTGCGGCCACGCCGCCCTTCTCCTCAGCGGCCCTGCCGCCCTGCTCAGCGGCCCCGCCGCCCTACTCAGAGGCCCCGCCGGGCTTCTCCTCAGCGGCCCCGCCGCCCTACTCAACGGCCCCGCCACCCTACTCAGCGGCCCCACCGCCCTTCTCCTCAGCGGCCCCGCCGCCCTACTCAGTGGCCCCGCCGCCCTACTCAGCGGCCCCGTCGCCCTTCTCCTCAGCGGCCCCGCCGCCCTACTCAGCGGCCCCGACGCCCTTCTCCTCAGCGACCCCGCCGCCCTACTCAGCGGCCCCGCCGCCCTTCTCCTCAGCGGCCCCGCCGCCCTTCTCCTCAGCGGCCCCGCCGCCCTACTCAGCGGCCCCGCCGCCCTTCTCCTTAGCGGCCCCGCCGCCCTGCTCAGAGGCCCCGCCGCCCTACTCAGCGCCCCCACCCCCCTTCCGCAGCGACCTCGCCGCCCTTTCGCAGCGACCTCGCCGCCCTTCTCAGCGGCCCAACCGCCCCTCGCACCAGCGGCCCTGCCGCCCTACACCGCCCGCGCCGCCCGAGCCGCCCGAACTGCCCGAGCTGCCCTAGCCGCCCAAGCCGCCCGGCTCTCCTGAGCCGCGCGAGCTGCTCGGCCAGCCCGAGCTGCTCGGCCAGCCCGAGCCGCCCGAGCCGCCCGAGCCACCCGAGCCGCCTGAGCCGCCCGAGCCGCCTGAGGAGTCGAGCCGCTGGTGCCACGGAGCCGCAGTTGCTGCAGTGCCGTTCGAGCAGCCGTGTTGCCGTGCTGCTGTACCGCTGAGCTGCCCGACCCGCCCTGCCTGGTGAGAGCAGCGCTTCTGTCACTGCACTGCCCCTGTCCTACAGTTGGTACTGCTAGTCCACTATTGTCATGGCTACCCCTAGTGTTCTCGCTTTTGACGCTGAGGGTCGGGCCATTGACTTTGAGGTTTGGGTGGATGACCTGCAGCTTTTCCTACACTGCGATAGGGCAGACGGTCTTTCCCTCTTTGACCTCACCTCTAGTGCTTCCCCTGCCCCTGTTGCCGATGCCGACGCCACTGTTCGCTCCGAGTGGGCCACTCGCGATGCTGCTGCACGTCTTGCTGTGTGTCGCCACCTGCCTACCACTGAGCGTGCGCACTTAAGCCAGTACAAGAGTGCTCAGACCTTGTACGACGCTGTAGTTGCACGCTACTCCTCCCCTGCCACTGCTGCACTGAGCCGCCTCATGCTACCGTACCTCTTTCCTGACCTTGCTTCCTTTCCCACTGTCGCTGACCTCATTACGCACCTCCGCAGTAGTGACACTCGCTACCGCGCCGCGCTTCCTGCTGAGTTCTGCGCCAAGAACCCCCCCCCCCATGTACATCACTCTCTATTATATAGTAACCCCCCTCCCTGACTCCCTTCGTGTAGTCAGGGACCACTTCCTCTCAGTCTATCCCACCAATCTCACTGTTGACCTCCTACAGAAGGCCCTCCTAGCGGCGGAGAAGAGCATAGTCACTGTAGGAGCCTCTCGTGGTGACCCTCGCACCCCCATCTTTGAGGGGTGTTCCCCTTCCCCCCTGTTGCCCTCTGTCGCCTCTGCTGCTGCGGCCGACCTCGTTGGTCTTGAGTCGGTCGGTGCGGCGTCTGCCCCTAGCGGGAGACGCCGCTCTGGCAAGGACAAGGGGGGCAAGGGCGCGGGTGGGCTAGCGGGGGTGGTGGAGGTGGCGGTGGGGGCGGCAGGGGGAGTGGGGGTGGCGGTGGGAGTGGTGGCGCGGGTGGAGGTGGCGGTGGCAGTGGCGGAGGCGGAGGCGGCGTTGGCGTTAGCGGTGGGAGCGGAGGCGGCGGTGGCGGCGGAGGTGGAGGCGGCGGTGGTGGAGGAGGTGGAGCTGGTCGGGGTGGTTCTTCTCAGCGGAGCGGCTCCGGGAGTGATCAGCGCCAGCAGCAGCAGCAGCAGCAGCATTCTCGGGACATCCCCCCTCCTCAGCAGCTCCATGAGTGGTACACACAGCGTCAGCGTGGTGGGGGTTTTGGCCCGTGCACCTACGTCCTTCGCTCCAGCGACCGCGCGGGTGAGGAGTGTGGGGGTGCTCACCCCACCCAGCGCTGCTTTGGCCGCCTGACGGACGCTTGGCGTCAGCAGTTCCCGGAGGCTAGTGACATACCCCGCTGGGGAGAGCTGTCTAGGGCAGGCGTAGCTGTCTTTGATCTTGACTTTGATGCTATCCTTGCTGCCATGTATGCAATGACTATTAGTGATGAGGGTGACTGTTATCGGTGTTTCCTGCCCGGCCCGGGCATTGGTACTGCTGCTCTAGGTACTGGTGAGGCTGCTGCTCTAGGTGCCAGTGCGTCCGGGCCCTCAGGTGCTGGTGAGTCTGCGCTCTCAGGTACCACGTCGGCTTCGGCCTCCCTCACCTTCACACTTCACTCAGGGGCTTCTCGCTCCTTCTTTCGAGACCGCACCACACTCACGCCTCTTGGTCGGCCAGTTGCAGTCTCCCTGGCAGACCCCTCTTGGGGTCCTGTCCTCTCTCACTTCTCTACTGTCCTCCCGTGTCCGGCTGCCCCCTCTGGCACCTTGTCTGGTCTTTACCTCCCCTCGTTCTCTACGAACTTGGTGAGTGGTGCTGACCTACAGGATACAGGGGTTCACCAGTTCACTCCTGCGAGTTAGCGGGTGACCCACTACACGGACGCTCGAACAGGCCGACACCTGGCCACGTTTACACGTCGGCCGGGGTCGAGCCAGTACACACTGACCACTGCGTCTCCTCCAATCACTGAGTCTGGTCAGGTAGCTCCGTCGGGTAAGGTGTTTGCTGCAGCATCCAAGTCTGATCCTGAGTCTGCTCCTTGCTCGTGTCGCCTCCTGTCTCACGAGACTCTCCTCTGGAACCACCGTCTTGGTCACCCCTCCCTGCCCCGTCTCCGAGGCATGGCTTCTCGTGTCCTTGTCTCTGGTCTTCCCTAGTCCCTCCCTCCCCTTCCTTCGGGGCCTAGTCCTTCCTGTGTCCCCTGTGTCGAGGGGCGGCTCCGAGCTGCCCCTCACTCCTCTCAGTTTCCCCCGACAGAGGCCGCACTGCAGACGCTTCACATGGACGTGTGGGGCCTGGCCCGCGTCCGTGGACGGGGTCACGAGCGCTAGTTCCTGCTAGTGGTTGACGACTACTCGCGTTACAGCACAGTCTTCCCCTTGCGCAACAAACGTGATGTCGATGAGGTGTTGATCGACTTGATCCGCGCAGCTCGTCTCCAGCTCAGGAGGAGCTTTGGCTCGGAATTTCCTGTTCTGCGTCTGCACTCTGACCGAGGCGGAGAGTTCTCCTTTGGCCTTCTGCGAGCCTACTGTCGTGTGCGAGGCATCCGCCAGACCTTTACGCTTCCGGACTCTCCACAGCAAAATGGGATTGCTAAGCGCTGCATTGGCATGGTCATGGACGTCGCTCGTACGTCCATGATGCATGCGGCTGCCCCCCATTTTCTGTGGCCGTTTGCGGTTCGATACGCGGCGCATCAGATCAACCTTCACCCCAGGGTCTCCAGGCCGGAGACCTCCCCAGCCTTGCTGTGGACAGGGAAGGTCGGCGATGCGTCTGCGTTCCGTGTCTGGGGATCTCGGGCGTTTGTCCGCGACTTGTCTGCGGACAAGCTATCCCCTCGTGCTGCTTCCTGTGTCTTCCTTGGCTTCCCCCCTGACGCCCCTGGGTGGCAGTACTACCACCGCACCTGTGGTCGTGTTCTGTCCTCCCAGGACGTCACGTTCGACGACTCAGTCCCCTACTACTGCCTCTTACCCTACCGCACTCCTTCCCTCCCCCCGCCACCGCACTTCTTTGTGCCACGTCCCCCCCCAGTAGACCCCCTCCCCCCTCAGGGTCCTGCCCCTTCAGGTGTGTCCCAGGTAGATGCAGTCGAGCCGGTCGAGGTTGCTGGTGACTCTGGTACTGCTGCGGGTGCTGAGCCTTGGGGTGCTGACTCTGGGGGTGCTGAGCGCGGGGGTGCTGAGCTTGGGGGTGCTGAGTCTAGGGGTGCTGAGCCTGGGGGTGCTGAGCCTGGGAGTGCTACGCTTGGGGGTGCTGAGCCTGGGGGTGCTACGACTGGGGGTGCTGAATCTCGGGGTCCTTCGCCTGGGGGTGCTGCGTCTGGAGCTACTGAGCCTGGGGGTGCTGAGCCCGCGGCCACTGGACCTGCTCGTGTGGCGTCTGGCGGTGCTGGGCCTGGTGGTTCTCCGGGTGCTTCGTCTCGGCAGGAGCCACTCTCTCCACAAGAGCCGCGTGAGTGGTTTGCCCGGCGCTTGAGGCGTACTACTGGAGCTGGTGCTTCTTCGGGTGCTGAGGGTGCTGGTGCCGCCGGTCTCGGAGGTGCTAGTCCTGCGAGTGCTTCTGGAGTCAGAGCTGCTGGGGGTGTTGGCGCTGAGGCTACTGCTGTCAGTCTGGACGGCGGTCCTGCTGTAGGTGCAGCTGGTGCTGCTGGAGGTACTGGAGTTGGAGGTGCTGTTGACGCTGGTGCTGCTGCTGGGGGTGCTCGTGCTGTCCCTGCTGTGTCTGGAGTCGCCGCGCGGCCTCAGCCGTACTTTGTTCCGCTCCTTCAGCAGCTTCTTGGTCTTCCTCCTCCCTTAGAGTGTCAACCACCTGTCCAGTCACAGTCAGAGTTACCGCCGGCCTCCCCACAGCCTTCTCCTTCTCCATTCATTGGTCCTACTGGAGGTCTTGCTGAGCGTTGTGAGCCTGCGTCTCGACCTGCGTCGCCTGTTCGTGCTGCTCGCACTAGTGGTCGCAGTTCGCGTTTTGTCCTCCTCCTGTCCCTGGCACGCATCAGATGTCTCTGCGTCCGTCCACTGCTCCTCTGCGTGCCCCTTTGCCCTCTCCTCCTGAGTCTTCTCTTCCTGCGCTTGCCGACCCTGAGTCGGACTCTCTTCGTGCTGTCAGTCCTACTGTCACGCGTCTCCTTGCTACTGTCGTCACTGACCCCTCCTTTGAGTCCACTGCTGCGTCTGCTCTTGTTGCTGAGCTGGTCGACTTTGCTGCTCGCTGTGGTCTAGACTACGCTGCTAGTCTTGTTGCTGAGTCTGCGTCTGTCTGTTCTCCGTCCGTCAGGGGTGAGTGTGCTCTTTGCACGGACGTCCTTGAGGACAGGCAGGAGGAGTTCCAGTGTCTGGCTGCTGCTTCACCTCATCTCGTGTCCACATTGCTTACCCTTGAGGGAGACCCGGATGCACTTGACATCCCGACTCTGCGCTCTTACGCGGAGGCCGTAGAGGGTCCCTACTCCTCTCAGTGGCTGGCACCTATGGATGCAGAGATGGCTTCCTGGAAGTCCACAGGCACCTACGTTGACGCAGTTTCCCCACCTGGGGCGAACATCGTCAGTGGCATGTGGATCTTCAGGTTGAAGCGGCCGCCAGGCTCTCCGCCTGTCTTCAAGGCGTGTTACGTGGCTCGTGGCTTCAGTCAGCGGCACGGAGTTGACTACTTTCAGACCTTCTCTCCCACCCCGAAGATGACCACTCTTCGGGTACTGCTACACATAGCCGCTCAGCGTGACTACGAGCTTCACTCCCTTGACTTCAGCACTGCTTTCCTGCAGGGTAGCCTGCACGAGGAGATCTGGCTGCGCCGTCCACCTGGCTTCACTGGGACTTTCCCTCGTGGCACCCAGTGGAGCCTCCGACGGCCAATCTACAGTATGCGCAAGGCACCGCGCGAGTGGCACGACACACTGAGGACTACACTTGCGGCTCTTGGGTTTGCTCCCTCTACTGCTGACCCGTCGTTGTTTCTACGCACCGACACCTCTTTGTCGCCGTTCTACATCCTCGTGTACGTCGACGACTTGGTCTTTGCCACTGCTGACACTGCTGGACTCGCCCACGTGAAGTCTGAGCTGCAGAAGAGACACACGTGCACAGACCTGGGTGAACTGCGCAGCTACCTTGGCTTGCAGATCACCCAGGACAGAGCACGCCGCACCATTACCCTGACTCAGTCACACATGGTGCAGCAGGTCCTTCTGCGCTTCGACTCCACGTACTCCTTGCCTCAGGCCACTCCTCTGCCTACTCGCCACTCGCTCTTAGCTCTGCCTTCGGATGAGTCCGTAGAGTCGAGTGGCCCGTACCCAGAGCTTGTTGGCTGCCTCATGTACCAAATGACCTGCACACGACCTGACATTGCATACCCTCTTAGCATTCTTGCACGCTATGTTGCTCCTGGGAGACACCGACCAGAGCACATGGCTGCAGCGAAGAGGGTGTTGCGCTACTTGTGCAGTACGTCGGGCATGGGGCTAGTGCGTAGAGGGCAGAGTCCAGTGGTCCTCACTGGGCACGCAGACGCTTCTTGGGCTGACGACCAGGCTACGCAGCGGTCGTCACAGGGTTACACCTTCAGCCTTGGATCCGGCTCTGTTTCGTGGCGGGCTACTCGCTCGTCTTCTGTTCTCGGCTCCAGTTGTGAGGCTGAGATCTACGCCGGCGCCATGGCTGCACAGGAGCTTCGCTGGCTCACCTACCTGCTGACCGACCTTGGAGAGCCGCCTCGTTCTCCTCCAGTCTTGTACGTAGACAACAAGGCCATGCTGGCCTTGTGTCGAGATCAGAGGCTGGAGCACAGAACAAAGCACATTGCTCTTCGCTACTTCCTTGCTTGTGAGCTACAGCAGCGTGGTCAGTTGCGGCTTGCGTACGTGGCCTCTGAGGCCAACACTGCTGATGTTTTCACCAAGGCACTTGCGCCTTGTGATCATCAGCGCTTCTCTACTCAGCTTAATCTTTTGCCTGTCTTTCCTCACTTGCTCACTTGTTGACCTTGCTTGTACCTTCCCCTATATATACACCTGCTCTTGTTTGCTTAGCCTCTTATATATATATATATGTGCTCTTGCATGTGAACTGGCCTTGTGGCCTTGAACTTGTGGTCGAAATGTGTGGTGACTTTGTGATCCACCCTGAGCTTTGCTTTGCTTTGCTTGACTAGTCTTGTGACCCCTTGTTCTGTCAGAACATATATATAGCTGATACTATTGTGTAGGCTATAGTGGGGTATCCCATAGGGGGTACAACTCAGTTAGGGTTTCCTATTTGTACTCACTTCATTCATAGTTCATTCATTCTCGTTCTATTCTCAACATGGTATCGAGCAGGTTCCCCCGCGGGAACTGTGCTTAGGGCCCAGCACCTTCAAAACTTTTTTTTCTGCCCGGAGCGCGCTCTGGGCCCTTGCTCTCTCCTTTTTGGCCTGCCCTGCGGCCCCCTAGACGCCCGCGCGAGCCGCCTTTTGCTGCCCGCGCACCGCCCGTCTCGGCATCTAGCCGCCCGCGCCCGCCCGTTCAGGCACCTAGCCGCCCGCGCGCCACCCGTCCCGGCCCTTAGCCGCCCACGCGCCGCCCGTCAGGGCTCCTAGCCGCTCGCGTGCAGCCCGTTCAGGCCCCTAGCCGCCAGCGCGCCCGCCCGTTTAGGCCCCTAGCCGCCAGCGCGCCGCCCGTTCAGGCCTCTAGCCGCCAGCGCGCCCGCCCGTTCAGGCCCCTAGCCGCCAGCGCGCCGCCCGTTCAGGCCCCTAGCCGCCCGCGCGCCGCCCGTCAGGGCTCCTAGACGCGCACGCGCCGCCCGTTCAGGCCCACAGCCGCCCGCGCGCCGCTTGTCCTGGCCTCTAGCCACCCACGCGCGCCCGTCCCGGCCCCTAGCCGCCCACGCGAGCCCGTCCCGGCCCTTAGCCGCCCTCGAGCGCCCGTCCCGGCCCCTAGCCACCCATGCGCGCCCGTCCCGGCCCCTAGCCGCCCACGCGAGCCCGTCCCGGCCCTTCGCCGCCCTTGAGCGCCCGTCCCGGCCCCTAGCCACCCACGCGCGCCCGTCCCGGCCCCTCACCGCCCGCGCGCCGCCCGACCCGGTCCCGAGCCGCCCTGTGCCGCCCGTCCCGGCCGCGCTCTCCCGTCCCTGCTGCACGACGCTGTCCCGGCCCCCACGCCGCCCGCTAGCCGCCGTGCGACCTGAGCCGCCCGAGCCGTCTCCGCAGCTGAGGAGCCAAGCCGCCCGAGCCGCCTGTGCCGCTGACTGCCCGAGTCGCCCGAGCCGCCCGCGCCGCCCGAGCCGCCCGAGCCGCCCGAGCCGCCCGAGCCGCCTGCACCGCCTGAGGAGCCGAGCCGCTGGTCCTGCGAGGCTGCTGTTGCTGCTGAGCCGTTTGAGCTGCTGTGTTACTGTGCTGCTGTGCTACTGCGCTGCCCGACCCGTCCTGTCTGGTGAGAACGTCTACTGCTGTCATGGCTACCCCTAGTGTCCTCGATTTTGACGCTGAGGGTCGCGCCATTAACTTTGAGGTCTGGGTCGACGACTTGCAGCTGTTCTTGCAGTGGGATAGAGCAGACGGCCTTTCTCTCTTTGACCTCACTTCTGGCGCCTCTCCTGCCCCTGCTGCTGATGCTGATCCCACTGTGCGCTCTCAGTGGGCTACCCGCGATGCTGCTGCACGTCTTGCTGTGCGTCGCCACCTCCCTACCTCTGAGCGCGCGCACTTTAGTTAGTACAAGAGTGCTCAGACCTTGTACGACGCTGTAGTTGCGCGCTACTCTTCCCCTGCCACTGCTGCACTGAGCCGTCTCATTCTTCCCTACCTCTTTCCTGACCTCTCTGCCTTTCCAACTGTCGCTGACCTCATTACGCACCTCCGCACTAGTGACACTCGCTACCGCGCCGCCCTTCCTGCTGAATTCTGCGCCAAGAACCCCCCCCCATGTACATCACTCTCTACTACGTAGTCGCGCGCCTCCCTGACTCTCTTCGCGTAGTCAGGGACCACTTTCTCGCAGTCTGTCCCACCACCCTCACTGTCGACCTCCTCGAGAAGGCCCTCCTCGCGGCGGAAAAGAGCATCGTCGCTGTAGGAGCTTCTCGGGGTGACCCGCGCACCCCCATCTTTGAGGGGTGCTCTCCTCCCCCCCTACTGCTCTCTATTGCCTCTGCTGCTGCTGCCGACCTGCTTGGTCTTGAGTCGGTCGGCGCGGCGTCTGCCCCTAGTGGGCGACGCCGCTCTGGCAAGGGCAAGGGGGGCAAGGGCGCGGGTGGAGCTGGAGGTGGCGGTGGAGATGGCGGTAGAGGCGGCGGAGGGAGTGGGGGTGGCAGCGGGAGTGGTGGAGGGGGTGGTGGTGGTAGTGGTGGCAGCGGCGGCGGAGGCGGCGGAGGTGGCGGCAGCGGTGGTGGTGGCGGCAGCGGTGGCGGTGGAGGCGCTGGAGGAGGCGGAGGAGGAGGCGGTCGTGGCGGAGGGGGTGGAGCTGGTCGGGGTGGTACCCAGCAGCGGAGCGGCGGTGGTGGTGGTCAGCGCCCGCAGCAGCAGCAGCAGCAGCAGCGTTCGCGGGACATCCCTCCGCCCCAGCAGCTCCGTGAGTGGTACGCTCGGCGTCAGAGGGGTGGGGGTGCTGGTCCGTGTGCTTACGTCCTTCGTTCCGGCGACCGCGCGGGTGAGCAGTGTGGGGGTGCCCACCCCACCCAGCGCTGCTTTGGCCGCCTGACGGACGCTTGGCGTCAGCAGTTCCCCGAGGCTAGTGAGATCCCCCGCTGGGATGAGCTTCTTAGGGCTGGTGTAGCGATCTTTGATCTTGACTTTGATGCTATCCTTGCTGCTATGTATGCTGTGACTATTAGTGAGGAGGGTGTCTGTTACCGGTGTTTCCCGCCCGACCCGGGCATTGGTACTGCTGCGCTAGGTGCTTGTGAGCCTGCTGCTCTAGGTGCCAGTGCGTCTGCGCTCTCTGGTACTGGTGAGTCTGCGCTCTCAGGTACTGCGTCGCCTTCGTCCTCCCTCACTTTCACACTAGACTCCGGGGCTTCTCGCTCCTTCTTTCGAGACCGCACCACCCTCACGCCGCTTGGCCGGCCGGTTGCGGTCTCCCTAGCTGACCCCTCTGGGGGTCCTGTCCTCTCTCACTTTTCCACTGTCCTCCCGTGTCCGGCTGCCCCCTCGGGCACCCTGTCTGGTCTGTACCTTCCCTCGGTCTCGACGAACTTGGTGAGTGGTGCGGACCTACAGGATGCGGGGGTTCACCAGTTCACTCCTGCGAGTCAGCGGGTGACCCAATGCACGGACGCACGCACAGGCCGGCACCTGGCCACGTTCTCGCGTCGGCCGGGGTCGAGCCTCTACACCCTGACCACTACGTCTCCTCCTGTCTCTGCGTCTGGTCAGGTAGCTGCATCAGGTCAGGTGTTTGCTGCTGCGTCCCGGTCTGGCCCTAAGTCTGCCCCCTGTTCGTGTCGTCTCCTGTCTCACGAGACCCTCCTGTGGCACCACCGTCTGGGCCACCCCTCCTTGCCCCGTCTTCGGAGCATGGCTTCCCGTGTCCTTGTCTCTGGTCTTCCCCAGTCTCTCCCTCCCCTTCCTTCGGGGCCAGGACCTTCCTGTGTCCCCTGTGTCGAGGGGCGCCTCCGGTGCTGTCACTGAGGTGCTGATCGACTGGATCCGCGAGACTCGTCTGCAGCTCAGGAGGAGCTTCGGCTCGGACTTTCCTGTTCTGCGTCTACACTCGGACAGAGGCAGGGAGTTCTCCTCTCGCCTTCTGCGAGACGACTGTCGTGCACGGGGGATCCGCCAGACCTTCACGCTTCCGGACTCTCCACAGCAAAATGGGATTGCTGAGCGCCGCATTGGCATGGTCATGGATGTCGCTCGTACATCCATGATGCATGCGGCTGCCCCCCATTTTCTGTGGCCGTTTGCGGTCCGGTACGCGGCGCATCAGCTCAACCTTCACCCGAGGGTCTCTCGGCCTGCGATGTCCCCAGTCTTGCTGTGGACGGGGAAGGTTGGCGATGCATCTGCGTTCCGTGTCTGGGGATCTCGGGCGTTTGTCCGCGACTTGTCTGCGGACAAGCTGTCCCCTCGTGCTGCTCCCTGTGTCTTCCTTGGCTTCCCCCCTGACGCTCCAGGGTGGCAGTTCTACCACCCCTCCTCTCGTCGTGTTCTGTCCTCCCAGGATGTCACGTTCGACGAGTCAGTGCCCTTCTACCGCCTCTTCCCCTACCGCACTCCTTCCCTTCCCCCGCCACCGGACTTCCTTGTGCCGGTTCCCCCCCCGGTAGACCCCCTCCCCCCTCAGGTTCCTGCCCCCTCAGGTGTGTCCCTGGTAGACGCAGTTGACCCGGTCGAGGTTACTGGTGACTCTGGTGCTGCCGCGGGTGCTGAGCCTGGGGATGCTGACTCTGGGGGTGCTGTGCGCGGGGGTGCCGAGCCTGGGGGTGCTACTCCGGAGGGTGCTGGGCCTGGGGGTGCTGAGCCGGGGGGTGCTGTGCCTCGAGCTGCTGAGCTAGGGGGTGCTGAGTCTGGGGGTGCTGGGTCTGGAGCTGCTGAGACTGAGGGTGCTACGTCTGGAGCTGCTGAGCCTGGGGGTGCTGCGTCTGGGGCTGCTGAGCCTGGGGTTTCTCCTGGTGCTGCGTCTCGGCGAGAGCCCCTCTCTCCACATGAGCTGCGCGAGTGGTTTGCTCGCCGCTAAAGGCCTACTGCCGGAGCTGGAGCTTCTTCGACCGTCAAGGGTGCTGGTGCCGCCGGTCCCGGAGCTGCTGGGCCTGCAGGCACTACTGGAGCTGGAGCTGCTGGAGGTGTTGGTGCTGAGACTCCAGCTGTCTTTCCTGGAGGTGGTTCTGCTGCTGGTGCTGCTCAAGGTCCTGCCGCTGAGGGTGCTGGTGCTGTCCCTGCTGAGCCTGGAGCTGCCGAGCGGCCTCGGCCGTACTTCGTCCCGCTCCTGCAGCAGGTTCTTGGTCTTTCTCCTCCGGTTGCAGTCACTATTGGAGCCTTCCTCCCCACTGCCTGCTCCCTCTCCTTACACTGGTCCTACTGGAGGTCTTGCTGAGCGTCGTGAGCCTGCGTCTCGTCCCGCGTCGCCTGTTCGTGCTGCTCGCGCTAGTGGTCGCGGTTCGCGTCAGCGTCCTCCTCCTGTCCCTGGCACGCACCGGATGTCTCTGCGTCCGTCCACTGCTCCTCTGCGTGCCCCTTTGCCTTCTCCTCCTGAGTCCTCTCTTCCTGCGCTTGCCGACCCTGAGTCGGACTCTCTTCCTGCTGCCAGTCCTACTATCACGCGTCTCCTTGCTAATGTCGTCACTGACCCCTCTTTTGAGTCCACTGCTGCGTCTGCTCTTGTCGCTGAGCTCGTCGACTTTTCTGCTCGCTGTCGTCTAGACTACGCTGCTAGTCTTGTTGCTGAGTCTGCGTTTGTCTGTCCTCCGTCCGTCGGGGGTGAGTGTGCTCTTGGCACGGACGTCCTAGAAGACAGGCAGGAGGAGTTCCAGTGTCTGGCTGCTGCTTCACCTCATCTCGCGTCTGTACTACTTGCTCCTGAAGGAGACCCGGATGCACTAGACATCCCGACTCCGCGCTCCTACGCGGAGGCCGTAGAGGGTCCCTACTCCTCTCAGTGGCAGGCAGCTATGGATGCAGAGATGGCTTCCTGGAAGTCCACAGGCACCTACGTTGATGCGGTTCCCCCTCCTGGGGCGAACATCGTCAGTGGCATGTGGATCTTCAGGGTGAAGCGGCCGCCAGGCTCTCCACCTGTCTTCAAGGCGCGGTACGTCACTCGTGGCTTCAGTTAGCGGCAGGGAGTTGACTACTTTCAGACCTTCTCTCCCACCCCGAAGATGACCACTCTTCGGGTGCTGCTACACATAGCTGCTCAGCGCGACTACGAGCTTGACTCTCTCGACTTCAGCACTGCGTTCCTGCAGGGTAGCCTGCACGAGGAGATCTGGCTGCGCCGTCCACCTGGCTTCACTGGGACTTTCCCTCGTGGCACCCAGTGGAGCCTCAGGCGGCCAGTCTACGATCTCCGCCAGGCACCGCGTGAGTGGCACGAGACACTGAGGACTACGCTTGCGGCTCTTGGGTTTGCTCCTTCTACTGCTGACCCGTCGCTGTTTCTGCGCACCAACACTTCACTGCCGCCGTTCTACATCCTCGTGTACGTCGACGACTTGGTCTTTGCCACAGCGGACACTGCTGGACTCGCCTACATGAAGTCCGAGCTGCAGAAGAGACACACGTGCACTGACCTGGGTGAACTGCGCAGCTACCTTGGCTTGCAGATCACTCGGGACAAAGCACGCCGCACCATTACCTTGACTCAGTCACACATGGTGCAGCAGGTCCTTCACCGCTTCGACTTCACGTACTCCTCGCCTCAGGCCACTCCTCTGTCTACCCACCACTCGCTCTCAGCTCTGCCTTCGGATGAGTCCGTAGAGTCAAGTGGCCCGTATGCAGAGCTTGTTGGCTGCCTCATGTACCTGATGACCTGCACACGACCTGACCTTGCATACCCTCTTAGCATTCTTGCACGCTATGTTGCTCCTGGGAGACACCGACCAGAGCACATGGCTGCAGCGAAGAGGGTATTGCGCTACCTGTGCAGTACGTCGGGCATGGGGCTAGTGCTTGGAGGGCGGAGTCCAGTGGTCCTTACAGGTCACGCGGACGCTTCTTGGGCTGACGACCAGGCTACACAGCGGTCGTCACTGGGTTACACCTTCAGCCTTGGTTCCGGCTCTGTCTCGTGGCGGGCTACTGGTTCGTCTTCTGTTCTCAGCTCCAGTTGTGAGGCTAAGATCTACGCAGGGGCCATGGCTGCACAGGAGCTTTGCTGGCTCACCTACCTGCTGACTGACCTTGGAGAGCCGCCTCGTTCTCCTCCAGTGTTGTACGTAGACAACAAGGCCATGCTGGCCTTGTGTCGAGAGCAGCGTCTGGAGCACAGAACGAAACACATTGCTCTTCGCTACTTCCTTGCTCGTGAGCTACAGCAGCGTGGACAGTTGCGGCTTGCGTACGTGGCCTCTGAGGCCAACACTGCTGATGTGTTCACCAAGGCACTTGCGCCTTGTGACCATCAGCGCTTCTGCACTCAGCTGGGTCTTGTGCCTGTCTTGCCTCACTTGCTCTCCTCTTGACTTTACTAGTACTGTGACATATATATACCTGCTCTTGCTTGTCTAGCTTTATATATATGTCTGTACTCTTGCATGTGAACTGGCCTTTGGCCTTGCTCTTGTGCTCGGACTGTGTGGTGACTTTGTGATCCACCCTGAGCTTTGCTTTGTCTTGCTTGACTGGTCTTGTGACCCCTTGTTCTCCCCCACTTTGCGTATGGGGGTGTGTCAGAACATATATATAGCTGATACTATTGTGTAGGCTGTAGTGGGGTATCCCATAGGGGGTACAACCCAGTTAGGGTTTCCTATTTGTACTCACTTCATTCATAGTTCATTCATTGTCGTTCTATTCTCAACATGTTCTCCCCCACTTTGCCTATGGGGGTGTGTCAAATTATAATGTTGTGTAGGCTATAGTGGGATAGCCCATATGGGGTACACATTTCTAGGGTTGTATCACTTCCATTTCTTAGTCAAACATTCTCGTTCTACTTTCCTCAGGCCCCGTAACCAGGTGTTACGCGAAGGTTCCGCGGGTCGCGTAGCGTCCTGAACAGATCGTTATCGAATTCGGTAGAAGGCAATTCGGTGGCAAACGAAAAGGCCAGAATTCAGTGCACGCAACCTAGCTCGGTGCTATAACTATAATAAAATATAGGAAAGCACCTAGCCTAGGAAATCAAGTAATTCATGCATGCGAATTGGTGAAAACGAAAGCCTTGTCATATATAAGTTTCGTACTTCAGTAGAACCGCACATCATTTTCCCTTGCCAAACCGAGTCAAAAATACGAAGCTACGACTTTAGGAGAAAATATTCCGCGCAGATACGATGTAAACTGTTGAAAACTCTTGCTGCTGCCAGCGCTCCCAGCACAGAAAAGTGCCAAGCGATACCGCTGTGGGATCATGATCGGTCGTGAAGGATCATGACGAGTCATGTTCGCTCATGCCGGCTCATGTTCGTTCATGTCGGCTCATGCTCGCTCATGTTTGTTTTTCATCGACGAACATTTGTGTTCATGAATATTTTGTGTTTCATGAATGTTCTGTGTCTCATGAATGTCGAATTGTTTTAATGAGTGCTGTTGAGAGTGTCGAGTGTGTTGAGTTTGGGGCTCGATTGTTTGACCGGCCCCGTTGACCATTTTGCGCTGGTCAATAAAAAAGTTCACAAAGTCAGGACACGCGCGTGTGGTCATGTAGGGCCCACGCGTGTGACGCCACTATTTTGATCGTGCACAGTGCGCACGATCGATACAGAACGGAGCGACATGATCGCTCCGTCACGCGGAGGACAACGCACGATCGCGTCAGCGATCGTCTTGTCCTGCACAACCGAGAAATATCTCGGTCGTGATGAGGGGCACGTGGGGCACGCGAGACTTGGGAGACTTTGTAGTTGACTAATGGAATTTTTGCGCTGACTCGGCGAGCAAGAAAATTCGCCAGAAAGTCGCGCTGCTTTGCGTCATTATTTCGACAGAGGTTAAAAACGGTAAAATCCGTAACTGAAAAACGGGAATCTTACACGCGCGTTCATGATCTCACACGAGTAAACATGAATGTTTGCGAGGAGAGTCAGCAGGAGAATTTGGCAGCAGTGCAGGTTGAAGACAGTTATTCTACAGCGGCAAATCAAGCCAAATTCTAAAGCAGTTTTACAACCGTTTTTCAATGACAGCAAAGCAAAGACCTGGACGACAGTTAGACAACTGGTTTGTGTGTTTTCTTTTGTGTACCTAGGACCTCTCTTACATGTGTGCTTGTATTTGCTTTTATCCACAATGCTTTTATGATTTCAAGCTTACAATCTACTACTACGTATTGACGAGAGTAGATACACAACGAAGCACTGCCGAAACTCTGCTCAACCAGACAACTCACTCTACGAGCTAAGCTTGGCATAACTACTCACTTGGTTCACAAGTGATGTTAAGTGTTGCCTAGTTTATATTTGTGGCTTTGAGTTAATCGTTTCCGCACAGTACTTAGAGTTAACAAGGACAGGCCTATCATTGCACATATTCCTTTGCTCTAAGGTTTGAAACAACATATATTCATACCAGATGCTGCGAGTAGCATCAAACTTGTCGAGCATGCTTGTAAGATAGTAAAGACTTGAATCAGTATGAGCTATCCTTTAGATAATGACTGAGAGACGTCGATACGACACAACGTGTCATACATGCTTTTCATTTTGCGTTTTCCACTGCTAGCGCATTCTAAACAATATTACTACCATGCTTACGACTCATGAAATATATTGAATGCGTTCATTATTCAGCACATTACAGCATCGTTAAAGGGTTCACGAAGGTGTACAACATCGAAATGCACCGTTGCGAGCTCGTTGACTTGCAGAGTTGGCAAGTCGCCTCCGAGCTACGTTGGCAGACCGTCGACTAGATGTGCTTGCAAATCACCCCATTGTTGCACTGAAGGCCGACCTGCCTCTTTGCTAGGCTGCTAGCTCTCAAATATATTCCCATTTTACTAGTGAGGCCCATGACAGATTGCACCTTAAACACGCAAGTGGTGAGAGCCACAATGATCGAAATTATCCGTGCCTTCACCTGTAGTTCAGCTCCCACCATTGTAGAATGACCTACTGCATACAGGGCAGCTTTTGCGATAACATTTGCTACTGACTCAAGTCTCTCTCTCTCTCTCTCTCTCTCTCTCTCTCTCTCTCTCTCTCTCTCTCTCTCTCTCTCCCTCCCTCTCTCTCTCTCTCCCTCTCTCTCTCTCTCTCTCTCTCTCTCTCTTTCTCTCTCTCTCTCTCTCTCTCTCTCTCTCTCTCTCTCCCGCTCTCTCCCCCTCCCCCCCCCTCACCCCCCCTCTCTCTTTCTCCTTCCAGCTCGGTTAGGAAAAAGAAACCGATCCACAAAATGAATGAATGACCAATTAGCAATTTTTGAAGAGAATATATGTATAACAATGTTAAGTGGATCTAATCTATCTATGATTCCTATGACAAAGATTATATAGATATTACATATTGAGTTATACTTGTTAATCGTATGCCTAAGGAAAAAAAGAACTCATAACATATATGCTGTCGGATCTTTGCATGCTCAAAGTCCATATACAATTTGTATCTTTTTAAAAACATTATTTTACATATTTTGTTGCTTATTTATCTAGAATGATAAGAATAAATATTGTTATCATCCAACCAAAGCGAAATCCATCCATCTTAACCGCATGTTGTTGCTGTAATTTGGTTGGAAGGTATGAAATTGCACCTATTTGTAACCATTTGTGATACTTGTTAGCGATAGAATTTGGTGTTTAGATGGAAACGGATAGGAACAGAGATGTTACACTGTTTCGACTGCGCTGTACATTCTTCATTCCATCGGATTGTTGTTGCGCATCTTTTCACTTCTCTGCTGATATTTTATATGAGCACGTCATCGTGCAAGTCTTGTGTAATTGGTGTATATTCATTTTCACGGACCTTGTTGGCGATAAGGTCTGTTGTGATTGGTTCTTTATCGCCAACACGCTGGGTTCAACGAAAGCTGGTGCGCTGCTGTACGCCTTGCACAGCTGCGCTGGATTTTTCAACACCCATGCAGCTGCTCAATTGCTGGTTGATGCAGCAATTGCGCCTTACGCAGTTGTGCTGGGTTTGGCAAACCAGCGCAACTGCTCAATTGCTAGGTGACGCAGCAATTGCACATGGCGCTGTTGCGCTCAATTTGGCAACTACACCGCAACTGCAAATTGCGTGCAGGTGCCAACAGCGCAACTGCTGCAGCTGCCAGCAGCGCAATTGCTGCATCAGCCACTGCGCAATTGCTGGAACTGCCCCCAGCGCACCCAGCGGCAGCTTCCCCGACACTTCCGAACTGCCAACTCCAGCACTACGCTAGCGCAATTCTCTCTCCCGTAGCACCACACAACCCAGTTCTCCTTCGTTGCTCTCTCTCCCCCCTCACTTTCGTCATTTTTGTAGTTGCTTCTTAAGTTTACTTCCCCTCCTGGCGTCTATCACTTTCTTTTTTCAGCAGCTTTTTCCTTCGCATACCTCAAGTCCCAGTTTTATACTCCTGGCGCTGTGTCTCCCCACCTTGCCAGTCGCGACTGCTGTAGTTTAGTATTGATTTTTTTTTTTTTGTAGTTTTTTGTTCAGCGTTTCCTATGTTTCTCTCGAAATATGCCCTGCGTTCTAACTCTGCTAACTATCTCTCGTTGCTTCTTAGTCTTGCAGGTGGGCCATTCTATTCATAACAATTCTTACGTGCTAACAGGGCTTGCGTTCTCTGACCGTGTTCTTGCAGGGCTTAGATTCATGCTGGCAGATTCTTAACGTTAAGTCGTTGCGTTCATTGGCTCCCTTGTTTGCTCCTTTTTAATGTCTAACTATGGTTTTTTTTTTTTTTTTTTTTTTTTTTATCGGCGGTGAAGTGTTTGGCGGCTGAAATAGTTGTAGCTATGGTATGCTGCAGTTCTTGCTTTTAGCCGCAACATCAGAAGCTGTGGCAATGGTGTGGTACCTCCAGCTTCGTTTTACTAGTAGAGCTTAGAACGGTGTGCCCCTTCGTATATTCAGTTCTGTATTATAATCAAATAATAAAAAAATCAAATTTTGATTTCTGGTAACGATCATCACAGGTGCAATGTTGGCTACAAGCTGACCAAAAAACTGCATTGTCGGACTAAATGTTAACCATAATGGTTCAAAATGAGCTCTGATTCGGAAAGTACCTAGCTCAGACCATTCCTCTACCAAAATTCGACCTTGCATTTGGCCAATTTTGTCAGAGCATTATAGCTTATGCTTTTGTGCGGGCTGTAGTCGAGTAGCCTATATGAGGTACAACCCAATTAGGGTTAGTACTTGTACCCAACTCTTTCATAGTGCATTCATTCTCGTTCATTTTCACATGGTTTCAGAGCACATATGCTCCTGGCCTGTGGGCCCTACTACTGCTTCCGGTGCTACTCAATCTGTCGCACGCCCCGTGGCGTGCGACCTGTTTGGCGCGCGGCGATTTTCTCTCTGGCGCGCGCCCCGAGGCGCGCGGCCCCGTTCCTTCTAGGCGCGCCACTCCCCGCTACCCCGTCGTGGCGCCCAGGGGAGCCGCGCGCGACCCCTCGCTGCCCCGTCGCGGCCCCATCTAGTCGCGCCGCCCTAGAGGTCGCGTCGCGCCGCCCTCGCGGCCCCGATCCGCCGCCCTAGCGGCCCCGTCATCTACCCCTGCGGCCCCGGCGCCGCCCATCCCGGCCCCGGCTCCGCCCTTCCTGGCCCCGGCGCCACTTCGGCTGGCCCCGTCGCCACTTCGGCTGGCCCCGTCGCCTACCCCGGCGACCCCGACACCGCCCTTCCCGACCCGGCCCCGCCTCTGCTGGCCCCGTCCCCTACCCCTGCGGCCCCGGCGCTACCCTTCCTGGCCCCGAAGCCACCTCTGTTGGCCCCGCGCCGCCCTTCCTGGCCCCGTCGCCGCCTCTACTGGCCCCGTCACCTACCCTGCGGCCCCAGCGCCACCTCTGCTGGCCCCGTTGCCGCTCCACCCGGCCCCGCCGCCGTCCCCAAGCGGCCCCGACGTCACCACCGAGCCGCCGTCGCCACCGAGCCGCTGCCGAGCCGCCGTACCGCCCGAGCCGCTGAGTAGCCGAGCCGCAGTTGCCGCCGTGCCGCCCGAGTTGCCCGAGCCGCCGAGCCGCAGTTGCTGCCGAGCCGCCGTGCCGCCGAGCCGCCGTGCCGCCGAGCCGCCTGAGTCGCTCGCACCGCCGAGTCGCCGAGCCTGCTCTTCCCACCACTGGTGAGCCCCTGCCCTGCTAGCGCACTGCCCGCCGCCTGCTTGCCTGCCTGCCTGCCTTTCGGCCTGCCTGGCTGCTCGCCTTACTACTGCTACTCCTGCTCCTGCTTTTACTGGCGGAGCCTGATGCAGCCCCAGCGACGTCCGCGTGAGTCCCTCACGCCCCAGCAGCTGCGTGAGTGGTATGCTGGTTGGGGTTGTAGGGGTGGCGGCGTTGCTATTGCTACCACTACTGCTGCTACTACTACTAGCGGCGGCCAGATGCAGCTCCAGCGACGCCCACGCGCGTCTCTCATGCCCCAGCAGCTTCGTGAGTGGTACGCTCAAGTGGAGGGTCTCTCAGTTCTGTTCGCTACTCTTACGTGATTCGCACTGGTGCTCGGACTGGTCAGCCTTGTAGGACACCTAGTCACACACAGTCCCGCTGCTTTGCCCATCTTAGCGACGCCTGGCGTACCGAGTTTGGCGACGAGGCTGAGCACCCCGAATGGGTGGAGTTGCTTAGGCAGAGGGTAGATATCTTTGCTCTTGACTATGATGCTATTCTCACTGCCATGTATGCATTGCCTACTAGTGCTGACTGTGCCGGTCACCTGTGCGTACCGCCTGAACCGGGTATAGAGCCTGCTGCTCTAGTTGCTGGTGAGGGTGCTGTTCTAGGTGCTAGTGAGTCTCCTGCTCCAGGTACAGGTGGGGCTGCTGCTCTAGGTGCTAGTGAGTCTGCTTCCTCAGGTGCGGGTGAGTCTGCTCTCTCAGGTACCGCGTCGGCTCCGGCCTCTCACACCTTCACTATTGACTCGAGGGCTTCCCGCTCCTTCTTTCGAGACCGCACCACACTCACGCCGCTTGGTCGGCCAGTTGCAGTCTCTCTGGCAGACCCCTCTGGGGGTCCTGTCCTTGCTCACTTCTCCACTGTCCTCCCGTGTCCGGTGGCCCCCTCTAGCACCCTGTCTGGTCTTTACCTTCCCTCGTTCTCTACGAACTTGGTGAGTGGTGCTGACCTACAGGATGCGGGGGTTCACCAGTTCACTCCAGGGAGTCAGCGGGTGACCCACTGCACGGACGCTCCGACAGGCCGACACCTGGCCACGTTTACACGTCGGCCGGGGTTGAGCCTGTACACGGTGACCACTGCGTCTCCTCCATACACTGCGCTTGGTCAGGCAGCTGCCTCGGGTCAGGTGTTTGCTGCAGCGTCCTGATCCGGTCCTGAGTCTGCCCCCTGCTCGTGTCGTCTCCTGTCTCACGAGACTCTCCTCTAGCACCACCGCCTTGGTCACCCCTCCCTGCTTCCTCTCTAAAGCATGGCCTCCCGTGTCCTTGTCTGTGGTCTTCCCCGGTCCCTCCCTCCCTTTCCTCTGGGGCCTGGCCCTACCTGCGTCCCCTGTGTCGAGGGGTGGCAGCGGGCTGCCCCTCACTCCGCTCAGTTTCCTCCGACACAGGCCCCGCTGTAGACGCTTCACATGGACGTGTGGGACCCGGCCCGCGTCCGTGGATAGGGTCACGAGCGCTACTTCCTACTGGTGGTTGACGACTACTCGTGTTACACCACAGTCTTCCCCTTGTGCAGCAAGGGTGATGTCACTTAGGTGTTGATCGACTCGGTCCGCGCAGCTCATCTCCAGCTCAGGCGGAGCTTTGGCTTGGACTTTCCTGTTCTGCGTCTGCACTCTGACAGAGGCGGAGAGTTCTCTTCTGCCCTTCTGCAAGCTACTGCCGTGCACGAGGCATCCGCCAGACCTTTACGCTTCCAGACTCTCCACAGCAAAATTGGATTGCTGAGCGCCGCATTGGCATGGTCATGGACGTCGCCCGTACGTCCATGATGCATGCAGCTGCCCCCCATTTTCTGTGGCCGTTTGCGGTCCGGTACGCGGCACATCAGATCAACCTTCAGCTCAGGGTCTCCATGCCGGAGACCTCCCCAGCTTTGCTGTGGACGGGGAAGGTTGGCGATGCGTCTGCGTTCCGTGTCTGGGGATCTCGGGCGTTTGTCCGCGACTTGTCTGCGGACTAGCTGTCTCCTCGTGCTGCTCCCTGCGTCTTCCTGGGTTTCCCCCCTAACGCGTCAGGGTTGCAGTTCTACCACCCCACCTCTCGCCGTGTTCTGTCCTCCCACAACGTCACGTTCGACGAGTCGGTCCCCTACTACCGTCTTTTCCCCTACCGCACTCCGTCCCTCCCCCCGCCACCGCTCTTCCTTGTGCCAAGTCCCCCCCCGGTAGACCCCCTCCCCCCTCAGGGTCCTGCCATTTCAGGTGTGTCCCAAGTAGATGCTGTTGAGCGTGTTGAGGTCGCTGGTGACTCTGGTGCTGCTGAGGGTGCTGAGCCTTGGGGTGCTGACTCTGGGGGTGCTGAGCGGGTGGGTGCTACGCCTGGGGGTGCTGAGCCTAGGGGTGCTGAGCCTGGGGGTGCTGAGCCTGGGAGTGCTGAGCCTAGGGTTGCTGAGCGTGGAGGTGCTGAGCGTGGGGATGCTGAGCCTGGGGGTGCTGAGCCTGGGGGTGCTGAGCCTGGGGGTGCTACGCCTGGGGGTGCTACGCCTGGAGGTGCTGAGCCTGGAGGTGCTGAGCCTAAGGGAGCTGGGCCTGCTCGTGTGGCGTCTGGCGATGTTGTGCATGGCAGTTCTCCGGGTGCTTCGTCTCGCCGGGAGCCACTCTCTCCACAAGAGCTGCATGAGTGGTTTGCCCGGCACTGGAGGCGGGCTGCTGGAGCTGGAGGTGCTGCAGGTACTGGAGGTTCCGCTGCTGCTGAGGGTGCTGGTGCCGCGGGTCTCGGCAGTGCTCATACTCGGAGTACTAGAGCTGCTGGGCCTGCGGGTACTTCTGGAGTTGGAGCAGCTGTGGGTGTTGGCGCGGAGGCTACTGCTGTCGGTCCTAGAGGCGGTCCTGCTGGGGGTGCTACTGGTGCTGCTGGAGGTACTGGAGCTGGAGGTGCTGCTGGTGCTTGTGCTGATGCTGGGAGTACTGGTGCTCTCCCTGCTGTGTCTAGAGCTGCCGCGCGGCCTCGGTTGTACTTCGTTCCGCTCCTTCAGCAGGTTCTTGGTCTCCCGCCTTCTACTGGTCCTCCTCCTCCCTTAGAGTGTCCACAGCCTGTCCCCTCACAGTTACAGTTACAACCGGCCTCCCCACTGCCTGCTCTGTCTCCCTACACTGGTCCTACTGGAGGTCTTGCTGAGCGTCGTGAGCCTGTGTCTCGCCCTGCGTCGCCTGTCCGTGCTGCTCGCACTAGTGGTCGTGGTTCGCATCAGCGTCCTCCTGTCCCTGGCACGCACCGGATGTCTCTGCGTCCGTCCACTGCTCCTCTGCGTGCCCCTCTGCCTTCTCCTCCTGAGTCCTCTCTTCCTGCTCTTGCCGACCCGGAGTCGGACTCTCTTCGCGCTGCCAGTCCTACTGTCACGCGTCTGCTTGCTACTGTTGTCACTGACCCTTCCTTTGAGTCTACTGCTGCGTCTGCCCTAGTTGCTGAGCTCGTCGACTTTGCTGCTCGCTGTCGCCTAGACTACGACGCCAGTCTTGTTGCTGAGTCTGAGTCTGTCTGTCCTCCGTCTGTCGAGAGTGAGTGTGCCCTTGGCACGGACGTCCTTGAGGACAGGCAGGAGGAGTTCCAGTGTCTGGCTGCTACTTCACCTCATCTCGTGTCCGCACTGCTTACCCCTGAGGGAGACCCGGATGCACTTGACATCCCGACTCCGCGCTCTTTCGCGGAGGCGATAGAGGCTCCCTAATCCTCTCAGTGGCAGGCAGCTATGGACGCAGAGATGGCTTCCTTGAAGTCCACAGGCACCCACGTTGACGAGGTTCCCCCGCCTGGGGCAAACATTGTCACTGGCATGTGGATTTTCAAGGTGAAGCGCCCGCCGGGTTCTCCGCCTGTCTTCAAGGCGCGTTACGTGGCTCGAGGCTTTAGTCAGCGGCACGGAGTTGACAATTTTTAGACCTTCTCTCCCACCCCGAAGATGACCACTCTTTGGGTACTGCTGCACATAGCTGCTCACCGTGACTATGAGCCGCACTCTCTTGACTTCAGCACTGCTTTCTTGCAGGGCAGCCTGCACGAGGAGATCTGGCTGCGTCGCCTACCTGGCTTCACTGGGTCTTTTCCTCGTGGCATCCAGTGGAGCCTCCGGCGGCCATTCTACGGTCTCCGCCAGGCACCGCGTGAGTGGCACAACACACCGAGGACTACACTTGCGGCTCTTGGGTTTGCTCCCTCTACTACCGACCCGTCGCTGTTTCTCCGCACCGACACTTCTTTGCCGCCGTTCTACATCCTCGTGTACGTCGACGACTTGGTCTTCGCCACTGCTTACACTGCTGGACTCGCCCACGTGAAGTCCAAGCTGCAGAAGTGACACACGTGCACAGACCTGGGTGAACTGCGCAGCTACCTTGGCCTGCAGATCACCCGGGACAGAGCACGCCGCACCATTACCCTGACTCAGTCACACATGGTGCAGCAGGTCCTTCAGCGCTTCGACTTCACGTACTCCTCGCCTCAGGCCACTCCTCTGCCTACTCGCCACTCGCTCTCAGCTTTGCGTTTGGATGAGTCCATAGAGCCGAGTGGCCCGTACCCAGAGCTTGTTGGCTGCCTCATGTACTTGATGACCTGCACACGACTTGACCTTGCATACCCTCTTAGCATCTTGGCACGCTATGTTGCTTCTGGGAGACATTGACCAGAGCACATGGCTGCAGCGAAGAGGGTGTTGTGCTACTTGTGCAGTACATCGAGCATTGGGCTAGTGCTTGGAGGGCAGAGTCTAGTAGTCCTCACAGGGCACGCAGACGCTTCTTGGGCTGACGACTTGGCTACGCAGCGGTCGTCACAGGGTTACACCTTCTACGTTGGCTCCGGCTCTGTTTCGTGGCGGGCTACTCGCTCGTCTTCTGTTCTCGGCTCTAGTTGTGAGGCTGAGATCTACGCCGGGGCCATGGCTGCACAGGAGCTTCGCTGGCTCACCTACTTGCTGATTGACCTCGGAGAGCCGCCTCGTTCTCCTCCGGTGCTGTACGTAGACAACAAGGCCATGCTGGCCTTGTGTCGAGAGCAGAGACTGGAGCACAAAACGAAGCACATTGCTCTTTGCTACTTCCTTGCTCGTGAGCTGCAGCACCGTGGTCAGCTGCGTCTTGCGTACGTGGCCTCTGAGGCCAACACTGCTGATATCCTCACCAAGGCGCTTGCGCCTTGTGATCATCAGCGCTTCTGTACTCAGCTGGGTCTTGTGCCTGCTTTGCCTCACTTGCTCACCTCTTGACCTTGCTTGTACTGTTACATATATATATATATACACATGCTCTTGCTTGTCTAGCCTTTTATATATATGTACTCCTGCATGTGAACTGGCCTTGTGGCCTTGACCTTGTGCTCGAAATGTGTGGTGACTTTGTGATCCACCCTGAGCTTGTTTTGCTTTGCTTTGCTTGACTGGTCTTGTGACCCCTTGTACTCCCCCACTTTGCCTATGGGGGTGTGTCAGAGCATTATAGCTTATGCTTTTGTGTAGGCTATAGTGGGGTAGCCTATATGAGGTACAACCCATTTAGGGTTAGTACTTGTACCCAACTCTTTCATAGTGCATTCATTCGCGTTTTTTTTCACAAATTTCAATCTCGATATCGGCCGATTTCCAACCTTCCAACTAGTCCAAATTTGGTCCAACAGCGAGGACCAAATTTGGACCAATATTGGTCTGCTAGGTCCAAATTTGGACCAATATTGGTCCAAATTGGTAGGCCTTGTTTTGTGATGTGTGCACACACGATTAAAAAAACAAAACCAGATTACAAAACGGGACACGATAACACGATACCTGAGGGAGAACGAGACGGTGACGAGAGGACAGAGTGCGAGGGTGATAAGAGTAGAGACAGCGAGGCAGAAAAGATGAGAGGGAGGGTCCCGATGGGAAGCGAAGGCGACGAGAAGGGAGAACGTGAGTGCGGGAGCGACGGGGTGGGAGGACGTGATTGTGAGTGTGACGAGAGAAGAGTGACAAGAAAGGATGGGAACGTGAAATTGTGGGGAGGGGAAGGGAAAAACGATGGGAAGGGAGTGTCAAACATTATATATGTTGTTGTGCTTGTTTAGGCTGCAGAGGGTTAGCCTATAGGGGGTACACAATTCTAGGGTTAGGTATTTGTACTGTTTTCACTCCTAGTACATCCATTCCTGTTCAGTTATTCCAACATGGTATAAAGCAGGTCCTTCCTAGGACCGAACTGTTGAGGGCCCACCACTACCTACCTACCTGCCTACCTACCTACCTCCCTAGCGGCCCCAAACGGCCCCATCGGCCCCTAGTGGCCCCGTTAGGCCCCGCGCTCACCGTCCTAGCGGCCCCGTCCACCCCTAAACGGCCCCGAACGGCCCGGCGCTTACCTCCCTAGCGGCCCCGTCGACCCCTAAAAGGCCCCGAACGGCCCCGCGCTTACCTCCCTAGCGGCCCCAAACGGCCTCGTCGGCCCCTAGTGGCCCCGTTAGGCCCCGCGCTCACCGTCCTAGCGGCCCCGTCGACCCCTAAACGGCCCCGAACGGCCCCGCGCTTACCTCTCTAGCGGCCCCGTCGACCCCTAAAAGGCCCCGAACGGCCCGCGCTCACCTCCCTAAGGCCCCAAACAGCCCCGTTGGCCCCGCGCCCACCGTCCCTAGAGGCCCCGAGCGGCGTGATACCGCCACAGCCCGGGACCGGACCGAGCCGCGCGACCGAACCGAGCCGCGCGACCCGAGCTGAGCCGCGCGCACCCAGACGAGCCGCGCGACCCGACCCGAACCGAGCCGCCCCACCCGAGCCGCGCCGCCCTACCCGAACTGAGCCGCAGTAACTACTTCTTCTACTGCTACCGCTGCTACTTCTACTGCTCCCATGGCTAGCCCACAGGTTCTAGTTTTTGATGTTGAGGGCCGCTCAGTGAAGTTTGACACCTGGCTAGATGACCTGCACATCTACCTACAGCTCACAGCCAAGGATGACATCTCATTCTACGATCACGCCCTAGGCCATGTCACTGCCCCTGCTGCTACTGCTGACAGCACTGCTCGCTCACAGTGGCAGACTCGTGATGCCCACGCTCGCTTCGCTATTCGCAACTCCCTGCCGATAGACGAACGCGAGCACTTTGGCCAGCACAAGACTCCACAGGCACTGTACACAGCTGTAGTTGCTTGCTACTCCTCACCTGCCTCTGCCGCACTAGGCCGTCTCTCCCTCCCCTACCTGTTTCCCGACCTGGCCTCTTTTCACACAGTCGCTGACCTCATCACGCACCTCCGTACTAGTGAGGCCCGCTTCCGTGCCGCCATGCCCGCTGAGTTCCTTGCCACGCACCTCCCTCCACTCTGGCTCACTCTCTACCTCCTAGTCCTCCGCCTCCGTGACACACTTCGTGCTGTCAGGGACCACTTCCTAGCTCGCTGCCCCGCTGAGCTCACCATAGCCCTCCTCGAGAAGGAACTGCTTGCAGCTGAGACTAGCATAGTCGCTATAGGTGCCTCTCGTGGCGACCCCCGTACCCCGTTCTTTGAGGGGTGTTCTCCTTCCCCCCTTCTTCCCTCTGTCGCCTCTGCTGCTGCTGTCGACCTTCTTGGTGCTAAGAAGGTCGGCGCTGCGTCTGCTTCGAGCGGGCGCCGCAGCGGCAAGGGCAAAGGGGGCAAGGGTGGTGGTGGCGACGGCGGGGGAGGCGGCGGTGGGGGCGGTGGAGGCGGCGGGGTGGGTGGCACGACTGGGGGGACTAGTGGCAGCGGTGGGGGTGGTGGCGGCAGCGGCGGGGGAGGTGGCAGGGGCGGAGGCGGTGGTTGGGGTGGCAGTGGACGAGGCAGCGGCAGGGGTTGGGGTGGTCGAGGAGGAGGCGGCAGTGGTGGTGGCTGTGGAGGCGCTGGCGGTGGCCAGGGCCAGCAGCACACTACTTCGCCCCAGGAGGTCCGTGAGTGGTACTCTCAGCACGGGGGTGGGGGTGGTCTTAGCTGCACGTACGTCATTCGCACTGGTGACCGCACTGGTCAGCAGTGTGGACGACCGCACGCCACACAGCGCTGCTTCGCTCGTCTCGACGACACTTGGCGTGTTCAGTTCCCTCAGGCCACTGAGCTGCCCTGCTGGATTGATCTCCTGAAGAAGGGGATTGATATCTATGCTCTAGACTTTGATGCTATTCTATCTGCTATGTATGTGATGTCTACTAGTGGAGAGGGTGCTGAGTACTTGTGTGTGCCGCCCGACCCAGGCATTAGGGCCAGTGCGTCTGCCGCTCCAGGTACTCGCGTGTCGGCTACCCCAAGTGCTGGTGAGGCAGCTGCTTTAGGGGCTTGTGTGTCTGCCCCCCTTGGTACCGAGTCGATTGCAGCACTACACACCTTCACACTGGATTCATGTGCTTCTCGCTGCTTCTTTCGTGACCGCACTGCCCTTGAGCCGCTTGCTCGGCCAGTTGCTGTCTCCCTTGCTGACCCCTCTGGGGGTCTGGTCATTGCGACCTCTTCCATGGTCCTTCCCTGTCCTGCGGTCCCGTCGGGCACACTGTCAGGTCTCCACCTCCCCTCGTTCTCTACGAACGTGGTGGCAGGATGTGCGCTCCAGGACGGGGGTGTTCACCAGTTCACCCCTGCCTACAACCGAGTGACACACTGCACGTGTGCTCGTACGGGCCGTCACTTAGCTACCTTCACTCGGCAGCCGGGGTCGGACCTGTACACACTGACCACTGAGTCCCCTCAGGTCGCTACGTTTGCGTCTGCATCCGCGTCAAGTCAGCTGTCGGCCCCCTGCTCGTGTCGCTCTCTGGCACACGAGACTGTCCTCTGGCACCACCGCCTTGGCCACCCGTCTGTGCAGCGGCTTCGTGCCATGCACTCCCGGTACCTTGTCTCTGGCCTGCCCAGGGTCCTTCCTCCCCTCCCACCCTCACCTACTCCTACTTGTCTCCCCTGTGTCGAGGGACGGCAGCGCGCCGCTCCTCACTCCTCGTTTCCCTCAACGATTGCTACCTTGCAGACGCTCCACATGGACGTGTGGGGGCCAGCCCGCGTCCGTGGTCAGGGTCAGGAGAGGTACTTCCTGATAGTTGTTGACGACTACTCGCGCTACACCACGGTCTTCCCCTTGCGCACCAAGGGTGAGGTCCTTGATGTCTTGATCCCTTGGATCCGCAGAGCCCGTCTCCAGCTCAGCGAGCGTTTCCACTTGGACTTTCCTGTCCTACGCTTGCACTCTAACAGAGGTGGTGAGTTCTCCTCCAACCTCTTGGCACTCTACTGTGCTGAGCACGGCATTGAGCAGTCGATCACACTTCCAGCCTCTCCACAGCAGAATAGGGCTGCGGAGCGCCGCATTGGCCTGGTCATGGAGGTTGCCCGTACCTCCTTGATCCATGCGGCTGCCCCCCATTTTCTGTGGCCGTTTGCGGTCCGGTACGCTGCGCATCAGCTCAACCTCTGGCCCCGTGTCTCCTTGCCGGAGACCTTGCCCATGCTGCTGTGGACGGGGGAGGTTGGTGATGCGTCGCGTTTCCGGGTCTGGGGATCTGGAGCTTTTGTCCGCGATACGTCTGCGGACAAGCTCTCCTCCCGTGCTGCTCCCTGCGTCTTCCTCGGCTTTGTCCCGGACGCGTCTGGTTGGCAGTTTTACCACGCCACCTCGCGCCGTGTCTTGCCCTCTCAGGACGTCACTTTTGACGAGTCCGTCCTCTACTACCGTCTCTTCCCCTACCTCACTGCCCCGCTCCCCCCCCCGCCTCTCTTCCTCGCCCCAGGTGCTGCTGTTGTAGACCCCCTCCCCCCTCTAAGTGCCGCTCCCTCAGGTGTGTCTCAGGTAGACCTGGTTGAGCCTATTGAGGTAGCTGTCGACTCTCGTCGTGCTGGGGGTGCTGAGCCTGGGGGTGCTGAGCCTGGGGGTGTGGAGCCTGGGGGTGTGGAGCTTGGGGGTGCTGAGCTTGAGGGTACTGAGCCTTGGGGTGCTGAGCTTGGGGGTGTGGAGCATGGGGATGCTGAGCTTGGGGGTGCTGAGCTTCGGGGTGCTGAGCCGCAGAGTCCGGAGTCTGAAGGTTCTGGGTCTGGAGGTACTGGACCTGGGAGTCCTACACCTGGAGGAGCCCTCTCCTCGGAGCAGCTGCGTGAGTGGTACTTACAGTACTGCAGCCTCAGGAGAGGTGCCGCTCGAGCCGGGCGTGCTGCTGGGACTGGTGCTAGTGCTTCTCCTCCCAGTCGGGAGCTCCCCTCCCGTGAGCGGATCCGTGAGTGGTACGAGCGGCGCTCTACACTTCGGAGTGGCGTGCCTCGTGTTGCGGACCCCGCTGCCGTGGGCGCTGCTGCTGGTGCTGCGGACCCGAACGTTGGAGCTGCTGCTGGTGCTGCGGACCCGGGTGTTGGAGCTGTTGCTGGTGCTGAGGACCAAGGTGTTGGAGCTGCGGCTGGTGCTGCGGACCCGGGTGTTGGAGCTACTGCTGGTGCTGAGGATTCGGGTGTTGGAGCTGCTACTGGTGCTGCGGACCTGGGCGTTGGAGCTGCTGCTGGTGCTGCGGACCCAAGCGTTTGCGCTTCTGCTGGTGCTGCGGGCCCATGTGTTGGAGCTGCTGCTGGTGCTACGGACCGTGGTACAGGTGTCCCTGCTAGCTCTGGTGTCGCTGCACTGTCTCGACCGTACTTCGTTCCGCTCCTTCAGCAGGTTATTGGTCAGCTCTCTCTTCCTTGTCCTCCTCCCTCCTTAGCGTGTCCTCCGTCTGTCCAGCTGCAGTCGCACTTAATGTCTGCCTCCTCTCTCCCTGGTCCCGCTCCTTACACTGGTCCGACTGGAGGTCTTACTGAGCGTCGTGAGCCTGAGTCTCGTCCTGCGTCGCCTGAGTCTCGTCCTGCGTCGCCTGTCCGTTCTGCTCTCACTGGTAGTCGTGTCTAGCGTCAGCGTCTTCCTGCTGTCCCAAGCACTCACCGGATGGCGCTTCGTCCGTCCACTGCTCCACAACATGTCCCACTGCCGTCTCCTCCTGCTTCCTCTCTTCCTGCTCTTGCTGACCCTGGGTCAGACTCTCTTCGTGCTGCTTGTCCTACTGTCACGTGTCTCCTGGCTACTGTTGTCACTGACCCTTCCTTTGAGTCTGCTGCTGCGTCTGCCTTGGTCACTGAGCTCTAGTTCAGTTTCTTGGCGTTCTACTCCCTCTTCTTCTGTTCTTAGCTCTAGTTGTGAGGCTGAGATCTACGCCACAGCCATGGCAGCCCAGGAGCTACGCTGGCTCACATACTTGCTGACCGACCTCGGAGAGCAGCCTCGTTCTCCTCCAGTGCTGTACGTCGACAACAAGGCAGCCATTGCCTTGTGTGAGGAGCACAGAATGGAGCACAGAACGAAGCATGTTGGAATAACTGAACAAGAATGAATGAACTAACAGTGAAATGAGTACAAGTACCTAACCCTAGAATTGTGTACCCCCTATAGGCTAACCCACTGTAGCCTAAACAACCACAACATATGTATAATGTTTTACACACCCCCATAGGCGAAGTGGGGGAGAACTAGGGGTCACAAGACCAGTCAAGGCAAAAGCAAGGCAAAACAGGCTCAGGGTGGATCTCAAGGATACCACACAGATTCCGAGCACAAGCAAGTGGTCACTAGACCAGTTCACATGCAGGTTTATAATAGAGCAAAAGGTACAAGGATCACAACCTAGCAAGAGTAAACATGCAGGTATATATATAGAGATCACAGTACAAAAAGACTCAAGAAGCAAGCAAGTGAGGTCCAGTAGGCACAAGGCCTAGAAGAGTGCAGAAGCGCTGATGGTCACAAGGCTGAAGAGCCTTGGTGAACACATCAGCAGTGTTGGCCTCAGAGGCCACGTAACGCAAGCGAAGATGACCACGCTGCTGCAGCTCTCGAGCAAGGAAGTACCGCAAAGCAATGTGCTTCGTTCTGTGCTCCAGTCTGTGCTCCTCACACAAGGCAATGGCTGCCTTGTTGTCGACGTACAGCAATGGAGGAGAACGAGGCTGCTCTACAAGGTTGGTCAGCAAGTAGGTGAGCCAGCATAGCTCCTGGGCCGCCATGGCTGTGGCGTAGATCTCAGCCTCACAACTGGAGCTGAGAACAGAAGAAGAGCGAGTAGAACACCAAGAAACTGAACCAGAGCCAAGACTGAAGGAGTAGCCCTGAGAAGACCGCTGAGTAGCCTGGTCGTCTGCCCAAGAAGCGTCTAAGTGCCCAGTGAGAACAACTAGGACTCGCCCTCCAAGCACTAGCCACATGCCCGACGTACTGCACAAGTAGCGCAACACCATCTTAGCTGCATCCATGTGCTCCTTCCGGTGACGGCCGGGAGCGACATAGCGTGCAAGAATGCTGAGAGGGTATGCAAGGTCAGGTCGAGTGCAGGTCATCAGGTACATGAGGCAACCCACAAGCTCTAGATACGGGCCACTTGACTCTACGGACTCATCTGAAGGTAGAGCTGAGAGCGAGTGATCGGTAGGCAGTGGAGTGGGCTGAGGCGAGGAGTACGTGAAGCGGAAGCGCTGAAGGACTTGCTGCACCATGTGTGACTGAGTCAAGGTGATGGTGCGGCGTGCTCTGTCCAGGGTGATCCGCAAGCCAAGATAGCTTGTCAGTTCACCCAGGTCAGTGCACGTGTGTCTCTTCTGCAGCTCCGACTTCACGTGGGCGTGTGCAGTAGTGTCAGCAGTGGCAAAGACCAAGTCGTCGACGTACACGAGGATGTAGAACGGCGGCAGCAAAGTGTCGGTGCGTATAAACAGCGACGAGTCAGCAATAGAAGGAGCGAACCCAAGAGCCGCAAGTGTAGTCCTCAGTGTGTCGTGCCACTCCCGCGCACAAGGACATAGAACGGCGGCAGTGAGGTGTCGGTGCGTAGAAACAGCGACGGGTCAGTAGTAGAAGGCGTGAACCCAATAGTCGCAAGCGTAGTCCTCAGTGTGTCGTGCCACTCACGAGGCGCCTGGCGGAGATCGTAGACTGGTCGTCGGAGGCTCCACAGGGTACCATGAGGGAACGACCCAGTGAAGCCAGGTGGACGGCGCAGCCAGATCTCCTCGTGCAGGCTACCCTGTAGGAAAGTAGTGCTGAAGTCAAGCGAGTGGATCTCGTAGTTACGCTGAGCGGCAACGTGCAGCAGAACCCGAAGAGTGGTCATCTTTGGGGTCGGGGAGAAGGTCTGGAAGAAGTCAACTCCCTCGCGCTAACTGAAGCCTCGTGCAACGTAACGCGCCTTGAAGACAGGCGGAGAGCCCGGCGGCCGCTTCACCCTGAAAATCCACATGCCACTGACGATGTTCGCCCCAGGTGGGGGAACCTCGTCGACGTAGGTGCCTGTGGACTTCCAGGAAGCCATCTATGTATCCATGGCTGACTGCCACTAAGAGGAGAAGGGACCGGCCATCGCCTCTGCGTAAGAGCGTGGGGTCGGGATGTCTAGTGCATCCGGGTCTCTCTCAGGGGCAACAAGCATGGACAAGAGATGGGGCAAAGCGGCAGCAAAGCACTCAAACTCCTCCTGCCTGTCCTCAAGGACGTCAGTGCCAAGAGCACACTCACCCTCGACGGACGGAGGACAGACAGACGCAGACTCAGCAACCAGGCTAGCAGCGTAGTCTAGACGACAGGTGGCAGCAAAGTCAACAAGCTCAGCAACTAAGGCAGACGCAGCAGCAGACTCAAAGGAAGGGTCAGTGACAACAGTAGCCAGAAGACGCATGACAGTAGGACTGGTAGCACGAAGAGAGTTTGACCCAGGGTCAGCAAAAGCAAGAAGAGAGGAAGCAGGAGGAGACGGCAGTGGGACAAGCTGTGGAGCAGTGGACGGACGAAGCGCCATCCGGTGAGTGCCTGGGACAGTAGGAAGACGCTGACGCTGGACATGACTACTAGAGAGAGTAGTGCGAACAGGTGACTCAGGACGAGACTCAAGCGACACTGGACGAGACTCAGGCTCACGACGCTCAGTAAGACCTCCAGTCGGACCACTGTAAGGAGCAGGACCAGGGAGAGAGGAGGCAGACGGCAACTGCGACTGCAGCTGGACAGACGGAGGACACGCTAAGGAGGGAGAAGGACAAGGAGGAGGGAGCTGACCAAGAACCTGCTGAAGGAGCAGAACGAAGTACGGCCGGGACCGTGCAGCGACACCAGAGCCAGTAGGGACACCTGCAACAGGGTCCGCAGCACCAGCAGCAGCTCAAACGCCCAGGTCCGCAGCACCAGCAGCAGCTCCAACGCCCGGGTCCTCAGCACCTGCAGCAGCTCCAATGCCTGGGTCTGCAGCACTAGTAGCAGCTCGAACACCTGGGTCCTTAGTACCAGCAGCAGCTCCAACGCCCGGGTGAGTAGCACCAGCAGCAGCTCCAACACCTGGGTCCGCAGCACAAGCAGCAGCTCCAACACCCGGGTCCTCAGCACCAGCAGCAGCTCCCTCGACAGCGGGGTCCGCAACACGAGGCACGCCACTCCGAAGAGTGCAGTGCCGCTCGTACCACTCACGGATCCGCTCACGGGAGGGGAGCTCCCGAACAGGAGAAGAAGCACTAGCACCAGTCCCAGCAGCACGCCTGGGTTGAGCAGCACCTCTCCTGAGGCTGCAGTACTGTAAGTACCACTCACGCAGCTGCTCCGAGGAGAGGGCTCCTCCAGGTGTAGGACTCCCAGGCCCAGTACCTCAAGACCCAGAAACCCCAGACTCTGGACTCTGCGGCTGAGCACCCCGAAGCTCGGTACCCCCAAACTCAGCACCCCCAGGCTCCACACCCCCAGGCTCCACACTTCCAAGCTTAGCACCCCCAAGCTCCACACCCCCAGGCTCCACACCCCCAGGCTCCACACCCCCAGGCTCCACACCCCCAGGCTTCACACCCCAAGGCTCCACACCCCCAGGAGGACGAGAGTCGACAGCTACCTCAACAAGCTCAACCGGATGTACCTGAGACACACCTGAGGGAGCGGCACCCTGAGGGGGGAGGGGGTCTGCAATAGCAGCACCTGGCGTGAGGAAGAGAGGCGGGGGGGGGGGGGAGCGGAGCAGTGCGGTAGGGGAAGAGGCGGTAGTAGGGGACGGACTCGTCAAAAGTGACGTCCTGAGAGGGCAAGACACGGCGCGTGGTGGCGTGGTAAAACTGCCAACCAGACGCTTCCGGGACGAAGCCGAAGAAGACGCAGGGAACAGCACGGGAGGAGAGCTTGTCCGCAGACGTATCGCGGACAAAAGCTCGAGATTCCCAGACCCGGAAACGCGATGCATCGCCAACCTCCCCCGTCCACAACAGCGTGGGCGAGGTCTCCGGCAAGGAGACACGGGGCCAGAGGTTGAGCTGATGCGCAGCGTACTGTACCGCAAACGGCCACAGAAAATGGGGGGCAGCCGCATGGATCAAGGAGGTACGTGCGACCTCCATGACCAGGCCAATGCGGTGCTCAGCAACCCCATTCTGCTGTGGAGAGGCCGGAAGTGTGAATGACTGCTCAATGCCGTGCTCAGCACAGAAGAGTGCCAAGAGGTCGGAGGAGAACTCACCACCTCTGTTAGAGTGCAAGCACAGGACAGGAAAGTCCGAGTGAAATCGCTCGCTGAACTGGAGACGGGCTCTGTGGATCCAAGGGATCAAGACATCAGGGACCTCACCCTTGGTGCGCAAGGGGAAGACCGTGGTGTAGCACGAGTAGTTGTCAACAACTATCAGGAAGTACCTCTCCTGACCCTAACCACGGACGCGGGCTGGGCCCCACACGTCCATGTGGAGTGTCTGCAAGGGAGCAGTCGTCCGGGGAAACGAGGATAAGTGAGGAGCGGCGCGCTGCCGTCCCTTGACACAGGGGAGACAGGTAGGAGCAGGGGAGGGCGAGAGGGGAGGAAGGACCCTGGGCAGGCCAGAGACAAGGTACTGGGAGTGCATGGCACGAAGCCGTTGCACACACGGGTAGCCAAGGCAGTGGTGTCAGAGGACAGTCTCGTGTGCCAGAGAGCGACACGAGCAGGGGGCCGACAGCTGACCTGACGCGGACGCAGACGCAGACGCAGCTACCTGAGGGGACTCAGTAGTCAGTGTGTACTGGTCCGACCCCGGCTGCCGAGTGAAGGTAGCCAAGTGACGGCCCGTACGAGCACACGTACAGTGTGTCACGCGCTCGTAGGCAGGGGTGAACTGGTGAACACCCCCGTCCTAGAGTGCAGAGGTCGCAATGACCGGACCCCCAGAGGGGTCAGCAAGGGAGACAGCAACTGGCCGAGCAAGCGGCTCAAGGGCAGTGCGGTCACGAAAGAAGCAACGAGAAGCACCTGAGTCCAGTGTGAAGGTGTGCAGTGCTGCAGTCGACTCAGTACCAAGGGGGGCGGACACACAAGCACCTAGAGCAGCTGCCTCACTAGCACGTGGGGTAGCCGACACGCTAGGACCTGGAGTGGCAGACGCACTACCCCTAATGCCCGGGTCGGGCGGCACACACAAGTACTCAGCACCCTCTCCACTAGTAGACATCACATACATAGCAGATAGAATAGCATCAAAGTCTAGAGCATAGATATCAATCCCCTTCTTCAGGAGATCAATCCAGCGGGGCAGCTCAGTGGCCTGAGGGAACTGAACATGCCAAGCGTCGTCGAGACAAGCAAAGCAGCGCTGTGTGGCGTGCGGTCGTCCACACTGCTGACCAGTGCGGTCACCAGTGCGAATGACGTACGTGCAGCTAAGACCACCCCCACTCCCGTGCTGAGAGTACCACTCACGGACCTCCTGGGGCGAAGGAGTGTGCTGCTGGCCCTGGCCACCGCCAGCGCCTCCACGGCCACCACCACCGCTGCCACCTCCTGGACCACCCCAACCCCTGCCGCCGCCTCGTCCACCACCACCCCAACTACCGCCTCCGCCCCTGCCACCTCCCCCGCTACTGCCGCCACCACCCCCATCGCCTCCACCGCCCCCACCGCCGCCTCCCCTGCCGTCACCTCCACCAACCTTGCCCCCTTTGCCCTTGCCGCTGCGGCGCCCGCTAGAGGCAGACGCAGTGCCGACCGTCTCAGCACCAAGAAGGTCGACAGCAGCAGCAGAGGCGACAGAGGGAAGAAGGGGGGAAGGAGAACACCCCTCAAAGAACGGGGTACGGGGGTCGCCACGAGAGGCACCTACAGCGACTATGCTAGTCTCGGCTCCAAGTAGTTCCTTCTCGAGGAGGGCAATGGTGAGCTCAGTGGGGCAGCGAGCTAGGAAGTGGTCCCTGACAGCACGCAGTCTGTCAGGGAGGCGGGTGACTAGGTGGTAGAGAGTGAGCCAGAGTGGAGGGGGGTGCGTGGCAAGGAACTCAGCAGGCATGGCGGCACGGAAGCGGGCCTCACTAGTACGGAGGTGTGTGATGAGGTCAGCAACTGTGGGAAAAGAGGCCAGGTCGGGAAACAGGTAGGGGAGGGAGAGACGGCCTAGTGCGGCAGAGGCAGGTGAGGAATAGCAAGCAACTACAGCTGTGTAAAGTGCTAGTGCAGTCTTGTGCTGGCCAAAGTGTTCGCGTTCGTCTATCGGCAGGGAGTTGCGAATAGCGAAGCGAGCGTGGGCATCACGAGTCTGCCACTGTGAGCGAGCAGTGCTGTCAGCAGTAGCAGGAGGGGCAGTGACATGGCCGAGGGCGTGATCGTATAGTGAGATGTCATCCTTGGCTGTGAGCTGTAGGTAGAGGTGCAGGTCATCGAGCCAAGTGTCAAACTTTACAGGGTGGCCCTCTGCATTGAACAGGAGAACCTGTGGGCTAGCCATAGGAACAGCAGAAATAGCAGTAGTAGCAATAGGAGAAGCAGTTAGGACGGATCAGTTAGGGCAGGGCGGCGCGGCTCGGTTCGGGTCGGGTCGCGCGGTTCGGCTGGGTTGCGCGGCTCGGCTCGGAGCGCGCGGCTCGGGTCGCGCGGTTTGGGTCGCGCGGTTCGGTTTGGTCGCGGGCTGCGGCGGGAACGGGTCGCTCGGGGCCTCTAGGGACGGTGGGCACGGGGCCGGTTGGGGCCTCTAGAGACGGCGGGCGCGGGGCCGGCGGGGCTGTTTGGGGCCCCAGAGAGGCAAGCGTGGGGCCGATCAGGGCCTGAACGGGGCTAGCGCGGGGCCGACGGGGCCTGATCGGGGCTAGTGCGGGGCCGACGGGGCCTGAACGGGGCCGACGGGGCCAGAACGGGGCTAGCGCGGGGCCGACGGGGCCTGAACGGGGCTAGCACGGGGCCGACGGGGCCTGAACGGGGCTAGTGCGGGGCCGACGGGGCCTGAACGGGGTTAGCGCGGGGCCAACGGGGCCTTTAGGGGCCGCTAGGTAGGTACGCGCGGGGCCGTCAAGGGGGGGCCTCTAGGGGCGTGACAAAGCCGAGGCGCCCTAGGGTGCAAGTAGGTAGGTAGGTAGGTAGTGGTGGGCCCTTAAAAATTTCGGTCCTAGGAAGGACCTGCTCTATACCATGTTGGAATAACTGAACAGGAATGGATGAACTAACCGTGAAATGAGTACAAGTACCTAACCCTAGAATTGTGTACCCCCTATAGGCTAACCCACTGTAGCCTAAACAACCACAATATATATATAATGTTTGACAAAGCACATTGCTCTGCGTTACTTCCTTGCTCGAGAGCTACAGCAGTGTGTTCAGCTTCGCCTGCGTTACGTGGCCTTTGAGGCCAACAATGCTGATGTGTTCACCAAGGCGCTTCAGCCTTGTGACCATCAGCGCTTTTGCACTCTTCTAGGCCTTGTGCCTACTGGACTTCACTTGCTTACTTCTTGAGCCTGTTTGGACTGTGATCTCTCTATATATATACCGGCATGTTTACTCTTGCTAGGTTGTGATCATTGTACCTTTTGCTCTATTATCAACCTGCATGTGAACTGGTCTTGTGACCACTTGCTTGTGCTCGGAATTCGTGTGGTATCCTTGAGATCCACCCTGAGCTTGTTTTGCCTTGTTTTGCCTTGCTTTGCCTTGACTGGTCTTGTGACCCCTAGTTCTCCCCCACTTCACGTATGGGGGTGTGTCAAACATTATATATGTTGTTGTGGTTGTTTAGGCTACAGTGGGTTAGCTTGTAGGGGGTACACAATTCTAGGGTTAGGTATTTGTACTTTTTCACTCTTAGTTCATCCAGTCTTGTTCAGTTATTGTAACAGGGAGAGGAGAAGTAGAGAGCGATGGGACGGGAAGGGGATGAGAAGGCGATCGCGAGCGCAATCGTGGGAGAGACGGGACAAATGACAGGCGAGAGGGCGACGGGACGGCGACGGCAGGACGTCGAGAAAGGCAACGCGAGGGCGACGAGAGGGCGACGGGAGGGCAGAGAGAACGGGAGGCACTGATGGGAAGGGAGGCAGGGTGGGTGACGCAATGATGAGAAGATGGACCGAGGTAGGGAGAACGAGCTGAAGGGCAATTTGAAGGGTGATTGGGGGGGATTGCGAGGGCGACGAGGAGGATGAGGCTTGGGGTGATAGAAGAAATGGAGGGCGATGGTGACAGGAAGTGTTCCGGGGCGAGCGGAAAGTGAAATGGGCCGATAGTGACGGGGACCGCTACGATTGCGTGTCGCGCGATGTGCACTGAGCTAATAGCCCACGAACCTAATATGCATCCGCATAGAATCAATAACCATGAGCTTGTACAAAAAATTCTTACGGTAGGTTCTCAGATATTCTTCGGTATGTTACAAGGGAAAAAAATGGAACTTAGGGAGCGAAAGCTAGCTAGTAAATTGGTGAGTAGTGAACCCATTCCCAACTAGAAGAAATAATTGCGCGACGCGAAGACTCTCAAATTTGAGGGAATGACGAACCGCGGTGCTTTCTCGTCTCCAATTCCAATGGGCAGTGGCTTTCCCACTGCCCATGCTGCGCGACCGCGCCCGATTCCCGCGGTCAATTTTCTATGACAACTCTACCTTTAGTACACTTTCTAAGATTTCCTGGGCAGGCACAAATTTCTTTGTTAGTGTTGCACACATCATTACATCTTTGTCATTATCTATGCGCTATCGACCATGGCTGTCCATGTAGCCGTGGCAATGATGAAATTGGCAGGGAAATATCTTGTCGTGGACGCATGCACGAACCTGCCTCGCGTGACATTCGAGAACCCTCATTGTCAGGGTTACAGTCAATAACAGCGTGCCACCTTGGACTTCATTTGGCGGGTTAAGCTGAGAAGAAGTGAACGAGAATGAATGAACTATGAATGAAGTGAGTACAAATATGAAACCTTGATTGGGTTGTACCCCCTATGGGATACCCCACTATAGCCTACACAACAGCATAAGCTATAATGTTCTGACACACCCCCATAGGCAAAGTGGGGGAGAACAAGGGGTCACAAGACCAGTCAAGCAAAGCAAAGCAAAGCTCAGGGTGGATCACAAAGTCACCACACATTCCGAGCACAAGTTCAAAGGCCAAAAGGCCAGTTCACATGCAAGATCACATATAGAGATATACAAGAGTCAAGCAAGCAAGAGCAAGAGTATATAAAGGTGAAGGTAAAAGCAAGGTCAAGAAGTGAGCAAGTAAGGCAAGACAGGCACAAGACCCAGTTGCGTGCAGCAACGCTGATGATCACAAGGCGCAAGTGCCTTGGTGAAGACATCAGCAGTGTTGGCCTCAGAGGCCACTTACGCAAGTCGCAACTGTCCACGCTGCTGCAGCTCACGAGCAAGAAAGTAGCAAAGAGCAATGTGCTTTGTCCTGTGCTCCAGTCGCTGCTCTCGACACAAGGCCAGCATGGCCTTGTTGTCTACGTACAGGACTGGAGGAGAACGCGGCGGCTCTCCAAGGTCAGTCAGCAGGTAGGTGAGCCAGCGAAGCTCCTGGGCAGCCATAGCCCCGGCATAGATCTCAGCCTCACAACTAGAGCCGAGAACAGAAGACGAGCGGGTAGCCCGACACGAAACAGAGCCGGAACCAAGGCTGAAGGTGTAACCCTGTGACGACCGCTGCGTAGCCTGGTCGTCAGCCCAAGAAGCGTCCGCGTGCCCAGTGAGGACCACTGGACTGCGCCCTCCAAGCACTAGCCCCATGCCCGACGTACTGCACAAGTAGCGCAACACCCTCTTCGCTGCAGCCATGTGCTCTGGTCGGTGTCTCCCAGGAGCAACATAGCGTGCGAGAATGCTAAGAGGGTATGCAAGGTCAGGTCGTGTGCAGGTCATCAGGTACATGAGGCAGCCAACAAGCTCTGCATACGGGCCACTCGACTCTACGGACTCATCCGAAGGCAGAGCTGAGAGCGAGTGGCGAGTAGGCAGAGGAGTGGCCTGAGGCGAGGAGTACGTGAAGCCGAAGCGCTGAAGGACCTGCTGCACCATGTGTGACTGAGTCAGGGTAATGGTGCGGCGTGCTCTGTCCCGAGTGATCTGCAAGCCAAGGTAGCTGCGCAGTTCACCCAGGTCAGTGCACGTGTGTCTCTTCTGCAGCTCGGACTTCACGTAGGCGAGTCCAGCAGTGTCAGCTGTGGCAAAGACCAAGTCGTCGACGTACACGAGGATGTAGAACGGCGGCAGAGAGGTGTCGGTGCGCAGAAACAGCGACGGGTTGGCAGTAGAAGGAGCAAACCCAAATGCCGCCAGCGTAGTCCTCAGTGTGTCGTGCCACTCACGTGGCGCCTGGCGGAGACCGTAGACTGGACGCCGGAGACTCCACTGGGTACCAGGAGGGAAAGACCCTGTGAAGCCAGGTGGGCGACGCAGCCAGATCTCCTCGTGCAGGCTGCCCTGCAAGAAAGCAGTGCTGAAGTCAAGAGAGTGCAGCTCGTAGTCACGGTGAGCAGCAACGTGCAGCAGTACCCAAAGAGTGGTCATCTTCGGGGTGGGGGAGAAGGTCTGAAAGTAGTCAACTCCCTGCCGCTGACTGAAGCCACGAGCCACGTAACGCGCCTTGAAGACAGGCGGAGAACCCGGCGGCCGCTTCACCCTGAAGATGCACATGCCATTGACTATGTTCGCCCCAGGAGGGTGAACAGCGTCAACGTAGGTGCCTGTGGACTTCTAGGAAGCCATATCTGCATCCATAGCTGCATGCCACTGAGAGGAGTAGGGACCCTCTATCGCCTCCGCGTAAGAGCGCGGAGTCGGGATGTCTAGTGCATCCGGGTCTCCTTCAGGGGCTAGCAGTACAGACGCGAGATGAGGTGAAGCGGCAGCCAGACAGTGGAAATCTTCCTGATTGTCCTCAAGTACGTCCGTGCCAAGGGCACACTCACCCCCGACGGACGGAGGACAGACAGACTCAGACTCAGCGACAAGACTAGCAGCGTAGTCTAGACGACAGCGAGCAGCAAAGTTGACGAGCTCAGTGACAAGGGCGGACGCAGCAGAAGACTCGAAAGAAGGGTCAGTGACAGCAGTAGCAAGGAGACGCGTGACAGTAGGACTGGCAGCACGAAGAGAGTCCGACTCCGGGTCGGCAAGAGCAATAAGAGAAGAAGCAGGAGGAGAAGGCAAAGGGGCACGCAGAGGAGCAGTGGACGGACGCAGAGACATCCGGTGCGTGCCAGGGACAGGAGGAGGACGCTGACGCGAACCGCGACCACTAGTGCGCGCAGTACGAATAGGCGACGCAAGACGAGACGCAGGCTCACGACGCTCAGTAAGACCTCCAGTCGGACCAGCGTAGGGAGAAGGAGCAGGTAAAGGGGAGGCAGGCTGTAGCTGTGGCTGGACAGGCTGTGGACCCTCCAAGGGAGGAGGAGGAGGACCAGGAGAAGGTGTAAGACCAAGAACCTGCTGCAGGAGCGGAACGAAGTACGGTCCGCGCCGCGAGGCGACTACAGAAATAGCAGGGACAGCACCAGTACCCCCAACAAGAGTATCCGCTCCAGCAGCACCTCCAGCAGCACCTCCTGTAGCTCCAGAACCCCAAGCAGCACCAGGAGCACTGCCCGCCGGACCGCCAGCGGTAGTCTCGGCGCCAACACCCTCAACAGTACCAGCTCCAGAAGAACCCTCAGGCCCAGCAGCTCCAGTACCCCCAGTACGAGCACCTCCAGGACGCGCGGCAGCAGCACCCTCTGCAGCCGAAGAACCTCCAGCACCAGCAGCACGCCTCCAGCGCCGCGCAAACCACTCACGCAGCTCCTGTGGGGAGAGTGGCTCTCGGCGAGACGAAGCACCTCCAGGCGGAGAACCTCCAGGTGAAGAATCTCCAGGCTCAACACCCTCAGGCAAAGCACCTCTAGGCAGAGCACCCCCAGTCTCAGCACCCCCAGGCTCAGCACCCCCAGGCCCAGCACCCCCTGGCTCAGCACCCCCAGACTCAGTACCCCCAGGCTCAGCACCCCTAGGCTCAGCACCCCCAGGCTCAGCACCCTCAGACTCCGCACCCCCAGTCTCAGCACCCCCAGGCGTAGGACCTCCAGTCCCAGCACCCCCAGGCTCAGCTCCCGCAGCAGTACCAGAGTAACCAGTGACCTCGACAGGCTGAACCGCGTCTACCTTAAACACATCTGAAGGGGCAGGACCCTGAGGGGGGAGGGGGTCTACTGGGGGGGGACCTGGTAACAAGAAGAGCGGGGGCGGGGGGAGGGACGGAGTGCGGTAGGGGAAGAGGCGGTAGTAGGGTACCGACTCGTCGAACGTGACATCCTGGGAGGACAGAACACGTCGAGAGGTGGGGTGGTAGAACTGCCACCTAGGGGCGTCGGGGGGGAACCCCAGGAAGACGCAGGGAGCAGCGCGAGGGGAGAGCTTCTTCGCAGACAAGTCGCGGACAAACGCCCGAGATCCCCAGACCCGGAACGCCGACGCCTTGCCAACCTTCCCCGTCCACAGCAGAGCTGGGGAGGTCTTCGGCCTGGAGACCCTGGGGTGGAGGTTGATCTGATGCGCCGCGTACCTGACTGCAAACGGCCACAGAAAATGGGGGGCAGCCGCATGCATCATAGACGTACGAGCGACGTCCATGACCATGCCAATGCGGCGCTCTGCAATCCCATTTTGCTGCGGTGAGTCCGGAAGCGTGAAGGTCTGGCGGATGCCTCCCGCACGACTGTAGGCACGCAGAAGGCCAGAGGAGAACTCTCCGCCTCTGTTCGAGTGCAGACGCAACACAGGAAAGTCTGAGCCAAAGCTCTGCCTGAGCTGGAGACGAGCTGCGCGGATCCAGTCGATCAGCACCTCAGTGACATCACCCTTGCTGCGCAAGGGGAAGACTGTGGTGTAACGCGAGTAGTCGTCAACCACCAACAGGATGTAGCGCTCGTGACCAAGTCCACGGACGCGGGCAGGGCCCCACACGTCCATGTGAAGCGTCTGCAACGGAGCCTCTGTCGGAGGAAACTGGGAGGAGTGAGGGGCAGCACGCTGCCGCCCCTCGACACAGGGGACACAGGCAGGGCCAGGGCCTTGAGGAAGGGGAGGGAGGGACCGGGGGAGACCAGACACAAGAAGACGGGAGGCCATGCCTCTGAGCCGAAGCAGAGAGGGGTGGCCAAGGCGGTGGTGCCAGAGGAGGGTCTCGTGAGACAGACGGCGACACGAACAGGGGGCAGACTCAGGACCAGACCTGGACGCTGCAGCAAACACCTGACGAGATGAAGAGACCCTACCAGACTCAGCACCTGGAGGAGAAGCAGTGGTCAGTGTGTACAGGCTCGACCCTGGCTGACGTGTAAACGTAGCCAGGTGGCGACCTGTGCTAGCCTCTGTGCAGTGTGTCACCCGCTGACGAGCAGGAGTGAACAGGTGGACACCCGCATCTTGTAGGTCAGCACCACTCACCAGGTTTGTAGAGAACAAGGGGAGGTAGAGACCAGACAGGGTGCGAGAGGGAGCCGCCGGACACGGGAGGACTGTGGAGAAACGAGACAGGACACGACCCCCAGAGGGGTCAGCCAGGGAAACCGCAACCGGCCGACTAAGCGGCGTGAGAGTGGTGCGGTTTAGAAAGAAGGAGCGAGACGCCCCAGAGTCAAGGGTGAAGGTGTGAGAGGCCGAAGCCGACACAGTATCTAAGAGTGCAGACTCACCAGTACCTGAGAGCACAGACGCACTGGCACCTAGAGCAGCAGCCTCACTGGCACCTGACGCAGCAGTACCAATGCCCGGGTCGGGCGGGAAACACCGGTAACACTCACCCTCATCACTAACAGTCACAGCATACATGGCAGCAAGGATAGCATCAAAGTCAAGATCAAAGATAACTACACCAGCCCTAGACAGCTCTCCCCAGCGGGGGACCTCAGAGGCCTCCGGAAACTGCTGGCGCCAAGCGTCGGTCAGGCGGGCAAAGCAGCGGCGGGCGGTGTGGGTGCCCCCACACTGCTCACCCGCGCGGTCGCCGGTGCGAAGGACGTAGGTGCAGGGACCGAACGCCCCACCACGCTGACGCTGCAAGTACCACTCACGGAGCTGCTGAGGGGTGGGGACGTCGCGAGAGCGCTGCTGCTGCTGCTGCTGGCGCTGACCACCCCCAGTGCTGCTCCGCTGGGACGAGCCACTCCGACCACCTCCACCACCGCCACCCCCGCCTCCACCGCCACCGCCGCCACCGCCACCCTTGCCCCCGCCGCTCCCACCGCCACCTCCACCGCCACCTCCGCCGCCACCTCCGCCTCCACTGCCGCCACTAGTACCTCCACCCCCGCCTCCACCTCCACCGCCACCCCCACTCCCCCCGCCGCCCCCACCTCCTCCGCCACCGCCCCCGCTAGCTTCACCCGCTCCCTTGCCCCCCTTGCCCTTGCCAGAGCGGCGCCTACCGCTGGGGGCAGACGCCGCACCGACCGACTCTAGACCAACGAGGTCGGCCGCAGCAGCAGAGGCGACAGAGGGTAACAGGGGGGAAGGAGAACACCCCTCAAAGATGGGGGTGCGCGGGTCACCACGAGAGGCCCCTACAGCGACTATGCTCTTCTTGGCCGCTAGCAGGGACTTCTCGAGGAGGTCGACAGTGAGGGTGGTGGGACAGACAGAGAGAAACTAGTCCCTAACAGCACGAAGGGACTCAGGGAGACGGGTGACTAGAAAGTAGAGGGTGATGTACATGGGAGGGGGGTTTTCGGCGCAGAAGGCAGCAGGAAGCGCAGCTCGGTAGCGAGTGTCACTAGCTCGAAGGTGGGTAAAGAGGTCAGCAACTGTAGGAAAGGCAGCAAGGTCAGGGAAGAGGTAAGGTAGCATGAGGTGGCTCAATGTAGCATTGGAAGGGGAGGAGTAGCGCGCAACTACAGCGTCGTACAAGGCCTGAGCGGTCTTGCATTGACTAAAGTGTGCACGCTCAGAGGAAGGGAGGTGGCGACGCACAGCAAGACGTGCAGCAGCATCGCGTGTGGCCCACTTGGAGTGAACAGTGGGGTCAGCATCAGCAGGAGGGGCAGGGACAGTGCCAGAGGCAAAGTCAAAGAGAGAGATGTCATCTACTGAATCGCACTGCAAGTACAGCTGCAGGTCCTCGACCCAGACCGCAAAGTCAATGGCGCGACCCTCAGCGTCAAAGGCCAGGACACTAGGGGTGGCCATGATAGCAGCCGAGAGTCTCACCAGAGAGGAAGGGTCGAGCAGCTCAGTAGGACAGCAACACTGCAGCCCAGCAACCTCGCCGGCCCAGGAGTAGCAGCAGCCCCACAGGACCCGGCGCTCGGCACCGTAGGCGGCTCGGGCGGCTCGCGCGGCTCGGGCAGCTCGGGCGGCTTGGGCGGCTCGGGCGACTTGGGCGGCTTGGGCGACTCGGGCGGCTCGGGCGGCTCGGGCGGCTCTGGCGTTCAGCGGCACGGGCGACTCGGGCGGCTCTACTGCTCGGGCGGCGCGCACGGCTCGGGTGACGCGGGTGACACGGGCGGCGCGGGCGTCGTGACGGGCTGCTCACGGGCGGCTCACGGGCGGCTCACGGGCGGCTGTACGGGCGGCTGCACGGGCGGCACTGGCGGCTCACGGGCGGCACGACGGGCGGCTGCACGGGCGGTTGCACGGGCGGCTTTACGGGCGGCTGCACGGGCGGCTGCACGGGCGACTCACGGGCGTCCGAGGGCGGCTGCACGGGCGGCACGTCGGGCGGCTGAGGGCGGCTGACGGGCGGCGCACGGGTGGTGCACGTGCAGTGCACGTGCAGCTCACGGGCAGCCGAGGGCGGCGCACGGGCGGCGCGTCGGGCGGCGCACGGACGGCTCACGAGCGGCTGACGGGCGGCCCACGGGCGGCTCACAGGCGGCTCGTCGGGCGGCTAAGGGCGATGCGCGGACGGCGCGCGGGCCGCTTAGGGTGGCGCGCGGGCTGATTAGGGCGGCGCGCGGGCCGCTTAGGGTGGCGCGCGGGCTGCTAAGGGCGGCGCGCGAGCTGCAAAGGGCGGCGCGCGGGCTGCACAGGGCCTGGACGGGCCGCGCGCTAGCGTCTAGGGCGGCGCGCTGGCGGCGTGAGGCCTGAACGGGCAGCGCGCGGGCGGCTAAAGGCCGGTCGACAGAGTAAGAGAGAGCCCGGAGTGCGCTCCGGGCAGAAAAAAAAAGTTCGAAGTAGTGGTGGGCCCTAAGCACAGTTCCCACAGGGGGACCTGCTCGATACCATGAGAAGAAGTGAACGAGAATGAATGAACTATGAATGAAGTGAGTACAAATATGAAACCCTGATTGGGTTGTACCCCCTATGGGATACCCCACTATAGCCTACACAACAGCATAAGCTATAATGTTCTGACATAAGCACCGTTGCATCCACGCGAGCAACAGTGTGTCCTTCCATCGTCATTAATTTGCCTCGGCTTCCCCCCCGCCAACCTCTCGTAAGCACCCAGTCACCATTTCCACCATCTCGGGAGCCAAGATTTTTGGCGTCATTGAGTGGCCATCATTGTTGCTCTTACTTTTGATTCATCCAAGTCTATTAGCATAGCATACTCCTCTCCACATCTCTCAAAACCATCCGCCCCTGCTTACATTCACGCAGTCGTTTGTTGGTCAGCGCACGATGATGCAGACTAGACAGTCCGCATGCAACAAGGGCCAACAAGCTGTTAGTAGTCAGCTCCTCGTCGCGCGGGGGAAACGAACAAACCGAAACAGGTAGGATGCAAGCGGTAGTATGCCAGCTCCGAGCCCTGAATTCAAGGTCCCGGTCAAATTAGAAGGCGTACATAAACTACCCGATCCTGACGACATAATATCGAGGTTCGCAAAGGGAGTCTGAGTTCCAGACTGCGCGACCGATAAGCTACCTAGGTCTATTAAGAGTGACCATTTCCCATCCCATGAGTTAAACAAGCAAGACGGCCAGCGAGCGAGGGTTACTATCATAGATGCCCTCTACATACACGATGGCTATGAGCTGACGACGTCAACCATCGACTTTTACCACGTGTGAGACACGTTCTGCGTGTGCGCTGTTTTAATTTTCATATCCATCGTGTAACCGATCTGTATTCTTTGTATTGTTCTAGTGTGTTGAGCCTTCTTCACCAGCACCTACGTGACGGAAAAAACGTGGTTGGCTCCAGACACGCTCACGTACCAAACCGTCATCGGGGGACATGAGCTAGCATGCGGTGTTGACTGCAAGACTCTCTTCGAGCGCGACTACCTGTGCATCGTGGTTTTCACCAAGTAAGAGACTCTGAATTTGCGGAAGGCAGGGAAATCGTCTGCGACAACTTGACGTACCACTTCGTGACATGTATAACATGACTTCCCGTACTTTATGGTTGTTTGCAGAGTTCCAATTCATCATTTCAGCCTTGTCGTTGTGAAGGACCCCCGTTTTCAGTAAGGAGGAATACGATGCCTTGACGCCACCAGTACCGGCATCAGCAGTACTGTACGACTCCACACACTTGCATTCCGACATGTGCGAGGCAGTTTTCACCAACATCAACGAGTGATTTTATGATATATCATCAATTTGCAAAGGATAGATACGGTTTTTTGTGCACACCAGTTTACCTCGGTTTACTAATGCCCTTTCCCTCGTGATCCATCCGCAGGCTGCTTGGGCGGGCCCTGAAAAAGGCTAACCCTGATCTGCCATGGGTGGTAGTGACAGAGAGGCTTACAAGCGTGAGCAGCCGTGCTCTTGAGGTGAGCATGCCACACTTGTGTTTGTCGTCGTGATGCAACAAACATGCCGGACCCTTTTTTTTACACGAATCTAAGTTGCGTTTCTTTTGTTTCCATGTTTTTTACTGCAGAACTTTGAGGTACCTTAGCAACAAAACGGTGTGGACTGCGGGGTCTACGTGTGTATGTTCACCAAGGAGCTTGTAGGCCGAGATTTCCAATTCATGGAAGAAGAGATCCCCCATCCCCATTATAGTGCCGCACAATGCAGGCGCAAAATCCGTGCTCTGATGTGCGAAGCCAGCAAAGGTACTCTGCTGGAATCTCTGACACTGAAGGGGGCCGACATTCCCCCGCAAAGTGAGCAGCACGGGGGGGATGACAGTGATAGCGATTGTGGAGTTAAGGAGAAAAAGGAGCCAACGGTTAATGATGTGGCGGCGGAGTAGTGTGTCCTTGCTGCGCAGCTCAAGAACCTGCATGAAGATGTAGAGTCCCTGAAAGACTCGGTTTACAAGGGAGAACAGGGGCTCGTCAAAGTGACTGTGACCCTGTCTTCGCTCTTTACGGCCTTGCAGGGGATGGCTGCCAAAATAGGGTTCAAGCTGCCGATTGCTTGCGTGGAGGTTTTGAACACCAACGATCCCGCCATCTCTACCGATGCAGCCCCACCGCCACATCGTACGGCCGGATCATCATTTGAAGCTCTTGCTACAAAGAAAACAACAGATGTGCATCACCTGTTACCACCAGTCCCTGGTGGTGCAACCGTGCCGCATCAGGGTTTTGGTGCACCGCTCGCGTCGAGTGTGTGGGCCACTGGACTAGAGACACGGGTTCAAGCTGCCACGGGGCGGCCTATGAACGCAGCTGTGGTTCAGCCAAGCAACGATGCCTGGGATATAGGGGGACCACACACGAAACACACCATATTTCATCCAGGTGTGCTAGTGCAGGATGCTGTACGGCCAGAAGCGGCCGATGAGACTGCAAGGGCAGCTGTTGTTCAAACGGGTTCCTCTGCTTGGTCCTCAGGCGAGCAGTTTTTTGCTCCGTGTGCCTTTCCACCCGGGATGCATATCCAGGGAGCACAACCACCATGTGCGGAAGGCTATGCTCCACATGCAGGTGGTGATCAGCCGGTCCCTACTACATCCGCCGTGCCATCTGGGCCGATTGGCCATGCTCTGCAACCTCCGAACGTGCTTTACCTCGGTTCTAGACAGTACCACGCTAACGTGCAACTGCCGTTGTCGTCGCATCGCCCCCTCGTTCATGATTCTGGAGCTTTCCTCGTAGCTGATGAGGCGCTCGACAATGTCAGTAGCCTACGTGGACACACATCCGCCTCTCGTGGTCTGGCTCTATCGGGCATGCTCTCCGGTTTTGTGCAGGGGTCGCAATCGGTACTGCACTCCCCAGTAGCCTCCACTTCTATGCCGCACTCGACCCAAGGAGGCGAGCACGGCGAGGAGGCCGCCTCCAGGGGGTTCACGGGCATCACAAAAAAGCAGGGCAAGGACGAGTAGATTGCAAGGATCGTCCTGGACTGCTCATCGCAGTCGCTGATTGTCATCAACAGCCACTTTGGATCTGAGGTCGATGCGGCCAGGTCAATAGACGCCGCTTTGCATATGATGTTCATTGACAACCCAATACGGGGCGAACTCATACAATTGACTGCCGAGGACAAGGCAAAGCTTCGAGGGTGTATGCAAACCCAGTGTGATATTATGGTCCGAATGAAGTTCTGGCAGATGTGGGAGGAGTGGAGGAAATATTGGCCAGCAGCAAAGGCAAAGTATGACGAGAAAATGCGCAAGGCAGATCGTAAGAGAGCGGCACTCCAGCTGACCTTGGGTGAGACTGATGCTCGGCCAGACAAGACAGCAAGAACGGGAGGTGAAGAGAGTTCCGGGGTGGATCCTGCAAGTGAACGGGAGGGATCAGGATTTAAGGATGCATAGAGCATGGCTTCATGACTGGATGTGGGTGTGTGGATGGGACCCTTTGCCTCCCTCGCAGTGCTTTCTGCTTCAAAACCCCGCTGTGCAAACTGTGTATGTTTCACTCCTAGTGTGTGTAGGGTTGTCATCCACTTTCTCAGTGTGGCATAATGCCCGGTCACTGATACACATGCTTCTGTTGGAAACATACACATAGTTCCACTAGGATGTCAACGGATGACACGGTTTTGTAATAATCAAGTATTACTAAAAGACATCGGTGGCAATTGTAATGCGCAGGGTCACACTAGTATCTCCTCTTTTAACGTCAACATTAAACACTTCGCAAACCACCAGTGAAACATCCGTGACCCATGCGTCTTTTCGACAGGTGTTCACATCGTAAAAGGGTCGTAAATATTACGTAATATTTACGACCGCAAAGCAGCGGTGTGGGTTTCGTGTAACCCTGGTGCAGGGATCATGGGGCGCGAACAGTTTTCGGTACGGGCCCCATGTGAAGCTCACCATAAACACACCACGACGAAACCGCAGGTGTGCAGTATGCAGTCTGTAAACACCGCCGCCAAACAGCAGTGAGAGTTCAGTGGATGACAACGGCACCTCGTCTCCATGGTAGACTGTACGTTCACAGCCCACGTGGCATCGGCCATCAAGACGTGGATGCTTCATAAATGTTTGCACCACACAATCACCGTTTCGATGTCAGATCGCACCGTCGCACGCCACGTATCAGTACAACACGAGTACAACCCTAGTAAAGGCCACGTCCGAATATTGAGGGCAAAGAATAGCTAAAATCAACTCTCAGTGGTAAAGGCCTTTTGGAAAACCAGTGATGTTACGTTCAGTGCTATAAAAAAAACAAAAACAAAAACAAAGTGGAGTCCTACTAGTAAACAACGGCGTGTGAGGAACTTACACTTTGAGTCGTATCGTATCCACCAACCATCTGCCGCAAATTTAGAAACGTAGGGGCAATCCAAAAAAAAAAACCTGAAACATTACAACACTAGGGTGAATATCCCCACGGCTTTGAAGCGTGATACGCGTATCCCAACTTCTAGGATCGTCTGGAGTGAAAGGTTGAAGGTGAGGGGCTTACGAGATACTCACCAAGAACAAACCACGATCCAGCGAGAATGCTGCAAGCATGGCGTAAACACTGGAGACAAACGACATCGAGAATGCAGTCGTTGACACGTCTGTGTGCCGTTTCAACATCAAGACCACCTGGTACACCGTAGGTGTAAAACCCACACGTCACAGGCCTTCAAGAAGTGGGTGCATCGTAAATGTTCCGCCACACACTCACTATACCTACCCACGGTCGATTAGGTGCCCGCCACGTATACGAATGATACGAGTGGAACCCTAGTAAAGACCAAGTACCAAGACGGGAACTGGAAACTCTCGCACTAAGCGAACATTGACACGACGAGAGTAAAATGCTTACGGCTAAAGTAAAGTAACCACACACGATACACTTGAGAAGGCATCACTGAGTCGTTACAAGTTTGTCACCATCGGATAGTTGACAGCCATTGCGTATTCGCTTTCGGCATCGCGCGGTATTAGCGAGTGACCACCGAACGATATAAATGTTCCAATATGATGGCCTGTACTATTAAAAAAGATCATAAACCCACCTATCCTATCAGATAAGAATAACCATGGACATCTGTGATAAACAAGAGGGGGGTAAATTCAGCAATCGAGATCGTAAACTCCAAATGTATAGTCCAACATGTTATCCGACTAGACCATATCCGGGACTAGATGGTCAACACACTAATGAGGCATTCCTAAACAATTGACTTAAGCGCCTCTATCGTATCAAAACACTAAGTCATAAGCGAAGCAGAACATATCGAAGTATCGGCGAGTCAACCCTCAGAGGTTGAGCAACTGCTGCAGGTTACGCAAAAGTCAAAGGTCAGCGTCCTTTGACTTGACAAATACAGCGCGACAGCAAGGACAAACAACTGACTCGTTACTGAGCAGTTGCCCGAGTCGTCACTTTATCGAACCGCAACAGCAACAGCAAAACAGTTATTAGTTATAACTGTTCATACTCCCTTTTACTCTTATAAAAGCTTGTATCCCTTTGTTTTAATCAATCTACTTTGCCCTCACATACTAGCGCAAGATGGTTCAAACACTTCACTAAAAACTTCCGCTATTACATCATCCCTATCCAGAGTTTAGTCCTGTACGGATCCTAAGGGCTTTTCTTAGCCCAACAGTTGGAAAGCATAATTAAGCATTGATGCAGGTCCAGGCAAACACCTATCAGTAGCAACCGAGCTCGTGCTGCTTTATCTGACTAGACTATATTCGGGACTAGATGGTCAACACACTTCTGAGGCATTCCTATTGTACCCTAGATCTTCACGCTGGATTGAATAGGATGCCAAACAAGCAGATATCACTAGTATGTATAGGCAGTGGAGTTTGAAACGACTTAGCAGCGATTAGGAGTGCACCGCAATGTTTCAATCATTGGTACTCGTGTCAACACTCATGTTGTGTCGGAACATCCAAATGTAGATTAGGTGCGCTGGTGCGAAGGCTAATTTATTCCGTGATGAGTACGCATAAATTTTACACCGCGTGTTTAGGGCTTTTGCTTGTGGCACACTACACATATTTTATACCGAACGCATATAACCACTATTGTCCCGTATAGCTACTGGTACAAGTTTAATGTTCCTTGTCAATCCCGCGTGAGGGGGATGACAACTACATAACGCTTCTCATTGGCTATCGGCGTGACCCCGAGCTTATTAGAGGTTGCCAGGTGGCCGTCGTGACAGGTTGGATCGTAACGATACTGTACTATGGTTGTCGCTGTCACATCACAAGCAGGTGGTGAATGTCCCGTCATTTGTCTCACCAGAGACACGCGACTCTCCCACCTCTCAGGTCAACACCCCCACTAGTAGAATTACAAGGCCAAGCGCGAAGGTACCTTTCAGGTATTTCGTTGACACATCACTAGCATCTGGTCAACATCCAGTCACATGCCCTATTAGAGACCACCATTATTTCACCACCGCACTTTATAACTCTACGAGCGAGCACTTTCCGACCCTATTGATCACGAATCAGATTGGGCAGAGCGCCAACATGACGATGGTTGATGCGCTTGGCATTAGAGACGGCTGGGAGATTCCAGCAACAACCATTGATTTCCACAGCGCGTGAGTAGTCAATACGACTCTGTACGCAGTGGACAGGCAAAGTAGTTGTGGTGCTAATATATTTCCCCTTCTTCTCGCAGTTTTCTGAGCATCATGCATCCACTGCTACCTACGGGGAGCACTTGGGTTGCACTGGCAACCCTGGTGTACCAGTCGACGTGTAGTGAGAATTTAATGTGCGGCATCGGGAGCGAGTCCTTGTTCAAATACGACTACGTATGCATAGTGGTAACATCCAAGTGAGTACGGCTTGTGTAGCATGTCTGGATCATTAGGGAAAGTACCCATGCACATGTATCTCATATTGACCCCGTGTGGCAGGTACCCTAACCCAAAGCACACAAGCCTGGTCGTCGTGAAGGACCCTGGGTTGCTTTTAAAGTCTGATGAAGAGCTTAGCGCACAAGAGGCTGAGGGTCCATAGGTTGTGCTCTACGATTCAACTAGGGTCCACGTCGCCATGGCATGCGACGTCTTCCAACACATCAACTGGTGAATCCTTCGCACACCTCCAATGATGCGTTATGCATGCTTAGCCTGTTAAGACGATGTGTCAACGTTTGATCTAGCACAAGTCTGCAGGCTATTGGGTGCGGCGCTGGCACAAGTGAGGCCCGTCTTGAAGGTTGCCGATGTGACCAATCGTCTCTGTCGCATCCGCAGCCGGGCATTGCTCGTAAGTGTACCTGCGTAAGGCACACTATTTGCATATTTCCAAGAGGTGTAGGTCGGGTTGAGCGCCCATCCATATATTGTTGACATTCGTCTTGTTTACATGTGCAGGCCAGTCAGGTACCTCAACAAGACTGCACTGTTGACTCAGGCGTATTCGTGTGCCTGTTCTTGTGGGAACTTGTCGCACGGTCTTTTAGGAACCTAGAGCAGGGCATTCCTTCTCCCTCGTATAGCATTGTGACGTATCGGCGCGCCATTAGATCCTTGATGTGTGATGCTGGGGAGCGTACGCTAGCGGACAATTTGCACAACAAAACGGTGACGTTTCTGCCAGATGACCGTTCGGCTTTGGTCAACAATGTGATCCATGCAGTGCACCCAGTCCTAGACAACATGTCGGCGATGAGAAAGGCGGTCGCTGAATTACGCAGTCAAGGGACCCGCCTTGCATCCGTTGAAGGTGGCATGGAAGCTTTGAAGCTTCTGATTACAAAGACTCGTGATCTATGCGACAACATGGCCATAGCAGTGTCCGCGCTGCAGTCGCCGGGGGATTCTGCACTCTTGCATGATGAGCTCATTGTTGTGGGTGACCGTGGTGAAGGGGATGGTGGTGGCTCTCCGCCCCGTCGACAGTCCGCGAAGCAGTCTTCACGGCAGAAGGCCAAGGAGATTAAGGGGAGATTCGTGGGTATTACTCAACGGCCCTGGAATGGCCAATGGGTTGCTAGACTAGTTTGCAAACGTCGGAAAGACGGCCACATCGTCATTGGAAGCCACCTTGGAAATGAGGAAGAAGCCGCGAGATCACTTGCTGCGGGATCACATGTGCTATTTGGGCCGCACAATGGACCCCGTGGGAGAGGGATAGGCCTGTCTAATAAAGAAAAGGACAGGTTGAAGGACTGTCCTAAGGACACATGCTTGGCCTGAATGCCTTAGGAAGATGGAGGGACGGAGGGCGGCTGATACGGCGTCGACAGATCCGGATCCCTTGTCTCAGTCGCGGTGTCAGCGTAAGTCAAAGCGAAGGAGACAGACCCAAAAGTAGAAAACGGGTCCTCATCGGTCTTTGGTGTGCTTGCGCTCAGCATATGGCTGTTTGGGATCTCTGGGTGTGTTATTGCTAACACCTGTTATAAAACATTACACGGTATTGTGCTAGGAGCTTTAACGGGCAATGGGACAAGGGTCGTATAACCCATTGTTTTTTTTCGTAATATATTACTGCCGATTAGTCGCTAAACACGTGTTCGTGCTTCACTGGCCAGTTACTAGAGATTCACTTCATTGTCCCAATAGCGGTAAAAAAAAAAATGCTAGGGCAGGTCATGAGGCTATTGGAGTGGAGCGTAGCTGTAGAACGCGGTGAAACATAGAAACCGCTAAACATTGCACACCCTCGTACTCGATCGCAAGTACTGACCACAAGCGAATCAACTACAGTGTAAAATCCACATTTTAGCATTCTCAACTTTAACCCTAAGCCCCACCCACCAAAGGGCAATCCTTCCGACACATCCTCAAAGAGCTAATCTTCACCGTCCGAATCTACAGGGGTGGTTGACCCCCGGCTGTGCTGGTCCGATGCTTTGACTGGGGTTTTACGGCTTCTTGACGGGTTCATACGCGCTCTCCAAACCGGCCCTACGCAATGTTCTCGGGCCCTGTTCGCGGGCATTCCACTAGTTTTTTACGAGCAGTGTACTGTTACGGCAGCATCCAAAAATTGCGCCAACTCACCTGGCTGCGTAACTTGTGGAAACACTATCAAACCCTTTCAATCATCCGACTAATTGTTGACTAGTCAAACGCGAGGGCCTTGTGAAGTTTTGCACAGTGCTGGGCGAAGTTATCGCTCACAGCTAACCGCGGATTGATTGCTGCCTGTGCATGATTGGACGTGGTGTCCATTCAATGACCAGACAAATGCGCATCCTTCAGTTCGTACACAAGATGCCCGTTTGACTAGCCCAAGGTTGCCTTGTGAAGAGGGCTGAATACTTTTGCTTGCATTTTGCTAAGTTTCCGTCAATTCGCACCTAGCAAAAAGGGCTTTTAAATGATTTTGTAAATCTCTGTTGATCGTTTGACGTTGGTCTCTTCTATCAAACTTTGCTTTTTGTGGTCCGTATTGCTCGAGGGGCTTGTAAATGGGGTGCAACTGGCTGGCACCCTAATACACGGGTGCAGAGTTTCCATCGCGGGCAGGGCAAATTCGCGCGCAGAGGTTGGGCATCTTGTGTACACGTTACGGGCATTGCACTGGTGTAGTACTGGCTCACTAGATTCGGAGGATACATAATGACGGCTATTGAAACCCTTTTTGTCTTTTATTGAATGCTCAGAACAGTTTTGGTACAGGCAAAGCTTCTCGGGGTTTTCACCATTGGATCACTGGCGCGTGATGGTCCACCTACATGCTGGTGGTTAATGTCGCTACGGCTACTGGCACTCGGAACCAGCCATTCGCGCAGCACTCATTTACTACACTCGACGGACCGTACACTAGCGTGTCACTTGCCCACGGTAAATGACTAAGTGGCAATGTTTTCCCAAAGCAAGCAGGGCTATGTTGACCTTGCCGTGAATGTCTTCTCTGGTGGTCCTGACGATATAGTGACGGCCAACAAAACCCACATTGTTTTTGTGTGCTAATTGTGATCAATTCGTTTCCAATCGTGGTACAGGCCAACCTTCATGGGAATATCACTACAGGTTGACTTGCGCTTGATGCTCTACATGCGCACAAGTGGTTTTATTCTTCTCATTAATCAAGATCATACAAAGGGTGATACTATGGACTACACTATACCGACTACTCTATCCCATTGTAGCCTAAACCCTAAAGAAACTACTCTAACCCGTAAAGCCGCCCACTATAATGAATACTTTCGCTCATGTAGAAGCTACACTATACCGTAAATCCCCACATATCTCAAATAGTGCCCGCAAAAGGTGCCGACTCGCGATAGGACTTTCGGGCCTTGGGGCGCTTACGGTACCTCCTCTTCTCCGGGTATACGCTGCCACCATACTTGCCCATGCAGCGGTTCTTAGTGTGAGCGTGCAGATGACAAACGTTGCACGTGTACGGATGCACAGCCTTCTCGACGCGTGCGTAGCTTGGTGGGCGGCCGGCAGCCGTGCGTCAAAAGGGTGGAGCATCGCACTCACTTGGTGCGGCCAGCTTCCTCCCAAGGACGATGCAGTCCACACAGGAACCCTTCACCGTTGAAGAATACGTCTCCGCCCAGTTCTTTGTGGTGTAGAAGTCGGAGACGAGGGTGCAAGGGTCTAGCTCTCGCCTTAGAGCAAAGACCAAGGCATGGGAGCACGGGAACTGGTACTGGCCCCAGTTTGAGCAGTTGCATGTCCTCACTTTGATGTTGATGTTGACGTTGAAGGACCTCCACTCCTTGGGATCGTCGGTGTCCCTGGTCTGGATGGTACCTTCCTCAAGATCCCCGCCCAATAGCTCGTACCCCTCCGCCCGGGTCTCCTTTAACACCATCCGCTCCTCTGCCGCTTCCGTCAGTAGAGCAGTTCTCTCCCGCGCAGCCATTTCGCGTTCACAATACCTATCCCGATACCAGTCTATGAGACCCCCTAGCAGAGGGGTGAACGGCAAGCGACGAATGAGCACGATTGAGCTGTTGACCTGCTCTGCTGCGTTGATTGTGAAGATCCCAAAGCGAAGGGTTGGGGCCTTAATGCGAGTCTAGTGGACGAGGTTGATGCCCAACTTCTTCCTCGTACCACGCTTGATCTGCCTAAACCCTGTCCTCACGCGTGTAGTATGGTTCCCTTCCGCGACACCGGCCTCGGGCGTGTTATCGTCGGCGTCCTTGTCTGCCCCCGCCTTGTTCCCCTCTGCTGGGGCTGGGTCATCCGCATCATCTGCCTCTGCCTCCTCTGCATCCGCCTCCTCCTCATCGTCCTCCTCAGCGTCGGCTTCAACCCTAACACGGGGGTTGCCACTACCGACATTTGGCCACGGATGATCCAGAGTGACTATGACCAATGCCTGGCAGGTATTTCCCCTAGACTGCTCATCTCCACCCTGGCCCGAGTTTCCGCTTGATCCTGTTGCACGTGGCGCATCCGTCCGGATGTTGCTGGGGATGTAACCTGTCCTAACGCGTTGCAGGATGAGAGCATAGTCGAATGGACGTGAAGCTGCATGAGTCAAGCATGAGGGACGACTGGGCAACTCGGTTGTGGTAGGGGGCTCAGCCGATGGAGTTGTTGGGGCAAAAGTGCTTGCAGTAGGTGCAGGCCCTGGTTCGGACGCTGTGGCTCCCAGCTCGCTCGTGTCACCCGCCCCACGCCCATGTGCACATGATGTGGTGGCACGACCCATGGCGGCACGCGCTGCTTCACGACCCTGGCAATAGTTCTCTACTGCTTGTTGACGTACTTCGGCTGCTGTAGTGGGAGCGGGCCGTTGCTGCTCAGCAGCATCTGCCGGTGGTGGATCCAAGATCGGCTTCTCGACGCCGAGGAGATAATTCGCCATTTCCTTGAAGTCACGGCGGCATGCTGCAACCAATGCGTCCCATTTGTCGACGTCTCTGCACTTCACAAGACGCCAATAGAAAAGAGCAGCAGCCTCTCCGATTTTCACAACATTCTCATAGAGATGCCAAGCACAAAAGTAGTGAGGTATGCCAACCAGGAGTACATCTCGTGCAGCAGGAACCAGGCCCTTGTCGCGATTGCCGATGATGGATGCATCTTGACGGTGCGGCCACTCCGAGAAGCTCCCCAAAAAGTGTTGCAGGAACCAGGTCCACAAATCTTTGTTCTCTCCTTCGACCAGAGCCCACGCCAGGATCAGAATCTTCTGATTACCGTCGAGGACCACGGCAATGAGCAGGGTTGCGCGTTGAGCACTAATTAGGAAGGTCCCGTCTAGTGCAACAACGGGGCGGCAAAAACCAAGCGCACCGCGGGATGCAGACGGCTGAATGTACATCCGGTGAAAGCATCCGTTGACCCTCTGAATCTTGAACTTTCCAGCTGGATCGTTCTCTTGGAACCTTGCAGCCAACGTCGGGAGCAATCTGAACGACTCTTGCCAGTCCCCGTACATTTCCTTCTGGATTGCCTCACGCAGCCGCCACGCCTGCTTGTAACTCATCCTAAACTTGCTGTGGGACGAGAGAAGCTGTTGCAAGACCTACACCAATAAACGGTGCGCCACGAACAAGGTTGCCCCATTGCCGCTTCATGACCTTGACGCTGTTGGCGATGGCGTTTGCTCCTTGCTCTCGCTTGAATTTGCTGCATATATGAGTTTCAGGTGGGGAAAGTGACGTCACCATCCAGAATCCGCCATGTACAATCTTACTGTAACTGCATTCCCAAGGGCATATGGGTGATTCTCCATGCATGGCGGTTTTGCATTGCAGTATCACGTGGGCGTCTGCCACTTCGACAGTCGTGAATCCAAAATGGTGGTGCATCGCAAAGGCCTGCACCGCCTTTAGTGCCGCATTCCTCGAGGAGTATATTCCACCTTATCTCAATGGGGCATTATCTCTAGGAGCTTTTGGTTGTGCTGGCGGAATGGGGGGAACGTGACGCATTGCCTCAAAAATACTATTCGCTATACGCTCGGCGCCTTCAGGTGGTTCTCACATGGTTGCTGCTGGGTGTTGAAAGTATATCGTCACATCTAATGCCAGAGCTAGGTACTAGCATACTTAAACAACTTAGAAAAGCCCACCGAGTAAGCTGGCCTTGACGAGGCCACAACTGTACGTTGATGAGTACCAGACTGAACAGCAGTTGATTCGAGGAGTAAAGGTGGGGCGCCTACAATTTCCTCAGTGGGAAACTGTGCGCGCTCAATCCTGGCAGAGATTTGGACCTCCAGCTGTGCTTCACGGGCCGTTAGTGAGACCTCCATAGGGCAACGACATTGGCGGGAGTGTAAAATCTGTCGGTGAATTCTTTACGCGCGCGAAGTAGTGCAGTTTGAAATGTTTCACGTGTTGTTCACGGGCCACGCAACGAACGTGAGTGGCGGGAGAATTGAGCGCCTGTTTAACATGTACAGTGCTTCCGTGATTGAAGGAATGAATCTCTTTGTACTCATTGGGCCCGACTGTTCCAAAAACTTCCTGGGCGACGTTATGATTCGGCGCGAAATTCAGTTGGAATAGTCGCCACGGGCAGACACCGTCACCCAACTTAAAACTCGCAAAAAAACCACAAGATGAGTATTGATGGGGAAATCTAACCGCGGGAATCGAGCGCGGTCGCGCGGCATGGGCAGTGGGAAAGCCATTGCCCATTGGAATTGGAGACAAGAAAGCACCGCGGTTCATCATTCCCTCCTTCAATTTTGCTCAAAGCTGTTGACCAACCTCACACAGCACTGCCCCTTTTTTCATATTTCTCAATTCCATGGAGCACAACTTGCTCTACACCCGCAATCAAGGTCTAGTTAGTTAGATGATTTGCTATTTAACATTTCTCGATCCTTTTGATTTCCTGCTTAGGGTAAGCCAATCAGACGCTATCCAAATGCAATAACTACAACCCCTTAGTATGAGTTGTCATTTTGCACAATTGCATTAATGATACACAGTGGCCATACTGTCGTGACACGTAGATACTCAGGGCTAGAATGATTAAAAAATACAAATTTGCAGAGACAATTATAGTATACATTAGGACTAACCGTAATGAGACAACTGTGAGGAAAGTAGAACGAGAATGAATGACTAAGGAATGGAAGTGATACAAATATGCAACCCTAGAAATGTGTACCCCATATAGGCTACCCCACTATAGCCTACACAATATTATAATTTGACACACCCCCATAGGCAAAGTGCGGGAGAACAAGGGGTCACAAGACCATTCAAGCAAAGCAGACAAAGCTCAGGGTGGATCACAACGTCACCACACAGTCCGAGCACAAGTTCAAGGCCACAAGGCCAGTTCACATGCAGGAGTACACACATATATATATAAGGCTAAACAAGCAAGAGCAGGTATATATATATGTAAGAGTACAAGCAAGGTCAAGGGGTGAGCAAGTGAGGCAAAACAGGCACAAGACCCAGCTGAGTGCAAAAGCGCTGATGATCATAAGGCGGAGGTGCCTTGGTGAAAACATCAGCAGTGTTGGCCTCACAGGCCACGTACGCAAGTCGCAACTTGCCACGCTGCTGCAACTCACGAGCAAGAAAGTAGCGGAGAGCAATGTGCTTCGTTCTGTGCTCCAAGCGCTGCTCCCGACACAAGGCTAGCATGGCCTTGTTGTCTACGTACAGCACCGGAGGAGAACGAGGCGGCTCTCCGAGGTCAGTCAGCAGGTAGGTAAGCCAGCGAAGCTCCTGTGCAGCCATGGCCCCGGCGTAGATCTCAGCATCACAACTGGAGCCGAGAACATAAGACGAGCGAGTAGCCCGCCACAAAACAGAGCCGGAACCAAGGCTGAAGGTGTAACCCTGTGACGACCGCTGCGTAGCCTGGTCGTCTGCCCAAGAAGCGTCCGCGTGCCCAGTGAGGACCACTGGACTCCGCCCTCCAAGCACTAGCCCCATGCCCAACGTACTGCACAAGTAGCGCAACACCCTCTTCGCTGCAGCCATGTGCTCTGGTCTGTGTCTCCCAAGAGCAACATAGCGTGCAAGAATGCTAAGAGGGTATGCAAGGTCAGGTCGTGTGCAGGTCATCAGGTACATGAGGCAGCCAACAAGCTCTGGGTACGGGCCACTCGACTCTACGGACTCATCCGAAGGCAGAGCTGAGAGCGAGTGGCGAGTAGACAGAGGAGTGGCCTAAGGCGAGGAGTACGTGAAGTCGAAGCGCTGAAGGACTTGCTGCACCATGTGTGACTGAGTCAGGATAATGGTGCGGCGTGCTCTGTCCCGAGTGATCTGCAAGCCAAGGTAGCTGCGCAGTTCACCCAGGTCTGTGCACGTGTGTCTCTTCTGCAGCTCGAGCTTCACGTGGGCGAGTCCAGCAGTGTAAGCTGTGGCAAAGACCAAGTCGTCGACGTACACGAGGATGTAGAACGGCGGCAGAGAGGTGTCGGTGCGTAGAAACAGCGACGGGTCAGCAGTAGAGGGAGCAAACCCAAGAGCCGCAAGTGTAGTCCTCAGTGTGTCGTGCCACTCGCGCGGTGCCTGGCGGAGACCGTAGACTGGCCGTCGGAGGCTCCACTGGGTGCCAGGAGGGAAAGTCCCAGTGAAGCCAGGTGGACGGCGCAACCAGGTCTCCTCGTGTAGGCTACCCAGCAGGAAAGCAGTACCGAAGTCAAGGGAGTGAAGCTCGTAGTCACGCTGAGCGGCTATGTGTAGCAACACCCGAAGAGTGGTCATCTTCGGGGTGGGAGAGAAGGTCTGAAAGTAGTCAACTCCCTGCCGCTGTCTGAAGCCAGGAGCCACGTACTGCGCCTTGAAGACAAGTGGAGAGCCCGGCGGCAAATTCACCCTGAAGATCCACATGCCACTGACGATGTTCGCCCCAGGAGAGGGAACTGCGTCAACGTAGGTGCCTGTGGACTTCCAGAAAGCCATGTCTGCATCCATAGCAGCCTGCCACTGAGAGGAGTAGGGACCCTCTACACCCTCCACGTAAGAGCGCGGAGTCGGGATGTCTAGTGCATCCGGGTCTCCCTTTGGGGTAAGCAGTACGGACGCGAGATAAGGTGAAGCAGCAGCCAGACACTGGAACTCCTCCTGCCTGTCCTCAAGGACGTCCGTGCCAAGAGCACACTCACCCTCGACGGACGGAGGACACACAGACGCAGACCCAGCGACAAGGCTAGCAGCGTAGTCTAGACGACAGCGAGCAGCAAAGTCAACGAGCTCAGCAACAAGAGCAGACGCAGCAGTGGACTCAAAGGAGGGGTCAGTGACGACAGTAGCAAGGAGACGCTTGATAGTAGGACTGGCACCACGAAGAGAGTCCGACTCAAGGTCGGCAAGCGCAGGAAGAGAGGACTCAAGAGGAGAGGGCAAAGGGGCACGCAGAGGAGCAGTGGACGGATGTAGAGACATCCGGTGCGTGCCAGGGACAGGAGGAGGACGTTGAGGCGAACTGCGACCACAAGTGCGAGCAGCACGAACACGCAACGCAGGACGAGACGCCGGCTCACGACACTCAGCAAGACCTCAAGTAGGACCAATGTACGGAGAAGGAGAAGGCAGTGGGGAGGCCGGCGGTAACAGTGAGTGCAACTGGACAGGCGGTGGACACTCTAAGGGAGGAGGAAGACCAAGAACCTGCTGAAGGAGCGGAACAAAGTACGGCCGAGGCCGCACGGCGACTCCAAACACAGCAGGGACAGCACCAGCACCCCCAGCGGCAGCACCAGCGTCAACAGCACCTCCAAGTCCAGTACCTCCAGCAGCACGAGTAGCACCCTCAGCAGGACCGCCGCCAGGACTTACAGCAGTAGCCTCAGCGCCAACACCCTCAGCAGCTCCGACTCCAGCAGCACTCGCAGAACTAGCACCTGCGAGACCAGCGGCACCAGCACCTTCAGCAGGCGAAGAAGCACCAGCTCTAGTAGTACGCCTCCAGCGCCGGGCAAACCACTCGCGCAGCTCGTGTGGAGAGAGTGGCTCCCGCCGAGATGAAGCACCCGGAGAACCACCAGGCCCGGCACCGCCAGACGCCACACGAGTAAGTCCAGCGGCCGTAGGCTCCGCACCCCCAGGCTCAGTAGCTCCAGACTCAGCACCCCAAGGCTCACCAGCTCCAGACGCAGCACCCCAAGGCGAAGAACCCCAGGCTCAGCACCCCCAGACTCCGCACCCCCAGGCTCAGCACCCACGCGCGCAGCACTCCCAGAGTCAGCACCCCCAGGCTCAGCACCTGCAGCAGTACCAGAGTCACCAGCAACCTCGACCGGCTCGACTGCATCTACAAGGGACACACCTGAAGGGGCAGGACCCTGAGGGGGGAGGGGGTCTACCGGGGGGGGGACCTGGCACAAGGAAGTGCGGTGGGAGGGGGAGGGAAGGAGTGCGGTAGGGGAAGAGGCGGTAGTAGGGTTCTGACTCGTCGAACGTGACGTCCTGGGAGGACAGAACACGACGAGAGGTGGGGTGGTAGAACTGCCACCCAGGGGCGTCAGGGGGGAAGCCAAGGAAGACACAGGGAGCAGCACGAGGGGACAGCTTGTCCGCAGACAAGTCGCGGACAAACGCCCGAGATCCCCAGACACGGAACGCAGACGCATCGCCGACCTTCCCCGTCCACAGCAAGGCTGGGGAGGTCTCCGGCCTGGAGACCCTGGGGTGAAGGTTGATCTGATGCGCCGCGTATTGAACCGCAAACGGCCACAGAAAATGGGGGGCAGCTGCATGCATCATGGACGTACGAGCAACGTCCATGACCATGCCAATGCGGCGCTCAGCAATCCCATTTTTCTGTGGAGAGTCCGGAAGCGTAAAGGTCTGGCGAATGCCTCGCGCACGACAGTAGGCTCGCAGAAGGCCAGAAGAGAACTCTCCGACTCGGTCAGAGTGCAGACGCAGAACAGGAAAGTCCGAGCCGAAGCTCCTCCTGAGCTGGAGACGAGCTGCGCGGATCTAGACGATCAACACCTCAGCAACACCACCCTTGCTTCACAAGGGGAAGACTGTGGTGTAACGCGAGTAGTCGTTAACCACCAGCAGGAAGTAGCGCTCGTGACCCTGTCCACGGACGCGGGCCGGGCCCCACACGTCCATGTGAAGCGTCTGCAGCGGGGCCTCTGTCAGGGTAAACTGAGAGGAGTGAGGGGCAGCTCGAAGCCGCCCCTCGACACATGGGACATAGGAAGGACCAGGCCTCCGAGGAAGGGTAGGGAGGGACCGGGGAAGACCAGAGACAAGGACATGGGAAGCCATGCCTTGGAGACGAGGCAGGGAGGGGTGACCAAGACGGTGGTGCCAGAGGAGAGTCTCGTGAGACAGGAGGCGACACGAGCAGGGGGCAGACTTAGGACTAGGGAGGACAGTGGCGAAGTGAGAGAGGACAGGACTCCCAGAGGGGTCTGCCAGGGAGACTGCAACTGGCCGACCAAGCAGCGTGAGTGTGGTGCGGTCTCGAAAGAAGGAGCGAGAAGCCCCTGAGTCAAGTGTGAAGGTGAGGGAGGCCGAAGCCGACGTGGTACCTGAGAGCGCAGACTCACCAGCACCTGAGGGCGCGGACGCCCTGGCACCTAGAGTAGCAGTCCACCAGTACCTAGAGGAGCAGAACCAATGCCCGGGCCGGGCGGGAAACACCGGTAATAGTCACCGTCATCACTTATAGTCACAGCATACATGGCAGCAAGGATAGCATCAAAGTCAAGATCAAAGATAGCTACGCCTGCTCTAGACAGCTCTCCCCAGCGGGGGATCTCACTAGCCTCCAGGAACTGCTGACGCCAAGCGTCCGTCAGGCGGCCAAAGCAGCGCTGGGTGGGGTGAGCACCCCCACACTCCTCACCGCGCGGTCGCCGGAGCGAAGGACGTAGGTGCACGGGCCAAAACCCCCACCACGCTGACGCTGCGTGTACCACTCACGGAGCTGTTGAGGAGAGGGGATGTCCCGAGAACGCTGCTGCCGCTGCTGGCGCCGACCACTCTCGGAGCCGCTCCTCTGAGAAGAACCACCCCGACCAGCTCCACCTCCTCCACCACCGCCGCCTCCAACTCCGCCGCCACCACCGCCTCCACCTCCGCCGCCACCGCCGCCTCCGCTCCCACCGCTACCGCCACCGCCGCCTCCGCCTCCGTCGCCTCCGCCTCCGCTGCTGCCACCGCCACCTCCACCCGCGCCACCACTCCCACCGCCACCCCCACTCCCCCCGCCGCCCCCACCGCCACCTCCACCACCCCCGCTAGCCCCAACCGCGCCCTTTCCCCCCTTGCCCTTGCCAGAGCGGCGTCTCCCGCTAGGGGCATTTGCCGCACCGACCGACTCAAGACCAACGAGGTTGGCCGCAGCCCCAGAGGCGACAGAGGGCATTAAGGGGGAAGGGGAACACCCCTCAAAGATGGGGGTGCGAGGGTCACCACGAGAGGCTCCTACAGCGACTATGCTCTTCTCCGCCGCTAGGAGGGCCTTCTCTAGGAGGTCAACAGTGAGAGTGGTGGGACAAACTGAGAGGAAGTGGTCCCTGACTACGCGAAGGGAGTCAGGGAGGCGGGTGACTATATAATAGAGAGCAATGTGCATGGGGGGGGGGGGGGGGTTCTTGGCGCAGAACTCAGCAGGAAACGCGGCGCGGTAGCGAGTGTCACTAGTGCAGAGGTGCGTAATGAGGTCAGCGACTGTGGGAAAGGCAGCAAGGTCAGGAAAGAGGTACGGTAGCATGAGGCGGCTCAGTGCAGCAGTGGCAGGGGAGGAGTAGCGTGCAACTACAGCGTCGTACAAGGTTTGAGCACTCTTGTACTGGCTAAAGTGCGCGCGCTCAATGGTAGGCAGGTGGTGACGCACAGCAAGACGTGCAGCAGCATCGCGAGTGGCCCACTGGGAGCAAACAGTGGCGTCGGCATCGGCAGCACGGGCAGGGGAAGCACCAGAGGTGAGGTCAAAGAGTGAAAGACCGTCTGCCCTATGGCACTGTAGGAAAAGCTGCAGGTCATCCACCCAAACCTCAAAGTCAATGGCTCGACCCTCAGCGTCAAAAGCGAGAACACTGGGGGTAGCCATGACAACAGTGGACTAGCAATACGAACTATAGGACAAGGGCATTGCAGTGACAGAAGCGCTGCTCTCACCAGGCAGGGCGGGTCGGGCAGCTCAGTGGTACAGCAGCACGGCAATACGGCTGCTCGGACGGCACTGCAGCAACTGCGGCTCTGTGGCACCAGCAGCTCGGCTCCTGAGGCGGCTCGGGCGGCTCAGGCGGCTCGGGTGGCTCGGGCGGCTCGGGCGGCTTGGGCGGCTTGGGCTGGTCGGGCGGCTCGGGCGGCTCAGGAGAGTTGGGCGGCTCGGGTGGCTCGGGCAGCTTAGGCAGGTTGGGCGGCTCAAGAGGCTCGGGCGTTTCAGGCGACTCGGGCGGCGCGGGCGGTGTAGGGCGGCAGGGCTGCTGGTGCGAGGGGCGGCTGGGCCGCTGAGAAGGGCGGAGAGGCCGTTGCGGAAGGATGGCGGGGCCGCTGAGTAGGGCGGCGGGGCCGTTGAGGAGAAGGGCGGCGGGGCCGCTGAGTAGGGCGGCGAGGCCGCTGAGTAGGGCGGCGGGGCCGCTGAGGAGAAGGGCGGCGGGGCTGCTGAGTAGGGTGGCGGGGCCGCTGAGGAGAAGGGCGGCGGGGCCGGTGAGTAGGGTGGCGGGGCCGCTGAGTAGGGCGGCGGGGCCGCTGAGGAGAAGGGCGGCGGGGCCGCTGAGTAGGGCGGCGGGGCCGCTGAGCAGGGCGGCGGGGCCGCTGAGGAGAAGGGCGGCGTGGCCGCTAAGTAGGGGCGGGTGTCAGAGCATTATAGCTTACTTATTTGTGTAGGCTATAGTGGGGTATCCCATAGGGGGTACAACCCAATTAGGGTTTCATATTTGTACTCACTTCATTCATAGTTCATCCATTCTCGTTCGCTTCTTCTCATGGAATCAGAGCAGGTTCCCCTGTGGGAACTGTGCTTAGGGCCCACCACTTAAATTTTTTTTTTTCTGCCCTAGCGCCTTGCGCCCTAGCGCCTACCCTAGCGCCCGCCCTAGCGGCCGCCTTAGCGCCCGCCCTAGCGCCTGCCCTAGCGCCCTAGCGCCCGGCGCCCGCCCTAGCGCTCGTTCGCCGCCCGCGGCCTGTCCGTGCGCTGCCGCCCGTGCGCCGCCGCCCGTGAGCGCCGCCCGTGAGCGCCGCCCGTAAGCACCGCCCGTGAGCGCCGCCTGTCAGCGCAGCCGCCCGTCAACCGCCGCTGGTGCGCCGCCGCCCGTGACGCCGCCGCCCGTGAGCCGCCGCCCGTGAGCCGCCGCCCGTGAGCCGCTCGCCAGTGAGCCGCCCGCCCGTGAGCCGCCCGCCCGTGAGCCGCCCACGACGCCGACGCCGCCGACGCTGCCTACGCCGCCCGTGCACCACCGAAGCCGCCGACGTCACCCGTGAGCCACCAACGCTGCCGACGCCGCCGACGCCGGCCGTGAGCCGCTGACGCCGCCGTCGCCGCCGACGCCGCCCGTGAGCAGCCGACGCCGCCCTCGAGCCGCCCGTGCAGCCGCCCCAGCCGCCCGTAAGCCGCCCGTGCGCCGCCCGCGAGCCGCCCCAGCCGCCCATGAGCCACACGCGAGCCGCCGCAGCCGCCCGTGCTGTCGCCCGCAAGACGCCCGCGCCGCCCAAGCCGCCGGAGCCGCCCGAGCCGCCCGAGCCGCCCGAGTCGCTCGAGCCGCCCGAGCCGCCCGAGCAGCCTGAGGTGTCGGCCTCCTGTTCCTGTGGGGGCTGCTGCTGCTCCTGGGCCACCGTAGCTGCTGTGCTGCTGTGTGACTGTACTCCTGAGCTACCCGACTCTTCCCGCCTGGTGAGACTGTTAGCTGCTATAATGGCCACCCTCAGTGTCCTGTCTTTTGACGCTGAGGGTCGCGCCGTTGACTTTGCAGTCTGGGTCGAGGACCTGCAGCTGTACTTACTGTGCGATGCGATCGATGAGGTTTCTCTCTTTGACTTTGTCTCTGGCGCTGTCCCTGCCCCTCCTGCTGATGCTGACCCCTCTGTTTGCTCCAAGTGGGCCACGCGCGATGCTGCTGCACGTCTTGCTGTGCGTCGCCACCTCCCTTCCTCCGAGCGTGCACACTTTAGTCAGTGCAAGACCGCTCAGGCCTTGTACGACGCTGTAGTTGCGCGCTACTCCTCCCCTTCCTCCGCTACGCTGAGCCGCCTCATGCTACCGTTCCTCTTCCCTGACCTCGCTGCCTTTCCCACAGTCGCTGACCTCTTTACCCACCTCCGCGCTAGTGACACTCGCTACCGCGCTGCGCTACCTGCTGAGTTCCGCGCCGCAAACCCTCCTCCCATGTACATCACTCTCTACTTTCTAGTCACCCGTCTCCCTGAGTCCCTTCGTGCCGTTCGGGACCAGTTTCTCTCTGTCTGTCCCACCACCCTCACTGTGGACCTCCTTGAGAAGTCCCTGCTAGCGGCTGAGAAGAGTATCGTCGCTGTAGGGGCCTCTCGTGGTGACCCTCGCACCCCCATCTTTGAGGGGTGTTCTCCTTCCCCCCTACTTCCCTCTGTCGCCTCTGCTGCTGCGGCCGACCTCGTTGGTTTGGAGTCGGTCGGTGCGGCGTCTGCCCCCAGCGGTAGGCGCCGCCCTGGCAGGGGCAAGGGGGGCAAGGGAGCGGGTGGAGCTAGCGGGGGCGGTGGCGGAGGCGGTGGAGGCGGCGGGGGGAGTGGGGGTGGCAGTGGAGGTGGTGGCGGGAGTGGAGGTACTAGTGGCGGCGGTGGAGGCGGAGGTGGTGGTGGTGGTGGCGGTGGGAGCGGCGGGGGCGAGGGTGGCGGTGGCGGCGGTGGCGGCGGAGGCGGGGGTGGCAGTGGTGGAGGTGGTCAGAGTGGCTCGTCCCAGCGGAGCACCACTGGAGGTAGTCAGCGCCAGCAGCAGCAGTAGCAGCGCTCTCGCGACGTCCCCACCCCTCAGCAGCTCCGTGAGTGGTACTCCCAGCGTCAGCGTGAGACTCTGGTGCTGCTGCGGGAGCTGAGCCTGGGGGTGCTGAGACTGGAGGTGCTACGCCTGCGGGTACTGAGCCTGGGGGTGCGGAATCTGGAGGTGCTGAGCCTGGGGGTGCTGAGCCTGGGGGTGCTGAGCCTGGGGGTGCTGAGCCTGGAGGTGCTTCGTCTCGCCGAGAGCCACTCTCCCCTCAGGAGCTACGTGAGTGGTTTGCCAGGCGCTGGAGGCGTGCTGCTGGTGCTGGAGGTTCTTTGGCTGCAGAGGGTACTGCTGCCGAGCGTCCCGGCGGTGCTCGTACTGTGGGTGCTGGAGCTGCTGGGTCTGAGGGTTCTCCTGGAGCTGGTGCTACTGAGGGTGTTGACGCTGAGACTGCCGCTGGAGGTCCGACTGGTGGTGCTCCTGGTGGTGCTGCTGGAGGTTCTGGAGCTACTGGAGGTGCTGCTGGAGCGGGTACTCCTGCTCGGGGTACTGGTGCTGTCCCTGCTGTTTCTGGCGTCGCCGCGCGGCCCCGGCCGTACTTCGTTCCGCTCCTGCAGCAGGTTCTTGGTCTTACACCTTCTCCTGGTCCTCCTCCTCCTCCCTTAGAGGGTCCACAGCCTGTCTCGTCACAGTCACAGCTACAGCCTGCCTCACCTTATTACGCACCTTTGCACTAGCAACACTCGCTACCGCGCTGCGCTTCCTGCTGAGTTCTGTGCCAAGAATCCCCCTCCCCCCCATGTACATCACCCTCTACTACATAGTCACCCGGCTCCCTGACTCCCTTCGCTTAGTCAGGGACCACTTCCTCTCAGTTTGCCCCACCACACTCACCGTTGACCTCCTAGAGGAGCGCCTCCTAGCAGCAGAGAAGAGCATAGTTGCTGTAGGAGCCTCTCGTGGTGACCCTCGCACCCCCGTCTTTGAGGGGTGGTCCTCTTCCCCCCTCTTGCCCTCTGTTGCTTCTGCTGCTGCGGCCGACCTTGTTGGTTTCGAGTCGGTCGGCGCTGCGTCTACCCCTAGCGGGAGATGCCGCACCGGCAAGGGCAAGGGAGGCAAGGGCGCTGGAGGGGCTGGCGAGGGCAGTGGAAGTGGTGGTGGAGGCAGTGGAGGGGGTGGGGGTGGTGCTGGGAGTGGTGGCGGGGGTGGAGGTGTCGGTGGCAGCAATGGAGGTGGAGGAGGCGGCGGCGGTGGCGGAGGGAGCAGAGGCGGCGGAGGTGGCGGAGGCGGCGGAGGTGGCGGAGGCGGCGGCGGCAGCGGTGGAGCTGGCCGCGGCTCTGCACAGAGGAGTGGCTCCGGTGGTGGTCTGCGCCAACAGCAGCAGCGCAGTCGTGAGACCCTGTCCCCTTAGCAGCTTTGGGTGTCGTACGCTGCGCGTCAGAGCGGTGTGGGTACTAATCCCTGCACCTACGTCCTCCATACCGGCGACCACGCTGGTGAGCAGTGCGGGGGCCCGCACTCCACCCAGCGCTGCTTCGGCCGCATGACGGACGCGTGGCGTCACCAGTTCTCTGACGCCACTGGGATCCCTTGCTCGGGAGAGCTGTCTAGGGCGGGGGTTGCTATCTTTGATCTTGATTATGATGCTATTCTTGCTGCCATGTATGTTGTGTCTGATAGTGTTGAGGGTGACTGTTACCTGTGTCTTCAGCCTGACCTGGGCATTGAGGCTGCTGCTCTAGGTGCTGGTAAGGCTGCTGCTCAAGGTGCTAGTGCGTCTGCTGCCCCAGGTGCTTGTGAGTCTGCTTTCTCAGGTACCACGTCGGCTCAGGCCTTACACACCTTCACCCTTGACTCGGGTGCTTCCCGCTCCTTCTTTCGAGACCGCACCACGCTTACATCGCTTAGTCGACCGGTTGCGGTCTCCCGAGCGGACCCCTCTGCGGGTCCTGTCCTTGCTAGCTTCTCCACTGTCTTAACGTGCCCAGCAGCCCCCTCTGGCACCCTGTCAGGTCTCTACCTCCCCTCGTTCTCTACAAACTTTATATTTGAGATGATCTATAGGATAGGGGGGTTGACCAGCTCACTCTTGTGAGTCAGCGCGTGACCCACTGCACGTGTGCTCGGACGAGTCGACACTTGGCCACGTTTACCCGTCGGCCGAGGTCGAGCCTGTACAGACTAACTACTGAGTCTCCTCCGGCTACTGAGTCTGGTCATGTAGCTGCGTCGAGTCAGGTGTTTGCTGCAGCGTCCAGGTCGAGTCCTGAGTCTGCGCCCTGCTCGTGTCGTCTCGTGTCCCCCCTCCAAGGGGGGCCCTCATAGCATTCTCGCACGCTATGTTGCTCCTGGGAGACACAGACCGGAGCAGATGGCTGCAGCAAAGAGGGTGTTGCACTACTTGTGCAGTACGTCGGGCATGGGGCTAGTGCTTGGAGGGCGACGACAAGTGGTCCTTTCAGGTCACGTAGACGCTTCTTGGGCTGACGATTAGGCTACGCAGCGGTCTTCATAGGGTTACACCTTCAGCCTTGGCTTCGGCTCTAATTTGTGGCGGTCTACCCTCTCGTCTTCTGTTCTCGGCTTCAGTTGTGAGGCTAAGATCCACGCGGGGGCCATGGCTGCACAGGAGCTACGCTGGCTCACCTACCTGTTGACTGACCTAGGAGAGCCGCCTCGTTCTCCTCCTATTCTGTACGTAGACAACAAGGCCATGCTGGCCTTGTGTCGGGAGCACGGACTGGAGCACAGAACGAAGCACATTGCCCCTCGTTACTTCCTTGCTCGTGAGCTGCAGCAGCGTGGTCAGCTGCGCCTTACTTACGTGGCCTCTGAGGCCAAGATTGAGGAAAGTAGAACGAGAATGGATGACTAAAGAATGGAAGGGATACAAATGTGCAACCTAGGGAATGTGTACCCCATATAGGCTACCCCACTATAGCCTACACAATCTTATAATTTGACACACCCCCATAGGAAAAGTGGTGGAGAACAAGGGGTCACAAGACCAGTCAAGCAAAGTAGACAAAGCTCTGGGTGGATCACAACGTCACCACACAGTCCGAGCACAAGGTCAAGGCCACAAGGCCAGTTCACATGCAGGAGTACACATATACATATAAGGCTAAACCAGCAAGAGCAGGTATATATATATGTAAGAGTACAAGCAAGGTCAAGGGGTGAGCAAGTGAGGCAAGCCAGGCACAAGACCCAGATGAGTGCAGAAGCGCTGATGATCACAAGGCGGAAGTGCCTTGGTGAAAACATCAGCAGTGTTGGCCTCACAGGCCACGTACGCAAGTCGCAACTGACCACGCTGCTGCAACTCACGAGCAAGAAAGTAGCGGAGAGCAATGTGCTTCATTCTGTGCTCCAGGCGCTGCTCCCGACACAAGGCTAACATTGCCTTGTTGTCTACGTACAGCACCAGAGGAGAAAGAGGCGGCTCTACGAGGTCAATCAGCAGGTAGGTAAGCCAGCGAAGCTCCTCTGCAGCCATGGCCCCGGCGTAGATCTCAGCCTCACAACTGGAGTCGAGAAAAGAAGACGAGCGAGTAGCCCGCCACAAAACAGAACCGGAACCAAGGCTGAAGGTGTAACCCTGTGACGACCGCTGTGTAGCCTGGTCGTCTGCCCAAGAAGCGTCTGCGTGCCCAGTGAGGACCATTGGACTCCGCCCTCCAAGCACTAGCCCCATGCCCGACGCACTGCACAAGTAGCGCAACACCCTCTTCGCTGCAGCCATGTGCTCTGGTCTGTGTCTCCCAGGAGCAACATAGCGTGCAAGAATGCTAAGAGGGTATGCAAGGTCAGGTCGTGTGCAGGTCATCAGGTACATGAGGCAGCCAACAAGCTCTGGGTACGGGCCACTCGACTCTACGGACTCATCCAAAGGCAGAGCTAAGAGCGAGTGGCGAGTAGACAGAGGAGTGGCCTGAGGCAAGGAGTACGTGAAGCCGAAGCGCTCAAGGACTTGCTGCACCATGTGTGACTGAGTCAGGGTAATGGTGCGGCGTGCTGTGTCCCGGGTGATTTGCAAGCCAAGGTAGCTGCGCAGTTCACCCAGGTCTGTGCACGTGTGTCTCTTCTGCAGCTCCAACTTCACGTGGGCGAGTCCAGCAGTGTCAGCTGTGGCAAAGACCAAGTCGTCGACGTACACGAGGATGTAGAACGGCGGCAGAGAGGTGTCGGTGCGTAGAAACAGCGACGGGTCAGCAGTAGAGGGAGCAAACCCAAGAGCCGCAAGTGTAGTCCTCAGTGTGTCGTGCCACTCGCGCGATGCCTGGCAAAGACCGTAGACTGGCCGTCGGAGGCTCCACTGGGTGCCAAGAGGGAAAGTCCCAGTAAAGCCAGGTGGACGGCGCAACCAGATCTCCTCGTGCAGGCTACCTTGCAGGAAAGCAGTGCTGAAGTCAAGGGAGTGAAGCTCGTAGTCACGCTGAGCGGCTATGTGAAGCAGCACCCGAAGAGTGGTCATCTTCGGGGTGGGAGAGAAGGTCTGAAAGTAGTCAACTCCCTGCCGCTGACTGAAGCCACAAGCCACGTACCGCGCCTTGAAGACAGGTGGAGAGCCCGGCGGCCGCTTCACCCTTAAGATCCACATGCCACTGACGATGTTCGCCCCAGGAGGGGGAACCGCGGCAACGTAGGTGCCTGTGGACTTCCAGAAAGCCATCTCTGCATCCATAGCTGCCTGCCATTGAGAGGAGTAGGGACCCTCTACGGCCTCCGCGTAGGAGCGCGGAGTCGGGATGTCTAGTGCATCCGGGTCTCCCTCAGGGGTAAGCAATACGGACGCGATATGAGGTGAAGCAGCAGCCAGACACTGGAACTCATCCTGCCTGTCCTCAAGGACGTCCGTGCCAAGAGCACACTCACCCTTGATGGACGGAGGACAGACAGACGCAGACTCAGCAACCAGACCAGCAGCGTAGTCAAGACGACAGCGAGCAGCAAAGTCGACGAGCTCTGCAACAAGAGCACACGCAGCAGTGGACTCAAAGGAGGGGTCAGTGACGACAGTAGCAAGGAGACGCGTAACAGTAGGACTGGCAGCACGAAGAGAGTCCGACTCAGGGTTGGCAAGCGCAGGAAGAGAGGACTCAGGAGGAGAGGGCAAAGGGGCACGCAGAGGAGTAGTGGACAGACGCAGAGACATTCGGTGCGTGCCAGGGACAGGAGGAGGACGCTAACGCAAACTGCGACCACTAGTGCGAGCAGCACGAACAGGCGACGCAGGACGAGACCCAGGCTCACGACGCTCAGCAAGACCTCTAGTAGGAACAAAGTACGGCCGAGGCCGCGCGGCGACTCCAGACACAGCAGGGACAGCAGGAGCACCCCCAGCGGCTGCACCACCGTCAACAGCACCACCAGCTCCAGTACCTCCAGCAACACCAGCAGCACCCGCAGCAGGACCGCCGTCAGGACTGACAGCAGTAGCCTCAGCGCCAACACCCTCAGTAGCTCCGACTCCAGTAGCACTCGCAGGACTAGCACCTCTGAGACCGGCGGCACCACCACCCTCAGCAGCCGAAGAAGCACCAGCCCTAGTAGTACGCCTCCAGCGCCGGGCAAACCACTTGCGCAGCTCCTGTGGAGAGAGTGGCTCCCGCTGAGACGAAGCACCTGGAGAACCACCAGGCCTTGCACCGCCAGACGCCACACGAGCAGGTCCAGCGGCCGCGAGCTCCGCACCCCCAGGCTCAGTAGCTCCTGACTCAGCACCCCCAGGCTCAGCAGCTCCAGACGCAGCACCCCCAGGCGAAGGACTCCCAGGCTCAGCCCCCCCAGTCGTAGCACCCCCAGGCTCAGCACCCCCAGTCGTAGCACCCCCAGGCTCAGCACCCCCAGGCTCAGCATCCCAAGGCTCAGCACCCCCAGACTCAGCACCCACAGGCTCAGCACCCACGCGCTCAGCACCCCCAGAGTCAGCACCCCCAGGCTCAGCACCCGTAGCAGTACCAGAGTCACCAGCAACCTCGACCGGCTCCAGTGCATCTACCTGGGACACACCTGAAGGGGCAGGACCCTGAGGGGGGAGGGGGTCTACCGGGGGGGGGACCTGGCACAAGGAAGTGCGGTGGCGGGGGGAGGGAAGGAGTGCGGTAGGGGAAGAGGCGGTAGTAGGGTTATGACTCGTCGAACGTGACGTCCTGGGAGGACAGAACACGACGAGAGATGGGGTGGTAGAACTGCCACCCAGGGGCGTCAGGGGGGAAGCCAAGGAAGACACAGGGAGCAGCACGAGGGGACAGCTTGTCCGCAGACAAGTCGCGGACAAACGCCCGAGATCCCCAGACACGGAACGCAGACGCATCGCCGACCTTCCTCGTCCACAGCAAGGCTGGGGAGGTCTCCGGCCTGGAGACCCTGGGGTGAAGGTTGATCTGATGCGCCGCGTACCGAACCGCAAACGGCCACAGAAAATGGGAGGCAGCCCCCTGCATCATGGACGTACGAGCGACGTCCATGACCATGCCAATGCGGCGCTCAGCAATCCCATTTTGCTGTGGAGAGTCCGGAAGCGTAAAGGTCTGGTGGATGCCTCGCGCACGACAGTAGGCTCGCAGAAGGCGAGAGGAGAACTCTCCGCCTCGGTCAGAGTGCAGACACAAAACAAGAAAGTCCGAGCCGAATTTCCTCCTGAGCTGAAGACGAGCTGCGCGGATCCAGTCGATCAACACCTCAGCGACATCACCCTTGCTGCGCAAGGGGAAGACTGTGGTGTAACGCAAGTGGTCGTTAACCAGCAGCTGGAAGTATTGCTCATGACCCTGTCCACGGACGCGGGCCAGGCCCCACACGTCCATGTGAAGTGTCTGCAGCGGGGCCTCTGTCTGGGGAAACTAGGAGGAGTGAGGGGCAGCTCGAAGCTGCCCCTCGACACAGGGGACACAGGATGGACGAGGCCGCGGAGGAAGGGGAGGGAGGGACCGGGGAAGACCAGAGACAAGGACACGGGAAGCCATGCCTCGGAGACGAGGCAGGGAGGGGTGACCAAGACGGTGGTGCCAGAGGAGAGTCTTGTGAGACAGGAGGCGACACGAGCAGGGGGCAGACTTGGGACCAGACCTGGACGTTGCAGCAAACACCTGACCCGACGCAGCTACCTGACCAGACGCGGTGACTGAAGGAGACGCAATGGTCACTGTGTACAGGCTCGACCCCGGCCGCCGCCCCCACCGCCACCTCCACCACCTCTGCTAGTCCCACCCGCGCCCTTGCCCCCCTTGCCCTTGCCAGAGCGGCGTCTCCCGCTAGGGGCAGACGCCGCACTGACCGACTGAAGACCAACGAGGTCGGCCGCAGCAGCAGAGGCAAAAGAGGGCAACAGGGGGGAAGGGGAACACCCCTCAAAGATGGGGGTGCGAGGGTCACCACGAGAGGCTCCTACAGCGACTATTATCTTCTCCGCCGCTAGGAGGGCCTTCTCTAGGAGGTCAACAGTGAGAGTGGTGGGACAGACTGAGAGGAAGTGGTCCCTGACTACACGAAGGGAGTCAGGGAGGCGGGTGACTATATAATAGAGAGTGATGTACATGGGGGGGGGGGGTTCTTGGCGCAGAACTCAGCAAGAAGCGCGGCGTGGTAGCGAGTGTCACTAGTGCGGAGGTGCGTAATGAGGTCACCGACTGTGGGAAAGGCAGCAAGGTCAGGAAAGAGGTACGGTAGCATGAGGCGGGGGAGGAGTAGCGTGCAACTACAGCGTCGTACAAGGTCTGAGCACTCTTGTACTGGCTAAAGTGCGCGCACTTAGTGGTAGGCAGGTGGCGACGCACAGCAAGACGTGCAGCAGCATCGCGAGTGGCCCACTAGGAGCAAACAGTGGCGTCGGCATCGGCAGCAGGGGTAGGGGAAGCACCAGAGGTGAGGTCAAAGAGGGAAAGACCGTCTGTCCTATCGCACTGCAAGAAAAGCTGCAGGTCATCCACCCAAACCTCAAAGTCAATGGCTCGACCCTCAGCGTCAAAAGCGAGAACACGGGGGGTAGCCATGACAACAGCGGACTAGCAGTACCAACAGTAGGACAGGGGCAGTGCAGTGACAGAAGCGCTGCTCTCACCAGGAAGGGCGGGTCGGGCAGCTCTGCAGTACAGCAGCACGACAACACGGCTGCTCGGACGGCACTTCAGCAACTGCGGCTCCGTGGCACCAGCGACTCGGCTCCTCAGGCGGCTCGGGCGGCTCAGGCGGCTTGGGTGGCTCGGCCGGCTCGGGCGGCTCGAGCGGTTAGGGCGGCTCGGGCTGGTCGGGAGGATTGGGCGGCTTAGGAGAGTCGGGCGGCTCGGGCGGCTTGGGCAGCTCGGGCAGGTCGGGCGGCTCGGGAGGCTCGGGCGGTTTGGGCGGCTCGGGCGGCGCGAGCGGTGTAGGGCGGCAGGGCCGCTGGTGCGAGGGGCGGCTGGGCCGCTGAGAAGGGCGGCGAGGTCGCTGCGGAAGGGCGGCGGGGCCGCTGAATAGGGCGGCGGGGCCGCTGAGCAGGGCGGCGGGGCCGGTGAGGAGAAGGGCGGCGGGGCCGCTGAGTAGGGCGGCAGGGCCGCTGAGGAGAAGGGCGGCGGGGCCGCTGAGTAGGGCGGCGGGGCCGCTGAGGAGAAGGGCGGCGGGGCCGCTGAGTAGGGCGGCGGGGCCACTGAGGAGAAGGGCGGCGGGGCCGCTGAGTAGGGCGGCGGGGCCGCTGAGGAGAAGGGCGGCGGGGCCGCTGAGTAGGGCGGCGGGGCCGCTGAGGAGAAGGGCGGCGGGGCCGCTGAGTAGGGCGGCGGTGCCGCTGAGGAGAAGGGCGGCGGGGCCGCTGAGTAGGGCGGCGGGGCCGCTGAGGAGAAAGGCGGCGGGGCCGCTGAGTAAGAGCGGGGCCGCAGCGACGGGCGGTGAGGCCGCGGAGACGGGCGGCGGGGCCGCGATGCGGGGCGACGGGGCCGCTGTGACGGGCGGCGGGGCCGAAACGAAGGGCGGCGGGGCCGCTAGGGGAAGTGGTCGGTAGGGCGTAGGGGGGGGGGGGGGGGGGGCGCTAGGGCAGCTCGGCAAGGTGAGAGCTCGTAGCGCGACTCAGGCGGAGCGCGCTTCAGGCAGGAGAGATTTTTTTTTTTTTTTTGAAACTCGATGTGGTGGGCCCTAGGAACAGTTCCCAAGGGGGAACTTGCTCGATACCATGAAGAAAGTAGAACGAGAATGGATGACTAAAGAATGCCATTGGCGAGCAACACCATAAGATGACCACGAAGGTCAGCAGGTGAGCGGTGCGAAACTCCGCACACAGCTCGATGTTGGTTTCCGGCGGCGTGCACCAATCGGCGTGCACCAATCGTGATTGTTGCATTCCTTAGCGTTTGCTCGTATTCTCTCTATGCACGCACTCACGGGGAGAATTGACAAGAGCTTCACTTACAAAAGTTTTGAGCAATTATAGCAACAACATTGGCAAAGCTGACTACATCAGAAGCAAGTCTTCCTAGCATGCAAGCAGATCGACGTTCAGTGCAGCATGGTCAACCGCGTTCCAGTGGCTGCAAAGTCCGCACCACTCCAGCGCTGCAGAAAGGTGGCTTGCCAACACTACAAGTCGATGGCGTGCCAACGCTGCAGCAAGGCGTCTGTCCAGCGTTGCACCCGCATGACTGCAGCGCACCTACTTTGCAGGTGCTCATAGTCGGCTCGTGCAACGTGCACCGCTACGGTTGCCCGCAAGTCAACCACCTTGTCGCACACCCAAGTCGACTGCTCCCAGTGCAGACAGTCAGCTGCACCTCCCACGCACACGACCACAACATTGGCTTCACCTACGCGAGTGCGGGGCCAACACCCAGTTCATGTCAACAGATCCAATGTTGGGATACACCACAAGTAGCGGCGACATTCAAGGATGCATCATCTGCTGCCGTCTCTTCGCCCGCGAGCTCATCTAAAGCTGGCAGACTATGAGTCCCTGCTACGCCAAGCATGGAGACTTGGTGCCAACCTCCCAGACTATGACATAGAGGAAGAGGTGGTGGAGCTTTGGATGTGCACAAAGAAGAGGCAGGTCAGGAAGCGCAAGGAGCGAGCCACGAGAGATGCAATACGACGAGCCAAGTGCATAAGGGGAAGTGGCCGTCAGTTCATGCAAGAGCTTGAGAGCACCGATTCTTCTACCGTAATGCGACAGTGAGACTGGTTTTGATGAATGGGTGATAATGATACCTAATGATATTGTGATGTCAATTTTTTATATTTCAACTGGGTAGGAAAATTAGATTTTCATAACCAGTTCATTTTGTTCAACTTTGGAAATACACTTTGAGAAAATCACTATATACCTAACCCTTAGCACTGATCTGGACACTATTTTAGGGAGGGCACACTCATTCATCACCAGGCCTTCAAACCAATCTGAGGGAGTGATCCATCGCTTGAAACTTTTTGGGATTATCACTAGTTGTTCCGATGTTGATTCCCAAGTGTCTTGCTAGGGCTTTGTTCGGCAGGCGCATCAGCCCAGATGGCTATAGTAAAGTGACCACCCGCGAACCTTCCTTCATAACTTGTTGACAAGTTATCAAGCCTCGTGATAAGCCCACGGCTGTCGAACCTCAATGTCTGCCGAACAACCTTTTTGGCCCTCGAATTTTAGAATGTCGTTGCGTTCCTGAAACGTTCCTCTCGAGAATCTTTGTTATGCGAATGGTGGGCCCTCTCGAGGTTGCATCATGCGCGCATCACTGGTGCGCGCCCGCTGAATCTCTGGCGCGAATGTGTCTTGAACATGCTGATAGACTTGCACGAAGATGTCTTATCAATCAGGGTTGATCAGGGTTGTACGAGCATTACGCGTTGATAGGTGTCTTATCAATCTCTGGCGCGAAGGTGTCTTCTCATTATGAGTTAAAACTCTACAATCTCAATAGCTTTTTTACGAGACAACCAAGCTTGTTTAAAAGCATTTGATGGGAGCTTTCATAAAGCTGTTACAATCCCAAGTGGGACATAACGAAGGATCGCTCAGGGTTGTTCACAGGTAGTGTTGCAGCGGAAGTGATGACCTCAGGTCAGAGTGAACGTAAAATGACTGAGATGATTATAGCATCGAATTTATGTAGGAAATACAAAGGAATGCGAAACGACCTAGACTAGCCATGTACTCTAAGGGGTACATTCCCTTATTGGAGTGAATCCAAACTGTGCGGCGCGGGAACCCGTTTCAAACATGTTCCCGCTCTTTTCACTTCAAATGTTTCTGCCTGCATCGGTCTTGGTTTGACGGTTGCTGGTCTGGCTTCGACTCTTCTGACTCCTCGACTTCGTACTCCTGTAGCATACAGGAATGCCTTCTCATAGAGCTTCATATCATAACACTACCCTTCATTCTTGGGCGCGCAAAGGGCTGACTCGCTTGACTACTCCATGGAGGTTGAAGCGGTGCTTGTACTGCTGACGTGGCAACCGCTTGGTGAGAAAGGCGGCTGTTATTTTGGTGGTGGGGCAGTATGCAAGGTCAACTTGGCCTTGGTCAATTTCGTCTTTGACGAAGAAGTACCGAAGTGCGATGTGCTTCGTGCGGTTCATGAACCCTGGCTTCTTTGCGATCATGATGGCGCTCTGGTTATCGCAGTGAAGGGGAAAGGTAGGCGAAGTTGGAATTTTCGCTTCCTGCAGCAGCTCTTGCAGATACAGACCTTCGCGACCTGCTGCTGTTGTGGCAATATACTCTGCTTCGGCCGATGATAGGGCAATCAGCTCCTGCTTTTGTGAGTTATATGAGATTGGTCCTGTTGGTTCCAGGCAAAAAACGAAGCTGGTTTGGGACTGTCGATCCGCAGGGTCAGCGGCATGATCTGCGTCCATGTAGCCGTTGAGATTCAAGGAGGTTGCCGTCAGCGTGGAGTAGGAGAGCCCAATGTCAGGTGTGGAGATGAAATACTACAGGGTGCGCTCCAGGTCCAGCTGGTTCTCAGCTATTTTGTGCAGGTGCTGCTGTCAAAGACGCGGCGCCTGCTTTATCCCGCAGAGGGATTTCTTCAGCTGACAGACCCTGGGGTCTTCTTCCCCGTAGGTGTGTGGCTATTCCACGAAGATGGTGGCGTCCACCAGCGCGTATAAGAACGTGTTCTTGACGTCGATCTGCCGCATTGGTAGATGCTTAGCAGCGGCAATGGCGGGTAGAATCCTGACGGAGGTGTGACGGCTTACGGGAGCGAAGGTTTGGTCGAAGTCAATGCCATGGCGCTCGTCGAAGTCAATTCCATGCCTTAAATTGTTCGTCAGTACCGTCAGCGTTGGTCTTCAAGCGAAAGACCCACTTTCCGCTTAGCACCCTCCTCCCCTTCACTGAAGCACGATCGAATAGAACCCATGTGTTACGTGACTCCAGCGCTTTCAGCTCCGCGTCCATAGCAGTACGCCACTCCTTTGCATGAGGACTGGTTAGGGCTTGGCATAGATTCTTGGGCTCGACGGCGCGCGTGAGGGTGGAGACTAAAGTGTGTAAGCTGAGAAGTTGTAGGCCGGACACGTTTGTGGTGCCTGCGGTGCCTGTGAAGGGAACTTCCACCATGTCGTCATCGTCACTCTCTTGATCACGTGAGGAATGGCTTTCCTCGGCTTGGTGCTGTAATGGTCTAGGCGCGGGAGCGTCGTCGCTATCATCATCATCGTCGTCGCATGGGCGAGGCGGTATGCCAGGATGTTCATCAGCGGGATCGCGGTCAATTATTGCTACTATTGCCTCGTTTTCTGGGGATACAAAGCTGCGGCCGCTATTAACATAGGCGCGCGCGACGTTGCTGCGCTGATCTTTGATCCACTGCTGCAAGGTGAGTCGCTCGTAGAAGAGGATGTTCCAGGCAAGAACGATCTGCTTGGTGTCAATGTCGAGGATTAGCTAGCCCGTGTAATCGTAGCTGAGCCCCAGGTGGATTCCCTAGCGTGCGCGGTGAGTAAAATTGCCGATGGTGGCTGAAGTCGGTCGGTTCCTGCACCATACACCCCCAAACCCTTAGCCTAGAGGTATGTCCCATTGAGCCAGTCCACTTCATGTGCAGAGAGAGATTGCCCTGGTTGGTCGTGGTGGAGTGGAGGTTGTGTAGGCGCATGGCGTGTTTCATGGCATACGGCCAATACTTCTTGGGTAGGCCGGACTGGTTCATGCGTGCGCGCACTTTTGTCATGAGAGTGCGATTGACCCTCTCCGCGACGCCTTGCTGCTGGTGAGCGTAGGGGATTGAGATCTGATGCTTGGTCCATTTTTCTGTGAGAACCCCTTCCAGCTTGTTGCTGCAAAACTCCTTGGCGCCGTCTGTCTGCCAGACCTTCAGCTTCTTTCTTGATTCCCGTTGCATGCGTGCGAGCCAGATGCGGAGGATTTTGGGGGCTTTGGAGCGGACGTCGATGTTGGCGATCCAAACGTAGCGTGAGTACGCGTCAACAAAGGTCAGTGTGTACTGTTCGCCGTTGATGCCCTCGGAGGTGAGCACGATGAAGTCGCTGTAGCGACCGGTGACCTTCTGTAGTTTCTTGTAGCGGCTGGTGCTTGGCTCTAGAGAGGGGTATGCTTGGTTCGTGAGGACTGCAGTGGGGCAGACGGTGTAGTAAGTTGGGTGTGATGTGCTGAGGGGTTCCTTACCGTCAAGAAGTAGGAGTACTCCTGTCAGAAAGACTTTAGCGCGGAGACAATTGTTGAACGTCTGGCGCGAGGGGTGACCGAGATGCCGATGCCAGAGATCATCATCTACGCAAATTCCGGGGGTGTGTAGGTATCGTGCGTGATGCTCCGCCGCTTCTGCTTCTGTCTTGTGGGGGATTAGGAGCACTGGTCCTTCTTCCTCTCCTGAATCTGTTTTGTTGTCCTGCTCCTCTGGTTCTGGTTCTGCCGCCGTCTCCCCTTCTACAGATGTTGCTGTGAGATAGAGCACGACGAAGTTGTGGTCAGGGATGATAGTCAGTAGAGTCTTATTGCCTTTGATGAGGTGTGCGAATGGATCTGGGCGTGAGATTGGCCCAAGCGAGTCGTGTGGCGAAGTTGGAGGTACGTTCCCCTCCTCAATCTCCAACCAGGGATCTTCCCAACGATGAGGTGAGCGGGGTGGTGAAGAAAGGGTACGCGGGGGACGTCCAAGTGGGACGGCGACTCGTGGGGGTGGCCTGCCAGCTGCCAGCTCCCGCTCGACCACCTCTAGTTTCCCTTGGGTAAGGTCGCCTTCAGCGAGTTCTTGGTGTTCAGGTTCGCCCCATCCGCTAGTTCCCCATCCTTGAATTGTGCCTGACGCGCCTGTTGCGGAGCCCCATGTTGCTTTGGCTGTTCCTCCAGTGCCATCATCATCTCCCCAGGCGCCACGATTCTTCGTCCCATCCGACCGCGATGCGTTCCTCGTATAGCTTCGCCTTCTTTATAGCCCTTGCCTTCGCTTCTTCCTCGTGAATGCTCAGCTCCTCGGGTGCGTCTGGGTCTTTCCATTTCGGGTGTGGTAGGTGTCACGGGTGTAGGGATACGGACAATTTTCCTCATCAAGAGTTCCGGTGTTGGCTTCTATGACAAAACGGAGTGTTTCCGAGCGTGGTGTTGAGCGCTCCTGCGGTTGTTGTCTGATCCGTTCGTTTCCTTCACCAAAGATACGGTGAGTGGTGACAGCCAGCTCCATTTCTGACATGCCTTGTGGTTCTGCTTTAGCGCTCTCTGCTTCTTTAATTGCCGTGAGGTCCCGCTCCACATCTTTTGTGCGGCTTGCTGTGGGTGTGTGAGAGGTAGTGCAGAGTTCATCGGGGCCGACTTGATGCAGGTTTATCTCACGAGGGTGAGGGCTGCGTCGAATCCACGGCCGTCCGTGTGGGTGCTGCATGACTCCTTGTACATGAACGGGAAATCCAGGGGAACCAAGTCAACGAGCTCGTTTGACGAGGCTTGGCAGCTGGGTATGTCGAAGTCCAGTACGTAAACGCCGTTCATCGAGCGGGCTCTTCCAAGGCATTTGTGTGATTCAGGAGGTGTGTCAGGAGGAGCATAGGTGAGGATGAGGTCGCACGTGTATGGGTTTGTGGTAGCATGACTCCACAATCTCTGAGTTGTCCTGCTGATTGTAGGTTGGAGCGGAGATTTGGTTCGTAGAGCACGTTTTTGAACGAGATGTGCGTATTAATATCTCGGGCTTGCAACACCATGATGCCTTGCGCGTTGGCGTGTAGTTGCTCGCTGTTGGCGACGGTGACGTAGGTGGCGGGAGCGCGACCGATGTTCAAGATGTAACATATAGATCCCACCATGTGTTGGCCACAGCAGCTGTCCAGATACCAGGTGTTGTAATTATCGTTGTTGTTGCACAAATGTAGTGCAAGTTGCAGGGTCACCAAAGTTGCCTTGTATCGTTGCTCAAAGAGATCATCTTCTCTCCATCCCACGGGGACAAAACGCTGATTGTCGTGGGGCGATCTTTCCCGCAGTTATATTGGCTGATGCCAATCTTGCTCCTCCTTGTCGTAGAGGTAGAAATGGTCTTTTGTGAGGGGGTTGTTCAATCCTTCTTCAGGTTCAATTAGCCCGCCGGGAAGTTCTTCTTTGTCTGGTTCGGTAGGGCGTGGGCGACGCCTTGTCGCCATGTTTGCGATCACGATTTTGGAAGCTTGAGGTCCTTGTGTTTGTTATTGCTGCTGTGCAGGAGGGCGAGGAGCTTGGTGTTGAGGCTGAATTTGACGAGTGTCTTGTCGGCCGGCCCAGTTGTTATGGTGAGTGGAATTTGGGTGGCGATAGTTGGACCGGGATTTGCATCGACCCGTTGAGTGTCCGAAGACTTTGCAGATTTTGCAATAGTGGCGCCTTGGCTGTCGTCGCTCTTCACAGTTGTCTGTGTAGAAGGCGAGATGCTCTTGGCGCGACGCGGAGCTTGTCCTGCTCGAATCCATGTCGTGCTGTTCAGTCAGGTGGGTGGCGCATAGCACGGCTTCTGAGACAGCTACTCGTTGTCGGAGTAGCGCTTTGCAGAGCTTCCACTCACGCCCAAGTTTTTGGAGGATGATGCTGACAAATATCTTTTCCAAAATTGCGCTCTCATGCTTCATGATCTGGTCACAGATGTTCCGACAGTGGTTGATGTAACTGTTTGCATTTTCCCCGTGCCCCATCTTGGTTTCCATGAGTTGTTGCAAGAGCCTGCTGGAGGTGACTGAGTCCTTCGGCTGATATACCTCGACGAGGTGCTTCCAAGCTTCCAAGGCCAGGGCAGCGCTCTCTTTGTAGGAGAGAATGCAGAGTTGCTCCATGAGGGACTCACTGTAACACTGAGCCCAGGCATTTTCGGTGTCTTCCACCGGTTTTGGATAGGAGCTGTCAAAGTAGTGGTAGATTTGCGCTGTCTGCAGAAGGAGCTCAAGCTCGAAACGCCATGTATAAAAATTATTGCCGTCAAATACAGCAGCACTCTTAATTTCTAAATCGCTGAGAAAACGTGCTTGCGCAGAGTTGATGGCTTCCTCACTTGGACGAGGGGCGATAGATGCTGATTTGTCCATGTCGAGAGAGAAGGTGTGCGGGGCGGTATCTTGGCTTTTCGGAGCAGGTTAACTAGGTTGTGCAGGTTGGAAAGAGGTTCCTACATCGCCATTCCGCAGAGTTTGGAGATCTTTCTCCATGGTTGATTGTCGCAAAAACAAGTGCTCGAGTGCGGCAGTGCTGATCATAGTTGTCGCTTCATTTATCGCAGCCGGGTTGGTTTGTCCTTCGGCCGTCAGATTTGTTTGGACTCCGAATCCTCCGGCCATCTTGGTCTTGGAGCGCGTGCTGCTCGCCAGGTCTTATTTCGGTGAATTTTACGGAAGTAAGGTTGCGAAGAATCCATGAGTAGCCGTCATACCATGTTACAATCCTAAGTGGACTTTGCGAAGGATCGCTCAGGGTTGTTCCAGCGGAAGTGATGACCTCAGGTTTGAGTGAATGTAAAATGACTGAGATGATAATAGCATGCATACATCGAGTCTATTTAGGAAATACAAAGGAATGTGAAACGACCTAGACTAGCCATGTACTCCAAGGGGTACATTCCCTTATTGCAGTGAATTTAGACCGTCCAGCGCGGGAGCCCGTTTCAAACCTGTTCCCGCTCTTTTCACTTCAAATGTTTCTGCCTACATCGATCTTGGTCTCACGGTTGCTGGTGTCGCTTCGACCCTTCTAACTCCTCGACTTCGTACTCGGTAGAGTTGGCTCCTGCAGCATATTGGAACGCCTACTCATAGAGTTTCATATCGTTACTGTTACAATCCCAAGTGGGACTTAGCGAAGGATCGCTCAGGGTTGATCGCAGGTATTGTTGCAGCGAAAATATTTGAACTCAGGTTAGAATGAATGCAAATGACTGAGACGATAATAGCATGCATACATCGGGTTTATATAGGAAATACAAGGAATGTGAAACGACCTAGACTAGCCATGTACTCTAAGGGGTACATTCCCTTATTGCAGCGAAATTCAAACCGTGCAGCGCGGGAGTCAGTTTCAAACCTATGCCCGCTCTTTTCAGTTCAAGTGTTTCTGCCTGCATCAGTCTTTTATCTGACGGTTGTTGGTGTCGCTTTGACTCTTCTGACGCCTCGACTTCATACTCGCTAGAGTCGGCTCCTACAGCATACAGTAATGCCTTCTCATAAAGTTTCATATCGTAACACTCCCCTTCATTCCTGGGCGCGAAGAAGGCTGACTCGCTTGACTACTCCGGTGAGGTCGGAGCAGTGCTTGAAATACTGACGTGGCAGATGCGTGGTGAGGAAATCGGCTGCCATCTTGGTGGTAGGGCCGTATGCGAGGTCGACTTTGCCTTGGTCGATTTCGTCCTTGACGAAAGTACCGAAGCGCAATGTGCTTCGTGCGGTTCACAAACCCTGGCTTGTTCGCGACCTTGATAGCGCTCTGGTTGTCGCAGTGAAGGCAAAAGGTGGGCGAAGTTGGGATTTTTGCCTCCTGCATCAGCTCCTGTAGGTATAATCCTTCGCGAACTACTACTATCGCAGTGATGTATTCTTCTTTAGCCGATGACAGGGCAATCAGCTATTGCTTTTGTGAGTTCTAGGAGATCGGTCCGGTTGGCTCTAGTTGGAAGACAAAGCCAGTTTGGGACTGCCGATTTGCAGGGTTGTCGGCGTGATCTGCGTCCACGTAGCCATTGAGGTTGAAGGAGGTCGTCGTTAGTGTGGAGTAGGAGAGCCCGATTTCAGGTGTGGAAATGAAGTATTGCAGTGCGCGCTCCAAGTCTAGGTGGTTCTCTGCTATTGGCTTGCAAGAGTACTGTGCCAGTTGGCTGGCGATGTACGAAAGGTCGGGTCGGCATGTGACGGATGCGAACAGCAGACACCCGAGTTGCTGCTGGTACAGCTGGAGTCCTGCGGGCGACAGAGGTTTGTAGTTGGCGCTGGGGTTGCGGTAAGGAGTTGAGAGTGGTGCGGGTGAAATGTTGAATCGTTCTCCTAGCTGCTCTACGTACTTGGAGGCTAACAGATGAATTGCTTTTGCTATGTAGGTGATGTTCAGCCCTAAAAAATGTGTCACATTGTGGTTGATGGTGATGTCGACGCGCTTTGCCAGGTTCTCCTCAAACTAGTTAAGTAGCTTGTTGCAGGTGTCGGTGTACAGCAGGTCATCAACGTAGATGCTCAAAAGGATGTAGTCGCCGTTGAAATGGAGGCGCTACATTCCCAGGTCGTGCGGCAGCTGCCTGAAGCCGATCCAAAAGTATTTTGTGCAGGTGTTGCTGCCAAAGTCGCAGCAACTGTTTTATCCCGTAGAGGGATTTTTTCAGTTGACAGACCCTAGGGTCTCCTTCCCCGTAGGTGTGTGGCTGTTCTACGAAGATGGTGGCGTCCACTAGTGCGTATAAGAGCGCGTTCTTGATGTCGATCTGCCGTAGTGGTAGATGCTTAGCGGAGGCTATGGCGAATAGAATCTTGACAGAGGTGTGAATCTAACGGGAGTGAAGGTTTGGTCGAAGTCAATGCTGAGGCATTGGTCATATCCGCGTACAACCCATCGTGCCTTGAAGCGTTTGATAGTTCCGTCAGCGTTGGTCTTTGAGCGAAAGACCCATTCCTTAGAAAATGTCGCGCGCAAGAACGATCCGCTTAGTGTCAATGTCAAGAACCAGCCATCCTCGATACTCATAGATGAGTCTCACATGAACTCCCTTGCGTGCGCGGTGAGTGAACTTGCCGATGGTGGCCGATGTTGGCCGATACTGCACCACACACCCCTAGACCCTCAGCATAGAGGTATCTCCCCTTCAGCTGGTCCACTTCATGTGCGGGGAGAGGTTTCCCCAGTTGGCCGTGGTGGAGAGGAGGTTGTGAAGGCGCACGGCATGGTTCATGGCGTATGGTTAGTACTTCTGGGGTAGGCCGGACTGGTTCATAAGGGCGCGCACTTTCGTCATGAGAGTGCGGTTAACCCTCTCAGCAACACCTTGCTGCGGGTGAGCGTAGGGGAGAGAAATCTAATGCTTCATCCCCTTCTTTGTGACAACTCCTTCTAGTTCGTTGTTGTGAAACTTCTTAGCACCATCACTCTGCCAAATTTTCTGCTTCTTCCCCGAGTCCCGTTGCGCATGTGCAAGCCAAATGCGGAAGATCACGGGAGCCTTGGAGTGGACATTGACGTTGGTGTCAGATTTATATGACATAGCTATTGTATGCTATAGTGGGATAGCACATATGGGGTACGACTTTCTAGGGTTTGTACTTGTACCCAACTTTTCCTTAGTCAATTCATTCTCGTTCATTTTCTCATGGTATCGAGCAGGTTCCCCTGTGGGAACTGTTCCTAGGGCCCACCACCTTGTTTCCTGCCCGGAGCGCGCTCTACTCTGCCCGACTCGCGCTCCCCTCTTTCGACCCTGTCGCGCCGCCTTAGCGGCCCCGTCGCATTGAGCTTGCGGCCCCGTCGCGTCGCCCTCCCGGCCCCGTCACCTCGCGCCGCCCTAGCGGCCGCGTCGCGCCACCCTCGCGGCCCCGATCCGCCACCCTCGCGGCTCCGTCGCGTCGCGCCGCCCTCGCGGCCTGTTCGCGCTGCCCTCGCGGCCCTTTCAAGCCGCCCTCGCGGCCTCTTTAGCCTACCCTCCGGCCCCGGCGCCGCCTTTGCTAGCCCCGTCGCCTACCCTGCGGCCCCGGCACTACCCTTCCCGGCCCCGGCGCTGCCTCTATCAGACCCGCCACCGTCCCCACGCGGCCCCGCCGTCACCACCGAGCCGCCGGCACCGCCGACCTATTGCCGAACCGCCCGAGCCACCTGAGCCACCCGAGCCGCCGTGCCACGTGAGCCGCCCGAGCCGCCGGGTCGCCGTGCTGCCAAGCCGCCGAGCCGCCGAGCTGCCCAGTCCCCGAGCTGCCGAGCCACCAAGCTGCCGAGCAGCCGAGCCGCCAAACCGCCGAGCCGCTCGAGCTGCCCTGTCCGGTAAGAGCAGCGCCTCTGTCACAGCACTGCCCTTACCCTACTGTTTGCGCTGCTAGTCTACTGCTGTCATGGCTACCCCTAGTGTCCTCGCTTTTGACGCTGAGGGTCGGGCCATTGACTTTGACGTCTAGGTAGATGACCTGCAGCTTTTCCTTCAGTGCGATAGGGCAGACGGTCTCTCCCTCTTTGACCTCACCTCTGGTGCCTCTCTTGCCCGTGCTGCTGATGCTGATGCCACTGTTTGCTCACAGTGGGCCACACGGGATGCTGCTGTACGTCTTGCTGTGCGTCGCCACCTGCCTACCTCTGAGCGTGCGCACTTTAGCCAGTACAAGAGTGCTCAAACCTTGTACGACGCTGTAGTTGCACGCTACTCCTCCCCTGCCACTGTTGCACTGAGCCGCCTCATGCTACCGTACCTCTTCCCTGACCTTGCTTCATTTCCCACTGTCACTGACCTCATTACGCACCTCCGCACTAGTGACACTCACTACTGCGCTGCGCTTCCTATTGAATTCTGCGCCAAGAACCCCCCCCATGTACATCACCCTCTACTACATAGTCACCTGCCTCCCTGACTCCCTTCGCGTAGTCAGGGACCACTTGCTCTCAGTTTGCCCCACCACTCTCACCGTTGACCTCCTCTAGAAGGCCCTCCTAGCGACAGAGAAGAGCATAGTCGCTGTAGGAGCCTCTCGTGGTGACCCTCGCACCCCCGTCTTTGAGGGGTGTTCCCCCTCCCCCCTTTTGCCCTCTGATGCCTCTGCTGCTGCGGCCGACCTCCTTGGTCTCGAGTCGGTCGGCGCTGCGTCTGCCCCGAGCAGGAGACGCCGCACCTGCAAGGGCAAGGGGGGCAAGGGCGCTGGAGGGGGTGGTGGGGGTGGCGTAGGTGGCGGTGGCGGCAAAGGAGGGGGTGGGGGTGGTGGTGGGAGTGGTGGCGGGGGTGGAGGTGTTGGTGGCGGCAGTGGAGGCGGAGGCGGGGGCGGCAGTGGCGGTGGGGGCGGAGGTAGCGGGGGTGGCGGCGGAGGAGGAGGCGGCGGCGGACGAGGCGGAGCTGGTCGGGATGGCGCTGCGAAGAGGGTCGGCTCCGGTGGTGGTCAGCGCCAGCAGCAGCAGCACACTCGTGACATCCCCCCCCCCCCCCTCAGCAGCTCCGTGAGTGGCACGCTGCACGCCAGCGGGGTGGGGGTACTGGTCCGTGCACCGACGTCCTACGCACTGGCGACCGCGCGGGTGAGCAGTGCGGGGGTGCGCACTCCACCCAGCGCTGCTTTGGCTGCCTCACGGACGCTTGGCGTCACCAGTTCCCTGAGGCCACTGAGATCCCTCGCTGGGGCGAGCTGTCTGGGGCGGGAGAAGATATCTTTGACCTTGACTTTGATGCTATTCTTGCTGCCATGTATGCTGTAACTATTAGTGATGAAGGCGACTGTTACCAATGTTTCCCGCCTGACCCGGGTATTGAGACTGCTGCTCTAGGTACAGGTGAGGCTGCTGCTCTAGGTGCTAGCGAGGCTGTTGCTCTAGGTGCCAGTGCGTCTGCTTCCTCAGGTGCTGGTGAGTCTGCTCTCTCAGGTACCGCGTCAACTTCGGCCTCCCACCCCTTCACCCTTGACTCGGGGGCTTCTCGCTCCTTCTTTCGAGACTGCACCACACTCACGCCGCTTGGTCGGCCAGTTGCATTCTCTCTGGCAAACCCTCTGGGGGTCCTGTCCTTGCTCACTTCTCCACTGTCCTCCCGTGTTCGGCGGCCCCCTCTGGCACCTTGTGTGGTCCTTACCTCCCCTCGTTCTCTACGAACTTGGTGAGTGGTGCTGACCTACAGGATGCGGGGGTTCACCAATTCACTCCTGCGAGTCAGCGGGTGACCCACTGCAAGGACGCTCTAACAGGCCGACACCTGGCCACGTTTACACGTCGGCCGGGGTTGAGCCTGTACACACTGACCACTGAGTCTCCTCTTCTCACTGCGTCTGGTCAGGTAACGGCGTCGGGTCAGGTGTTTGCTGCAGCGTCCAGGTCTGGTCCTGAGTCTGCCCCCTGCTCGTGTCGCCTCCTGTCTCACGAGACTCTCCTCTGGCACCACCGCCTTGGTCACCCCTCCCTGCTTTGTCTCCGAGCCATGGCCTCCCGTGTCCTTGTCTCTGGTCTTCCCTGGTCCCTCCCTCCCCTTCCCTCGGGGCCTGCCTCTGGCTGCGTCCCCTGTGTTGAGGGGCGGCAGCGTGCTGCCCCTCACTCCTCCCAGTTTCCTCCGACAGAGGCCCCGCTGCAGACGCTTCATATGGACGTGTGGGGCTCGGCCTGCATCCGTGGACAGGGTCACGAGCGCTACTTCCTGCTGTTGGTTGACGACTACTCACGTTACACCACAGTCTTCCCCTTGCGTAGCAAGGGTGATGTCACTGAGGTGTTGATCGACTAGATCCGCGCAGCTCGTCTTCAGCTCAGGCAGAGCTTTGGCTCAAACTTTCTTGTTCTGCGTCTGCACTCTGACAGAGGCGGAGAGTTCTCCTCTGGCCTTCAGCGAGCCTACTGTCTTGCAAGAGGCATCCGCCAGACCTTCACGCTTCCGGACTCTCTTCAGCAAAATTGGATTGGTGAGCGCCGCATTGGCATGGTCATTGACGTCGCCCGTACGTCCATGATGCATGCGGCTGCCCACCATTTTCTGTGGCCGCTTGCGGTTCGGTACCCGGCGCATCAGATCTCCATGCCGGAGACCTCCCCAGCTTTGCTATGGACGGGAAAGGTTGGGAATGCGTCTGCGTTCCGTGTCTGGGGATCTCGGGCGATTATTCGGGACTTGTTTGCGGACAAGCTGTCCCCTCGTGCTGCTCCCTGCGTCTTCCTTGGCTTCTCCCCTGACGCGCCTGGGTGGTAGTTCTACTACCCCACCTCTCGCCGTGTTCTGTCCTCCCAGGACGTCACGCTTGACGAGTCGGTCCCCTACTACCGCCTCTTCCCCTACCGCACTCCGTCCCTCCCCCCGCCACCGCTCTTCCTTGTGCTAGGTCCCCCCCCCGTAGACCCCCTCCCCCCTCAGGGACCTGCCCCTTTGCGTGTGTCCCAGGTAGACGCAGTCGAGCCTGTCGAGGTTGCTGGTGACTCTGGTGCTGCTGAGGGAGCTGAGCCTAGGGGTGCTGTCTCTGGGGGTGCTGAGCGTGTGGGTGCTACTACTCGGGGTGCTGAGCCTGAGGGTGCTACTATTGGGGGTGCTGAGCCTTGGGGTGCTAAGCCTTGGGGTGCTGAGCCTGGGGGTGCTGAGCCTGGGGGTGCTGAGCTTGGGGGTGCTACGACTAGGGGTGCTGAGCCTGGGGGTGCTACGTCTGGAGGTGCTGAGCCTGGGGTTGCGGAGCCTGAGGTAGCTGGGCCTGCTCGTGTCGCATCTCGCGGTAGTGTGCCTCGAGGTTCTCAGGGTGCTTCGTCTTGGCGGGAGCCACTCTCTCCACAGGAGTTGCGCGAGTGGTTTCCCCGGCGCTGGCTGCGTGCTGCTGGAGCTGGAGGTTCTTCGGCTACTGAGGGTGCTGGTGTCGCGGGTCCCGCAGGTGCTCGTACTGGGAGTACTGGAGCAGTTGGGCCTGCGGGTACGACTGGAGCTGGAGCTGCTGAGGGTGTTGGCCCTGAGGCTACTGCTATCGGTCCTAGAGGCGGTCCTGCTGGGGGTACTACTGGTGCTGCTTGAGGTCCTAGAGCTATTGAAGCTGCTGAGGGTGCTGGAGCTGGAGGTGCTGCTGGCACTGGTGCTACCACTGGGGGTACTGGTGTTGTCCCTGCTGTGTCTGTAGTCGCCGCGCAGCCTCGGCTGTACTTTGTTCCTCTCCTTCAGCAGGTTCTTGGTCTCCCACCTTCTACTGGTCCTCCTCCTCCCTTAGACTGTCCACAGCCTGTCCCGTCACATTTACAATTACAGCCGGCCTCCCCTCTGCCTGCTCCTTCTCCCTACACTGGTCCTACTGGAGGTCTTGCAGAGCGTCGTGAGCCTGCGTCTCGCCCTGCGTTGCTTGTCCGTCCTGCTTGCACTAGTGGTCGTGGTTCGCGTCAGCGTCCTCCTCCTGTCTCTGGCACGCACAAGATGTCTCTGCATCTATCTACTGCTCCTTTGCGTGCCCCTTTACCTTCCCCTCTTGAGTCCTCTCTTCTTACTCTTGAGGACTCGGAGTCGGACTCTCTTTGTGCTGTCACACCTACTATCACGCGTCTCCTTGCTATTGTCGTCACTGACCCTTCCTTTGAGTCCACTGCTGCGTCTGCCCTAGTTGCTGAGCTCGTCGACTTTGTTGCTCGTTGTTGTCTAGACTATGCTGCTAGTCTTGTCGCTGAGTCTGAGTCTGTCTGTCCTCCGTCCGTTGGGGATGAGTGTGCCCTTGGCACGGACGTCTTTAAGGACAGGAAGGAGGAGTTCCACTGCCTGGCTGGTGCTTCACCTCATCTCGAGTCCGTACTCCTTACCCCTTAGGGAGACCCGGATGCACCAGACATCCCGACTCCGCGCTCTTACGCGGAGGCGATAGAGGGTCCCTACTCCTCTCAGTGGCAGGCAGCTATGGACAAAGAGATAGCTTCTTGGAAGTCCACAGGCACCTACGTTGACGAGGTTCCCGCTGCCAAGGGCAAACATCGTCAATGGCATGTGGATTTTCAGGGTGAAGCGGCCGCCGGGTTCTCCGCCTGTCTTCAAGGCGCGTTACGTGGCTCGAGGCTTTAGTCAGCGGCAGGGAGTTGACTACTTTCAGACCTTCTCTCCCACCCCGAAGATGACCACTCTTTGGGTACTGCTGCACATAGCTGCTCAGCGTGACTACGAGCCGCACTCTCTTGACTTCAGCACTGCTTTCTTGCAGGGCAGCCTGCACGAGGACATCTGGCTGCGTCGCCTACCTGGCTTCAGTGGGTCTTTTCCTCGTGGCACCTAGTGGAGCCTCCGGCGGCCATTCTACGGTCTCCGCCAGGCACCGCGTGAGTGGCACAACACACCGAGGACTACACTTGCGGCTCCTGGGTTTGCTCCCTCTACTACCGACCCGTCGCTGTTTCTCCGCACCGACACTTCTTTGCCGCCATTCTACATCCTCGTGTACGTCAACGACTTGATCTTCGCCACTGCTGACACTGCTAGACTCGCCCACGTGAAGTCCAAGCTGCAGAAGTGACACACGTGCACAGACCTGGGTGAACTGCGCAGCTACCTTGGCCTGTAGATCACCCGGGACAGAGCACGGTGCACCATTACCCTGACTCAGTCACACATGGTGCAGCACGTCCTTCAGCGCTTCGACTTCACGTACTCCTCGCCTCAGGCCAGTCCTCTGCCTACTCGCCACTCGCTCTCAGCTCTGCGTTTGGATGAGTCCGTAGAGCCGAGTGGCCCGTACCCAGAGCTTGTTGGCTGCCTCATGTACTTGATGACCTGCACACGACCTGATCTTGCATACCCTCTTAGCATCTTGGCACGCTATGTTGCTCCTGGGAGACATTGACCAGAGCACATGGCTGCAGCGAAGAGGGTGTTGCGCTACTTGTGCAGTACATCGGGCATTGGGCTAGTGCTTGGAGGGCAGAGTCCAGTAGTCCTCACAGGGCACGCAGACGCTTCTTGGGCTGACGACTTGGCTACGCAGTGGTCGTCACAAGGTTACACCTTCTACCTTGGCTCCGGCTCTGTTTCGTGGCGGGCTACCCGCTCGTCTTCTGTTCTCGGCTGTAGTTGTGAGGCTGAGATCTACGCAAGAGCCATGGCTGCACAGGAGCTTCGTTGGCTCACCTGCCTGCTGACTGACTTTGGAGAGCCGCCTCGTTCTCCTCCAGTGCCGTACGTAGACAACAAGGCCATGCTGGCCTTCTGTCGGAAGCAGAGAGTGGAGCACAGAATAAAGCACATTGCTTTTTGCTACTTCCTTGCTCGTGATCTACAGCAGCGTGGTCAGCTGCGCCTTGCGTACGTGGCCTCTGAGGCCAACACTGCTGATATCTTCACCAAGGCACTTGCGCCTTGTGATCATCAGCGCTTCTGTTCTCAGGTGGGTCTTATGCTTGCCTTGTCTCATAGTTGGCGATCCAGACATAGCGTGAGTACATGTCGATGAAGGTGAGCTTGTATTGTTTGCCATTGATGCCCTCGGAGGTGAGCACGATAAAGTCACTGTAGACCTTCTGCAGTTTCTTGTAGCGATTGGTGCTTGGCTCCAGGGAGGGATATGCTTGGTGCGTGAGGGCTGCAGTTGGGCAGACGGTGCAGTTTGTTGGGTGTGATGTGCTGAGAGGTTCCATGTCGTCAGGGCACAGCAGTGCCCCTTGTAGAAAGTCTTTGGCGCGGGGGCAGTTCTTCAATGTCTGGCGTGAGAGGTGTCCGAGTCGCTGAAGCCAGAGATCATCGTCTGCGCGAATTCTGGGGGTGCGCAGGTAACGTGAGTGGTGCTTTGCCACTTCTACTTTTGTCTTGTGAGGGATTAGGAGCACGGGTCCTTCTTCTTCTCCTGGTTCAGCTTCGTTGTCCTGCTTCTCTGCTTCTAGTTCTGCTGATGTCTCCCCTTCTGCAGGTGCCGTCGTGAGGTGAAGCGCGAGAAAGTTTCGGTTGGGGATGATGTTGAGCGGAGTCTTGGTGCCTTCAATGAGGCGTGCGAATGGATCTTGGCGGGAGATTGGACCAAGTGAGTCACCCGGCGGTGTTGTGGGCACATTTTCCTCCTCAATCTCCAACCAAGGATCTCCCCAGCGGTAAGGTGAGCGGGGCGGTGAAGGGAGGTTGCGCGGAGGACGGCGGAGTGGGATGGCTACTCGTGGATGGGTCCTGTCAGCCGCCATTTTTTGTTCAGCCGACACCAGTTCTTTTTAGGTGAGGTCGCCTTTGGCGAATTCTTGTTGTTCGGGTTCACCCCATCCGCCAGTTCCCCATCCTTGAACAATTCCGGATGCGCCTGTTGCGGATCCCCATCTTGCACTGGCTGTCCCTTCGATAACATCGTCGTCTCCCCAGGCACCGCGCCTTGCTAACTCTTTGTCCCATCTGGACGTGATGCACTCCTCATATAACTTCTCTTTCTTTTCTTCCCGCTTCTTCTCTTCTTCCTCGTGAACGCTCAACTCCTCAGGTGCATCTGGGTCCTTCCAATTCTTGTCAATGATGTTGCGATAGACATCGCGGGTGTATGGGCACGGACGACGCTCCTCGTCAAGGGTTTTGGCATTAGCTTCGAGGACAAAATGGAGTGTCTCCGTGCGCGGCATTGGGCGCTCCTGCGGCGGTTGTCCGAACCGTACGTTTTCCTCGCAAAAGATGCGGTGAGTAGTAACGGCGAGCTCCATTCCTATCATGCCCTCTGGCTCTATTTCGGCGCTTTTTGCTTCTTGTATTGCCGCGAGATCTCTCTCAACTGGATCTGTGCGGCTTGCCATAGGTGTGTGGCAGGTGTTGCTATCTCGCGCTTGCAGCACTACGATGCCTTGTGCTGGGTCACACACACGATGTGTGTGTTGCTTGTTGTTGGCAACTTTGACATAGGTGGCGGAAGTGCAGGTCACGTTAGAGATGTATCGAACGGACCCCACCATGTGTTGTCCGGAGCAACTGTCCAGGTACCACGTGTTATGGTTGTCGGAGTCGTTGCGGAGAAGTAGCGCGAGCCGCAGAGTCACCAAGGTTGCCTTAAACCTTCTGTGATACTCTGGATTTCATCCTCCTTCCACCCCACTGGCACGAAGCGCTGATTGTCGTGGAGTGGGCTTTCCCGCAGCAGTATTGGCTGATGCCAGTCTTGCTCGTCCTTGTCGTACATGTAGAAGTGATTTTCTTTGAAGGGGTTGTTGCACCCTTCTTCTGGTTGAATAAGCTTGCCTCAATGCTCCTCTTCTTCATCTGGTTCAGCGGTGTGTGGGTAATGCCTTGTCGCCATGTTCACGATCACGTATCTTGGGGCTCCTGATTAAGGTCCTTGTGCTTGTTGTTGCTACTGATGTGCAGGAGAGCGAGGAGCTTGGTGTTGAGGCTGAAACTGACGAGGGTCTTGTCGGCCGACCGAGTGACTATGGTGAGTAGACTTGGGTGGCGACGGCTGGATCGGGATTTGCATCGATCCGTTGAGTGTCGAAAGACTTCGCAGATTTTGCAATAATGGCGCCTTGGTTGTCGTCGCTCTTCACGATTGTCTGAGTAGAAGGCGAAGCGCTCTTGGCGCGACGCGAAGCTTGTCTTGCTCGAGTCCATGCCATGCTGTTCAGTCAGGAGTGTGGCACACAGCGCAGCTTCTGAGATAGTTCCTCGTTGTCGGTGTATCGCTTTGCAGAGCTTCCATTCAGGCCCGAGTCTTTGGAGGATGATGTTGACGAAGATCTCCTCCGAAATAGAGCTATCATTCTTCATGATCTGGTTACGAATATTCCGACATCGGTTAATACAACTATTTGCTTTCTCCCCGTGCCCCATCTTGGTCTCCATGAGTTGTTGCAAGAACCTGCTCGAGGTGACTGAGTCCTTCGGCTGATATACATCGACGAGGTGCTTCCAAGCTTCCAAGGCGGGAGCGGCGCTCTCTTTGTAGGAACGGATGCCGAGCTGCTCCGCAGGCGTCATGTTGCGTAGTAGTACGCTGTACACTATGAGGGACTCACTGTAGTACCGAGCCCGGGCATCTTCGGTGTCTTTCACCGGTTAAGGATAGGAGCCGTCAGAGAAGTGGTAGAGCTGCGGTGTCTGTAGCATGAGCTCAAGCTCAAAACTCAATGCGTAGAAATCCCTGCCGTCAAATGCGGCAGCAGTCTTAATCATTGAAATGCTGAGAAAGCGTGCTTGCGCAGAATTGATGGCTTCCTCACTTGGACGGGGGCCAGTTGTTGACTTGTCTGTGTCAAGGGAGAAGGCGTGCGCGGCGGTATCGCGGCTTTTTGCAGCCATTTGACCAGGTTGAGCTAGTTGGTGTGAAGAACGAGGAATGGATTGACTAGGAAACATGTGGATACAAGTAGGAAACCTAGAAGTGTTGTACCCTATAGTATCTACCCCACTACAGCCTAGACAACCTATATCATAAAAGTTTGACACACCCCCATAGGCAAAGTGGGGGAGAACAAGAGGTCACAAGACCAGTCAAGCAAAGCACAGCAAGCTCAGGGTGGATCACAACGTCACCACACATTCCGAGCACCGTTTCAAGGCCACAAGGCCAGTTCATATGCATGATTATATATAAAGGTAAACAAGCAAGTGCAGGTATAGATAGATCACAGTACAAGCAAGGTCAAGAAGTCAGCAAATGAGGCAAAGTAAGCACAGGACCTAGCATCGTACAAAAGCGATGATGATCACAAGGCGGAAGTGCCTTGAAAAAGATATCAGCAGTGTTGGCCTCAGAGGCCACGTAAGCAAGGCGCAGCTGACCACGCTGCTGCAGCTCACGAGCAAGGAAGTAGCGAAGAGCAATGTGCTTCGTTCTGTGTTCCAGTCTGTGCTCCCGACACAAGGCCAGCATGGCCTTGTTGTTCACGTAGAGAACTAAAGGAAAACGAGGCGGCTCTCCCAGGCCCGGTCAACAGGTAGGTGAGCCAGCGTAACTCCTGTAGAGCCATGGCCCCTGCGTAGATCTCGGCCTCACAGCTGGAGCTGAGAACAGAAGAGGAGCGGATAGATCGCCACGAAAAAAAGCCGGAACAAAGACTGAAGGTGTAACCCTGTAACGACCGCTGCGTAGCCTGGTTGTCAGCCCAAGAAGCGTCTGCGTGACCACTCAAGACCAATGAACTCCGCCCTCCAAGCACAAGCCCCATGCTCGACGTACTACAGAAGTAGCGCAACACCCTGTTTGCTGCAGCCATGTGCTCTGGTCGGTGTCTCCCAGGAGCAACATAGTGTGCTAAGATGCTAAGAGGGTATACTAGGTCAGGACGAGTGCAAGTCATCAGATAGATAAGGCAACCCATAAGCTCTGGGTACGGGCCACTCGGCTCTACAGACTCATCCAAAGGCAGAGCTGAGAGCGGGTGGCGAGTAGACTGAGGAGTGGCTTAAGGCAAGGAATATGTGAAGTCGAAGCGCTGAAGGACCTGCTGCACCATGTGTGACTGAGTCAGGGTGATGGTGTGTCGTGCTCTGTCCCTAGTGATCTGCAAGCCAAGGTAGCTGCGCAGTTCACCCAGGTCTGTGCACGTGTGTCTCTTCTGCAGCTCGGACTTCACGTGGGCGAGTCCAGCAGTGTCAGCAGTAGCAAAGACCAAGTCGTCGACGTACACAAGGATGTAGAACGGCATGAAAGAGGTGTCGGTGCGTAGAAACAGAGACGGGTCGGCAGTAGAAGGAGCAAAGCCAAGAGCCGCAAGTGTAGTCCTCAGTGTGTTGTGCCACTCACGGGTCACCTGGCGAAGATCGTCGACTGGCCGCCGGTGGCTCCTCTGGGTACCAGGAGGAAACAACCCAGTGAAGCCAGGTGGGCGGCGCAGCCAGATCTCCTCGTGCAGGCTGCCCTGTAGGAAAGCAGTGCTGAAGTGAAGAGAGTGAAGCTCGTAGTCGCGCTGAGCGGCTATGTGCAGCAGCACCCAAAGAGTGGTCATCTTCGGGGTGGGAGAGAAAGTCTGAAAGTAGTCAGCTCCCTGCCGTTGACAGAAGCCTCAAGCCACGTAACATGCCTTGAAGACAGGCGGAGAACCCGGCGACCGGTTCACCCTGAAAATCCACATGCCGTTGACGATGTTCGCCCCAGGTTGTGGAACCTCGTCAATGTAGGTGCCTGTGGACTTCCAGGAAGCCATCTTTGCATCCATGGCTGACTGCCATTGAGAGGAGTAGGGACCCTCGATCGCCTCTGCGTAAGAGCGTGGAGTCGGGATGTGTGGTGCATCCGGGTCTCCCTCGGGGGCAATCAGCATGGACACGAGATGAGGTACAACAGCAGCAAAACACTGGAACTCCTTTTGCCTTTCCTTAAGGACGTTCGTGCTAAGAGCATACTCACCCCCGACGAACGGAGGACAGACAGACTCAGACTCAGCAACAAGTCTAGCGGCGTATTCTAGACGATAGTAAGCAGTGAAGTCGACAAGCTCAGCAACTAAGGCAGACGCAGTAGTGGACTCAAAGGAAGGGTCAGTGACAACAGTAGCCAGGAGACGCGTGACAGTAGGACTGGCACCATGAAGGGAGTCAGACTTCGGGTCAGCAAGAGCAGAAAGAGAAGACTCTGGAGGAGATGGCAAAGGGACACGCAGTGGAGCAGTGGAAGGACGCAGTGCCATTCAGTGCGTGTCTGGGACCGCAGGAGGACGCTGACACGGAAAGCGACGACCGGTGCGAGCAGCACGAAGAGGCGACGCAGGACGAGACTCAAGCTCACGACGCTCAGCAAGACCTCCAGTAGGACCACGGTAGGGAGAAGGAGCAGGCAGTGGGAAGGCCAGCTGTAACTGTGACTCGGACTGGACAGGCGGTGGTCACTCGAAGGAAGGAGCAGGACCAATAGAAGGCGAGAGACCAAGAACCTGCTCAAGGAGCGGAACGAAGTACAGCTGCGGCCGCGCAGCGCCTCCAGAACCAGCACGGACTCTATGAGCACCCCTACCGTCAGCACCAACGCAAGCAACACCACCAGCTCCAGCAGCACCCCCATTAGCTCTAGCAGCGCCAACTCCAGCATCCCTAGAAGTACCAGCTCGAGCAGCACCTCCAGCGCCAAGACCTCCAGCAGCGCCTACTCCTGCAAGACCACCGAAAGAAGCACCAGCACCAGCTCCAGTAGTACCTACAGCAGCGCCTACGCCAGCAGCACCTCCAGCTCTAGCACCAGCAGCACCACCAGGCCCAGCAGCTCCAGTACCGCCGGTACGAGCACCTCCGGGACCCGTGGCTCCGGAACCTCCAGCAGCCGCAGAACCTCCAATACCGGTAGCACCACCAGCTCCAGCAGCACGACTCCAGCGGCGAGCAAACCACTCACGCAGCTCCTGGGGAGAGGGCAGCTCTCGCCGGGACAAAGCACCTCCAGGCCCAGTACCACCAGGCTCCACTCGAGTAGGCCCAGCACCCTCAGGCTTCGCACCCCCAGACTCAGCAACCCCAGGCTTATCACCCCCCGACTCAGCAACCCCAGGCTCAGCACCCCCAGGCTCAGCACCCCCAAGCTCAGCACCCCCGGATTCAGCACCTAAAGACTCAGCACCCCCAGGCTCCGCACGCTCAGGCTCAGCACCCCCAGACCCTGCACCCTTAGGCTCAGCACCCCTAGCAGCACCAGAGTCAATAGCTACCTCGACAAGCTTGACTGCATCTACCTGGGACACACCTGAGGGGGCAGGACCCTGAGGGGGGTGGGGGTCTATCGGGGGGGGACCTTGCGCGAGGAAGAGCGGCGGGGGGTGGAGGGGGGCAGCGCGGTAGGGGAAGAGACGGTAGTACGGAACCGACTCGCCAAACGTGACGTCCTGGGAGGACAGAACACGGCGCAAGGTGGGGTGGTAAAACTGCCGACCAGACGCGTCAGGGGGGAAGCTAAGGAAGACGCCGGGAACACCACGAGAGGACAGCTTGTCCGCAGACAAGTCTTGGACAAAAGCCCGACATCCCCCGAGACGGAACGCAGACGCATCGCCAACCTTCCTCATCCACCGCAGGGTGGGGGAGGTCTCTGGCAAGGAGACCCGGGGCTTAAGGTTGATCTACTGCACCGCATACTGAATTGCGAATGGCCACAGAAAATGGGGAGCAGCCGCATGGATCAAGGACGAGCGAGCGACGTCTACGACCATGCCAATGCGGCGCTCAGCAATCCCATTTTGCTGTGAAGAGGCCGGAAGCGTGAACGTCTGGCAGATGCCCCTCGCATGGCAGAAAGCTCGCAGAAGGACGGAGGAAAACTCTCCACATTTGTCGGAGTGCAGAAGCAGAACAGGAAAGTCCGAGCTGAAACTCTCTCTGAGCTGGAGACGAGCAGCGCGGATCCAGTTGATCAACACCCTAGTGACTTCACCCTTGGTGCGCAAGGGGAAGACTGCGGTGTAACGCGAGTAGTCGTCAACCACCAAGAGGAAGTAACGCTCGTGACCCTGTCCATGGACACGAGCTAGGCCCCACACGTCCATGTGAAGAGTCTGCAGCGGAGGCCCTATCGGCAGAAACTCGGAGGAGTGAGGAACAGCGCGCCGCCGCCCCTCGACGCAGGGAACGCAGGCAGGGGAAGGCCCCGGAGGAAGGGGAGGGAGGGACCGGGGGAGACTAGAGACAAGGTAATGAGAAGCCATGCCTCAGAGATGAGGCAGGGAGGGGTGACCAAGGCGGTGGTGCGAGAGAAGGGTCTGGTGGGACAGGAGGCGACACAAGCAGGGGGCAGACTCAGGACCAGACTTGTACGCTACAGCAAACACCTGACCCAATGTAGCTACCTGACCAGAAGCAGTAACCGGAGGAGACTCGGTAGTCAGTGTGTACAGGCTCGACCTAGGCTGACGAGTAAACGTGGTCAAGTGTCGGCCCATCCAAGCACACGTGCAGTGGGTCACCAGCTGACTCGCAGGAGTGAACTGGTCAACTCCCCCATCCTACAGGTCAGCACCACTCACCAAGTTCGTAGAGAACGACGGGAGGTAAAGACCTGACAGGGAGCCATACAGAGCCGCTGGACACGGTAGTACAGTGGAGAAGTGGGCGAGGACAGGACCCCCAGAGGGGTCTGCAAGGGAGACCGCAACCGGCCGACTGAGCGGCGTGAGGGTGGTGCGGTCTCAAAAGAAGGAGCGAGAAGCACCTGAGTCAAGGGTGAAGGTGTGCAAAGCCTGACCAGGCGTGGTACTTGAGAGTGCAGACGCACCAGTGGCTGGAGCAACAGACTCACTAGTATCTGGATCAGCAACCTCGCGAGTACCTAGAACAGCAATTGCAATGTCCGGGTCAGGCGGAACACACAGGTAACAATCACCTTCCTCACTAGTAGACACAACATACATGGAAGCAAGAATAGCATCATAGTCAAGATCAAAGATAGCTACACCCGACTTGAGCAAATCACCCCTGCGAGGGATCTCAGAGGCATCAGAGAACTAGAGACGCCTCTAGTTCTCCACCTCCACTGCCCCCGCCAGCCCCTCCAGCACCCTTTTCCCCCTTGCCCTTGCCGGTGCGGCGTCTCCCGCTAGGGGCAGACGCAGCTCCGACCGACTCGGTGACAACAGCAGCAGAGGCAACAGAGGGCAAAAGGGGGACGGGGGAACACCCCTAAAAGAAAGGGGCACGAGGGTCACCACGAGAGGCTCCTACAGCGACTATACTCTTCTCAGCTGCAAGGAGACGCTCCTCAAGGAGGTCAATGGTGAGTTTGGTGGGGTAAACAGAGAGGAAGTGGTCCCTGACCGAGCGAAGGGAGTCAGGGAGTTGGGTGACTAGGTAGTAGAGGGTGATGTACATGGGGGGGGGGGGGTTCTTGGTGCAGAACTCATCAAGAAGCGCAGCGCGGTAGCGGGTGTCAATAGTGCGAAGGTGCGTAATGAGGTCAGCGACTGTGGCAAAGGCGGCGAGGTCAGGTCACAGGTACGGCAGCATGAGGCGACTAAGGGCAGCAGTGGCAGGGGAGGAGTAGCGTGCAACTACAGCGTCGTACAAGGTCTTGGCAGTCTTGTACTGGCTAAAGTGCGCGCGCTCAGTGGACGGCAGGTTACTACGCACAGCAAGATGGGCAGCAGCATCGCGTAAGGTCCACTGTGAGCGAACAGTACTGTCACCATCGGCAGCAGGGGCAGTAGAGGCGCCAGATGTGAGATCGAAAAGTGAGAGGTCGTGTTTGCTATCGTAGTGCAGGAAAAGCTGCAGATCATCTATCCAGACCTCAAAGTCTACCGCTCGGCCCTCACCATCAAAGGTAAGAACGTTGGGACTAGCCATGACAGCAGCAGCAGTAGGCTAGCAGCAGCAGCAGCAGCAGCAGCAGCAGCAGAAGCAGGTTAGCAGTAGCAGCAGCGGGAGGGGCGCGGCTCGGCGGCGCGATTACCAGGGACGGGTGGGTAGAAGCCCGCAAGTGGTGGGGCAGGGCCGAGGTGCGCCGGCAAGATCAGGGCCGCAAGAGGGCAGCAGAGGAAGGCCGCAACTCGGCTGCAGGGTAGGGCCAAGACGGCAGCAGCGGCTGTCACGGCAGCGGCAGCGGCGGTTGTCTCAGCAGCAGCGGCGGCAGCTCTCACTGCAGGAGCAACGGCGGCTGTCACGGCAGCAGTGGCGGCGGCTGTCACGGCAGCAGCGGCAGCGGCGAACGGCCGTGGCGGAAGCGGCAGCTGCAGCAGGCGCGACGGCAACTGCTGCTGGGGCGGCAACGACGGGGCGGCAGGGCCGCGAAGAGCCGCGGAGGGGCCGCGAAGGGGCCGTGAAGAGCCGCGAAGGGGCCGCAAAAGGGCCGTGAAAGGCCGCGAAGGGCCGCGAAGGGCCGCGGAGAGGCTGCGAAGGGGCCGCGAAGGGTCGCGAAGGGCCGCGGAGAGGCCGCCAAGCGCCGAGAGGGGGGCCGCGAAGGGCCGCGAAGGGGCCGCAAAGGGCCGTGAGGGGGGCGCGAAGGGCCGTGAGGGGGCCGCGAAGGACCGCAAAGTGGGGGCCGCGAAGGGCCTTAAGAGGGGCTGCTAAAGGGTCGCGACAGGGGCCGTGAAGGGGCCGCGAAGGGGGCCGCTAAGAGGGCCGCGAAGGGGCCACTAAGGGGCCTTTAAGGGGCAGGCCACTAAGGGGCCGCAAAATTTTAGGGCAGGACGCAAAGCGCGCTTCGGGCAGGCTAAAAAAAATATTCGAAGGTGGGCCATTAGGAAGAAACGGTCCCACTAGGGAACCTGCTCTATACCATGTGAAGAATGAGGAATGGATTGTCTAGGAAACATGTGGGTACAAGTAGGAAACCTAGAACTGTTGTACCCTATAGTATCTACCCCACTACAGCCTAGACAGACATGTGGGTACAAGGATCTGTTCGGGACGCTTCGCGACCTGCGGAACCTTCGCGTAACACCTGGTTACTAGGCCTTGTGTCGAGCCTATATATAGCCTTGTGTTGTACCCAGGTGATCATTCAATTACAATTCTCTTTTCTGGGCGCGATCCTAGATTCTCAAACTTGGTGATAAGAGCTGTTTAGACACGAAGTTTTTCGACCGCTAAAACCTAGCTTTTAAAACCGAGGGGGCGACAACGGAAAGCGCCGATTTCGGGTACGTAAACCAGTTCCGCACAATCTTCTATCGTCCCCTTCAAACCGGTTTTGGAACACTCCTCGGGTCCAGTGGCTAAAAGTTGGAATTTCGACGGTCGGATCGATTTGAATCTCAACGGCCTCGAAAGTTTTGCCCAAAATAGGTTGAATTTGGAGCGTCGAATTGAATTTCTTCTTAACGGCCGAGATCAGACGCGAATTTCAACAAAGAAAGAATTCCGCGACCTACACAATCAGCCCTCATCATTTTTGCAGTCAACTCGACTCACTGTAAGGTGACCAGTGTCAGTAGATCTGCACTGTGGATGCCCGATCGATCCTGGAGATGGTTACAGGCGCGTTTGCCTGGGGGGTTATGGGCGCACTGACCCGCTACTGAAACAAGCCCTTTTATCCCAATGGTCTAGTGGTTGGGATTCTGACATGGTATCAGAGCGGTCTCGGGTTCGATTCCCGGTGTATGCACATGTAGGCCGGTGCCGCTGTGCTTAGTCCTGGGCCTCCCAGTGTGGGGGGGTGTCAGTAGATCTGCACTGTGGATGCCCGATCGATCCTGGAGAGGGTTACAGGCGCGTTTGCCTGGGGGGTTATGGGCGCACTGACCCGCTACTGAAACAAGCCCTTTTATCCCAATGGTCTAGTGGTTGGGATTCTGACAACCAGCGCCTAAATTTCATTTATTTTCGTCGCAAATCCTCCTATAAATTGCCAAATGGAGGAAAACGGTGACAATTCCGTACCAAAAATTACGGAGTTACACACCGGCCTGGACCAGACGCGAGCGGCACTCCAGCGAATAGAGGAGCTTCTCGCGAACCAGTCGGCACCCGCCACGACAACAGCGAACGGAGCGGCGAATGCAGCAGCGACGTCAGCACCAGCAGCGGCGACACCGACACTTAACCCAGTAGCAGCGGCAGCAGCTACAGTCAATCTTGAGGCGGCACGTCCGTGGCTATCAGAGACGTTCAATCCAAATGCGAGAGACACTGACGTTCGTCAATTCATTGCGACTCTCGAAATTTACTTCGAGGCCATTGGCTGTACGACGTCGACACACGATGCAATGCGGATTCGGCTCGCAGCGACACTGTTACGAGGCCCGGCGCTCGAGTGGATTTACAACAGCATTGAAATCCGAGGCGGGGGGTCATGGACGCAGTTTCTGGAAGCTTTAATTCAACCTTTCAAACCAATCAATTCCAGCTATTTGGCGCGGCAGCAGATTCATCAGCATAAACAGTTCAGAAGTGTAACACAGTACATGCAGCAGATGGAGAGCCTCTTCAACCGAATTACCGACCTGACCGAAGGGGAAAAAATCCAAGCGTATACTGAGGGGCTAAAAATGGAAGTCCGCCGACATGTGATTGCCGCGAACTACAACAACTAGCGTGACATGGTGTGTGCAGCAGAGAGAGTCAATGTGGTGATGCGATGTGAACCGGAGACACGGCGCCATGTGCCGAACCGATCATTCGGCACAAAGCAATCGGCACTACCCACGACCGCCGACCCGATAGATATCGACAAGATCGACGCGAAGCAGCGGCCGACAAAATATGAGAAGTGTGAATTTTGCAGCGCAGCAGGACATCGACTCTTGGCGTGTTGGAAAATGAAGAAGGCACGAGCGGAGCTGCAGGGCAACAACACTGCGACATCCACGATGGCGAAAAAAGGAGGACACAATGGCACGAATTCAAAACGCCACGACGGGCCGGCAACAGGGGAAATCGCCGAGACAAATGGAGGCTCCGCGAAACAGGACTCTGCACCGACCGAGAAACTCCAGCCGAACACCCCCTAGAGTAAGAATATTTCCTCTCGAGGTTTTCAAGCCTTTAAAAATTTCAGGAGAGATTTCAAGGCCAATAAAAAGCCTTCAGGCATTATTCGAGTACCTGAGAAGTTGGGCTAACCACTCCGGAGCGTTGAAACGGGTCGTGCGTTCCAAGGAGTTCATATTCTCTCCCCGCAGCATAGTGTTAAGGCTCCCCATTGCCCACAAGAGAAGCCTACACAGCTGCAAAGGCTTAATGGAAGGTTCCAGGCCAAGACGAAGATGAATCGGCTTCGGATAAATCCTTCTAACCCAATTCAGTCGAAACCTGATATGGAGTCAGCAGCTTCGAGCGCAGGACCGAGGGATGATCTATTCGACATACCCTACGATCCTATAAGCGAGACCATCTACGGTTACTCGGAGCAACAACAACAACTACTACTCGAGGTGATCTGCAACGGGCGACGCCTCCAGGCACTGGTGGACAGCGGTGCGTTTCACTCGGTGTGCGATCGCGGGACGTTGGAGAAAATTGGAGAATCTTCGGAGGAGACCAAGTTTATGGCAACGATGGTGGACGGTACAAAACTGCCCATCCACGGCAAAGCATCACTGCAACTGCACATAGGGGCGCTGAGGTGGAAGCCGACATTACCGATCAGGAACATCAAGGGTTTTGATTTCATCTTGGGGCGAGATTTCTTGAAGCGGTTCAACCCCAAGATCGACTGGGTTAATAGGAAGGCGTGCTTCTACAACAACGAGAAACGAGTGGAGCTGCGAAGCTGGACGGATACAGAGAGCGTTCCTAAAACGACACTGGCACGGTTCGAACAGACTGTGAACGAGAGTAACACGGGATACTAAGCACTGGTTATGGCACCAGCAGAGGAGGAGAAGCCAAGTTCCGTGCTACGTGCAGCAGTGAAGGAGGTCTTGGAGCAGTACAAGGATATAATGCCCAACAACCTACCCGCAGGCGTACCTCCAGTACGCACTTACGAGCACGAGATCGTGGAGGAACCAGGTGCAAAACCCGTCTCACGAGCACCATACCAACTGAGTCCGACCGAAATGACAAACATGAAGAAACAGATTGAGTATCTACTGGACAGACAACTGATCCGCCCATCCACCTCTCCCTACGATGCACCAGTTCTCTTCACTCCAAAACCAGATGGCAGTTTACGGATGTTCATCGACTACCGCGCACTGAACAAACAGACAGTTAAAAACAAATACCCCATACCGCGCATAGACGACCTACTGGACCAACTCCGTGGTGCAACAGTCTTTTCGAAGCTGGACCTAGGGTCAGGTTACTGGCAGATCAAGATGGCGGACAACTCGATCCACAAGATGGCGTTCCATACCAGATACAGCTCCTACGAATAATTGGTGATGCCGTTCGGACTGTGCAACGCACCAGCAACATTTCAGGCGGAGATGAATCACATCTTACGACCCCTACTGGACGAGTCCGTAGTGGTGTACCCGGACGACATTCTTATGTACTCCAAGAACATGAAGAAGCACGTGGAGCATCTACGGAAGGTGTTCGAGATCCTGCGGAAAAACAAGTTCTACGTGAAGCTGTCGAAGAGCGACTTCGCTCTGAAGAAGGTGCAATTTCTCAGACACATGGTGAGTGCCGGGGGCGTACACGTGGACCCGTGGAAGATCGAAGCCGTCAAGAAGTGGAAAGTACCGGAGAACGTGAAGGAGTTGCAGCAGTTCCTAGGCTTCGCCAATTATTACAATAGGTTTGTGCCGCAGTATGCTAAGATAGCAGCGCCACTGACTGACCTATTGAAAAAGGATACGCCCTACAAATGGGATACTCCTCATCAACAAGCCATGGAGCAGCTACAGACTGTACTGACTACAGCGCCAGTACTCATCCTACCGGACCCAGACAAGGACTACGTGGTGGAAGCAGAGGCTAGTGACCAAGCAGTCGGAGCAGTACTGATGCAGGATCACGGACGCGGTTTGCAGCCCATCGCCTACCTCGGTAAGAAGCTATACGTAGTAGAAATGAACTACCCCATCCATGACAAGGAAGCCTTAGCTATAGTCGTAGCCTTCAAGGCGTGGAGGTGTAACCTAGAGGGAGCCAAGACTACAGTGTATACTGACCACTGCAGTCTAAAATACGTCAACTCACAGCTGACGCTCTCACGGCGACAGGTGCGGTGGATGGACTTCCTGGAAACTCACTTCCATTTTGACATCATCTACAAGCCCGGGCTACACAACAAAGCAGACGCGTTGAGCCGCCCCAGTCATGATGCAGGCATTGAGCTCGACGGGATGAACCCTCTGCTCAAGGGTTTATTCCAACATGGGTACTCCGTGGATGCAGAGATCGCTACAGCACAGACCAAGAAGCTATTACACCCGTACCGGAGCAGCCATGGCAAGTCGTTAGCCTCGACTTCATCACAGGACTTCCCTCGACCTCACGCGGAAACGATTCCATCCTCGTAGTCATCGATAAGTTCTCCAAAATGGGTCACTACATACCAACCAACGCCACAGCTACAACTGAAGCAACTGCTCGCCTCTTCTTCGACCGCATCATCACCATCCACGGCATCCCAGCTACACTCATCTCAGACAGAGACCCCAAATTCACTCGTAAGTTCTGGAAGGAGCTCATGGGATTGTTGAAGACTAAGCCTCCAATGTCTTCAGCATACCACCCACAGACTGACGGACACACTGAGCGACTCAATCAAGTGATTGAACAGTTACTGCGCACAGCTTGCAAGGACGACGTCAGCCACTGGGACACATGAGAAAGCTAGTATGAGAATGAATCACTAAGAAATCGAAGTGATACAAATATGCAACCCTAGAAATGTGTACCCCATATCAGCTACCCCACAATAGCCTACACAATATTATAATTTGACACACCCCCATAGGCAAAGTGGGGGAGAACAAGGAGTCACAAGACCAGTCAAGCAAAGCAGACAAAGCTCAGGGTGGATCACAACGTCACCACACAGTCCGAGCACAAGGTCAAGGCCACAAGGCCAGTTCACATGCAGGAGTACACATATATATATATATAAGGCTAAACAAGCAAGAGCAGGTATATATATATGTAAGAGTACAAGCAAGGTCAAGGGGTGAGCAAGTGAGGCAAGACAGGCACAAGACCCAGCTGATTGCAGAAGCGCTGATGATCACAAGGCGGAAGTGCCTTGGTGAAAACATCAGCAGTGTTAGCCTCAGAGGCCACGTACGCAAGTCGCAACTGACCACGCTGCTGCAACTCACGAGCAAGGAAGTAGCGGAGAGCAATGTGCTTCGTTCTGTGCTCCAGGCCCTGCTCCCAACACAAGGCTAGCATGGCCTTGTTGTCTACGTACAGCACTGGAGGAGAACGAGGCGGCTCTCCGAGGTCAGTCAGCAGGTAGGTAAGCCAGCGAAGCTCCTGTGCAGCCATGGCCCCGGCGTAGATCTCAGCCTCATAACTGGAGCCTAGAACAGAAGACGAGCGAGTAGCCCGCCACAAAACAGAGCCGAAACCAAGGCTGAAGGTGTTACCCTATGACGACCGTTGTGTAGCCTGGTCATCTGCCCAAGAAGCGTCCGCGTGCCCAGTGAGGACCACTGGACTCCGCCCTCCAAGCACTAGCCCCGTGCCCGACGTACTGCACAAGTAGCGCAACACCCTCTTCGCTGCAGCCATGTGCTCTGGTCTGTGTCTCCCAGGAGCAACATAGCGTGCGAGAATGCTAAGAGGGTATGCAAGGTCAGGTCGTGTGCAGGTCATCAGGTACATGAGGCAGCCAACAAGCTCTGGGTACGGACCACTCGACTCTACGGACTCATCCGAAGGCAGAGCTGAGAGCGAGTGGCGAGTAGATAGAGGAGTGGCCTGAGGCGAGGAGTACGTGAAGCCGAAGCGCTGAAGGACCTGCTGCACCATGTGTGACTGAGTCAAGGTAATGGTGCGGCGTGCTCTGTCCCGAGTGATCTGCAAGCCAAGGTAGCTGCGCAGTTCACCCAGGTCTGTGCACGTGTGTCTCTTCTGCAGCTCGGACTTCACGTGGGCGAGTCCAGCAGTGTCAGCTGTGGCAAAGACCAAGTTGTCGACGTACACGAGGATGTAGAACGGCGGCAGAGAGGTGTTAGTGCGTAGAAACAGCAACGGGTCAGCAGTGAAGGGAGCAAACCCAAGAGCCGCAAGTGTAGTCCTCAGTGTGTCGTGCCACTCACGCGGTGCTTGGCGGAGACTGTAGAGTGGCCGTTGGAGGCTCCACTGGGTGCCAGGAGGGAAAGTTCCAGTGAAGCCAGGTGGACGGCGCAACCAGATCTCCTCGTGAAGGCAACCCTGCAGGAAAGCAGTGCTGAAGTCAAGGGAGTTAAGCTCGTAGTCACGCTGAGCGGCTATGTGTAGCAGCACATGAAGAGTGGTCATCTTCGGGGTGGGAGAGAAGGTCTGAAAGTAGTCAACTCCCTGCCGCTGACTAAAGCCACGAGCCACGTACCGCGCCTTGAAGACAGGTGGAGAGCCCGGCGGCCGCTTCACCCTTAAGATCCACATGCCACTGACGATGTTCGCCCCAGGAGGGGGAACCGCGTCAACGTAGGTGCCTGTGGACTTCGACAAAGCCATCTCTGCATCCATAGCTGCCTGCCACTGAGAGGAGTAAGGACCCTCTACGGCCTCCGCGTAAGAGCGCGGAGTCGGGATGTCTAGTGCATCCGGGTCTACCTCAGGGGTAAGCAGTACGGACGCGAGATGAGGTGAAGCAGCAGCCAGACACTGGAACTCCTCCTGCCTGTCCTCTAGGATGTCCGTGCCAAGAGCACACTCACCCCCGACGGACGGAGGACAGACAGACGCAGACTCAGCAACAAGACTAGCAGCGTAGTCTAGACGACAGCGAGCAGCAAAGTCGACGAGCTCAGCGACAAGAGCAGACGCAGCAGCGGACTCAAAAGAGGGGTCAGTGACGACAGTAGCAAGCAGACGCATGAGAGTAGGACTGGCAGCACGAAGAGAGTCCGACTCAGGGTCGGCAAGCGCAGGAAGAGAGGACTCAGGAGGAGAGGGCAAAGGGGCACGCAGAGGAGCAGTGGACGGACGCAGAGACATCTGGTGCGTGCCAGGGACAGGAGGAGGACGCTGACGCAAACTGCGACCACTAGTGCGAGCAGCACGAACAGGCGATGCAGGATGAGACGCAGGCTCACAACGCTCAGCAAGACCTCTTGTAGGACCAGTGTACGGAGAAGGAGAAAGCAGTGGGGAGGCCGGTGGTAACTGTGACTGCGACTGGACAGGCGGTGGACACTCCTAGGGAGGAGGAAGACCAAGAACGTGCTGAGGAGATTAGGTGCTTCTTGACACGCGCAACTTGAACATGTCTGACCTCCCATCCAAACTCTGACCTCGCTTCTGTGGTCCTATTCTCGTTGAGGCAGAGGTGACACCAGTTACATTCCTCTTGCGCTTACCAGATACATGGAAGCTTCACAACCCTTTCCATGTCCAGCCACTGAAGCCTTACAAGGACCCCAACCAACAGTTTCAGGGACGGCAGCTACCGCCACTACCACTTGTTCTCAGACAGGATGAACCCGAGTACGAAGTGGAGCGCGATCTCGCTCATCGGCGCTGCAGTGGCACGACCCTCGAGTTCCTGATACATTGGAAGGAATGCGACCCCACTGAGGACAGTTGGGTTGCAGAAGTTGATATGGGCAACGCACGCCGTGCTCTCAAGGACTATCTTGTCAAGCAGGGTGTATCTCACACCACCCAGCTTTGAGGGGGGGACGTGTGAGAATACGATGGCTTATGCCAACTATGCTTGCTTGCCTTTACTTTATTATGCTATTTCTAACATAGTATAATATTATGCATGCATGAATTGCTTGATTTCCTAGGCACGGTATCGCTTGGCCCTTTTCTGTGCTTGGAGCGCTGGCAGCAGCTAGAGTTTTCAACAGTTTACATCGTATCGGCGCGGAATATTTTCTCCTAAAGTCGTAGCTTCGTATTTTTGACTCGGTTTGGCAAGGGAAAATGATGTGCGGTTCTGCTGAAGTACGAAACTTATACATGACAAGGCTTTCGTTTTCACCAATTCGCATGCATGAATTACTTGATTTCCTAGGCTAGGTGCTTTCCTATATTTTATTATAGTTATAGCACCGAGCTAGGTTGCGTGCACCGAATTCTGGCTTTTCGGTTGCCACCGAATTGCCTTCTATCGAATTTGGGAAGGATCTGTTCGGGACGCTTCGCGACCCGCGGAACCGTCGCGTAACACCTCGTTACGGGGCCTTGTGTCGAGCCTATATATAGCCTTGTGTTGTACCCATGTGATCATTCAATTACAATTCAAAGTGTCCGAATCGATTGTGACGCGTACGTATAGCATATGCAACCAGGTGTTAGAATGTCGTGCCGCACGTGTTTGTCGCCAAACGTATTTATCATAGGGTGACGTAAAATACGGAACAGACGCCAGCTAATCGCAGGCCAGAGCAGCACTTTCCATCTATCGCACGCGGTGCCAAATGTCAATTCATGTTGCATGTATCTGGACAACATCCCAAAGACCCGACGATCCCCATCAAGGCATACTCTAGACCCTGATTGGTTGACGGGACTCGTTCGGAATTATTGACCGGGCCCCGCAATTCCCGGCAGCGCACTTTCCCCCCAAGTCCAATGCTCTTTCCGCACAATTCGGGCTCCTCCAAACACACAACGGGTTTTTGTAGGTGCACCGTCTATCCTGTCCTATTCAATCTTTTTTGCTTTGCATTCTATCCCTTCAGATCTCGATCTACGTACACCCGCACTGCCAGCATGGCTCGTAAGCGTAAGGTCCAATCCCTTAACGACTCCCCCAAGGATCTTAACGAAATCCCTTACATCCGCTGGATGAACCAGCAGATCGTCGACGGCCGTCATCCGACTGGCTTGTCCACGCCGCCCGCGCTTGACGGGCAGGGTTCTAGGGCACAGTCGCCCAGCGCGGGTCCCTTGCGTGTGCGTCGTCAGCCTGCAAGGACGGCGGCAACTGTGCAGCCCGCTGTGGAGCAAGATGACGACGACGATGATAAGGAGTACCGCGGCGACGAGGAGTACGAGCCTGAGGACCTTGGGATGTCGGACGACGATGACGGCGACAATGATGGCGACGATGACGACGCCGACAACGACGCGGAGGAGGAAGAGCAACCTCTTGCACAGCCGCCGAAACGGGGCGCCGCTCGCGCCTCAGGGACGGACAGGGGCAAAGGCAAGGCTATTGATCCACCGCCACGACAGGAGCCAAGGAAGAAGCGGTCTACTGCACCAATTGAAAGGGGCTCATGGTCGGATAAGGAAAGCACTATCTTTGCCGCCGCGCGTTGGTTCATGAAAGACGAGCTCGAGCCGCTCAAGGGGAAGCAGGGGACGCAGTACTGGGTCCGCCTTCTCGCGCACATCAAGGAGTGGAACCCGGGTTGGTGCTGGAATGTCAATGCGTTGCAAAAGCAATGGCGCAACCTGATGCTGCTTTGGCGGGAGTACAAGCGTGGTGATGGTGGTTCCGGCAACGATTCTGTGGAGACACCGCCATGGTGGCCATATCTGGAGCTGTTCAACAAGGACACCGCCGCAGCCGCACCGCATGCGGTGGATGGCGGCGGTGCCACTAACGTCAACGTGCCGGCCGGCATGGAGGTCCCAAGTGCCTCTCAGCGACACCGACCTTTACTGGTGAGTTGTGATTCTTAAACCGCATGCGCTGTCCGCTCTCGTCCACAAAGATGTTCAACAAGCGCAACACGTATGTGTTTTGCAACAAACGGCATAAACAACATGCAACCTTATGCGCGCTAATCTACCATGCAATTTCTTATGCGTTTCTGTTACAGCACCGACGCCTCAGCACACAGGAACACCCAAGCGCGCGCGGGTTTATGAGACGGCTACTATGCAAGCCGCCATGCTTGTCTCCACGACCATCAAAGATTGTCACGGTGACGCGATGACGCGCATAGAGGGTCTCGTCCGTGAATGGATGGCGCACGACATGCGCCTTGCACGCGAGCGCATGACTGAATCGGCCCCACCGGATTTGCACCGTGCTACGACGGATTTCAGCCCGCCTCCGCCACGCGGGGAGTCCGCACCACCTCCCGGAGCCGCCCAGCCACGCGACGATGTTGGCGACGTCAACACCGTCACATCAGTTGATGAGGATGTGTAGATATGGGTGCGCGGCGCCGACGATTAGCGTAAGAATCTTGCAGAGCTTTGCCCAGTCTATTCCGTCTTTCTCTCAGAGCTTGTTGTGTCGGGGGAGCACAAGGTTCCCACTTGTGCTCCGCGATTGCACCCCGTGTCCACCATGGGTTGCGGTTGCAGGGCAGATTTAAACTAGGCCAAGTTCGTGCGCCTAACCTCTGCCATGTCTTAGCACATGTTGTGAAGGATCACACAACACGCGGCCCCGGCAAGGATGCGCCATAACCTGCAGTCGTTGCACCCGCGGAAGATGCGCCATCTCCCTTTGAATAAGCCAATGCACCTCTCCACCATCATGCGCGTGGCACTATGGCAGTAGTTGAAAGTTTGGGCCCAGTCGTCCATTAAACCCTCTCCGCGCGGTGCATGCAGTGGGGTTAGGCAGTTTTCTCAGAGCGGGTATGCCTCATCCCCAGCAATCTGGTATGGGGTTATGTCCTCGTTGTGTAACCTTTCCAGTAATGCAGAGTCCTTGAAAACACGCATGTCGTGCGCGCTGCCGGGATAACCGATGAGGTAATCCCATATTCTCCCCTGAGCATCACACGTGATTTGGAGCTGTACTGCGTAGGCCGACTTTCTTGTCCAGTACTCGGACCGGTGCCCTTCCATCCCTTTCATATAGATGTGTGTTCCGTCTACAGCCCCCACCACTGCAGGTACACCTTTGACTGCGGCAAATTCTCTCGCCATCTCCGGCAGTTCTTCACGCGTGGGGAAGTGCACCCAGGTGGAATTGAACAAGGCAGGGAACTCGGTGAGGAACACGTCGACAAGCTCGTGGCACAATGTTTTGGAGATGCCAAAGAGGTACGACATGTCGACGAAGGAGATCCTGCTCGCCAGATATTTGATTGGGATGAGCAGCCCAGTGTCCATTGTGATCAATGACCGATAAACGATCGGCTCTATATATTGGCGCATCCCTGTCTTGATATGCTCAAGGATGGCGCGATTGATTCTGAATATGTCCTGGAAGTCGTTCTCCCATATATGTTGCAGGTCGTCAACCCACAGCGCATGGCGTTGCCGCCGTACTCTGGCTCGGTGACAGCGGTTCTCCCCGGTGTCGTCTCCAAGAAAAGAGGACTGCTCGTCGGCGTCTTCGATCACACCGGCCTCAATCATGCCGACGAAGGACTTGGCAACACTTTCGCAAAAAATGGTGTAGTAGTAGGTGACCCATGCGACGAGTAGGCGTAGGATCAAGGGGATGGCTCTAGGCTCCGCCAATTTGCGTATGTCATGCACGTGTCGTGGTCGAAGGTGCGCTTTGTTTACTCTATTTAGCCATTCTTTGTGATGTCGTGCTGGATATTGTACGGCTCTTTGTGGCAATTATTGGAAGCACGGAAAATTACATATCCCTCCGCGGCCTTCCTTGACACCACCAAGGTTCGGTTGCGGGCCTGGTGGTGCTGGTGCGTATGGCTTGCAAGATGAGTGGGCCACTATATGGTCTGACCAATCAGAGTAGTTCGCATATAATGATAAGAAACGAGGAATGAATGCATTGAGCAGAATGAGGAGTACAAGAAGTAAACCCTAAAGTGTTGTACCCCAAATGAATTGCCCCACTACAGCCTACACAGACTATAGCATATATGCCTGACACACCCCCTAAGGCAAAGTGGGGGAGAACAAGGGGTCACACGACCAGTCAAGCAAAGCAAAGCAAGCTCAGGGTGGATCACAACGTCACCACACATTCCGAGCACAAGAGCAAGGCCACAAAGCCAGTTCACATTCAAGATCATATATATAAAGGTAAACAAGCAAGTGCAGGTATAGAAAGAGTACAATACAAACAAGATCAAGAAGTAAGCAATTGAGGCCAAGTAGGCACAAGACCTAGCATAGCACAGAAGCGCAGATGATCACAAGGTGGAAGGGCCTTGGTAAAGATATCCGCAGTGTTGGCCTCAAAGGCCACGTAAGCAAGGCGCAGCTGACCACGCTGCTGCAGCTCACGAGCCAGGAAGTAGCGAAGAGCAATGTGCTTCGTTCTGTGCTCCAGTCTGTGCTCCCGTCACAAGGCCAGCATGGCCTTGTTGTCTACGTACAGCACCGGAGGAGAACGAGGCGGCTCTCCTAGGTCAGTCAGCAGGTAGGTGAGCCAGCGTAGCTCTTGTGCAGCCATGGCCCCTGCGTAGATCTCAGCCTCATAGGTGGAGGTGAGAACAGAAGACGAGCGGGTAGACCGCCACGAAACAGAGTCGGAGCCAAGGCTGAAGGTGTAACCCTGTGACGACCGCTGCGTCGGCTGGTCGTCAGCCCAAGAAGCGTCCGCATGACCTGTGAGGACCACTCGACGTCGCCCTTCAAGCACTAGCCCCATGCCCGACGTACTGCACACGTAGGGCAACACCCTCTTCGATGCAGCCATGTGCTCTGGTCGGTGTCTCCCAGGAGCAACATAGCGTGCCAAGATGCTAAGAGGGTATGCAAGGTCAAGTCGTGTGCAGGTCATCAGGTACATGAGGCAGCCCACAAGCTCTGAGTATGGGCCACTCGGCTCTACGGACTCATCCGAAGGCAGAGCTGAGAGCGAGTGGCGAGTAGACAGAGGAGTGGCCTGAGGCGAAGAGTACGTGAAGCCGAAGTGCTGAAGGACCTGCTGCACCATGTGTGACTGAGTCAGGGTAATGGTGCGCTGTGCTCTGTCCCGGGTAATCTGTAAGCCAAGGTAGCTGCGCAGATCACCCAGGTTTGTGCACGTGTGTCTCTTCTACTGCTCGGACTTCACGTGGGCGAGTCCAGCAGTGTCAGCAGTGGCAAAGACCAAGTCCTCGACGTATACGAGGATGTAGAACAGCGGCAAAGAGGTGTCGGTGCGCAGAAACAGCGACGGGTCAGCAGTACAAGGAGCAAACCCAAGAGCCGCGAGTGTAGTCCTCAATATGTCATGCCATTCACGAGGCGCCTCGCGGAGACCGTAGACTGGCCGCCGGAGGCTCCATTGGGTATAAGGAGGAAACGACCCAGTGAAGCCAGGTGGGCGGCGCAGCCATATCTCCTCGTGCAGGCTGCCAGCACCAGTACCCACAGCGGCAGCACCAGCACCAGAAGCACCTCCAGCTCCAACAGCGCCAACTCCAGCACCCTCAGACGCACCAGCGCCTGCAGAACCACGAGCGCCAACACCCGTAGCAGCTCCAGCTCTAGCAGCTCCAGCAGCACCAACTCCAGCAGGACTGGCGGCTCCAGTACCGCAAACAGCTCCAGTAGGACCAACTCCAGCAGCCCCAGCAGCACCCCCAGGCCCAGCAGCTCCAGCATGGTCAGTACGAGCACCTTCGGAACCTGCTGCAACAATAGTGCCTCCAGCTCCAGCAGCACGGCTCTAGCGCCAGGCAAACCAATTGCGCAGCTCCTGCGGAGAGAGTGGCTCCCGCCTCGACGAAGCACCGCCGGCGGTCACACGAGCAGACCCAGCGCCCCAACGCTCCGCACCCCCAGGCTCCGCACCTCCAGGCTCTGCACCTCCAGACTCAGCACCCCCAGGCTCAGCAGCCCCAGGCTCAGCACCCCCAGGCTCAGCACCCCCAGACTCAGCACACGCAGGCTCAGCACCTCAAGCAGCACCAAAGTAAACAGCTACCTCGACAGACTCGACTACGTCTACCTGGGACACACCTGACGGGGCACGACCCTGAGAGGGGAGGGGGTCTACTGGGGGAGGACCAGGCACAAGGAAGAGCGGCGGCGGGGGAAGGGGCGCAGCGCGGTAGGGGAAGAGACGGTAGTAAGGCACCGACTCGTCAAAGGTAACGTCCTGGGAGGACAGAACACGGCGCGAGGTGGGGTGGTAAAACTGCCAACCAGGCGCCTCAGGGGGGAAGCCAAGGAAGACGCAGAGAACAGCACGGGGAGACAGCTTGTCCGCAGACAAGTCGCGGACAAACGCCCGAGATCCCCAGACCCAAAACGCAAACGCATCGCCAACCTTCCCCGTCCACCGCAAGGTTGGAGAGGTCTCTTGCAAGGAGACCCTGGGCTGAAGGTTGAGCTGATGCGCCGCGTACTGAACCGCAAACGGCCACAGAAAATGGGGGGCAGCCGCATGGATCATGGACGTACGAGCGACGTCCATGACCATACCAATGCGGCGCTCAGCAATCCCATTTTGCTGTGGAAAGGCTGGAAGTGTGAAGGTCTGGCGGATGCCCTGTGCACGACAGAAGGCTCGTAGACGCGCAGAGGAAACCTCTCCGCCTCTGTCAGAGTGCAGACGCTGAACAGGACAGTCCGAGCCAAAACTCTCTCTGAGCTGGAGACGAGCTGCGCGGATCCAGTCAACCAACACCTCAGTGAGTTCACCCTTACTGCGCAAGGGGAAGACCGTGGTGTAACGCGAGAAGTCGTCAACCACCAAGAGGAAGTAACGCTCATGCCCCTGGCCACGGACGCGAGCGGGGCCCCACATGTCCATGTGAAGCGTCTGCAACGGAGCCTCTGTCGAAGGAAACTCGGAGGAGTGAGGGGCGGCGCGTAGTCGCCCCTCAACGCTGGGGACACAGGTAGGGGCAGGCCCTGGAGGTAGGGGAGGGAGAGACCGGGGGAGACCAGAGACAAGGACACGGGAGGCCATGCCTCGGAGACAAGGCAGAAATGGGAGACCAAGTCGGTGGTGCCAAAGGAAAATTCTGGTGAGAAAGGAGACGACACAAGCAGGGAGCAGACTCAGGACTAGACTTGGACACTGTAGCAACCACCAGACTCAACGCAGCGACGTGATGAGGCTCAGCAACCGGAGGAGACTCAGTAGTGAGGGTGTACAGGCCCAACCCTGGCAAACGGGTGAACGTGGCCAAGTGTCGGCCTGTCCGAGCACACATGCAGTGGGTCACCCGCTGTCTTGCGGGAGTGAACAGGTCAACCCCCCTATCCTGTAGATCAGCTCCACTCACCAAGTTCTTAGAGAACGAGGGGAGGTAGAGACTTGAGAGGGTGCCAAAGGGGTCCGCCAGGGAGACCGCAACCGGCCGACTAAGCGGCTTAAGTGTGGAGCGGTCTCGAAAGAAGGAGCGGGAAGCACCCGAGTCAAGGGTGAAGGTGTGTAAGGCCTGAGCCAACGTGGTACCTAAGAGGGCAGATTCACCAGCACCTTGGGCAGCAGACGCGCTAGCACCTAGAGCTGCAGCCTCACCAGCACCTAGAGCACCAGGCTCAATGCCGGGTCAGGCGGAACACACAGGTAACAGTCACCCTCAACACTATCAGCAACAGCAAACATGGCAGCAAGAATAGCATCAAAATCAAGATCAAAGATAGCAACCCCCACCCTAGACAGCTCTCCACAGCGAGGGATCTCAGTGGCCTCAGGGAACTGGTGACGCCACGCGTCCGTCAGGCGGCCGAAGCAGCGCTGAGTGGAGTGCGGGCCCCCGCACTACTCACCAGCGCGGTCGCCGGTGCGGAGAACGTAGGTGCAGGGACCTGTACCCCCACCGCGCTGACGCGCAGCGTACCACTCACAAAGCTGCTGAGGGGACAGAGTCTCACGACAGTGCTGCAGCTGCTGGCGCATACCACCACCGGAGCCACTCCTCTGCGCAGAGCTGCAACCAGATCCACTGCTACCGCCACCGCCTCCGCCACCTCCGTCGCCTCCGCCGCCTCCACCACCTCCGCCGCCTCCGCTCCCTCCGCCATCGCCGCCGCCTCCTCCGCCTCCACTACCGCCACTGACACCTCCACCCCCGCCACCACTCCCACCACCACCCCCACCCCCTCCACTGCCTCCACCACCACCTCCACCGCCCCCGCCAGCCCCTCTAGCGCCCTTGCCCCCCTTGCCTTTGCCGGTGAGGCGTCTCCCGCTCGAGGAGAACGCAGCGCCGACCGACTCGAAACCAACAAGGTCGGCCGCAGCAGTAGAGGCAATAGAGGGCAAGATGGGGGAGGGGGAACACCCCTCAAAGACAGGGGTGCGAGGGTCACCACGAGAGGCTCCTACAGCAACTTTGCTCTTCTCTGCTACTAGGAGGCTCTTCTCGAGGAGGTCAACGGTGAGAGTGGTGAGGGAAACTGAGAGGAAGTGGTCCCTGACTACATGGAGAGAGTCAAGGAGCCGGGTGACTATGTAGTAGAGGGTGATGTAGATGGGGGCGGAGTTCTAGGTGCAGAACTCAGCAGGAAGCGCAGCGCGGTAGCGAGTGTCACTAGTGCAAAGGTGCGTCATGAGGTCAGCGACTGTGGGGAAGGCAGCAAGGTTAGGGAAGAGGTACGGCAGCATGAGGCGGCTCAGTGCATCAGTGGCAGGGGAGGAGTAGCGTGCAACTACAGCGTCGTACAAGGTGTGAGCACTCTTGTACTGGCTTAAGTGTGCACGCTTAGTGGTGAGTACGTGGCGACGCACAGCAAGGCGAGCAGCAGCATCGCGTGTGGCCCACAGTGAGCAAACAGTGCTGTCAGCAGTAGCAGGCGGGGCAGGAGAGGCACCAGAGGTGAGATCAAACAGAGAGTGTGCGTCTGCCCTATCGCACTGGAGAAACAGCTGGAGGTCATCGACCCAGACCTCAAAGTCAACAGCACGACCCTCACCATCATAAGTAAGGACACTAAGGGTAGCCATGAATGCAATGGCCTAGGAGGGAGTGAGCTCACCAGTCCGAGGAAGGAGGGCCGGGGCGCACCGGTAGGAACAGCAGCGGCTCGCCAGTAGGACGGCTTGGCGGCTCGGTGGTAGGGCAGCTCGTGTGCTGAGCGGCTCGGCTTCTGGGCGGCTCGGCGGCTGGGCGGCTCGATTGCTGGGCGGCCCGGCGGCTTGGCTGCTGGGCGGCTCGGCTGCTGGGCGGCTCGGCTGCTCGGCGGCTTGTCTTCTAGGCGGCTCGGCTGCTGGGCGGCTCGGCTACTCGGCAGGTGGGCAGCTCGGCTGCTGGGTTGCTCGGCGGCTCGGTCGCTGGGCGGCTGAGCGGCGACAGGGCCGCTAGGGGAGGGCGACACGGCCGCAGGTGGCGGCGACGGGGCTGCAAGGGGCGGCGACGGGGCCGCAGGTGGCGGCAACGGGGCCGCACGTGGCGGCGACGGGGCCACAGGTGACGGCGACGGGGCCGCAGGTGGCGGCGACGGGGCTGCAGGTGGCGGCTACGGGGCCGCAGGTGACGCCGACGGGGCCGCAGGTGGCGGCGACGGGGCCGTAGGTGGCGGCGACAGGGTCTTAGAGGGGCCACAGAGGGGCCACAAGGGGCCTAGACGGGGCCGCAGATGGGGCCGCAAAGGGCCTAGACGGGGCCGAAGAGGGGCCGGATCGGGGCGGCGACGGGGCCGAAGAGGGGCCGGATCGGGGCAGCGACGGGGCCGTAAGGGGTCCGAAAGGGCGCCGCGAGGGGCCGAAAGGGGGCCGCGCGAGGGCCGTAAGGGCGGCGCGAGGGGCCGTAAGGGGCCGTAAGGGCAGCGGGAGGGGCCCTAAGGGGCCGTAAGGGCGGCACGAGGGGCCGTAGAGGGCGGCGCTAGGGGCTGTATGGGCGGCGTATGGGGCTGTGAGAGGGGCCACTAAGGGCGGCGCGAAGGTAGGGAGGGCACCCAGAGCGCGACTCGGGCAGGAGTGAAGCGCTCTACGGGCAGGAAAAAAAAAATCATGGTGGGCCCTAGGTAGCGTTCCCACTAGGGAACTTGCTCGATACCATGATAAGAAACGAGGAATGAATGCATCGAGCAGAATGAGGAGTACAAGTAGTAAACCCTTAAGTGTTGTACCCCATATGAACCGCCCCACTACAGCCTACACAGACTATAGCATATATGCCTGACATATGATTGTCGCGCGTCTGTGTAGAGTCGCAATACATCGAACGATTGGGACATGCAGCCCCGAGACATTTGAGGGCGACTCGAGACAAATGTGATTGGGACACTTTATTTGAGAAAATGTCTACAACGGCCCTCAAAGATACACGAAAGCAATAACATAATGGTTCAATTTAATCAGCTGTAGAGCAAATATCAGTTCCAAAATTTAAGAATCGGAGTCAAGCACGTTGACTGTTACAAGTGCAATGAATCGAAGTAGCGAGAATTGCACTAAGGTGTCAAAACGAGTACAAAAATGTGAGCGAAGGCAGGAGCGAACATTTATACGCGAAACATGCAAACGGTAACGCGGTGTATTTGAACTAGCTAGTGCTACGCTGGAAACGAGGCTCGAGCTAGTCCCGAAGCGTAGGCCGACACGGCCAGGCCAACAGTGCGAGGTTTGGTGAAACAGTGCGCGCGAAGTCGGCGAAGCCCCGTTAGCAGTAACGGGCGAACAACGGCTGTTGCTGTACGCGATGTAGTCGGGCTCCGTAAGGAATGCCGAGAAAATTCCTTACACTACCCCCCCCCCCCCCCCTCAAGAAGCCCCCTCCGCTACGCGAGTGCGTGTATATCGCGGAATCCCCGGCTCCTCAGGTACACTTGCAGGGCAGGGTGGTTTTCGATGTTGGCCAGGGGCACCCAGCTGTCCTCAGTTGGCGTGCGATCCTTCCAGCGTACGAGGAATTCAATCCTCTTGATTCCCGTGGGTTGTCGAATCCAATGGCTCAAGATTTTTTCGGGCGCAATGATCGGCTCCAATGCAGGGCGAGTCATGGATGGCGGGCGATGGCAAGGCAGTTGGCTTGTGGTTGGGATGTAGGGGCGAAGCAAGCTGACGTGGAACAAAGGGCTGATGTACCAGTCGGTCAGTAACAGTAGGTGCACGGTTACTGGCGTGATCATGTTGTTGGAATAACTGAACAGGAATGGATGAACTAACAGTGAAATGAGTACAAGTACCTAACCCTAGAATTGTGTACCCCCTATAGGCTAACCCACTGTAGCCTAAACAACCACAACATATATATAATGTTTGACACACCCCAATAGGCGAAGTGGGGGAGAACTAGGGGTCACAAGACCAGTCAAGGCAAGCAAGGCAAAACAAGCTCAGGGTGGATCTCAAGGATACCACACAAATTCCGAGCACAAGCAAGTGGTCACAAGACCAGTTCACATGCAGGTTTATATTAGAGCAAAAGGTACAAGGATCATAACCTAGCAAGAGTAAACATGCAGGTATATATATATATAGAGATCACAGTACAAACAGACTCAAGAAGTAAGCAAGTGAGGTCCAGTAGGCACAAGGCCTAGAAGAGTGCAAAAGCGCTGATGGTCACAAGGCTGAAGTGCCTTGGTGAACACATCAGCAGTGTTGGCCTCAGAGGCCACGTAACGCACGCAAAGCTGACCATGCTGCTGCAGCTCTCGAGGAAGGAAGTACCGCAGAGCAATGTGCTTCGTTCTGTGCTCCAGTCTGTGCTCCTCACACAAGGCAATGGCTGCCTTGTTGTCGACGTACAGCACTGGAGGAGAACGAGGCTGCTCTACAAGGTCGGTCAGCAAGTAGGTGAGCCAGCGTAGCTCCTGTGCCGCCATGGCTGTGGCGTAGATCTCAGCCTCACAACTGGAGCTGAGAACAGAAGAAGAGCGAGTAGAACGCCAAGAAACTGAACCAGAGCCAAGACTGAAGGAGTAGCCCTGAGACGACCGCTGCGTAGTCTGGTCGTCAACCCAAGAAGCATCTGAGTGCCCAGTGAGAACAACTGGGACTCGCCCTCCAAGCACTAGCCCCATGCCCGACGTACTGCACAAGTAGCGCAACACCCTCTTTGCTGCATCCATGTGCTCCTTCCGGTGACGGCCGGGAGCGACATAGCATGCAAGAATGCTGAGAGGGTATGCAAGGTCAGGTCGAGTGCAGGTCATCAGGTACACGAGGCAACCCACAAGCTCTGGATACGGGCCACTCGACTCTACGGACTCATCCAAAGGCAGAGCTGAGAGCGAGTGACCGGTAGGCAGAGGAGTGGGCTGAGGCGAGGAGTACGTGAAGCGGAAGCGCTGAAGGACCTGCTGCACCATGTGTGACTGAGTCAAGGTGATGGTGCGGCGTGCTCTGTCCCGGGTGATTCGCAAGCCAAGATAGCTTGTCGATTCACCCAGGTCTGTGCACGTGTGTCTCTTCTGCAGTTCCGACTTCATGTGGGCGAGTGCCACAGTGTCAGAAGTAGCAAAGACCAAGTCGTCGACGTACACAAGGACGTAGAACGGCGGCAGTGAGGTGTCGGTGCGTAGAAACAGCAACGGGTCAGCAGTAGAAGGCGCGAACCCAAGAGCCGCAAGTGTAGTCCTCAGTGTGTCGTGCCACTCACGAGGCGCCTGGCGGAGACCGTAGACTGGCCGTCGGAGGCTCCACTGGGTACCAGGAGGGAACGACCGAGTGAAGCCAGGTGGACGGCGCAGCCAGATCTCCTCGTGCAGACTGCCCTGTTAGAAAGCAGTGCTGAAGTCAAGCGAGTGGAGCTCGTAGTCACGCTGAGCGGCGACGTGCAGCAGAACCCGAAGAGTGGTCATCTTTGGGGTCGGGGAGAAGGTGTGGAAGAAGTCAACTCCCTCGCGCTGACTGAAGCCTCGTGCAACGTAACGCGCCTTGAAGACAGGCGGAGAGCCCGACGGCCGCTTCACCCTAAAAATCCACATGCCACTGACGATGTTCGCCCCAGGTGGGGGAACTTCGTTGACGTAGGTGCATCTGGACTTCCAGGAAGCCATCGCTGTGTCCATGGCCGACTGCCACTGAGAGGAGTAGGGACCGGCCATCGCCTCTGCGTAAGAGCGTGGGGTCGGGATGTCTGGTGCATCCGGGTCTCCCTCAGGGGCAACAAGCATGGTCACGAGATGGGGCAAAGCGGCAGCAAAGCACTCAAACTCCTCCTGCCTGTCCTCAAGGACGTCAGTGCCAAGAGCACACTCACCCCCGACGGACGGAGGACAGACAGACTCAGACTCAGCAACCAGGCTAGCAGCGTAGTCTAGACGACAGGTGGCAGCAAAGTCGACAAGCTCAGCAACTAAGGCAGACGCAGCAGTAGACTCAAATGAAGGTTCAGTGACAACAGTAGCAAGAAGACGTGTGAAAGAAGGACTGGTAGCACAAAGAGAGTCTGACGCAGGATCAGCAAGAGCAGGAAGAGAGGAAGCAGGAGGAGACGGCAGTGGGACACGCTGTGGAGCAGTGGACGGACGAACCGCCATTCGGTGAGTGTCTGGGACAGTAGGAAGACGCTGACGCTGGACACGACTACTAGAGAGAGCAGTGTGGAAAGGCGACTCAGGACAAGACTCAGGCGACACAGGACGAGACTCAGGCTCACAACGCTCAATAAGACCTCCAGTCGGACCTGTGTAAGGAGCAGGACCAGGGAGAGAGGAGGCAGACGGCAACTGCGACTGCAGCTGGACAGACGGAGGACACGCTAAGGAGGGAGGAGGACAAGGAGGAGGGAGCAGACCAAGAACCTGCTGAAGGAGCGGAACGAAGTACGGTCGGGACTGTGCAGCGACACCAGAGCCAGTAGGGACACCTGCACCAGGGTGCACAGCCCCAGCACCAGCTCAAACGCCCGGGTCCGCAGCACCAGCAGCAGCTCCAACACCTGGGTCTGCAGCACCAGCAGCAGCTCCAACGCCCGGGTCTGCAGCACTAGTAGCAGCTCGAACACCTGGGTCCTCAGTACCTGCAGCAGCTTCAACGCCCAGGTCTGCAGCACCAGCAGCAACTCCAGCACCTGGGTCCGCAGCACCAGCAGCAGCTCCAACACCCGGGTCCTCAGCACCAGCAGTAGCTCCCACGACAGCGGGGTCCGCAACACGAGGCACGCCACTCCGAAGAGTGCAGCGCCGCTCGTACCACTCACGGATCCGCTCACGGGAGGGGAGCTCCCGAACAGAAGAAGAAGCACTAGCACCAGTCCCAGCAGCACGCCTGGGTCGAGCAGCACCTCTCCTGAGGCTGCAGTACTGTAAGTACCACTCACGCAGCTGCTCCGAGGAGAGGGCTCCTCCAGGTGTAAGACCCCCTGGCCCAGTACCTCCAGACCCAGAAACCCTAGACTCTGGACTCTGCGGCTGAGCACCCCGAAGCTCGGTACCACCAAGCTCAGCACCCCCAAACTCCACACCTCTAGGCTCCACACTCCTAGGCTCAGCACCCCTAGGCTCCACACCCCCACGCTCCACACCCCCAGGCTCCACACCCCCAGGCTCCACACCCCTAGGCTCCACACCCCCAGGCTCCACACCCCGAGGAGGACGAGAGTCGACAGCTACCTCAATAGGCTCAACCGGGTCTACCTGAGACACACCTGAGGGAGCGGCACCCTGAGGGGGCAGGGGGTCTGCAACAGCAGCACCTAGCGCGAGGAAGAGAGGCCGGGGGGGAGCGGAGCAGTGCGGTAGGGGAAGAGGCGGTAGTAGGGGACGGACTCGTCAAAAATGACGTCTTGAGAGGGCAAGACACGGCGCGAGGTGGGGTGGTAAAACTCCTAACCAGACGCGTCCGGGACGAAGCCGAGGAAGACGCAGGGAACAGCACGGGAGGAGAGCTTGTCCGCAGACGTATCGCGGACAAAAGCTCGAGATCCCCAGACCCGGAAACGCGACGCATCGCCAACCTCCCCCGTCCACAGCAGCGTGGGCGAGGTCTCCGGCAAGGAGACAAGGGGCCAGAGGTTGAGCTGATGCGCAGCGTACCGGACCGCAAACGGCCACAGAAAGTGGTGGGCAGCCGCATGGATCAAGGAGGTACGTGCGACCTCCATGACCAGGTCAATGCGGCGCTCCGCAACCCCATTCTGCTGTGGAGAGGCCGGAAGCGTGAATGACTGCTCAATGATGTGCTCAGCATAGTAGGCTGCCAAGAGGTCGGAGGAGAACTCACCACCTCTGTCAGAGTGCAAGCGCAGGATAGGAAAGTCCGAGTGAAAACGCTCACTGAGCTGGAGACGGGCTCTGCGGATCCAAGGGATCAAGACATCAGGGACCTCACCCTTAGTGCGCAAGGGGAAGACCGTGGTGTAGTGCGAGTAGTCGTCAACAACTATCAGGATGTACCTCTCCTGACCCTGACCACGTAGGCGGGCTGGGTCCCACACGTCGATGTGGAGCGTCTGCAAGGGAGCAGTCGTCGGGGGAAAGGAGGAGGAGTGAGGAGCGACGCGCTGCCGTTCCTCGACACAGGGGAGACAGGTAGGAGCACGGGAGGGCGGGAGGGGAGGAAGGACCCTGGGCAGGCCAGAGACAAGGTACCGGGAGTGCATGGCACGAAGCCGTTGCACAGACGGGTGGCCAAGGCGGTGGTGCCAGAGGACAGTCTCGTGTGCCAGAGAGCGACACAAGCAGGGGGGCGACAGCTAACCTGACGCGGACGCAGACGCAGACGCAGCTACCTGAGGGGACTCAGTAGTCAGTGTGTATTGGTCCGACCCAGGCTGCCGAGTGAAGGTAGCTAAGTGACGGCCCGTACGAGCACACGTACAGTGTGTCACGCGCTCGTAGGCAGGGGTGAACTGGTGAACACCCCCGTCCTGGAGTGCACATCCTGCCACCAAGTTCGTAGAGAACGAGGGGAGGTGGAGACCTGACAGTGTGCCCGACGGGACCGCAGGACAGGGAAGGACAGTGGAAGAGGTCGCAATGACCGGACCCCCAGAGGGGTCAGCAAGGGAGACAGCAACTGGCCGAGCAAGCGGCTCAAGGGCAGTGCGGTCACGAAAGAAGCAGTGAGAAGCACCTAAGTCTTGTGTGAAGGTGTGCAGTGCTGCATTTGACTCAGTACCAAGGGGGGCAGACACACAAGCACCTAGAGCAGCTGCCTCACCAGCACCTGGGGTAGCCGACACGCTAGGACCAAGAGCGGCAGACGCACTGGCCCTAATGCTCGGGTCGGGCGGCACACACAAGTACTCAGCACCCTCTCCACTAGTAGACATCACATACATGGCAGATAGAATAGCATCAAAGTCTAGAGCATAGATATCAATCCCCTTCTTCAGGAGATCAATCCAGCGGGGCAGCTCAGTGGCCTGAGGGAACTGAACACGCCAAGCGTCGTCGAGACGAGAGAAGCAGCGCTACGTGGCGTGCGGTCGTCCACACTACTGACCAGTGCGGTCACCACTGCGAATGACGTACGTGCAGCTAAGACCACCCCCACCCCCGTGCTGAGAGTACCACTCACGGACCTCCTGGGGCGAAGGAGTGTGCTGCTGGCCCTGGCCACCGCCAGCGCCTCCACGGCCACCACTACCGATGCCACCTCCTCGACCACCCCAACCCCTGCCGCCGCCTCGTCCACCGCCACCCCAACTACCGCCTCCGCCCCTGCCACCTCCCCCGCCGCTGCTGCCACCACCCCCACCGCCTCCACCGCCCCCACCGCCGCCTCCCCCGCCGTCACCTCCACCAACCTTGCCCCCTTTGCCCTTGCCGCTGCGGCGCCCGCTAGAGGCAGACGCAGTGCCGACCTTCTCAGCACCAAGAAGGTCGACAGCAGTAGCAGAGGCAAAAGAGGGAAGAAGGGGGGAAGGAGAACACCCCTCAAAGAACGGGGTACGGGGGTCGCCACGAGAGGCACCTACAGCGACTATGCTAGTCTCGGCTGCAAGTAGTTCCTTCTCGAGGAGGGCAATGGTGAGCTCAGTGGGGCAGCGAGCTAGGAAGTGGTCCTTGACAACACGCAGTCTGTCAGGGAGGCGGGTGACTAGGTGGTAGAGAGTGAGCCAGAGTGGAGGGGGGTGCGTGGCAAGGAAATCAGCAGGCATGGCGGCACGGAAGCGGGCCTCACTAGTACAGAGGTGTGTGATGAGGTCAGCAACTGTGGGAAAAGAGGCCAGGTCGGGAAACAGGTAGGGGAGGGAGAGACGGCCTAGTGCGGCAAAGGCAGGTGAGGAGTAGCGAGCAACTACAGCTGTGTAAAGTGCCCGTGCAGTCTTGTGCTGGCCAAAGTGTTCGCGTTCGTCTATCGGCAGGGAGTTGCGAATTGCAAAGCGAGCGTGGGCATCACGAGTCTGCCACTGTGAGCGAGCAGTGCTGTCAGCAGTAGCAGCACGGGCAGTGACATGGCCGAGGGCGTGATCGTACAGTGAGATGTCATCCTTGGTTGTGAGCTGTAGGTAGAGGTGCAGGTCATCGAGCCAGGTGTCAAACTTCACAGAGCGGCCCTCTGCATCAAATAGGAGAACCTGTGGGCTAGCCATAGGAACAGCAGAGATAGCAGTAGTAGCAGTAGGAGAAGCAGTTAGGACGGATTAGTTTGGGCAGGGCGGCGCGGCTCGGTTCGGGTCGGGTCGCGCGGTTCGGCTGGGTCGCGCGGCTTGGCTCAGGGCGCGCGGCTCGGCTCGGAGCGCGCGGCTCGGGTCGCGCGGCTCGGGTCGCGCGGCTCGGTTCGGTCGCGGGCTGCGGCGGGAACGGGTCGCTCGGGGCCTCTAGGGACAGTGGGCACGGGGCCGGTTGGGGCCTCTAGAGACGGCGGGCGCGAGGTCGGCGGGGCTGTTTGGGGCCCTAGAGAGGCGAGCGGGGGGCCGATTGGGGCCTGAACGGGGCTAGCGCGGGGCCGACGGGGCCTGATCGGGGCTAGTGCGGGGCCGACGGGGCCTGAACGGGGCCGACGGGGCCAGAACGGGGCTAGCGCGGGGCCGACGGAGCCTGAACGGGGCTAGCATGGGGCCGACGGGGCCTGAACGGGGCTAGTGCGGGGCCGACGGGGCCTGAACGGGGCTAGCACGGGGCCGACGGGGCCTTTAGGGGCCGCTAGGTAGGTACGCGCGGGGCCGTCAAGGGGGGGCCTCTAGGGGCGTGACAAAGCCGAGGCGCCCTAGGGCGCAAGTAGGTAGGTAGGTAGGTAGGTAGGTAGGTAGGTAGGTAGTGGTGGGCCCTTAAAAATTTCGGTCCTAGGAAGGACCTGCTCTATACCATGTTGGAATAACTGAACAGGAATGGATGAACTAACAGTGAAATGAGTACAAGTACCTAACCCTAGAATTGTGTACCCCCTATAGACTAACCCACTGTAGCCTAAACAACCACAACATATACATAATGTTTGACACATGTGGCTGATTTGGAATGGGCCACAGTAGCGCGGTCGAAGTTTTGGTACTTCGGGCAGTCACAGATTTTGCGTGTCGAGCAGTACGTAATCCCCTGACTGGTATGTGACTGGGCGGCGGTGGCGATCAGCGTTGAGCTTAGCGATGACGTTTGCTTTTTTAATTGCTTCTGCGGCTCTGGTGCGGGCAGCTTGCAGAATTTCGGCAAATTGTTGTGCACGTGGTGTTGGGTTGTCCGTACTCGGCGTCACGGGCACTGTAGGGTTTTGCCCTTAGTTCAGATAGAAGGGGGACTGATGCGTCATCGCTGACGTGGCATTTTTGTACGCGAACTGGATCAGCGGCAGCTGCTGCTCCTAGGTCGTGGGGTCGTCGCATGTGGCACGAATCAATTGCTCCATCGTCTAATTCGTCCGCTCCGTTTGACCGTCGGTCTCGGGGTGGTACAACAAACTGAACTGTAGCCTGGTCTCGAACTGCTCCCAGAGGTTCTTCCAGAAGTTGCTTGTGAACTTCGTGACATTGTCGCTGATTATTGCAGCTGGTATCCCGTGCAGGCGAACAACGGCTGCGATGAACAGACGAGCGGTTTCCTTGGCTGAGATTGACTTTTTGCACGCAGCGAAGTGTGCCATCTTCGTCAACCTGTCAACGACGACCATCACCGCATCGTTACCCCCAGGGTTCGAAGGTAACCCTGTGACGAAGTCCATGGTGACCTGCTGCCAGGCGCGGTCGGGCGGTGGTATCGGCTGCAATTGACCCGCCTTCCGCTTCCTCGAGCTCTTCATCACCTGACACGTGGGGCACGAGCCCACGTGCTGCTGCACGTCGATCAACAGCTCCGGCCAGTAGTAATACCGCTGCAAATACTGTCGCATTTTTTCTATCCCAAAATGTCCCGAGGAAATTTTGTCGTGTGCCTCCTGCAGTAGCAGCTCCCTCAGTAGTGAGTATGCGGGTACCCAGATGCGGTTGGTGCCTGTTTTTATGTAATTAACTCCTTTAGCTTCTGCCAGTTGCTGTGAGTTTCCAGTCTTGAAAAATGGGTCGGTGCAGTATCCGTGGGAGAATAGGCCTGTTAAAAGCGGGTTGGTCTAGGCGAGTAGGATGGCGTGGAGTTGGGGGGTAGGGAGGGTGCGTGCGTCGGCGATGTTGGATGCGCCTTTCTTGTACGTAACCGTATAGTGGAAGTTGGACTCGAGGTAGTCCAACCAGCGAATTTGTCGTGGATTGAGACTCTGCTGGGCGCGTAAGTACTGTAGTGATCGGTGGTCTGTCCATACTGTCACGTCAGTGCCAGTCACGTAACACCGCCAAACCTTGAACGCGTGCACGATTGCCAACATTTCACGGTCGTGTATCGGGTAGTTGCGTTCGGGTGGGTGCAGCTTGCGGGACTCATACGCGATTGGTTGGAGGCCGTTCCTGAAATCCTGCAACAGTACTGCGCCCACACCGATGTCACTTGCGTCAGTAACGAGCTCAAACGGACGGTGTGGGTCTGCGATGTGCAGCACGAGCGGTGAGCCCAAAATAGTGGGGCAGTCAGCTTTGCCATGTCGGGGACGAACCAGCGCACGTAGTTGACGAACCCCAAAAAACTCTGCAACTCGGTCAAGCTGGTTGGCGCGTGCCATGCTTGAATCGTCGCGATTTTCTTCGGGTCTATTTCCACTCCTGTAGCTGAAATAACGTGTCCCAAAAACTCCAGGCGGTCCTGTAAAAACTCACATTTACACACTTTTGTCAGTAGGCGGTTCTCACTGAGTATTTTAAAAACTGCTTCGATGTCCTGTAGGTGCTGTGCTCTGTTAGGGCTGTAAATCAGTATGTCGTCCAGGTAGACTATCAAACACTTATCTAAGCTTCGTTCATGGTCATTTGAAAAGTGGCGGGGGCGTTGGTCAGTCCGAAGGGCATGACGATGCATTCGAAGGATCCGAAGCGTGTGCGAAATGCGGTCTTACGGCAGTCAGGCGGGTTGACGCGAATCTGATGGTAACCCCCTCGAAGGTTGATTTTTGAGAAAACCCGGGCTATGCGCAGTTGGTCGATCAGTTTGTCGGCTCGCGGGATGGGGTAACGGGATTTGATGGTAACCCTGTTCAGTGCTCTGTAGTCTATGCACATGCGAAATCCCCCGTCTTTTTTCGGTGTGAACACTATCAGTGTTGCGAAAGGCGACGAACTAGGGCGAATGAACTCCTTCTCAAGTAGGTAATCGAGCTCCTTCCTCAGTTCGTCCAGTTCGGGCTGGGTCAATCAAAACTGTCGCTCTACTGTTAGCTATGCCCCTGTTTCTAACTCTATCGTGTGGTCGTGCGGTCGTTGAGGTGGCAGTCCCGTCGGTAAATCATCCGGGAAAATGTCGCTGTACCGCTTCAACAGTGCGCCAGGTCACTTGGTACGTCGACCAGCAGTTTCTGTAAATCTCCTCCTTTGTTTACTGCCTCGGCTTCCCGAATGTCAACCGCGTACACGTCAGCTCCTGCCGCTAAGGCGCGTTTCATCGTGGTCGCGTTGACACGCACCGACAAAGACTCAGGCGAGCCCCAGCGAGGTAGGGCGATGTTGTTACCGTTCACTCGCACGCTGCAGTCACCCGTCGTCTAGTCGATTCGCGGGTTGTGTCGTCGCAGCCAATCACGCCCGAGCAAAATATCGGTTCCGTCGAGGGTCGTTGCGAGCATTTCCTGGCTAAACGTGAAAGTACCCCCACATCGAATCCGAACCCGGTCTACGCGTTCCCGTATTGCCAGCGGCGTGCCGTCTACCAATCTTGCGTCGATCGCAGGTAAAAATCTGTCCACTGGGAGTCGCAGTTTTCGTGCTGTAGCAGTGTTGATGAGGCTGTGGCTAGCTCCCCCGTCTACGAAGATTTTAACTAAGTCCGTCCCGATTTTCTCACTAAGCAGTATGGGGCTGTCTACTGTAGTCCCCTCCTTATTCGGCCGAGTGTGGTCGATTGTGTGAACCGGCACAATCACTCGGTGAGGGTCGGTTGGGTCGGGCGAGCGGCGTGACCTGCCAGTAGAGGGTGTCAGAACATTATAGCTTATGCTTTTGTGTAGGCTGTAGTGGGGTAGCCTATATGGGGTACAACCCAATCAGGGTTAGTACTTGTACCCAACTCTTTCATAGTGCATTCATTCTCGTTCATTTACACATGGTTTCAGAGCACATATGCTCCTGGCCTGTGGGCCCTACTACTGCTTCCGCTGCTACTCGATCTGTCGCACGCCCCGTGACGTGCGACCTATTTTTCATCTCGCCGCGCGCCTCTTTGGCGCACGCCCCGAGGCGCGCGGCCCTGTTCCTTCTAGGCGCGCCACTCCCCGCTACCCCGTCGCGGCCCCATCTCGTCGCGCCGCCCTAGCGGTCGCGTCTCGCCGCCCTCGCGGCCCCGATCCGCAGCCCTAGCGGCCCCGTCACCTACCCCTGCGGCCCCGGCGCCGCCCATCCCGGCCCCGGCTCCGCCCTTCCTGTCCCCGGCGCCACCTCGGCTGGCTCCGTCGCCTACCCCAGCGACCCCGACGCCGCCCTTCCCGACCCGGCCCTGCCTCTGCTGGCCCCGTCGTCTACCCCTACGGCCCCGGCCCTGCCCTTCCCGGCCCCGGCGCCACCTGTGCTGGCCTCGACGCCGCCCTTACCGGCCCCGGCGCCGCCTCTACTGGCCCCGTCGCCTACCTCTGCGGCCCCGGCGCCGCCCTTCCCGGCCCCGGCGCCGCCTCTGCTGGCCCCGTCACCTACCCTGCGGCCCCGGCACCACCTCTGCTGGCCCCATCCCCGCTCCACCCGGCCTTGCCACCGTCCCCAAGCGGCCCCGCCGTCACCACCAAGCCGCCGGCGCCGCCGAACTGCTACCGAGCCGCCCGAGCCACCCGAGCCGCCCAAGCAGCAGCGCCACCTGAGCCGCTCGAGCCGCCGGTCGCCGAGCCGCTGAGCTGCAGTTGCTGCCGAGCCGCCGTACCGCCGAGCCGCCCGAGCCGCCGAGTCGCTGAGCCGCAATTGCCGCCGAGCCGCCCGAGTCGCCCGAGCCGCCGAGCCGTAGTTGCTGCCGAGCCGCCGTGCCACCGAGCCAACCGAGCCGCCCGCACCGCCGAGTCGCCGAGCCTGCTCTTCCCACCACTGGTGAGCCCCTGCCCTGCTAGCGCGCTGCCCGCCGCCTGCTTGTCTACCTACCTTCCTTTCGGCCTGCCTAGCTGCCTGCCTTACTGCTGCTACTCCTGCTCCTGCTTCTACTGGCGGAGCCAAATGCAGCCCCAGCGACATCCGCATGAGTCCCTCATGCCCCAGCAGCTGCGTGAGTGGTACGCTGGTTGGGGTTGTAGGGGTGGCGGCGCTGCTACTGCTACCACTACTGCTGCTACTACTACTGGCGGCGGCCAGATGCAGCTCCAGCGACGCCCACACGCGTCTCTCACGCCCCAGCAGCTTCGTGAATGGTACGCTCAGAGTGGAGGGTCTCTCAGTTCTGTTCGCTGCTCTTACGTGATTCGCACTGGTGCTCGGACTGGTCAGCCTTGTGGGACACCTAAACACACGCAGTCCCGCTGCTTCGCCCGTCAGAGCGACGCCTGGCGTACCGAGTTTGGCAACGAGGCTGAGCTCCTCGACTGGGTGGAGTTGCTTAGGCAGAGGGTAGATATATTTGCTCTTGACTATGATGCTATTCTCACTGCCATGTATGCATTGCCTACTAGTGCTGACCGTGCCGGTCACCTGTGCGTACCGCCTGACCCGAGTATAGAGCCTGCTGCTCTAGCTGCTGGTGAGGCTGCTGCTCTGGGTGCTAGTGAGTCTCCTGCTCCAGGTACAGGTGCGGCTGCTACTCTAGGTGCTAGTGAGTCTGCTTCCTCAAGTGCGGGTGAGTCTGCTCTCTTAGGTACCGCGTCGGCTCTGGCCTCTCACACCTTCACTCTTGACTCGGGGGCTTCCCGCTCCTTCATTCGAGACTGCACCACACTCACGCCGCTTGGTCGGCCAGTTGCAGTCTCTCTGGCAGACCCCTCTAGGGGTCCTGTCCTTGCTCACTTCTCCACTGTCCTCCCGTGTCCGGCGGCCCCCTCTAGCACCCTGTCTGGTCTTTACCTCCCCTCGTTCTCTACCAACTTGGTGAGTGGTGCTGACCTACAAGATGCGGGGGTTCACCAGTTCACTCCTGCGACTCAGCGAGTGACCCACTGCACGGACGCTCGGAGAGGCCGACACCAGGCCACATTTACACGTCAGCCGGGGTCGAGCCTGTACACGCTGACCACTGAGTCTCCTCCAGTCACTGCGTCTGGTCAAGTAGTTGCATCGGGTCAGGTGTTTGCTGCAGCGTCCAGGTCTGGTCCCGAGTCTGCCCCCTGCTCGTGTCGCCTCCTGTCTCACGAGACTCTCCTCTGGCACCACCGCCTTCGTCACACCTCCCCGCTTCGTCTCCGAGGGATGGCCTCCCGTGTCCTTGTCTCTGGTCTTCCCCGGTCCCTCCCTCCCCTTCCTCCGGGGCCTGGCCCTACCTGCGTTCCCTGTGTCGAGCGGCGACAAAGGCCCCGCTGCAGACGCTTCACATGGACGTGTGGGGCCCAGCCCGCGTCCGTGGACAGGGTCACGAGCGCTTCTTCCTGCTGGTGGTTGACGACTACTCGCGTTACACCACAGTCTTCCCCTTGCGTAGCAAGGGTGATGTCACTGATGTGTTGATCAACTAGATCCGCGCAGCTCGTCTTCAGCTCAGGCAGAGCTTCGGCTCGGACTTTCCTGTTCTGCGCGTGCACTCCAACAGGGGAGAAGAGTTCTCCTCTGGCCTTCTGTGAGCCTACTGTTGTGTACGAGGCATCCGCCAGACCTTCACGCTTGCGGACTCTCCACAGCAAAATGGGATTGCTGAGCGCCGCATTGGCATGGTCATGGACGTCGCCCGTACGTCCATGATGCATGCAGCTACCCCCCATTTTCTGTGGCCGTTTGCGGTCCGGTACGCGGCACATCAGATCAACCTTCAGCCCAGGGTCTCCATGCCGGCGACCTCCACAACTTTGTTGTGGACGGGGAAGGTTGGCGATGCGTCTGCGTTCCGTGTCTGGGGATCTCGGGCGTTTGTCCGTGACTTGTTTGCAGACAAGATGTCCCCTCGTGCTGCTCCCTGCGTCTTATAGAGGTTTCCCCCCTGACGCGCCAGGGTGACAGTTCTACCACCCCACCTCTCACCGTGTTCTGTCCTCCCAGGACGTCACGTTCGACGAGTCAGTCCCCTACTACCGACTCTTCCCCTACCGCACTCCGTCCCTCCCCCCGCCACCGCTCTTCCTTGTGCCAGGTCCCCCCCGGTAGACCCCTTCCCCCCTCAGGGTCCTGCCCCTTCAGGTGTGTCCCAGGTAGACGTAGTTGAGCATGTCGAGGTCGCTGGTGACTGTGGTGCTGCTAAGGGTGCTGAGCCTGGGGGTGCTGACTCTGGGGGTGCTGAGCGTGTGGGTGCTACGCGTGGGGGTGCAGAGCCTAGGGGTGCTGAGCCTGGGGGTGCTGAGCCTGGGAGTGCTGAGCAAGGGGGTGCTGAGCCTGGGGGTGCTGAGCCTGGGGGTGCTAAGCCTGGGGGTGCTGAGCCTAAGGGTGCTGAGCCTTGGGGTACTGAGCCTGGGAGTGCTATGCCAGGAGGTGCTGAGCCTGGAGGTGCTGAGCCTGAGGGAGCTGGGCCTGCTCGTATGGCGTCTGGCGGTGCTGTGCACGGCGGTTCTCCGGGTGCCTAGTCTCGCCGAGAGCCACTCTCTCCACAGGAGTTGCGTGAGTGGTTTGCGCGGCGCTGGAGGCGAGCTGCTGGAGCTGGAGGTGCTGCGTGTACAAGAGGTTCTGTTGCTGCTGAGGGTGTTGGTGCCGCGGGTCCCGGAGGTGCTTGTACAGGGAGCACTAGAGCTGCTGGGCCTGCGGGTACTTCTGGAGTTGGAGCTGCTGTGGGTGTTGGCGCGGAGGCTACTGCTGTCGGTCCTGGAGGCGGTCCTGCTGGGGGTGCTACTGGTGCTGCTGGAGGTACTGGAGCTGGAGGTGCTGCTGGTGCTGGTGCTGCCGCTGGGGGTACTGGTGCTATCCCTGCTGTGTCTAGAGTCGCCGCGCGGCCTCGGCCGTACTTCGTTCCGCTCCTTCAACAGGTTCTTGGTCTCCCGTCTTCTACTGGTCCTCCTGCTCCCCTCGAGTGTCCACAGCCTCTCCCGTCACAATTACAGCTACAGCCCGCCTCCCCACTGCCTGCTCCGTCTCCCTACACTGGTCCTACTGGAGGTCTTGCTGAGCGTCGTGAGCCTGCGTCTCGCCGTGCGTCGCCTGTACACGCTGCTCACACTAGTGGTCGCGGTTCGCGTCAGCGTCCTCCTCCTATCCCTGGCACGCACCGGCTGTCTCTGCGTCCGTCCACTGCTCCTCTGCGTGCCCCTTTACCTTCTTCTCCTGAGTCTTCTCTTCCTACTCTTGCCGACCCTGAGTCGGAATCTCTTCGTGCTGCCAGTCCTACTGTCACGCGTCTTCTTGCTACTGTTGTCACTAACCCTTCCTTTGAGTCCACTGCTGCGTTTGCCCTAGTTGCTCAGCTCGTTGACTTTTCTGCTCACTGTCACCTAGACTACGCCGCTAGTCTTGTTGCTGAGTTTGAGTCTGTCTGTCCTCCGTCCGTCGGGGGTAAGTGTGCCCTTGAGACGGACGTCCTTGAGGACAGGCAGGAGGAGTTCCAATGTCTGGCTGATACTTCACCTCATCTCATGTCCGTACTGCTTACCCCTGAGGGAGACCCGGATGCACTTGACATTCTCACTCTGCGCTCTTACGCGGAGGCGATAGAGGGTCCCTACTCCTCTTAGTGGCAGGCAGCTATGGACGCAGAGATGGCTTCCTGGAAGTCCACAGGCACCTACGTTGACGAGGTTCCCCCGCCTGGGGCGAACATCATCAGTGGCATGTGGATTTTCAGGGTGAAGCGGCCGTCGGGTTCTCCGCCTGTCTTCAAGACGCGTTCCTGGCTCGTGGCTTCAGACAGCGGCACGGATTTGACTACTTTCAGACCTTCTCTCCCACCCCAAAGATGACCACACTTCTAGTACTGCTACACATAGCTGCTCATTGTGACTACGAGCTTTACTCTCTTGACTTCAGCACAGCTTTCCTGCAAGGCAGCCTGCACGAGGAGATCTGGCTGCGCCGCCCACCTGGCTTCACTGGGTCTTTTCCTCCTCGCACCCAAAGGAGCCTCCGGCGACCAGTCTACAGTCTCCGCCAGGCACCGCGCGAGTGGCACGACACACTGAGGACTACACTTGCGGCTCTTGGGTTTGCTCCCTCTACTACCGACCCGTCTCCGTTTCTATGCACCGACACCTCTTTGCCGCCGTTCTACATCCTCGTGTACGTCGATGACTTGGTCTTTGCCACAGCTGACACTGCTGGACTCGCCCACGTGAAGTCCGAGTTGTAGAAGAGACACACGTGCACAAACCTGGGTGAACTGCGCAGCTACCTTGGCTTGCAGATCACCCGGGACAGAGCACGCCGCACCATTACCCTGACTCAGTCACACATGGTGCAGCAGGTCCTTCAGCGCTTCGGCTTCACGTACTCCTCGCCTCAGGCCACTCTTCTGTCTACTCGCCACTCGCTCTCAGCTTTGCCTTCGGATGAGTCCGTAGAGTCAAGTGGCCCGTACCCAGAGCTTGTTGGCTGCCTCATGTACCTGATGACCTGCACTCGACCTCACCTTGCATACCCTCTTAGCATTCTCGCACGCTATGTTGCTCGTGGGAGACACAGACCGGAGCACATGGCTGCAGCGAAGAGGGTGTTGCGCTACTTGTGCAGTACGTCAGGCATGGGGCTTGTGCTTGGAGGGCAGAGTCCAGTGGTCCTCACTGGGCACGCAGACGCTTCTTGGGCTGACGACCAGGCTACGCAGCGGTCGTCACAGGGTTACACCTTCAGCCTTGGTTCCGGCTCTGTTTCGTGGCGGGCTACCCGCTCGTCTTCTGTTCTCGGCTCCAGTTGTGAGGCTGAGATCTACGCCGGGGCCATGGCTGCATAGGAGCTTTGCTGGCTCACCTACCTGCTGACTGACCTCGAAGAGCCGCCTCGTTCTCCTCCAGTGCTGTACGTAGACAACAAGGCCATGCTGGCCTTGTGTCGAGAGCAGAGAGTGGAGCACAGAACGAAGCACATGGCTCGTAACGAGCGCACAGACCTGCGCACCACGCGTCCCACGTGCGATGCTGGGGCATCTCCACGAAATACGACGGCGCCCAGGGTCCGGTTTTTCCTTCCCGTATCAGTAGAGTCGCGTAGTCCACTGGCTTCGTAACGATGACGCGCCACCAGTACATGGCGGGTCCTCGTAGGAACGACACGGCGTAGCGAATCTTTGCCGGATCCTCGTAGACGTAGTTCGCGTTGAAGAAGACGTTCAACATGAAGAGCAACGCCTGAACGGTAGGACCACCCCGCTGACTTGGGTCAAAGCATGGCGGATGCTGCGGCTTTAGTGGCACCGGCGACGGAAGAGTTGATTCGCCGGCCGGCACTGAAATCGTGACTCGAGGCTGAGTCTTGGCCGCATTCGTCGCGTCGGGGTGTGTCGTGCCGTGGTCGTTGTCTCTGTCATGGTGGACGACGTCATCACTTGCGGCGCTCTCGGGTTTCCCCATACTTCCGTGCTATGATGTCTATGGTGCGGGCTGAATCGGAGTGCTAGGTGCTTGGGATTGTGATCGTGTGAGGTCGTTTTGCAGGGACGAGCGTTTTACCGTCAGCGTCGCGATTTCCTCGGCGCTCTCGCGGATTTGTTGCAGCAGATCGTTCAAGTGCTCCTGCGTGAGAGTCGTGACATCAATATGTTCAACCATTTTGAAGGGCGTCGGCTCGTCTTAGTCTAGGCGCATTCGTGGCTGCACGCGTTTACGAGAAAACGCGAGGACAGCGGCTCCTATGTGCTAAGGTACGTGAGTCCCTTCGAGTGAAAAATCAAAAGTTGATTTCCTGGGGTGCGGAGATGTGCGGTCCGAAAGGAAAGAGGCTCTGATACCAAGTGTTACGGGTGCAATGAATAGAAGTAGCGAGAATTGCACTAAGGTGTCAAAACGAGTACAAAAATGTGAGTGAAAGCATGAGCGAACATTTATACGCGAAACATGCAAACGGTAACGCGGTGCGTGCGAGCTAGCTAGTGCTATGCTAGAAACGAGGCTCGGGCTAGTCCCGAAGCGTAGGTCGACACGGCCAGGCCAGCAGTGCGAGGTTTGGTGAAACAGTGCGCGTGAAGCCGGCGAAGCCCCGTTAGCAGTAACGGGCGAACAACGGCTGTCGCTGTACGCGATGTAGTCGGGCTCCGTAAGGAATGCTGAGAAAATTCCTTACATTGAGTATTATATTCCATAATAATAGATAAATAAATCTATCCGTATAGTATATTGGATTATCTGAAATGTAGCTGACACGAAACCCTTCAGTTCGTTTCTTGTTGTATTGAAGATTCCAGACAGGTCAGCTTGAAATGTGTGGTGCACAGAGAGGACACGCAGGCAGTCTGATTTGTGGACAAGTATGACTGTTGACAGTAACGACGTGTTGCGACCCAACGAGATCGGATCGAGTCAGGTCGACCTGCTCGAGCCGACTAACGCGGCTCGGAGCCACTGAGAGTCTCTGAGAAATTTGACACACCCTCGAAGCACCTACTGCGCAATTGGTATCCGGCTTCCCTGGAGGCTAGGCGATCTGTGACGGAGAGTCAACAGGTCGCTAAACCTACGGTTACGCAGACACCTTGACTCGCTGGATTTGCAATTCGTACACGACCACGAAACGAGAACTTAGCGAGATCGCTTAGCTTGTGTAACTCGTCGCAATCCAGTTGGGCTGGGTCTGGTCAACCTGGTCGACCCAATCAGGTTGACCCGGCTCGGGCAGACCCAAACCGACCTCTTTGGGTTGACTTTGTCGGCTAGACCCGAGACGCAGCCTTCCTAGAAATGAAGGATCGCGGGATGGTCGACCCAATCCGTGTGGGTCGCAAGACGTCGTACACCTAGTCCGGTGTGTTTTAACCACGTGACTGTTTTGCTTCAAACACCCTTTGTTCATTTTCGGGTAATGAGATGGGCACCCAGAGACTTCAAGGCTATTGTTTCGAAGCCAGATGCATTTCCTTCTAAAGAAACTCACACTTAGGGCTCCGAAATAGAGGGTGGATCGGCATTGACTAGGTTTTGACTGCCGTCGCCTGACAAAGGGTTGGCTAGATTTACCTTTAATAAATTTCAAAACTACTCGTAAAATAAGGTTTGACCACGGAGAAGTACCCTCGCGCGGTTAAGATAGTGGCAGTTAAAAAATCCGCGGACTAGGTGTAACGAATGACCACACTTCCTTCTTGTGTGGACCAGCAAATATGACTGTTGACATGCATTCACGTGTCCAGTACTTCGTCACTGGTTGACAGTGCTCGCATCCTTCCAACTTCCTCTGACACTGCCTCCCTGACCGAATGGGTTTTTGGGTTGCGAAGCAACCCTTTACGATCGATTTTGCCAAATTTTATTTTCATGTTAATATTTTTTAAAAAAATCATGAAAATAAAATTTGTCAACTACAGTACTACCCTTCCCATACTGTATGCATGTTGAGCAGTTTTGAATACGGTACTGTTCATAGTGCATTATTCCATATGAATATTTTGCAATTGTTTAGTGGAGATTTGCTGTACTGTTTGCATTATATGTTACTGTTAGATGATGTTGTGTAATGATGAAGAGGTGCATGCGTAATGCATAAATGATGCTATACAATGCATAATGCATAGAATGATGTATATAATGCATGTGTTATGTGATGAATAATGCACATGCACATGATAAAATGCGTGACAGTTAACAACCCAAAAACTAAGCTATCGCCATCCCCTGCCTAGCATGGGGGGGAGGTCAATAGCAAAATCTTTGAATAATCAACTAGCACATGAAAAAATACAATCTGTTAACTCTAAAAAAGAGGTTCACTCTATCAAATCCAGTTCGAAGTGGCAAACACACGAGTCACTGAGTGCGCCAATGAACCAATGAGAAATGATAGAAATGAACCCCCTTTTTAAAATTGACAGACATGCATTGATATTGCAATGACAGATGAGATGAATGCACTCACACGAACAAACACATTCACACAATAAAAAACACGAGCTCCGGCAAACCCAGCCAAAAAACACGAGATACACGCGACGCGAACTACATAACAAGTAAATCAATGTTAAAAGGACAATACGATAAATCCTAGTGACCAATACGCATTTTCTGGATTGAAATCGCGTTCCTGACCGGAAAGGCCCCTGACAAACGGGTTTAGGAAGTGGAAAGGAGGAACGGAAATGAATAGCCGGTACAACAAACAAAACAGAAAAAAGGCATAAGGTGTGATGAAATGAAGAGAAACAGGAATAACGAAGAAACAAATGAATCAATACAAGGGCTAAGAAAAACGCCGTGAGCATTGAATGGTTAGACTTGACAAAGAGCATGGAGAAGAATCTAACGAGGCATAAAACGAAAATAAGGAACGGGAATAGAGGAACAAAATACCGAGACAGTAAACGAAAGAAGAGAATATAACGAATACAGAGAGCGAGAACGAGAGAGAGGGAGAGAACGAGAGAAAACGAGAACGAGAGAGAGAGAACGAGAGAACGAGGACGAGAGAGAGAGAACGAGAGAGAGAACGAGCGAGAACGAACGAGAGATAGAGAGAGTGTTCAATAAATTACGATTTCTACGATTTCGAAAAAAAACATGTGTAAAAACAAGATCTAAGCCGACCTAGTTTATGTGAAAAGAGTAAGCAGGAATGAGTGAACTATGAATGAAAGCAGTACAAATATGAAACCCTAACTGGGTTGTACCCCCTATGGGATACCCCACTACAGCCTACACAGCAGTATAAGCTATAGATATGTTCTGACACACCCCCATAGGCAAAGTGGGGGAGAACAAGGGGTCACAAGACCAGTCAAGCAAGACAAAGCAAAGCTCAGGGTGGATCACAAAGTCACCACACAGTCCGAGCACAAGAGCAAGGCCAAAGGCCAGTTCACAAGCAAGAGTACAGACATATATATAAAGCTAGACAAGCAAGGGCAGGTATATATATATGTCACAGTACAAGTGAAGTCAAGAGGAGAGCAAGTGAGGCAAGACAGGCACAAGACCCAGCTGGGTGCAGAAGCGCTGATGGTCACAAGGCGCAAGTGCCTTGGTGAACACATCAGCAGTGTTGGCCTCAGAGGCCACGTACGCAAGTCGCAACTGACCACGCTGCTGCAGCTCGCGAGCAAGGAAGTAGCGGAGAGCAATGTGCTTCGTTCTGTGCTCCAAGCGCTGCTCTCGACACAAGGCCAGCATAGCCTTGTTGTCTACGTACAGCACTGGAGGAGAACGAGGCGGCTCTCCAAGGTCAGTCAGCAGGTAGGTGAGCCAGCGAAGCTCCTGTGCAGCCATGGCCCCGGCGTAGATCTCAGCCTCACAACTGGAGCCGAGAACCGAAGACGAGCGAGTAGACCGCCACGAGACAGAGCCGGAACCAAGGCTGAAGGTGTAACCCTGTGACGACCGCTGCGTAGCCTGGTCGTCAGCCCAAGAAGCGTCCGCGTGGCCGGTAAGGACCACTGGACTCCGCCCTCCAAGCACTAGCCCCATGCCTGACGTACTGCACAGGTAGCGCAATACCCTCTTCGCTGCAGCCATGTGCTCCGGTCTGTGTCTCCCAGGAGCAACATAGCGTGCAAGAATGCTCAGAGGGTATGCAAGGTCAGGTCGTGTGCAGGTCATCAGGTACATGAGGCAGCCAACAAGCTCCGCATACGGACCACTCGACTCTACGGACTCATCCGAAGGCAGAGCTGAGAGTGAGTGGCGAGTAGGCAGAGGAGTGGCCTGAGGCGAGGAGTACGTGAAGCCGAAGCGCTGAAGGACCTGCTGCACCATGTGTGACTGAGTCAAGGTAATGGTGCGGCGTGCTCTGTCCCGAGTGATCTGCAAGCCAAGGTAGCTGCGCAGTTCACCCAGGTCTGTGCACGTGTGTCTCTTCAGCAGCTCGGACTTCACGTAGGCGAGTCCAGCAGTGTCCGCTGTGGCAAAGACCAGGTCGTCGACGTACACGAGGATGTAGAACGGCGGCAGGGAAGTGTCGGTGCGAAGAAACAGCGACGGGTCAGCAGTAGAAGGAGCAAACCCAAGAGCCGCAAGCGTAGTCCTCAGTGTGTCGTGCCACTCACGCGGTGCCTGGCGGAGACCGTAGACTGGCCGTCGGAGGCTCCACTGGGTGCCAGGAGGGAAAGTCCCAGTGAAGCCAGGTGGACGGCGAAGCCAGATCTCCTCGTGCAGGCTACCCTGCAAGAACGCAGTGCTGAAGTCGAGAGAGTGAAGCTCGTAGTCGCGCTGAGCGGCTATGTGCAGCAGCACCCGAAGAGTAGTCATCTTCGGGGTGGGAGAGAAGGTCTGAAAGTAGTCAACTCCCTGCCGCTGACTGAAGCCACGAGCAACGTACCGTGCCTTGAAGACAGGTGGAGAGCCCGGCGGCCGCTTCACCCTGAAGATCCACATGCCACTGACGATGTTCGCCCCAGGAGGGGGAACCGCGTCAACGTAGGTGCCTGTGGACTTCCAGGAAGCCATCTCTGCATCCATAGCTGCCTGCCACTGAGAGGAGTAGGGACCCTCTACGGCCTCCGCGTAAGAACGCGGAGTCGGGATGTCTAGTGCATCCGGGTCTCCCTCAGGGGCAAGCAGTACAGACGCGAGATGAGGTGAAGCAGCCGCTAGACACTGTAACTCCTCCTGCCTGTCCTCTAGGACGTCCGTGCCAAGAGCACACTCACCCCCGACGGACGGAGGACAGACAGACGCAGACTCAGCAACAAGACTAGCAGCGTAGTCGAGACGACAGCGAGCAGCAAAGTCGACGAGCTCAGCGACTAGAGCAGACGCAGCAGTGGACTCAAAAGAGGGGTCAGTGACGACAGTAGCAAGCAGACGCGTGACAGTGGGACTGGCAGCACGAAGAGAGTCCGACTCAGGGTCCGCAAGCGCAGGAAGAGAGGACTCAGGAGGAGAAGGCAAAGGGGCACGTAGAGGAGCAGTGGACGGACGTAAAGACATCCGGTGCGTGCCAGGGACAGGAGGAGGACGCTGACGCGAACTGCGACCACTAGCGCGAGCAGCACGAACAGGCGACGCGGGACGAGACGCAGGCTCACGACGCTCAGCAAGACCTCCAGTAGGACCAGTGTAAGGAGAGGGAGCAGGCAGTGGAGAGGAAGGCTCCAGTAGGGGCTGCGACTGGACAGGCGGTGGACCCTCTACTGGAGGAGAAAGACCAAGAACCTGCTGAAGGAGCGGAACGAAGTACGGCCGAGGCCGCGCGGCAGCTCCAGACTCAGCAGGGACAGCACCAGCACCCTCAGCGACAGCACCAGCGCCACCCACACCTCCAGCGGCAGGACCAACAGCAGCAGGCTCAGCACGAACGCCCTCAGCAGCTCCAGCTCCAGGAGGACCTGCAGGGCCAGCAGCTCCGGGACCGGCTGCACCCGCACCCTCGACGGTCGAAGAAGCTCCAGCTCCAGCTCCAGCAGCACCTCCAGACTCAGCAGCACGCCTCCAGCGGCGAGCGAACCACTCGCGCAGCTCCTGTGGAGAGAGGGGCTCCCGGCGAGACGCAGCAGCAGGAGAAACCCCAGGCTCAGCAGCTCCAGACGCAGCACCCCCAGGCTCAGCAGCTCCCAGCTCAGCACCCCCAGGCTCAGCAGCTCCCGACCCAGCACCCCCAGACCCAGCACCTCCAGGCACAGCACCCCCCGGCTCAGCACCCCCAGGCTCCGCACCCTCCGCAGTAGCACCCTCAGGCCCAGCACCCCCAGCAGTAGCACCCCCAGGCTCAGCACCCCCGCGCACAGCACCCCCAGAGTCAGCACCCCCAGGCTCAGCACCCGCAGCAGCACCAGAGTCACCAGTAACCTCGACCGGGTCAACGGCGTCTACCTGGGACACACCTGAGGGGGCAGGAACCTGAGGGGGGAGGGGGTCTACCGGGGGGGGAACCGGCACAAGGAAGTCCGGGGGAGGGGGGAGGGAAGGAGTGCGGTAGGGGAAGAGACGGTAGAAGGGGACTGACTCGTCGAACGTGACGTCCTGGGAGGACAGAACACGACGAGAGGAGGGGTGGTAAAACTGCCACCCTGGGGCGTCAGTGGGGAAGCCAAGGAAGACACAGGGAGCAGCACGAGGGGACAGCTTGTCCGCAGACAAGTCGCGGACAAACGCCCGAGATCCCCAGACACGGAACACAGACGCATCGCCAACCTTCCCCGTCCATAGCAAGGCTGGGGACATCGCTGGCCGAGAGACCCGGGGGTGAAGGTTGAGCTGATGCGCCGCGTACCTCACCGCAAACGGCCACAGAAAATGGGGGGCAGCCGCATGCATCATGGACGTACGAGCAACATCCATGACCATGCCAATGCGGCGCTCAGCAATCCCATTTTGCTGTGGTGAGTCCGGAAGCGTGAAGGTCTGGCGGATCCCCCGTGCACGACAGTAGTCTCGCAGAAGGCGAGAAGAGAACTCTCCGCCTCTGTCAGAGTGCAGACGCAGAACAGGAAAGTCCGAGCCGAAGCTCTTCCTGAGCTGGAGACGAGCCTCGCGGATCCAGTCGATCAGCACCTCAGTGACCGCACCCTTGCTGCGCAAGGGGAGGACTGTGGTGTAACGCGAGTAGTCGTCAACCACCAACAGGAAGTAGCGCTCGTAACCCTGCCCACGGACGGGGGCTGGGCCCCACACATCCATGTGAAGCGTCTGCAGGGGAGCCTCTGTCGGGGGGAAGTGGGAGGAGTGAGGAGTAGCCCGGAGGCGACCCTCGACACAGGGGACACAGGAAGGTCCTGGCCCGGAGGGGAGAGGAGGGAGAGACTGGGGAAGACCAGAGACAAGGACACGGGAAGCCATGCTCCGAAGACGGGGCAAGGAGGGGTGGCCAAGACGGTGGTGCCACAGGAGAGTCTCGTGAGACAGGAGGCGACAAGAACAGGGGGCAGACTCAGGACCTGACCGGGACGCAGCAGCAAGTACCTGACCCGACGCAGCCACCTGACCAGACGCAGGGACAGGAGGAGACTCAACGGTCAGGGTGTAGAGACTCGACCCCGGCCGACGTGAGAACGTGGCCAGGTGTCGGCCTGTGCGAGCCTCCGTGCAGTGGGTCACCCTCTGACGCGCAGGAGTGAACTGGTGAACACCCCCATCCTGCAGGTCCGCTCCACTCACCAAGTTCGTAGAGAACGAGGGAAGGTACAGACCCGACAGGGTGCCCGAAGGGGCAGCCGGACACGGGAGGACAGTGGAGAAGTGAGACAGGACAGGACCCCCAGAGGGGTCAGCAAGGGAGACCGCAACCGGCCTGGCGAGCGGCGAAAGGGTAGTGCGGTCTCGAAAGAAGGAGCGAGAAGCTCCGGAGTCAAGCGTGAAAGTGAGGGAGGACGAGGACGACTCAGTACCTGAGAGCGCAGTCTCACCAGTACCTGAGAGCGCAGACGCACTGGCACCTAGAGCAGCAGCCTCACAAGCACCTAGCGCAGCAGTACCAATGCCCGGGTCGGGCTGAAAACACCGGTAACCCTCATTCTCCTCACTATAATCCACAACATACATAGCAGTAAGGATAGCATCAAAATCAAGATCAAAGATCGCTACACCAGCCCTGAGAAGCTCATCCCAGCGAGGGATCTCACTAGCCCCAGGGAACTGCTGACGCCAAGCGTCCGTCAGGCGGCCAAAGCAGCGCTGGGTGGCGTGGGCACCCCCACACTGCTCACTCGCGCGGTCGCCGGAACGAAGAACGTAGGTGCAGGGACCAGTACCCCCACCCCTCTGACGCCCAGCGTACCACTCACGAAGCTGCTGAGGCGAAGGGATGTCCCGCGAGCGCTGCTGCTGCTGCCGGTGCGAGCGCTGGCCACCACCACCGCCGCTACGCTGCTGGGTACCACCCCGACCAGCTCCACCTCCTCCACCACTACTGCCTCCTCCGCTGCCGCCTCCACTGCCTCCACCTCCGCCGCCTCCACCTCCGCCGCTGCCTCCACCACCACCGCTGGCACCACCACCACCGTCTCCGCCGCTGCTGCCGCCACCACCACCACCACCCCCGCCACTAGCCCCGCCGCCACCCCCTCCGCCGCCACCGCCGCCACCGCCACCGCCCCCTCCAGCTCCACCCGCGCCCTTGCCCCCCTTGCCCTTGCTGGAGCGACGTCTCCCACTAGGGGCAGACGCCGCGCCGACCGACTCAAGACCAAGCAGGTCGGCAGCAGCAGCAGAGGCAACAGAGGGCAGCAAGGGGGAAGGAGAGCACCCCTCAAAGATGGGGGTGCGAGGGTCACCACGAGAAGCACCTACAGCGACTATGCTCTTCTCCGCTGCAAGGAGGGCCTTCTCGAGGAGGTCGACGGTGAGAGTGGTGGGACAGACTGCGAGAAAGTGGTCCCTGACGACGCGAAGGGAGTCAGGGAGGCGTGCGACTACGTAGTAGAGAGCGATGTACATGGGGGGGGGGTTCTTAGCGCAGAACTCAGCAGGAAGGGCGGCGCGGTAGCGAGTGTCACTAGTGCGGAGGTGCGTAATGAGGTCAGCGACAGTGGGAAAGGCAGAGAGGTCAGGAAAGAGGTAGGGAAGCATGAGACGGCTCAGTGCAGCAGTGGCAGGGGAGGAGTAGCGCGCAACTACAGCGTCGTACAAGGTCTGAGCACTCTTGTACTGACTAAAGTGCGCACGCTCAGAGGTAGGGAGGTGGCGACGCACAGCAAGACGTGCAGCAGCATCGCGGGTGGCCCACTTAGAGCGGACAGCGGGATCAGCATCAGCAGCAGGGGCAGGAGAGGCGCCAGAGGTGAGGTCAAAGAGAGAAAGGTCGTCAGCCCTGTCACACTGTAAGAACAGCTGCAGGTCGTCTAACCAGACCTCAAAATCAATGGCGCGACCCTCAGCGTCAAAAGCTAGGACACTAGGGGTAGCCATGACGACGACTGTGAAGCAGTGCAAGCAGTAGGGGGGAGAGCACGCAGTGACAGTGGGACTGTGCTCACCAGGCAGGGCAGGTCGCGCAGCTCGACAGAAAAGCAGAACGGCGACCGGGCGGCTCAGGTGTACAGCGGCTCGGCTCCCGGGCGGCTCGGCGGCAGGGCGGCTCGGGTGCAGGGCGGCTCGGCTCCCGGGCGGCTCGGCTGCAGGGCGGCTCGGGTGCAGGGCGGCTCGGCTCCCGGGCGGCTCGGCTGCAGGGCGGCTCGGGTCCCGGGCGGCTCGGCTCCCGGGCGGCTCGGCTGCAGGGCGGCTCGGGTCCCGGGCGGCTCGGTGACAGGCGGCTCGGGTCGCGTAGAAGTGAGACGGGGCGGGGCCGCGTCAGGGCCGGCGGTAGGGCCGCGTAGGAGCCGGGGCAGGGCCGCGAAGGAGCCGGGGCGGGGCTGTGAGAGGAGCCGGGGCAGGGCCGCGTAGGAGGCCGGCGGTGTGGCCGCGTAAGGGCCGCGTAAGGGCCGCGTAAGGGGCCGGCGCGGGGCCGCGTAAGGGCCGCGAAGGAGCCGGCGCGGAGCCGCGTAGTGGCCGGGGACGGGGCCACGAAAGGGCCGGGGCTGGGCCGCGTACGGAGCCGGCGAGGGGCCGCGTAGGAGCCGGCGGCGTGGCCGCGTAAGGGCCGCGTAAGGGCCGCGTAAGGGGCCGGCGCGTAAGGGCCGCGTAAGGGCCGGGGCGGGGCCGCGTAAGGGCCGCGTAAGGGCCGCGTAAGGGGCTGGCGTGGGGCCGCGTAAGGGCCGCGTAAGGGCCGGGGCGGGGCCGCAGAGGAGAGAGCGACTCGAGGGGTCGCTAAAAAAAAAATTCGCGCCTCGGGGGCGCGCTTCGGTGGGCCCAAAAATTTCGGTCCTGGAGGGACCTAGCTCTATACCATGTGAAAAGAGTAAGCAGGAATGAGTGAACTATGAATGAAAGCAGTACAAATATGAAACCCTAACTGGGTTGTACCCCCTATGGGATACCCCACTACAGCCTACACAGCAGTATAAGCTATAGATATGTTCTGACAGTTTAGATCTAAGCCGTCCTGTGTTAGAATTAAGTCGACCTAACAGGTATCGAACGCGTTTAAGTTGCAAGTTAGGAGCTTACCTAGCGGAAGTCCCGTAGCCCGTCAGCAGAACGAGAGGAAGTAGGAAAGGGAGGGCTAACTAAGAATAGGAAGTAAATGACGACAATAAGAGCTTACATCTTACCATGAGCTAACAACTCTAAATGACATCTTAAACTTTCTGACCTTGGAGTGGTAGGTGGACCGTAAGTAGCGTGAGGCAAAAGAACAAGCTCCACTGGCGAGAAGAAAAGAGAAAGAGAAAACGAATACCTAGAACCTAGAACATAGGCTTAATCAAACTATCTTTTTAAAACGCGGCCAGGGTAAGAGTAAACAACTATGTACGAGATTAACGCATGCTAGTCTCGCTAGAAATCAGGTAACTTAATTCTACTTGAAACGGTAAGGTAGAGTTGTTCTCACCTTAGTAGGAACGGGTAGGTGGGGCGTGAGTAGCGGGGAGCTAAACCAGCGAGCGGAAGGGAGGGAGAAAGAAAGGAAGAGCCAACCCTAACAAAGTGTCAGATTCGTCGTTACTTCATGTAATCTAAATTATTATGTTGCTTCTCTTTGCAGTAGCGCTAGTGCAGTCGGTAGGAGAAAGGCGTTGGGTATGAAGGTCGTAGGTTCGAATCATGGTGAAGCTGTTTTTCGAGTCGTTGCTATGAATGTCAATTACCACAGGTTTTTATAAAAGTATTCTCACTTGTAGAAAATTGTGTACGGTACATGTCGTTATGTAAAATGTAAAAAATTGTGTACATATCGTTACGTAAAATGCTTCGCAACCCTAAGACGATTTCGTCGCCTCTTGTTTTCTTTTCTGTCAACGGGCGGCTGAGTCCGTCCAGCAATTTTGCGACAGGCCGGGGCAGATAAGGCATGTCGAGGACTGTTGGCTGTTGAGGGCCGAAGAAAATATCTCAGCGGACAAGCGAGTCCGCTCAGGGGAGCTCGCTGCCCGCGGGCAAAAAAAAATCAACCCCAGAAGTGCATGCATCAGCAATAGACACCATCATCCCCTAGTTCCGTTGGAATAGCTTCGCCCTTGATGGCTTCATTCATGATAACCGAGTAGTACTAGAAGTACCACTGGCACTTCCAGGGAAACACACAGCGAGTCGCGCCGCCACTGAGCCGCGTAAGTAGAGTAGTAATAGATAAGGCGGCGCCCTTGCACAACCCCGTCCCGAGTGGCCGGCGGTCCGTCGAGCAGCGGATCGGAGGAGTGAGCGCAATCGTGAGCAGCGGCGAGCTGAGCAGCGGAGCCCTGCAGCATGCGGCGCTGCCTCGCCTGCCCGACCGGGTCTGCAGAGGCGGCAGCGTTGAGCCGCCGGGGGATGGCGCGTGAGCGCGTGCTGCGCGCGCTAGCGCTCGCATGGTGCCTCGCCGCCCTTGCCACTCGCTTCGCCATCACCCAGTCCTACACGACAATCGAGGGCTCGCAAGGTGACTTCTGCCAAAGTTACCAACGGGTACCCTTGACGGAATCTTCCCAAGTTGGGGTATCCCCGCCCGGGGTAACCTGTTGGTATCCTGGGGGATTTAGACACATTTTTTTTGAGATGTCAAGGCCATGTACAGAGGCCCAGCCGCCTGGCCTGCTCATCCATAGCCCACAGGGGGCATCGACTTAGGGTTAGGAGATAATTTACAGAAAGAATCTTTTTGACAATCCACCCTTGCAAATGTCACCACTATTTGACTATAATGTAAAGTTACCCAGGGCCGGGCCGGACCGGCCCGGGTCAGGCCGAAAAGCGTTCTGCCATGCCGTGTTTGGCCTGCAAGCCCACCATATGCGGCCAGGCTCGCGCCGAGACAGGCGCTCATCCGGCCCAGGGCGAGCCGAACCTGGTGTGGTCCGTGCTCATCCCTATAGGTGTGTTCCTTCAAGCAACTCCCACATCCCTACGAGCGCTCTCTCCACCCCTCATCACTACCACATCCGTCACCCCCCCTTTGTTCCCCCCCCCCCCCCCCCCCCCCTCACACACTACACTCCCCTACCCCTCCTCCCACTCACTACCCCTTCCACAATATGTGCAGTGCAATTCCTGCGCGACTGCGAGACAGCATGGAACCGGTATTTCTCTGAATGGCACGAGCAGATGTTTCAAGAAGGCATCTACTGCGAGTATGATGATTACGGCAACCTTCTGTACTGCGACCGCGGCTATGTTCTAGGCCTCTTTTGCGAACTTGCTGGCCTTGAATGCGACGCGAACGGGATGATCTTGAGATTGTGAGTTTACGTCACCTCATCTGCAGTCTGGGTATTCCCACACAGCGCAACAACGCCCATGCTGTAGTATAAACGCATAGTTCTTGAGATGTTGTGGGACAAGACAAAGACTTCCACATCGGTCTCATCCTAAGTGCCACCTCTAATTCCTTACTGTTCTTTCAAACCCGTGGTGGCATGGCATGGCATGTGTGGGCGCAGTGGTTTAACGTACTTTGCTCTGGAAGGGTCAATTCCGGCGTCCATCAGCAACCTGAGAGAGCTCACTGACCTGTACGTCCCCCTCGCCTTGTGAACTGCCTGCCTGTTAGGCGGAGAGAAGCAACGTCGAGTGGAGGGGAGGGAGGGCAAGGGCTGGAAAGGTGAAGGTTGTAGGAGTGGATGAACTTGTGGAGTGCAAGTTGAGGGAGTAGTGAGGCGGTGCAGGATAGAGTTGTCATCCTATGATGGATTATATGCGTTTAGCGTATATATGCATATCGTATATACGCTAGCGTGTATACGCCATACGCTTGAGGGTCGGATCAGGCATACGTTTTTCGGGCAGGGAAACAAACATTTCGGGCAGAGTGAAAAAAAAACCCCCTATCTCATCTCACTAAGACGTGCCCTAGCATTTTCCTGAGTCCGATTGGCGGGTGGGGTGGGGCGGGGAGTAGACATCATAGCTAGAGGGAGTAGTGTTGGAGAGGCTTTCCAAGTTGGAGTGCGCGGGGACACTGCTGCAAGCGGGAATGCAAGGTAGGAAATGACGGGTTAGGAGTTGGGTTGGCTGGTAAGTAGCGTGAGATTTGTTGGGGGTTCGATTTTGCTAGGTTGGAGTTCGTAGATGATGTGGTTTTCAATGCGGTAGAAGGGATGGGTTCCAATGCCTAGACGGTGAAACGTTGCTGGCAGGGGAGTAGCAGCCTTAGTAGGCTAGGAAAACGAGTATAGAGTGCTCTCTGGAGTTCTCTGGAAATTGCACTATGACTTCACAAATTTGACAGTACAATATTATACAGCACATTCAAACATCGAGTCGCACTCCCAAGTTGCGACTCTCTCTGAATTTCTCAATGGTAACCCCCAACCCTTTGAAATGAACCTGCCGTGAAATTCAGAGAATTATTGCGGCATGGGATTGGACGGCGAGCCTGGTTACGGGGCTGTAATTTCGTCGGTGTTGGCGAAGTCGGCGAGCGGTCGGAACTTCGGAATCCTGCGTTTCGTAATTTTCGTGCGTGGGATTAACTTGGGCTGCGTGTCGGAATCTGGTCGCCCAGCTGCAGGATGGGGCGCTTGACCAATCCGAACTGTAGGTGAGGTGGCGCTTGACTTCCGCCCACCTGCACTGTTCTTGGAGTTGAGTTGCTGCACTGTAACGATTGACTTCCGCTCACCTGCATTGCAGTTGGCAGCATTCGGCTGCTGCACTGTTACAGATGGGATCTGAAATTCGAGATTTGTTTTGAGATGTGCCTGAAAACTTCGAAGTCAGATCCCAGCTTCTCTAGACCGCGGATTTGCATTTCGACTTCGGCGAAATGCTCACCTAGAAAATCCGCATACTATCTGCAATTTTATTTTTTCCGGGCTGCCCGATAAAAACATGGCTGCGTATCGCGTATTCGCTAGCGTTTAGCTTGTTGCGTGTATACGCTAGCGTACACACGCTAAACGCGAAGGGTCTTGAGCGTATTGTCCATCATAGGTCATCATCTGTGGCTGTGGGGTGGGGGCGTGCAGTGAGTCGCATTGGGTTGGGAACTTGCGAGAAAGCCTCCAGTTAGCCAGCGGTAGCTAAGAAGATGCTAGTATGAGAGGCACAACAAGTGAGACAGTGAACGGTAATGTACCATAGTCGTAGGGGGCTGCTCCTTCAATCGTTGTCCCTCTTATTTGTCTCGTTGTTTGCATCTTTCCATTTAGTGAAACCCCCACCCAATTTCATATTCTTACTCCCTCTTTAATGTGCCTTCAATATGTGCCCTCTTAGGGCGTACCTCAGCATGGTGTGAAGGCAACTGTTCACATCGCGAATGACACAAATTTGTCACATATCGTGTCGGTGTCACACCAGTTCAGGGCTAGTTGCGAAAGACACGTCTAGCATCTTAGAAGCTGGCGTCTAGACGCAGCGTCTAAGACGCTAGACGCGCTCCTTGGGCAGATTAGACGCTGGGATAGACGCAAGCCCGGGCAGGCCAAAATATAGTACGGGCAGCCAAAAAACATTCTATAGGCCATGGGGAGGGGGAGGGGGAACGGAATTCAAATTCGCGCGCGACTTTTTTTCGGGCTGCCCAATTTTTTTTGACCCGGGCGTCTAGCGCCTTAAGGTGCGTCTAGACACTAGACGCAGGACGGGTCTAGCGTCTTCCGCAACTAAGGTTCAGGGACACCACCCAAATTGGTGTCATGCGGTATTTCCGCATGACACCATCACTAACATAAACAGTTGCCTTGACACCATGCTGAGATACGCCCTTACCCCATGTGTCCACGTGTCTTCCTTTCTCTTTCTCCTACATCAGCCTTGCTTCTTCATTTTTTCCCCCTCTTCATGTAGCCCTCTTTTTATACTATCTTATACCGCATGGAAAAGCAATTCTTCAGACCAAGCGAGACGCACCCTGCTTATCCTACCCCCCCATCGATTCTTTGCGATGTCTGCGTACACTCCAGGGCGAGTGTTCGTTATCGTCTATTATAATGTGCTTTTCTAACACGTGGTAAGGGCATAAGATACTTCTCATACTAACCGTTGGATGCCAACCAATGCATGGGAAATTCAACTTTCTGCCTGTATCACATGTCCCATTTGTGTTCTCCACCACAGTGATTTCCGTAGGAATGAGCTGTCGGGTTCAATTCCAACTGAACTCTTCACCCTCACAAAGCTGACTCGCCTGTAAGGCCTGTGACCCTGTCTGCTGCGCTCTCCAATTAAACTCCTACCTTTCCCACTCCAATGGTTTCTTCATTTCCAATCTCTTCTACTACGACCTCTGCATTCTTCTCTTATTTCACTCATCCGTCTGTTTCCCTTTGCTATATACCTTTCCACCTTTTTCTCTCTTCACCCGGCTTTTCGTCCTCGCTTCTTCCTTTCCTCCAATTCCTTCCGTTCTCGTCCCTGCCGAAAATACATCTCTCCTTAATTTCCAAAGCCAGTCCATCCGCCGTCACTGATGGAACACCACAAACATTGATCTCCACACTGCTATTGTGCTACTGTATGACTTTTAGCAATGTCACTTGGGTACCTAGTTGCTCTTATTTATGCATGTATTAACGAACATGATTTATATTTGTATTATGTTACATAACATTATGTATGCATGCATTCTTAGTATGTATGCCTCCCCATTATGACAGGGATCTTGGTGCCAATCAACTCACAGGCTCAATCCCTAGTGCAATTGGCATGCTTACGAACCTGATTCAACTGTAAGTCCTCTATTTTGCTTTGCTCTCCTTCCCCTGCCCCACCAATCGACCCTTTGTGATCTCTTTGTTTGGATAACAAGATTCCTCCCTTGATCGGACGTAAGTCTCATCTTTACTCCTCACCTGTTTCCTCAATCCTTCATGCTTTATAACACGTTCAGTGCGGAAGAATCATATCCCTTCCTGTGATGGATTTAACGCTTAGTCAGGGCAGAGTCCAGCATCTAAATGCTGCATTTTGGCGCTTGACGATTGATGCGTTTGAATTAACCCTCATTCCACCGTTTCAGCTCCCACACTCATTTCTCGGACGGTCCCTTTCACTGATTATATTCTGGTACAGCAAGCGTAAGGTAAAGAGCAATCAACTAAACTGATCTACGGAGAGGAGTTTGGCAAGAAAGTAAGTCAGATGGCAGTAAAGAAAGCGTTTTTCATTCTAGGCATTGGCATACGACCCGATCGGGTTGGTCATGGATACGGATTAATGGCCTTGAACCTGATGCCCAAGATGGGTTATTTTCTTTGCCTATGCTGACCTGTTGGTAGACCTGTGCATTCAGAAAGCCAATAAAATTTGGCTTGTCCTGGTCAGGACTCGGTTGAGGTTTTGCCCCAGCCGAGCACTGTGCACAGTCGCAACAATATCGCACACACGCGCGGGCCCTGTGGGTCCTGGTTTTTGCGCGCCTTTATCTTGACCAGCACAAATGACTAAAGGGCCTCAAATAAGAAGTATCGAGCCCCCACTTTCCCTCATGCACACCCATGGGTCGCCATGAGGACTCATGAAAGTTCATGGATCCTTATTGAGCCGCAACTTTGATGTGCAATATGGAACCCTCTCTCTTCACTTTCCATAGCCAGTCCATCCGCTATTGCTGATGGTACACCACTTTTTTTTTTTTTTTTCAACCCTGCTATCGTGCAACTGTATGACTTTTCACAATGTTACTTAAGTACCTAGTTGCTCTTATTTATGTATGTATTTACATGCATGATTTATGTATGTATTATGTTACCAATTTATGTATGCATGTATTCTTCGTATCATGCCTCACCATCATGACAGCGATCTTGCTGCCAATCAACTCACAGGCTCAATCCCCAGTGCAACCGGCATGCTTAAGAACCTGGTTAAACTGTAAGACCTCTGTTTTGTTGTGCTCTCCTCCCTCTGCCCTACCAATCGACCCTTTGTGTTCTCTTTGATTGAATAACAAGATTCCTCCCTTGATTGGACGTAAGGCTATCTTATCATCTTTACTCCTCACCGTTTTCCCCAACCCTCCATACTTTTTAACACGTTTAGCGCAGAAAGAGCGTATCCCTTCCTATGATAAATTTTAACGCTAGGACAGGGCAGATTCAAGCATCTAAATGCTGCGTTTTGGCGCTTGACTAATGATGCGTTGACCGAACCCCCACGCCACGGCTTCAGCTCCCAAACTCATTGCTCCGGTCCTTTTGACTGATTACTATAAGGTACAGTGTAAGAGAAAGGAGCAGTCAACAAAACTGATCTACGGAAAGGAGTTTGAAAAAGCTCGCGCGCTGAACAAGCTTTGCATGAGTTTTTAAAACTCGCTGAGATTTGCTCGGTTCGGCTCGGACGAGTTTTTTCGCCAAATCCAGGACTTCTCACTCGCCAGTCGACGAGTTGCTCGGACGAGTTGAGGCGATTAAGTCGCCCCGATGCCCTTGTATTGCTGAAATCACTTATGTGCCCACTAGTCAAACCGAACCATTGCCGGTCGATTTGCTTCGACTTGAATTGAACCAGTTAGGTTCGATTTGGTGGCCAACTCGACCCAGTTCGACCCGAACTGGTTTGAGTTCAGTTTTTACTCATTTCCCAAGTTTTCTTGACTGGACTAGTCAGGTCCGTCCAATAGATTTGAGGTTGTTACTCATTGTTGTCAAGCTAAAAAACCGATCAGAGTGGTTGCTCGACTTGCTTGCTCATGTATAGGCTGTTCTGCTATCCAAGGCTCATCTCTGCTGCTCCATTTCCTACTCCTGCGCCCTTGTTGTCCCTCCTCTGCATCGTTCCTTTCATGTCTTCATGCGTTCATCTATCTAGTCTTTGCAATTGTGACGTCACATGCTTTTTCTGTGTCCTCTCCCCCTCTCTTCGCTCCTTCTTTCTGCTCATACCATCCTCTTTTTATTGTCTTGTCCATTTCTCACACCTCGGGGCAGGCAAATTAGACCCTCCAGCCCTACTCCTGTTCTTTGCTCAATTGTGCCAAGGGACCAAGGCAACGCTACTATTATGCTTCCTTGGCGTGTCTTGGAACTTCACCTATGCATACACGTGACAGGGTGCTCTTGATTTGCATGCTGAATAGAATTAAACCATATGTAGCACATGTCTTGTATGTGGGCATTTCAACAGAGATTATAGTGCAAATCAGCTCATTGGCTCAATCCCTGGTGTAATCTGCAGCCTCACAAATCTGACCTACCTGTAAGGCCTCTGCTTTGCTATGTTCCCCTGTTACCACACATTCACACCAAGGTGGAGATGAATGATCAACCGCTGCTTTTTACAATGGTAATAAACGGTTGCTTCCGAGGAAAATTTGACGTTTTTTTCTGTCGGACAGAAGAACTGTATGAGACAAATATGCATGGATAAAAGCAGCATGTAGAGTCAACTCAATTATCATCCTCTGATTGTTCAGGGGACTCATTCTATGCCATGTGATGGCTCCTTCATGCCTCACAGCATCTCCTGGTGCGTCATTGGCACTTCTAACAACTAACCACTTCATGATCCTGCTTATTGGCCACGAACAGTGGTATGAAAATGACCGTAGAAAACTATAGGTATTAAAGTATAAAACTAGAAATTGGGCGATAGGGAATCAGCCTAGGAGTCAGCCCAGGAGGTCAAAATTGCTGATCCCTAACATCGAATTCCAGCTTGCACGATTCTGGTCGCGCAGGTTCCGCATCGAACAATTCGTCGAACCGGGCTGGATATGTACATGCGTATGTTCGAGCCATGCTTTACTGGGCAAAAAAAGGCCGTGTTCGGTTCGACTGTGTTGGAGTTGGAGCTCCAACTGTGTTTTTTAAAGTTACACAACAAAATATGAGACCCAAGTCTCACAGGTTTCTGGTTCAAAACGAACCGGTGAAGGCGTCGAACCGGGGGCCCAGATTTTGTTATTGACAAACCGGCCGGAACGACAAACCGGTTCCTTTAGAAAGTCGAACCGGTTCGTTACGGAAAAAAAAAACCTCGGTCCGGTTTGAACCAAATCGAACTGCAATTCATTTTGGTGCTCATATATTTTTTACGGTAAAATCTTGGAAAGAAAACCATGTTTTTTTGCAGCTTGATTCACACTAATTCTTTTCCTTGGCCTCGGTTTCTCCTCTGTTCTCTCCCTTTCCCCCCCCCCCCCCACCTTCCCATCCCCCCCGGACCCACTTGACCCCTCTTCCTCATTTCTTCTTCCCTCCTGTCCACTTACCACCACCCTATTGTTCATGGTCCTTTGCGACCTTAGGCTAGACCAATTGCTAGACATACATGACAGTTCCAGGGGACTCTGTATTTTTTGTAGGCCCGATTCAGTGCCTACTGGAATCTGGTCGATTCCCTGTTGTGCCTGGCAACTGAGGGCGCGAGTTGTACATTTGTATCAAGGAGAGGCCTATAGTAGAAGTGCCAAGTTGCATGGCACTTTTGGGTCCGTCATATTTCCTAGCCATTAACATTTCCACTTTCACATCTCATACTTGCGTTGCATTAGCAGTGACATCCTCTCGATCCCTCTCATCCTATGTGTGGATGACACCTTGGAGGAGGTGTGATTGATTCCCTTGCAGGGACACTTGCCTCCCTCTCCTCACTCACATCTCCCACCCGTCTATTGCCTACATATAGTTGTCTGCTCTGCACACATTTTAAAGACATGAACCAATTTCCGCTGTTATTTATTGCATGGATAATTCGTGCTTGTTATTACAGAAACTTAGATCAAGATCAGCTAACTGGTTCGTTTCCTTCTTGCATCAGCAATCTGACAAAACTACGTACACTGTAAGATACTTGCTTTGTTGCGTTCAGCATCTTCTAATCTCCTCTTCAACTCGACTTCCTGTGCTATGCCCATACTCGATATTAGGTCCGAGCCAAGCTGGCTCGTACCATCCACAACGATGAGCTGAGCCTGCAGTTTACTCGGCTCGTGGCTCATCTCATTGAGGCGAGCCGGCAAGGGAGGGGGGAGGCTAGGCTCGCCAACGAGCTGAGCCGGCTCGTCAAATGACTGCGAATGCGCACGGCGTTTTAGGGCAGAAACTATAAATTTTACTCCAACTGAGTGCTGAAAACAGAAATGGCGAGAAGCCTGGACACAAGTCGTGTTCGTGCTCTGTGTGTTGGAGAATTTCTGGCTGGTGGTTAGGTTTCCTAGATAGTAAGGAGTGAAGTATACATGGGCACAGGACGAGTCGAGTTTAACTTGACTTGCTTTTGCGAATTTTGATTACTAATCGAGAGAGTCAAGAGAAACTCGTCGAGTTTTTTCCCTGAACCACCAGCAGAACATTGAGTGTAGATAGGGTAGGTACTAACGACAACAATGAACTCGGTTAAATTAAGAAATAATGATTACAAGAAATTACAATGTTGACATTTGTACCACACTCTGTGGGGTCAAATGCCATGGGCATACGAGCCAAGTTTCCACTCCGCTCGTTTTACGTACTCAAAAAGCTCGAGTTACATATAACACGGCTAGTCAAGTTAAGTTGCACCCGCGAGTAAAAAGAAAGAAAGAAAGAAATCACACTTGAAAATGTGTGCCTTTTTTTTCGAGTTTTTTACAACTCGTGCGGCATTTAACCCTCCAGATCGGCGCAGATCTGCCACTGCGTGGAATATGGGGGCATCTTGGTGTTTGCTGTGGAGTGGAGTAAGTGGGGTTCCCAGAGAGATGCTCTTCCCCCTCCTCTTCTCAACCTCGCCCTCGGCTAGTGGTCCCCCAATTTCCGGCCTCTTTCTCCCCCCGTCCCTTTTCATACACTTACCACCTCCACCCCCGTGCTGTAAGGCCTCCTCTGCTATCCCCTGTCCCTCGCCCACCCCCTCCCCACCCTCGGGCTCCAAGCCTTCCATCTCATGGTCTTCATCCCCCCCCCCTTCCGCACTACCTCCATGGCCATGAGTGTCGGGTCGCCTGTCTTGCTCACTGTCATCCCCGCTCCCCCCCTCATTGTCTTCCCCTTCGTCCTCATCCTCCTCCTCGTTTAAGTTGCAAAAGACGTTCAGGGCGTCTTGCGTCCTGCGTCCAGACGCAGAGTCTGGATGCAGGAGGCCCGCGAAGACGTAAGACGCAAGGGGGAAAAAAATCTGGGCAGGCCGGAAAAAAATATGGGGGAAAAAAGTCAAGACCTAAGAAGAAATTGCCTTAAATGTTAGCTACGTCCATATCCCCCCCCCTCCCCATGCCCCATAGAAGGTTGTTTTGGCTGTCCGTACTTTTTTTTGCGTGCCCGGGCTTGCGTCTAACCTAGGCATGGGCATTTGGCCCGGACGGGTCGGGTCACGAATGCTGAGAATGTCGACCCGCCCGGGTCGGGTCGGGTATACCCGGACGGGTTGGGTCGACCCGTGACCCGTCACTGTGATTAAGGGACGGGTATCAGCGACCCGCCGGGTCAGGTTGACCAGTCCCGTCCGGGTCGCGTACCCAGTAAAATGACAGGGGACTCTACCCGCTCTTTGATTAGGGTACACTTTGGAGAGGGGGAAGAACATCAGTTGGTTTTGATGTTTTGTGTTCCTTGACATCCAGATCTAGTCCAGTCTCTAGACTAGATCAAGCTAGTTACTCTGCACTACACCTACCAAGCCTCCTACAGTCTTCACTTCAATGCTAGCACTAATTTGAACTGTATATTCAGGTTAGGCATAGGCGCGCCCGACATTTTGCCTTGTCGCGCGACCAGGGGCACAGCAGCGTGATCGCGGCGCCGCATTAGCGTGATCGCATCCCCGCATTAGTGCAGCAACATTGCGCATGCGATCGCATCCAAATGACAATGTAGCAATTCTAACCTATTCCCCATACCCTGCATACTCTGTAGCATATTTTGACCCGACCCGACCCGACCCGTGCTATAACCGACCCGGGTACGGGTCACAAATGCCCGTTCCAACGGGGCGGGTCGGGTCACCAAAACAGAGTCAAACTCGACCCGCAATCCTGACCCGACCCGACCCGTTACTGTAACGGGTCACACTAGACGGGACGGGTCAGGCCGGGTCGGGCCAGATGCCCATGCCTAGTCCAACCCAGCGTCTAGACGACAGCATCTAAGACGCTAGACGCGTCTTCCGCAACTTAGCTCCTCGTCCTCTTCCCTGCTATCATTGTCAACAGTGGTAGTAGTCGTGCACCCCTCTGGCATGGATTAAAAACCCCAACGAAACAAGCCGCGGGTGTCGCGGGCCTGCCCCCTACACCACCCTGCAGAGGTTGTGCTGGAGTTGAGGGCGCAGTGCACCGCCGCGACCACCTACCACTCCACCTACTGCTGGTGTTTGCGAAGCCATAAGCCAACAAGCCTAAACCCTAGCCCACCTTAAGCTAAACACGAATTGCGATTTTCTGCTGTCTAGGGGCGTGAATAAAGCTTGTTGCCGTAAATGATGGAGTCGCCTAGGATTTCATGTAGGTTCCCCTAAAACGAGGTTCCTGGTGATGGGTTCCTACTCAATTCTACCCTTAACTGCACAACCTAGCACCATCCTTAGTCTAGGCTGAGAAAGAGGTAAATTACGCTGAGGGAAATTTGTGTTGAGAAAAGTGTTGATTTGTGGCCCTGTTGGTCCTGCTAAAAAATGAGTTCAAACTGAATGTCCCGTCAACCTAAAAAGGTGGTCGCAGGACTTTCGCGACGAACACATTTGTGTTCGTCACATGTGTTCATCGACTTCAGAGACGAACGCGAACATGTTCGTTGCACCGCGGCCTCGGCCTGCAGCGACACAAACAAAAACCTGTTCGACCCAAACACCAAGGGCAAAAAAAAAAACCTTGTTTGCCATGGTGCTCAAGCCTAGCTGTCTTAGCGGTTGCAATCACTCAGATAGGACAGGAGTAAGGTACAGAAGCATGGTTTTTGTAACGGTCCGCTCTTGGTGGTCGTTCGTGTTCGGTCTTACAAAATAGATGACCGCATTTTCTTACGCAACTTTGGTCAGTAAGGAGACCATTGTTCCTGTTAGCAAAACTTGCCAGAAATGGCTAACAATTGTGAGTTTAAGTTGATGGACTAGTAATCCGTCTATTGCTCACCTTCACCATCATTTTGGTCCCAGGGGTTGGTGCTCCCCCTTGTTGGTGCCAAGCCCACGAGCTGGTGACCAGCTCAACGAGCCAGCTTGGCTCGAGCCTGATGAGCTGAGATTCTGCGGCTTTTATCGAGCCATTGGCTCTTCTGCTCATGCCTACCTTATAGTGATGCCTCCTCTATCGTTCAGTGTTCTCCTCTTCATGTTATTAGTGTCCATGCGAACTGAGTCGTAGTAAGCAATAAAAAAATCTGATAAACCCAAAGCAACTGACAGAAAAGATGTAAGAACCTCGATCCCAAACTGTGGCATGAAAAACTTTTGTGGGTTGGATTTCAAGCTGGGCACGAATTCCGGCAGGCTGCAAACGTGGCAAGGAAAGGGCTTGTGCATTGATTTCTCTGCTGCTCCACACCTGAATGTAAAACAACGAAGAACTGATGCGAAAATGGACGGCAACCCTTGTTGAGATAAGTCAGAACCATCAGTTGGTTCTTGCAGCAATGACTCTTGAGTGTACCTTGTCTATTTTTATCACTTTCCCTCAAGGTGCAAAAGAACGTCCTTTTTTTAATTTCTTTTTTCTTTCTTTCTCAAGATTTGTCCGTGAAATACGGTATCATAAAATTGGCCGTAGAAAACAACCATAAAACAAATCATTTGGGTCGAAAAATAGCGTCGTTTTTTTCAGTGAAATTTTTGAAACTGCTGGTGAATTTTTGTGAGTAGAACGAGGGGGATGTTAGAAGTGCTGCTAACGCACCAGGAGATTCAGTGAAGTGCATTACTATCAAATCACCTAGTTCCTACTGCTGATAGTACCACGATAGTTGAAACAACTCTTCTCGGGGTCACCTCCAAGGGTCCTTGGGTGCCTGACTGAAGTCAGCCCCTATTCAAGGGTCTGAGTTTGTTGAAAAACAATCTCAGTAGCGTAGAACTACAGAAGCGGAAGTCCTATGATGCGGCGTAGTCTGAGAATCCTTGATAGTTAGAGTATAAACTTGATAGTCGCGTGGGAGAATGCTTGATAGGCAAAGTGCTTTTCATAAACAAGAGCATACATTTTATATAATCTCTAGGCTATTGCTAGTGCTAACTATCTAACACCTCTAGACAATTCCTATTGTTAACGCAGAGCGAGCATTTCGCATTTCGCTAAAAATATTTTGTAACTTGGCGGGTTGGAGATTCGCCAACGAGGCATTTCGAAAATGCTCGCGCCAAGACTTATTTTGACGACCACGATTCGGGAGGGAAACTTCGCGCCATATTAGTAACGGCTCGGATCGGTCCGTTCAAACGGTGTTCAAAAGGGTCAAGCTTGAAACTCCACCAGCGAGCTGAGTTGGCAGAAAACGTCTTGCTCAAAAAGCACAAGCAGGTGTGCTCCTGCTTTGTGTTCTGTGCAGCTGCCGTGTCAGCAGTTCAGTGTACGCGAACAAGCTGCTTGAGCGGTGCCCAATCATCTCGCTCGAACAGTCACATTCTGAACAGCATTGTTCCGAACAGCAGTGTCCCGAACCGTAGCATTCTGAATAGCAGAGTTCCGAACAGTTGCGTTCCGAACAGCAGTGTTCCGAACAGCATTGTTCCGAACAATCATCAACTCGCCACGTGAGCAGATTTCGCCGTTGTCATTGGCCGAATCGGATTTTGAACTCTGAACTGTCGTTTTTTAGCAGAATCGACTGGTCTCATTGGTCGAAGTAAAACTAAGCGTTTGAACCCTCGGTTGTAGGAGACTCGCTACATCACTTCAGCTGCCGCGTGGAATAGTGTTGTTCACTCCCCCAGGAAAACCGGCTGATTGAAATACAGAAATTTAATTGTGTGTTAACAGAGTGTTCTCTTGCTTGCAACGTCATCTTTGTAGTTTGAGCGCTCTTGTTTTTTTGGTCCTACAAGAGCACATTTTTTCCCCAGAAGATAGCATAGAATACCAATGGAAAAAAAATGATCATCTGATTTTCGACATTCGTGCTTTTCCACCTCCTTTCCCATCGCTCTTCCCCTTTCTTGTCCCTATCTCTCAGCTCCCTCTTCTTCCATCTACTTTTCTCTCAATCCAGAACCTCGCATCCATCGTACCTGCAATTCGCCCAGCTTATTTGACTGATCCTTTGGTCAAAGTCTTGAACGCTCTACCCACTCTACCTCTCTCGCTTTGCTCGGTGTGTCTCCATCCTTTCACAAATACAGGTTTCTGGGAGGCAATCAACTTGACGGCCCCATTCCTCCTGCTATCCTGAGCCCTTTAACAGACTTGAGAAGATTGTACGGCTTGTCTCTTGTCCCGCTTCTGTATTCTATGGTCCAGAGACCTCTTTTACATTCCACCCAAAGAAAACTGTTTATGTGCGTGTGGAGTGCAGATTGGTTGATCGATGATATGCAGCCACTCGAAAAACCCCATTTGCTCTGTTTTCCTGTGATTTTTTTTTTCCCTGGTTTTTGTTTGTTGTTATTGTTTTCAAAAAAAAAAAAATGTGGTCCTCTCTTCTGTTCACTTTTCTTGTATCTCCTTGTCGCTTTTCTGTTGCCATATGTTCTTGGTTCCTTCTCTTCATCTGCATTGACTTTTTTTTGCTCTTCTCCTTCGTAACTGCAGTTCTTTAGCCAGCAACAAGTTCTCTGGAAACATTTCTTTCGTTTTAGTCCTTACTGAAGTGCAGATCCTGTAATGCCCCTTGCCTGTTTCTCCTCTCACTTGTGTCTCTTGTTTGTTGTATGAAAAGATGAGAATCCACATTCTGTACCAGGGTGATGTAGAAAGCGAATAACCTGCACATAATTATTTATCCTGGATATGACAGACATGCTGATGCCATGTAGATATCAAGGCATGAGCATAAAAAGTGACCACATTTCGGTTCTGTGTGGTTCGGTTCGCTGTCATCCAAACTGAATCGGTTGTTTTTGGGCGGCCTCTTCAGCGGTTTGATAGTAACTAACAATTGCCGGGCCGCGCCGAAAAAAAAAACATTTTAAATGTAAGGCTATAATCCAGAGAGTTGGAGCTCATGTCGAGCTCTCTCATAGTCTACTATGCCCACTTCCACCTAACATTGGGATGTTTTCCACATTCTCGATAGGGAATGAGCCCTGACGAACCGAACTGGTCCTGTTCGGTACCATGCTCAAGTCTATCAAGAGTTTTGTGCATGCTGCATTCTCAGGCCTCCTACTCATCATGTTCTCCACAGGGTTATCAACAACAATCAATTTACTGACTCCATTCCGTCTGACATTGGCACTCGCTTGTCCAAACTGCAATATCTGTGAGGCCCCTGCTTGGTTCTCCTTCTATATGCTTTCTCTTCCATCCTTGTGTGGTACTCCTTGCGTCTCAGAACTTGACAAGTGGTGAGGGAGGGAGCGGTATACATGAGCAAACGAGTCAAGCTACTCAGCGGGTTCTGTAACTAGTCATTGTCGAATTTCGAGCTCATTCTTTTTGAGTCGAGCCAAGTAAAAAAGAAAGACTCAACTGAGTGAAGAGGTTATGGCTTGGGCTTGTAGGACGTGGTCGTTATCCAGATGCTAAGGGGTGAAGTGGGTTGAGATGGTTTTGCGTGTCAATTTGGAACCAAAAAAAGAATCGTGGGAAACCTAAAAAGGTAGGCCTCCTCCTCCTCCTCCTCCTCCTCCTCCTCCTCCTCCTCCTCCTCCTCCTCCTCCTCCTCCTCCTCCTCCTCCTCCTCCTCCTCCCTCCTCCTTCCTCCTCCCTCCTCCTCCTCCTCCTCCTCCTCCTCCTCCTCCTCCTCCTCCTCCTCCTCCTCCTCCTCCTCCTCCTCCTCCTCCTCCTCCTCCTCCTCCTCCTCCTCCTCCTCCTCCTCCTCCTCCTCCTCCTCCTCTTCCTCCTCCTCCTCCTCCTCCTCCTCCTCCTCCTCCTCCTCCTCCTCCTCCTCTTCCTCCTCCTCCTCCTCCTCCTCCTCCTCCTCCTCCTCCTCCTCCTCCTCCTCCTCCTCCTCCTCTTCCTCCTCCTCTTCCTCCTCCTCCTTCTGGCATTCTTCTGTTTATGATATTTTTTCTTGGCCTCAGTCATATTCCCTGCTTGTGTATGTTTGCTACCCTACCCCACCACCTGCACCTCCCTCACCTTGCTCCTCACGTGCAGTGATGCCTCTCACAACTACCTCTCAGGCCCCATTTCGGGTCTTCCATGGACCAAAATGGACCTTTCAAGCAACTACTTGACAGGTCCTCTGGATCTTTCAGCCTCCACTAACGGCCGTCTTGCTTCCAACTGCTTCACACGGATTAACTGTCTCCCCACGCAGCCCAACTGCTCCCTCACACTGCAGCGGCCCACAGCAGAGTGCACGGCATTCTGTGGTGGCTGGAATGTATGTGATGGCCATGGCATCTGCTATCCAGGCGGACCCAGCTTGGTGCCAACGTGCTTGTGTGAACCGGGATACGTGCAGTTCAGAACGGTCAACTGTCTTGCACAAGGTAAGTGTTGTATTATTGATCCTTGTGAAACATAGGAATTATCAATTTCGTATTTTTATTTTTCCTGCTACATCACATTTCTTATTTGTCTTGGCCTACTGCATGTTAGTACCGCGTTCTTTACTTCGTGTATGCCTTCGGATTGTTTAGCCAGGTGAGCACAAGAAGGGTTTCAGCTAAACAGTCATCTCACTCACACTCCCCTGCCAAGTTCTGATGCGCCATTGATGTTTTCAGACCTAGGCGACACCTAGTAGGCATTCAGCTTCTGTACAAGGTTTCTGCAACCTATGCTGCACTGCACAGACCCTTTTTGTTTACACCGGTGTATGCGTGTCTTGCTAATCTGTGCTCATCACCCTGAAGCAGCCTTCTTTTTCCAGATTGACAAAGATCCATTTCTCCACCAATCCCATCCTTCTTTGTTCCCTTCTCTCATCCGTTGAATCCTTTCAGGTTGGGATCATGGCCTGTTTATAAATACGCCTATTTTTCCTTTGTTCACCATTCTCACCAAGGGAACGCAACGACAGACAGTGGGGAAGTTTATGGCAAAGCCAGTAAGCCTTTTCGCGTACCCAAAGCCTTTCACCACGGGATGTGGCGCGGAGCTGGCTTTCAGTGTTAACTTCACATTCTGCGTCGTTCCCCAGAATGGTATTGGCGGGTTCAACGGGTTTGCATTTGTGATTGCAGCGAAGGGCAAGGTGGGAAAATCTAAAGGTGTAGGGTATGGTGGAATGGACAGGAGGAGTGTAGCTGTTAAATTTGGCACACTTCAGAGTGCCAACCACAATGATCCGACGGAGCAGCATATAGGGCTCAACATAAATGGCTCGGATAATCCTTTGGTCACAGTGGAGTCACCATTCACTCTGAACGACGGTGAAATCTACACAGCATGGGTGGACTATGACCCTTGGAATTCCGGGACGGTTCAAGTGTTTCTGGCCAATTCCAGGGTGAAGCCAGATACGCCGCTGCTGCAGAGGGAGCTGTCGCTGTGCACGGTGCTGCAGCCTGGTGGGAAGAAGTCGACGTTCTTCTTTGGCTTCGTGGCATCCACCACTAAGAGGCCCTTTCAGATGCACGCCATTGCCAAATCCGCCATGCGAACAGGCAAGTCATTTGGGTGAGTGGGGTGTTGGTGATGGCAGTGTCAGTCAGTCTTGATGATGATGATGATGATGATGATGATGATGATGATGATGATGATGATGATGATGATGATGATGATGATGATGATGATGATGATGATGATGATGATGATGATGATGATGATGATGATGATGATGATGATGATGATGATGATGATGATGATGAGTGGTGGTGGTGGTGGTGGTGGTGGTGGTGGTGGTGGTGGTGGTGGTGGTGGTGGTGGTGGTGGTGGTGGTGGTGGTGGTGGTGGTGGTGGTGGTGGTGGTGGTGGTGGTGGTGGTGGTGGTGGTGGTGGTGGTGGTGGTGGTGGTGGTGGTGGTGGTGGTGGTGGTGGTGATGATGATGATGATGATGAACAGGTGATGGTGATAATGGCATTGCGGTGATGGTAGGTGGCATTGAAAATCATTGTTTACCATGGTAATTGATTGACAAACTTAACTGCCTTGAATCTCATCTCTCATCTTGGTTCTCATGTGGTTGGTTGAATTTGTTGGTCTCTTATCTTCTCACAGGAATGTTTCCTCCACGCAAGCGAGTTGGAACCACTCGAGGTGAGCTGTCTCTGCCATGTGACAACCACCAGCAAGTTGGTTGATCAGCAGTAGTAACGTCCAGGTTAGACCATCTAACAGCTGGGAAACCCAAGGGTGAAAGAGGATTTTACAACACAGATTCGTTTCATTATGCACATGCCAAATTAGGCATGAGCATGGGACAAACCTGAACCAGTTTGACACAAACCGAGTCAGCCCGGCCTGGTAGTCGAGCCAAACCTGAACCGGTTCTAATCTGACCTTTGGAGGACCCAAGAGGTACGTGCCCAATTGTGGCCGAATGCAGTTCAACTCGAACTGTGGTTCGAGTCTGCTCGGTTCAAGTCTAGTCCGGCCCAACCCCTCCTCCTCCTCTCCCCCACTTAATATATATATATATATATATATATATATGTATGTATGTATTTATACATATTCATTTGGTGTAGCTGAGTGTGAACAAGTTATAGTTCATCAAACATGGAGCAAAAATGCAGGTGGAAAGCTGGAGCTTGAAAATCAGACCCACAAAGTTGGCTCCATATGTATATTTTTTTTTTCCAGAATGCTTATAGTTTGTCATTCTGACAAGTATTTTTATGCCTTGTTTGAGTAAAACTTCAGCTTAGAAGCATGAAACCACTCCGCATACTTGTGTTCCCCAACCTAAGTCAGCCAGAGGCGAGGCAATCACAATTCCAGAGGACCCAGTCCAGTTCGACTTGAACCAGAAGGCCAAAAGAATGGGCCTGATTTGATCCACTGCTTATGCTTATGCTGAATGCACGATAACACATGAAGCTTCTCCGTCTTTTTCGTTGGGGAAATTCGCAAACTCTGGTGTAGTGTCCTGCCTTGCATTCAATGCGAGCTCCAAGGTGGATCTGTGCTTCACACGCCCACCAGGTGTGCCTCTACCCATCACCCATATTGTCTAGCCTACGCATATCTCCTTGTCCACCCCATCCCTCCCCTCACAGAACGTGGACTCGCAGTATCAGAAAGCACGTTTGCACCACCTGGAGCGAGCCCATTCTCGCGCTATGTGAGCACGGACTACCAATGGATGGATAACGATGCAAGCGTGGACTCGTGGGCCATCCGTGACTTCCACTCCTGGATCTCCATGGCCTTCCTCAAGTGGCCTGTCAAGGATCAGCTGCTTTGCAGTGAGTGACAAGAGCATGGAGATCGCATGTGACGTGTGCCAGTGGACATTTCCAGATTGGAGGTCCTCATTTCTTCAGGTTCACATGTTGCACGGCTATTACTTAGCTTAGGGTCACGTTGCAAGTTCTTGTTTGCCACCGCAGATATTTTTACCATCTGCAAAGGTTTTTAGGACAGCAAGGTCCTCCAGTTGGGAATGTTTTCTACCCTCATTCCCCGATCCTGTGTCTACTTCTCAGATGCATGCTGAGCGTATGTATCTGCAGCGTTACTCCACCCTCAAAGAGTAAGCACAATTAACTGTTCTCATATCTACTTGCTTATTCTCAGGTGCATGCTGGGCATATGCGGTGGTGGCGAGTGTGGAGGCTGCGTACGGCATCGCATTGAATCAAGCTGCTCCCCAGCTGTCAGTGGAGTCACTCTTTGCAGCCATGGGGCTCACCGATGCAGACAAGTGCACTGCTGGAGGCTCCCCCACTTCAGCCTTTGAGAAGCTCGTCACTCTTGATGCCAGCAGTGGGCTCACAGGAGTCAATGACCTGGTAGGGAAAACAGAATGAGGCCATGGTATGTGATGTGAGGTGCGGTGATGTGAGATGCTGCTGGGAACGGGTTTGATTGCGGCGAGACACTCTTAAGAAGTATCCTGACTATCAGATCTTTAGCAGAGACTAGTGTGTAGGATTGAAAAGCAAGTGGAAAATTCTAGTATATCAGTTCAGTTCAACAAATCTCAAGTCGGTTTTTAGGGCAATCATGGAAAATTTCACGACTCACCTTCCTTGGCAGAGACGGTGAAGGAATCGTTGCTTGTGATGGATATCTGAGTCGTGGATAGGCTGGCAATGCATTGAGCTGTCTCCTGCTGTAAATTACTCTTGGCTTCATGGTTTGTTTAGCATAGAGCGACATGGATATGGCACGGACCTCATATCCTTTCTTCATTCATTTGCTCTACTCATACATATTCCAACCCATTCTCGTGTTCCTAGGGAACAAGCTACCCGGTGGCAGCATTTGAGCGGGCGCTCTTCAAGGGGTACTTCGGGCTCATGCTGGCAGTGCGGCGCCAGCCAGTGGTGGTTCACATCGAGGCTTCGGCCGACACGTTCTTCCAGTATGATGGGGTGAGTCGCTGCAGCAATCATGTGTTGTGGTGCCTTGCGGACTTGCGCAGTGTGGTGCACTCTTGTAGCATTGCACACATATTTGTATGACGGATGTATGTCCCGTCCCACTTTTTGTTTCAGACGTTCAAGTACCAGGACCCTGCGTGCTACACGGGCAATCTGAACCATGTGGTGCTCGTCGTTGGCTACTTCATCAATCGAGACGACGGCAGCCAGAGACGCATCTCACCTCCATTTTGGGTCATCCGCAACTCGTGGGGGGTGGAGTGGGGAGACAAAGGCCACATGCGCATGGGCATTCAGGGAGGGGATGGCGTGTGTGGCATCAACGTGCTGCCTGGCATCTACCCCGTTGTCAAGAGTGAGAAATGCACAACATTGTTGTGAATCCACAGTTTGTAATCCATAGTTGAAGTTTGCCATGCGACTCACTCCCAAGGACAAGGCAGCAAACCTTTCCCACCCCCTCCCAACTTTTCCACCCTGTTTCGTGCCCCTTGCTGCTCGTTGTGATAGAAAAGCAGACAGCCTACCCCCACAAATACTGGGTTTCGAGTAGTAGACGGTAGCATGTCTTACGTAGAGGTGCTACATATTCTTCGAATGAGAGGGACTCAACAGGACATACGACCAGTGGGGGGCTATCACCTTGAGGCACCTTTGCTAGAAGGAGACCCCCTGAAGCCAAATTCTGCACGCTGTATTGGTTGTGCATGGCGATATGGGGGGTTCAGGTCCATCGACCGTCACGCCGTATCCTGCGCAGAATAGCAGTGGCATTGGCCAAGAGCATGCTGGAGCGTGAGGCCGGATGGGACCTGGCACTCCTTGAGTTGTGACCTGGCCAGATGGGACCTGGCACTCCCGTCACCCTCATGCAGACCAGATTGGCATTGAGCCAGCCATGTGTGGAGTGCAGGAGGTGGGGATAGCGTTAGCAGCTTCCATCAGCAAAACTTCTGGCACAATGGCTGCTGGGTGGGGCCAATGCCGCGAGGACCCGGTAGGCGTGGATGAAGAAGCTGGCTGGGAAGCCGTGCTCTCCTTCTAGCCTTGGGCCTGCCAACCCCAGCATGCTCAAGGACAGAGGAATTAGAGATTAGGCCCAGCCAGGTTCTGGTTCTTCTTGTGGAGGAGGTGAGTCCCCACTGCGCCTACTTGCAGGGGGTTCGTGCAGGCAAGGCATGAAACCCGTTGTGTGACACCCGTTGTGGGTGCGGGTTCTAAGAGAGCTAGGGGGGTGGACACAGAAAGCAGCTGTTGACAAGCAATGGACTTGTAGAAACGTTTTTTAATAGGGAAGTATATCGGTAGCCCAATTCGACCCTGGCTTTCAGCATTTCAGAATGTCGACATAAGTGGTCTTCCAGGTAACTTTCTATCCAGTTTAAACTGGCAGTTAATTGTGTTCTCACTAATTACTGCACATTAAAGATGCTGGCAAGTTTGGAAAGGCAACAAGACTAAAAGTGGTGCTTAGCAATTGTTTTCCCTAGTACCAAGCCATGGCTTGCCAATTTACTAACACGTTGCTTTGTCCTACAGTTAACGAACTTCCGTGCTGATGTTTTCAGCTTGTACTCTCTCCTTCACCCTTCAGTTCCAGGAGACCCATGCGGTAACAATAGCTACAAGGGCGACCAGGACTTGTACGGCATGAACCCGTGTGGCCGGTTCCCATGCCAGAAGACTACTCAAGGCCATACATGCAGCTGCCTTATTCCTCAAGCTACGCCTCAACCTTTTGTTGAGGTTGACAACGGAATTGGCTCCAAAACCTGTGCTTATGGTAAGAAATTGCTGTTGTGTACAAAGTACGTGGTCTCTTGGTGCCCTCTGTTGGCCGAGCGGGCCCTGCAGGCCGAGCTCGTGATGTTACATGGCATGATAACCCTTGCTGTGTCCTTGTATTTTTCTCACATGTCCTATCCTTATGCCTTGCTTGTCCCTATGTCCCTCGTTGCTCAATCTTACCTGCTATCTCCAATCCATGGAATGTACATCACCCTGATGCCACTGTGGCAGTGGACGTGTGTGGGTCGTACTTCAAAAACCCCTGCTATGTGGGCACATGCATCAACGATCTCAAGGGCTCCTACTCCTGCATCTGCCCTCCCAACTACATTGAGAGAGTCACAGTCTACGGCTTCCCCACCTGTGATCCGGGTAATGCTTCATTGGTCTGAGTCGTTAGAAATGGGACCTCTTCTCCCCAACCCAACCTTACTCCTCTCCTTTTCTTTCCTCCATGCCTTCTTCTCTCTCTATTCACGTTCTACAGCGAATTCTACAACCACCAGCATGACTGTTACTGGAGACAACTGGCAGTGCTCGGATGTAAATGCACTTGTTGGCATACCATTGGAACAATTCAGCAACATCAATACGGTAAGAATTAAGTTTGTGAGTGAATACCTACACGGCTAAGGTTTTGTTGGGCACGCCGATCTGGTTCTGATGATACTTCATTGCGCCACACCTCTTTTTTCTTTTAATCTCAAACATCGCTTATGCTTTGTATTGGTGAGCAAGGGAATGTGACTACAAGCTCGCACTCACGCCACTTCTTCATGCAAGTGTTCCACAATGCAGGAGATAGATTGCAACCAGCCATTGGTTAAAGGCAGTGTCCTTAAGCTGGATGATGCTCCTAACATCCCCTGCACTGCTTTCTTCTACGCCCTCAACGTGAGACGGGGTGGTGCCGTTTTCATTTCACCTTACCGTGGTCTTAGGTCGTATCCCAGCCAAGTGACAAGAAGTTGGTATCATGACACCAACTCATTCTACGCACGCGATTGGTCCAAAAATAATGCTCGGCCAATGCTATTGGTCTAGCATTATTTTTGGAGTATTCGCGTGCGTAGAATGAGTTGGTTTCATGACACCAACTTCTTGACACTTGGCTAGTATATGACCTTACCAGCTTGCCTAGCCAACTTACATCCCATTGTAGGCAGCACCACACGCACTCAAGATGTGCTCTCTCCATTGTCCAACTTCCCAGGGCGACACCTGTTCATACGTCACCAGCCAGCTCGGCTTGAGCATCGAAGACCTTGTTAATCTCAACCCCGGCCTCAACTCTTTGTCGGACCTCAATGCGGGCCAGTCAGTGTGCGTCGAGCGCAGCTCTGCTTTCGCCTACAAGGTCCCCGAGTGTCTGAGATACGACACACTGACAACGAGCGACACGTGTGAGGTGCTGCTTCGAAGAACCGCCAAGGAGCCGGGTGGGGCTGTCACTGGAAGGAACTGGGCTGACCTGTACCGCAACAATCCCGGCCTCACTTGCTCCAGCACCATCCCTGGCAACATGAAAGTGCAGGTACGGATTGGAATGTGCGGATTAGTTTCTGGACAAAACACGGGAGCTAGGGGAAGGGCCTACAAGGTTGGTTGGCAGAGTAGAGAAGCTGAAGTGGGGATGTGAAGGGAGGGAGAGGAGGGAGTGCAATGCGGGCGGCAATGGTAATCCCTGGTACATGAGTTCTTCATAGGGCCAAACCTGTTGGGACTTGGGGATTACCAGTTTTGGCACTACTGTATTTGCTAACAGCCCATTCCCTGTCAAGATTTTCAATGTTTTTCTCTGCTAATCTGCATTATTGTCATAGTTCACTTTTCACCTTTGACATTCGCGTCTCCTTTTGTGCCAGATTTGTTTAAGGGCAGAGTATTGGTCATTTACAGCAAGCGTCATTTGCAAAAAAGGCAAATGCAAGAAGGTCAACATCAACGATTCATGTTCAAGAGTGCTTGTTACAGGTAGATTCACAAGCGATGCCCAGTTCGCAGAATACAATGGCAAGAGTTGCTCGGGTACTGTAGGTATCAAGTCCATATGTGTACCTAGGTAATACCTAACTACCAGTATATACAGTCATCAGAGTTCGTGTGATGATTGGCAGATGTCATTTAGAGAGATTCTGCTATAGTTACCATAAATTCTATTCTTTATAATGTGCTAATGTCCTGTCCTGGTACAGTGTGATTGTGTCTTACTGTGATCCTTTCTAAAACAGGCGCGTTTGTTTAATTGGTGCATGCACTACGGGTGTAAGGGTGTGCTGCAAGCCCTCAGATTCGTTTTTTGCCTGTCTGATTCATCAGACCAGTACACACTTTTAGTCTGCAACCCTCAGAGTTGGTGTAAAAAAAAGGCTGAAATTTCAGAGTGCCTTAATAAAAAAGTCTGAAACATCAATGTATCTAATGTTTCATCAGAAATGTATTCAATGCTTCATCTGATACTGAAACATACTAGACTAAGGGGATTTTCGGGAGACATGCTCTGACAGGGCGAATTTCTGTGTCAGGGCGAATCTTGTGGTGTGAAAGGGCGAATCTGCAATGTCAGGTGAAATTTCTTGGTGATTGGTCGAAGTCATTGTGCTCTGACAGCGCAAATCCGATGTGTCAGAGCGATTTCGATGTGATTGGGCGAAAATCTTGTGCTGTAAGGCACGGATTTGCAGTTTCAAGCCGATTTTGCATTGACCTGTGAAGTTCGAACCGAATCACCAGTCAAGAACACATGCAGAAAATAGAATCGGTACGCGTTTGTACTCCGAGTGATCAGAGCACACTCCCAGAAAACTCTGAAACGTCAGAGTTAGCTCTAAAATTTCTCTGAAAATTACAGAGTTGGGGCCCAAAAATCTCTGATTTTAACAGACCTCACTTCAAAAAAAATCTGAATTCTCAGAGTTTTTCATGCAAATCAGAGAAATTTCTCTGACTTCTGGGGGCCTGGTGTGCTGCATCGGGGGCAAATCTCTATGAGGGGTGCTGTACGGTATTTTATGGCAAATAACGGTGATTTCAAGTTGAATGGCAAAAAATGGTCAATGATTGGACTTAGAACAAACATGCAGCATGCATCACGGCCTTGCCGTTTGTTGGGCTGAACGCCCTAGGATCTTTAGTAGTGTTAAAGTCTGAGTAAATGATGTAGTAGCGGAAGCGTTTGAATAAAGTCCTTGAACCACCTTGCGCTAGTATGTGAGGGCAAAGTAAGTTAATTAAAGCAAAGAGATATAGGAATATATATATATATATATATGAGTACAGAGAATATGAAGAGACATAATTGTAACTGTTTTACTGTTGCGGTTCGATACAGTGCGACTCGGGCAACTGCTCAATGTCGAGTTAGTTGTGTGTCCTTGCTGTCGCGCTGCGTCAGGTCAAAGGTCGCTGACCTTTGACTTTCTCGTAACCTCCAGCGGTTACGTTAACCTCCGAGGGTTGACTCGCGGTGCTTCGATTTGAGCTGCTTCGCTTGTGTCTTGAGTTTCGACACGACAGAGGCGCTTAAGACTATTTGTTCCCAACAACCGTTATCCCCTGTTTACAAAGCCCGCTGAAAATCCCCCGCGGGGGGCTTATGTGGCTAGAGGTGTTTATCGGCGAAACGCGTGATAACATACCCTCTATTATGGAATCCTAGGAAAGCATCATCCCACACCCCCCCCCCCCCCCCTTCCGCCTGTCGGGCTGAGAAAAGCCCTTAGGATCTTTGCAGGACTAAACTCTGGGTAGGAATGTTGTAGTTTGCGGAAGCGTTTAATAAGAGTGTTGAACCACCTTGCGCAGGTATGTGAGGGCAAAGTAGATTGATTAAAACAAAGAGGTACAAGGCTTTTATAAGAGTACAAGGAATATGAAGAGATACAACTAATAATTGTTTTACTGTTGCTGTTGCGGCTCGATATAGTGACGACTCGGGCAACTGCTCTGTATCGAGTCAGTTGTTTGTCCTTGCTGTCGCGCTATATCTGTCAAGTCAAAGGTCACTGACCTTTGACCTTCGCGTAACCTCCAGCGGTTACTTCATTTGTCAACCTCCGATAGTTGACTCGCCGATGCTTCGTTGTGCTTCGCTTCGTTTATGACTTGGTGTTTTGTCACACGACAGAAGCGCTTAAATTACTTGTTTCCAACACTCCCCTTCGCTTCTGGAGTGTCGCTGCTGGTGACATGGCCTTGCCCAGTCAGCAGCATGCAGTACTTGAACTTATGTTTTCCGAGCTTCTTGGTCAAGTAATCAGCTGCCATCTCAGACGTGGGACAGTAGGACAGCTCGAGTCTCTCCTTCTTGATCTCGTCCTTCACGAAGAAATATCGCAGGGCGATGTGTTCCGTTCTGTTCGCAAATCCGTTCTTGTTGGCTATGCGGATTGCAGACTGGTTGTCGCAGAACAGGGAGAAGCTGGGTAACTGGGCTAGCTTCGCTTCTTCCAGCAGTTCGCGAAGGTACCGTCCTTACTTGGTGGCTGAACAGAGTGAAATGTATTCTGCTTCAGCTGAGGAGAGAGCAATTAGCTCCTGCTTGCTCGACTGCCAAGAGATGGGCCTGATAGGCTTAAGTCGGTAGATGTAGCCGGTGCGCGAGCGCCTGTTGTCACAGTCGCCGGCGTGATCAGCGTCGATGTAGCAAATTAGTTTAGGTGTTGTAGTTTCGGTCTTGTGGTAGGTTAGGCCAATCGTTGGGGTGCTGACAAGGTAGTGAAGAGCGCGGTCGAGCTCCGCCATGTGTTCTGCTTCAGGTTTCTTGAGGTAGGTGGTGAGTTGACTTGCAGAGTATGATAGATCCGGACGACAGGTAACGGCTGCAAAGAGGAGGCATCCCAGCTTTCTCTGGTAGTCGCGTATGCCTGCGGGCTTGAGCGGAGCAGAGCCTTCTTTGTGACTTCCGGTGGTGTAGCGGTATGGCGTGGAGATGGCGGTCGGGGTGAGTCCGAAGCGTTTGGCGATAGTGTCAGCGTATTTCACGGCGCTGAGGTAGATTGCGCTTTCTTCTTCCTGAATGTTGAGGCCGAGGTATTGCGTGACGGTCGATGACACTGTGAGAGTAAGATCCTGCTGCAGCTCTCCTTTGAACCAGGTAGTGACGCCGTCGGTCGAGCCAATGTAGAGTAGGTCATCTACATAGACAACCAGTAAGATGTAGTTGGTGCCCTTTGTGAGTCGGTACACGTCCTGGTCGTGCGGTAGCTGGCGAAAGCCGATGCGGATGAGTCTAGCGTGCAGGTACTATTGCCACAGTCTCAGGGCATGTTTAATGCCGTACAGAGACTTTAGTGTCGAGAGTAATAAGAATGGGTAAGTTGAGAGGTAGAAAGGTGGGGCCTAGGCTTAGTAGCCTAGGCCCGAGCTTTAGGTGTCGAGCGGTTTTGTGCCTAGGTAGGAGTTCGAGTGAGTTGAGAAAAAGTTGGGAGAATGAGGAGCTTCACTATAGTTTTGAAGTACATATAGCAAAGGAAACACATAAGGTGCACCACCAATACAAAGTTTAAATAACTACACTACTGCTAGAACTACATGCAGTTATAATAAATATAATTTTGACATCCCCCCGTAACTGCATGCAGGAATAGCTAAGTGCAGAGCACAACCTGCAGAGGTACACCAACGAACAATAAAAACAAGCAACAGTAGGTACACCCCCTCCATCTCCTCACCCTCCCCCTTCCCCTCCCCCACACTGCTGCAGAAGCAGCAGAGAAAGGGGGAAGAGAGGAGAGGTGGAGGGACGGCTGCTTGTTGCCTCACACCCGCCACCCCGATACCACTCCCCCTGCTCCCCCACATCCTCACACCCTCCTCCCCCAGCGGCAGCTGCAGCGGTGGGACTGAAAGAAGGAGGAGGGGAAGGGAGAGAGGTGACGCCACACTCCAACACCCTCCACCCCCATACCCTCCTCCCCACGGCTGCAGGGAGGCAAAGGAAGAAGGGGGGTGGGAAGGAAGAAAGCCGCAGAGCGGCGAAGAGGTGTCGGTGCAGATGGGTCAGGGGCGGCTTCAGGGAGTGCAGGGGCGGAAAGAAGGCCCGTCGCGGGCCAGTGCCACGGGGCGCACGACGGGTAGAATAAAAGGGCCCGATCGTGTGCCTCGGGGCACACGACGAGCAGGGCACCATCGTGTGCCACGGGGCGCACGATGGGCAGTTGAAGGGCACCGTCACGTGCCACGGGGCGCGCGACGGGCAGGGAAGGAGTCACACGCCCGTGGGCGGGACAAGGTAAAAATAAAATCGTCACGCGCCCTAGGCGCGCGGCCGGAAAATATTAGCAGCGGAAGTGTAAAGCGGGCCCACAGGCCAGGACGAACTCAGCTCCGATAACATGTCGAGAGTAATAAGAATGGGTAAGTTGAGAGGTAGAAAGGTGGGGCCTAGGCTTAGTAGCCTAGGCCTGAGCTTTAGGTGTCGAGCGGTTTTGTGCCTAGGTAGGAGTTCGAGTGAGTTGAGAAAAAGTTGGGAGAATGAGGAGCTTCACTATAGTTTTGAAGTACATATAGCAAAGGAAACACATAAGGTGCACCACCAATACAAAGTTTAAATAACTACACTACTGCTAGAACTACATGCAGTTATAATAAATATAATTTTGACATTTAGCAGCTGATAGACTTGGCTAGGATCTCCGTTTGATCCGTGTGGTAGCTCGACGAAGATTTCGGCGTCAACAGGTGCGTAGAGAAAGGCATTGGCGACGTCAATTTGCCGTAGTTTCTTCTTTTTCATGGCGGCGATCGTGAGGAGAATTCGTAGTGAAGTATAGCGGCTGACCGGTGAAATCGCGTCCGTGCTCTTGGTCAAAACCACGTACAACCCAGCGCGCCTTAAATTTGTCGATGGTGTCGTTTGCCTTTGTTTTCACACCAAAACCCATTTTCCGGTGAGTATCATTTTGTTGCGTGCCACTCCGATGGGAACGACTTTCCGAGAGTTCCATTCTTCTAGCGATTCAGCTCCCTGTCCATGGCTTCGTGCCATTTTTCCCTATGCTCCCCCCACAGAGCCTGCTGAACTGTAGCAGGCTCCTTAGGAATCGCCGTGTCGTGTACCGCGATGATGAGGCCAAGTATCTGGAATCCGCTCTGTGTTTAGTGGGGAAGAGTTGTGTCCTCGGGATAGACTGCTTCGTCTCCCACTTCAGGATCGGGTACAAAGTTGGGTCCTACGCGCTCTGCTTCGTTGGTGTTGACTCTTGCAGGTGTAACGTAACCGTTGTCGGCAAAGTGATAATAAGCTTTGGCGCTGATGCTTTTGCGGGGATCTTCGTCGTCCATCGGTACGTCAACGGAGCAGTATGGGAGAGGTCCGGCTTCCTCCAAGGCTCTGTCCATGATCTGCTCGTCCAAGTCAGCTTCTTCCTCTACTGAGGCGAAGGCTCGGGTGCCAAGAAATCCGCGCGAAAGGTCTGGGTTTCCTTCTTCCACGTTGGCAAGGTATGTCCGAAGAGTGAGGTTTTTGTAGAAAATGACATCACATGCTGCCACTGATTCTTTTGTGTTGATGTCAAAAATCTTCCATGCGCTGTAATGTTTTTTTATGCCCATGTGTAGTCCCCACTATCGTGTTGGGAGAATCGGCCGGCTCGTGCAGATGGGGGTCGGTACTGTACCATGCAGCCAAAAACTCGCAACATTCTGGTGCTGCCCAATTTTCCTGTCCACAGCAGATGTGGTGATGCGTTGTTCGGGAGTGATGATGACGAGAGCAAGTTGTGCAGCATCACGGCGTGGTCCATTGCCTCGGGCCACTGGTGGTTGGGTAGGTGAATGCTGCGTAGCAGCTTGCGCATGGTGTTCTGAAGGGTTCTGTTCATTCTTTCTGCTACACCCTGCTGTTGATGGGCGTAGGGAAGAGAGATGAGCCGCTTGATCCCTCTTTCTGCTAGATACTGCTTGAACCTCTGTGACGCATATTCTCCTCCTCTGTCTAACTAGAAGCTTTTCGGCTTTACTCCCGATTCCCGTTCTGCTACTGGAAACCATGCGACGAAGGCTTCGAAGGCCATGTCGCGGCTCGGAAGGTTGAGGTGCCAGACGTTGTGTGTGGCGGCATCGATGAATGTGATAACATAGTTTTATGCTCCTTGTCCAGGCTCGCGGTTGTGCAGTATATCACTGTACACTTTCTCCAGAGGTGCGTATGCTGGTGCGCTCGGGTTGTGATGCAAGACGAATGGTTGATGCGGTAAGTCAGCTTCGGGGCAGGTGAAGCATGTTCCGCGGACTCGTTGGAGTTCTCTGCCATCGGTTAAGAGTAGTGAATCCTTGTCGAGCACGCCTGCTCTTATCGTGTTATTTAACGTCGTGTTGCTTGGATGTCCCATTCTTGCGTGCCATGTTCCTTCAGTGGCGCGATGTCCAGGTGAACGTCTGTACAGGTCGGAGTTGGAGTAGAAGCCTGCGGTGAAGTTTGCGCTTCGATGGACTTCCTGAAGAGTTGGATTTAGCTGCTGCGCGGGAGTTGGTAGTGTGTTGTCGATGAAGACCGGTGCCGTTGAAGGGCCAGCAATTGGTGCCGATGTTGTGTCTGCTGCTGCCGATGTTGTTTCTGCTACTGCCAAAGTTGTCTCTGCTGCTGCCGATGTTGTCTCTGCTGTTGCCGATGTTGTCTCTGCTGCTGCCAATTGAATTGTTGCTAATGCTCTCGTTCTTTGTGTTTCAGGTATGGTGTGTGAGTACCAAAATCCGCCGGGGCTGAAGTCAGGGTCAAGATCCGGCGGGTGTGTCCAGGAGGTGAAGGTAACGATTCCGTCGCTGTCGGCGGTGCCTAGACCTGGAACGAAGTCGAGGACGAAGACGTTATTCTTCAATACCGCCTTCCCGATGTAGAGTTTGCCTCTCCCGTGATACAACTTGAACTCTTGAGTGGTGCTGTCTGCTTCGAGGTGGATGCCTTTCGCCATCAGCTGACTGCCGCTCAGTAAGTTGTAGCCGAGTCCTTCCGCTATTAAAACCTTTGACATTTGCAGTATAACGTTCGTCTCCCGTGACTGAAGTTGAACTACGCCTTGTCGTCGTGTGCGCAGGTTTTGGTTGTTGGCGACGGTGATGACAACTTCGCGTTGAAGTTGATGTTCTCGTTAAACGAAGCGTTCTAAGGAGCACATGTGTTGTCCGCAGCAGCTGTCTAAGAACCAAGTGTCCTTTCCGGACGGCTCGCTCTAGGCGATGGTTGCGTATGTCGGGTTCGGCTCCAGTGTTTCGCGGCGAGGAGTGCTTTCGTCAAGTTGTTCTTCTGGTGAGTAGTCTGGTGGTGAATCAATAATGCAGGAATTTGACAATCTTGCCATGCAGCTCACGCTGTTTCTTGCTCCTTGTGCAGATTGCGTTGTTGTCGAGGCTTAAGCTTGAGGAGTGGGGTGCGCTTGTGTTGAGGCAACTTAGCTACTTGAAGGTCGAAGTTGTCGTTGTGGTGTTGTTGACTGTTGCAGACTTGGACAGTGGGTTCGAGGGTGTCCAGATGTCTTGCAAAGATGACAGAGCGGCGGTACGTGCTGCTGCTGGTGTTGTTCATTCTGTCGATTGGAGTTGTTGAAGCGTCTTTGGGTGAGGAAAGCGAATTCAGGTACTGACGTTTCTTCTTGTGCCTTTCCTCTTGCTGGTCCATATTTTGTTGTTCGGCGTGTATTTCTGCGCAGAGTGCTGCTTTGGGGATTTTTCCGTGAGCTCGGAGTATGGCGCAAGTGGAGCGCCAGTGAGGATCAAGGCCGGAGATAACGACTGTGACGAAGGCTTCCTCAGATATCGATCCTCCGCATCGAAGGAGTTTGTCGCGCAATTCGCGACAGTGGCTGATAAACGCCATTCCCTTTTCGCCTGGTTTCATTTCGACTGTTGTCAGTTCTGCCATTAATCAACTTTGATTGACGCTGTCTGTTGCTTGGTACAGGTTCTTCAAATGGTTGTACGCGAGCTTGGCGGAGTTGCCATATCCCCGATAAGACCGAATGTTCTGCTGCTGGTTTGGAGTTACGTTCCTCAGCAGGATCGTGTAAGCCATCATTGACTGATACATGTACTGCTGCTTGTTGTATTGCGTTCCGTGTGTTGGGTATGGCACGGACCCGTCGAAGAATCTAAGAATCTGTGCGCCTTCGATCATTAGCTCGAACTCGAAGGACCAGGTATAGAAATCCTTCCCGTCGAAAGGTGTTGATGTCTGGAGGTTCAGAACGTGCGCCAATTGCGGCTGAACCTGAAGTGCATCCAATGTATTTTCTTGTCCAGGTGAAGGCTGTTGGCCCGCGCTAAGGTTCGTATGGAGCAAAGGTAGGTTGCTGCTGGTTTCCGCGCGCATAGGATGAGCCGTCGAGGCTCATTGGTGTAACGTCGTTGTTGTTGTTGCTATGGCTTGACTGCGCAGGTGCCGTTTGCTGATGCTGCACGTAGAAGGACATGAAGGAGAAGAACTTCTCCATCGTGCTTGGGTCGAAGCCTACGGCTTGATTTGCGGGAGTTTCAGTAGACCTAGCTGTTGGTCCTGTTGCCGTGCCCTCCTCTGTCTGTAGGCGAGAAGCAGGAGGTGGAGTACGAGTAGTACCAAGAGAGCCTTTAGAGGAGCTTCTCTCCTTCTGCGTTGCCATGCCTTCTGATGTTGTAGGTTTCTTGGAAGTAGTTGAGTTTGCCCTGATAGCTCTCATACCATGTTGGGCTGAGAAAAGCCCTTAGGATCTCTGCAGGACTAAACTCTGGGTAGGAATGTTGTAGTTGCGGAAGCGTTTAATAAGAGTGTTGAACCACCTGGCGCTGGTATGTGAGGGCAAAGTAGATAGATTAAAACAAAGAGGTACAAGGCTTTTATAAGAGTACAAGGAATATGAAGAGATACAACTAATAACTGTTTTACTATTGCTGTTGTGGCTCGATATAGTGACGACTCGGGCAACTGCTCTGTATCGAGTCAGTTGTTTGTCCTTGCTATCACGCTGTATTTGTCAAGTCAAAGGTCGCTGACCTTTGACCTTCGCGTAACCTCCAGCGGTTACTTCATTTATCAACCTCCGATAGTTGACTCGCCGACGCTTTGTTGTGCTTTGGTTGGTTTATAAATTTGTGTTTCATCACACAACAGAAGCGCTTAAATTACTTGTTTCCAACACTGCCTTCTATACTTTGTCGGCAAAGGCCACTATGGCCTCCTAGCTTGCTTCCAGCTTGCTGTCATTGAGCTCATGCAGCGCATACCCCTCCACCTTCTGGATTGCTTGCGGTGAATGGACGCATCACAATGGCATGAGGCGAAATATACTTTTGCTCCATTGCAGAAAAAAATGATCTCGTGATTCTTCGTCTGCAATGCGCGTACCCAATCTCTGATGTGTGACTAGTAGCGAATCGGCGTCGATGTAGAAAATCAGACCTATGTGCACAATGTGCACAAGGAGAAGCTGGTTCTGAGATGTTGAAAAAGGTCTACAAACAGAAAGTTAACTGAAGTGATAAATACAAGCAAAACAAAAGCTAAAATAGGCCGAAAGTGAAGAGAGCTAGCTTGGAGGCGACTTGTGTGAAAGATAAGAGAACAGGAATGGGATGACTAAGTCAGAGTTGGGTACAAATACAGCCCTAGAAAGCTGTACCCCATATGTGCTACCCCACTATAGCCTACAAACATGCATCAGTTATAATACTCTGACACACCCCCATAGGCAAAGTGGGGGAGAACAAGGGGTCACAAGACCAGTCAAGCAAAGCAAAGCAAAGCAAGCTCAGGGTGGATCACAAAGTCACCACACAGTCCGAGCACAAGAGCAGGGCCAGAGGCCAGTTCACATGCAAGAGGACAGACATATATATAAAACTAGACAAGCAAGAGTAGGTATATATATATGTCACAGTACAAGTGAAGTCAAGAGGAGAGCAAGTGAGGCAAGACAGGCACAAGACCCAGCTGGGTACAAAAGCGCTGATGGTCACAAGGCGCGAGTGCCTTGGTGAACACATCAGCAGTGTTGGCCTCAGAGGCCACGTACGCAAGTCGCAACTGACCACGCTGCTGCAGCTCACGAGCAAGGAAGTAGCGGAGAGCAATGTGCTTCGTTCTGTGCTCCAAGCGCTGCTCTCGACACAAGGCCAGCATGGCCTTGTTGTCTACGTACAGCACTGGAGGAGAACGAGGCGGCTCTCCAAGGTCAGTCAGCAGGTAGGTGAGCCAGCGAAGCTCCTGTGCAGCCATGGCCCCGGCATAGATCTCAGCCTCACAACTGGAGCCGAGAACTGAAGACGAGCGAGTAGACCGCCACGAGACAGAGCCGGAACCAAGGCTGAAGGTGTAACCCTGTGACGACCGCTGCGTAGCCTGGTCGTCAGCCCAAGAAGCGTCCGCGTGGCCTGTAAGGACCACTGGACTCCGCCCTCCAAGCACTAGCCCCATGCCCGACGTACTGCACAGGTAGCGCAATACCCTCTTCGCTGCTGCCATGTGCTCTGGTCGGTGTCTCCCAGGAGCAACATAGCGTGCAAGAATGCTCAGAGGGTATGCAAGGTCAGGTCGTGTGCAGGTCATCAGGTACATGAGGCAGCCAACAAGCTCTGCATACGGACCACTCGACTCTACGGACTCATCCGAAGGCAGAGCTGAGAGTGAGTGGCGAGTAGGCAGAGGAGTGGCCTGAGGCGAGGAGTACGTGAAGCCGAAGCGCTGAAGGACCTGCTGCACCATGTGTGACTGAGTCAAGGTAATGGTGTGGCGTGCTCTGTCCCGAGTGATCTGCAAGCCAAGGTAGCTGCGCAGTTCACCCAGGTCTGTGCACGTGTGTCTCTTCAGCAGCTCGGACTTCACGTAGGCGAGTCCAGCAGTGTCCGCTGTGGCAAAGACCAAGTCGTCGACGTACACGAGGATGTAGAACGGCGGCAGTGAAGTGTCGGTGCGCAGAAACAGCGACGGGTCAGCAGTAGAGGGAGCAAACCCAAGAGCCGCAAGCGTAGTCCTCAGTGTGTCGTGCCACTCATGCGGTGCCTGGCGGAGACCGTAGACTGGCCGTCGGAGGCTCCACTGGGTGCCAGAAGGGAAAGTCCCAGTGAAGCCAGGCGGACGGCGCAGCCAGATCTCCTCGTGCAGGCTACCCTGCAAGAACGCAGTGCTGAAGTCGAGAGAGTGAAGCTCGTAGTCGCGTTGGGCGGCTATGTGCAGCAGCACCCGAAGAGTGGTCATCTTCGGGGTGGGAGAGAAGGTCTGAAAGTAGTCAGCTCCCTGCCGCTGACTGAAGCCACGAGCGACGTACCGCGCCTTGAAGATAGGTGGAGAGCCCGGCGGCCGCTTCACCCTGAAGATCCACATGCCACTGACGATGTTCGCCCCAGGAGGGGGAACTGCGTCAACGTAGGTGCCTGTGGACTTCCAGGAAGCCATCTCTGCATCCATAGCTGCCTGCCACTGAGAGGAGTAGGGACCCTCTACGGCCTCCGCGTAAGAGCGCGGAGTCGGGATGTCTAGTGCATCCGGGTCTCCCTCAGGAGCAAGCAGTACAGACGCGAGATGAGGTGAAGCAGCAGCCAGACATTGTAACTCCTCCTGCCTGTCCTCTAGGACGTCCGTGCCAAGAGCACACTCACCCCCGACGGACGGAGGACAGACAGACGCAGACTCAGCAACAAGACTAGCAGCGTAGTCTAGACGGCAGCGAGCAGCAAAGTCGACGAGCTCAGCGACAAGAGCAGACGCAGCAGTGGACTCAAAAGAGGGGTCAGTGACGACTGTAGCAAGCAGACGCGTGACAGTAGGACTGGCAGCACGAAGAGAGTCCGACTCAGGGTCGGCAAGCGCAGGAAGAGAGGACTCAGGAGGAGAAGGCAAAGGGGCACGTAGAGGAGCAGTGGACGGACGCAGAGACATCCGGTGCGTGCCAGGGACAGGAGGAGGACGCTGACGCGAACCGCGACCACTAGCGCGAGCAACACGAACCGGCGACGTGGGACAAGACGCAGGCTCACGACGCTCAGCAAGACCTCCAGTAGGACCCGTGTAAGGGGAGGGAGCAGGCAGAGGAGAGGAAGGCTCCAACAGTGACTGCGACTGGACAGGCTGTGGACACTCTACCGAAGGAGAAAGACCAAGAACCTGCTGTAGGAGCGGAACGAAGTACGGCCGAGGCCGCGCGGCAGCTCCAGACTCAGCAGAGACAGCACCAGCACCCTCAGTGACAGCACCAGCGCCACCAACACCTCCAGCGGCAGGACCTCCAGCAGCACCAGCAGTAGAACCACCGCCAGGACAGACAGGAGTAGTCTCAGCACCAACACCCTCAGCAGTTCCAGCTCCAGTAGGACCCGCAGGCCCAGCAGCTCCGGGACCGGCAGCACCAGCACCCTCGACGGTCGACGAAGCTCCAGCTCCAGCAGCACGCCTCCAGCGGCGAGCAAACCACTCGCGCAGCTCCTGTGGAGAGAGGGGCTCCCGGCGAGACGCAGCAGCAGGAGAAACCCCAGGCTCAGCAGCTCCAGACTCAGCACCCCCAGGCACAGCAGCTCCAGACGTAGCACCCCCAAGCTCAGCAGCTCCAGACTCAGCACCTCCAGGCTCGGCAGCTCCAGACTCAGCACCCCCAGGCTCAGTAGCTCCAGCTCCAGTAGGACCCACAGGCCCAGCAGCTCCGGGACCGGCAGCACCAGCACCCTCAGCAGGCGAAGAAGCTCCAGCTCCAGCAGCACGCCTCCAGCGGTGAGCAAGCCACTCGCGCAGCTCCTGTGGAGAGAGCGGCTCCTGCCGAGACGGAAGAACCGGAGAGCCCCCAGGTCCAGCAGGCGCAGGCTCCGGACCTCCAGGCCCAGCACCCCCGGACTCAGCACCCCCCGGCCTCGCACCCCCAGGCTCACCACCCCCAGCAGCAGCACCCCCAGGCTCAGCACCCGCAACAGGACCAGACTCAGCAGCAACCTCGACTGGCTCGACTGTGTCTACCTGGGACACACCTGAAGGGGCAGGAGCCTGAGGGGGGAGGGGGTCTACCGGGGGGGGAACTGGTACCAGGAAGTCCGGTGGGGGGGGGAGGGAAGGAGTACGGTAGGGGAAGAGGCGGTAGAAGGGGACCGACTCGTCGAACGTGACGTCCTGGGAGGACAGAACACGACGAGAGGAGGGGTGGTAGAACTGCCACCCTGGAGCGTCAAGGGGGAAGCCAAGGAAGACACAGGGAGCAGCACGGGGGGACAGCTTGTCCGCAGACAAGTCGCGGACAAACGCCCGAGATCCCCAAACATGGAACGCAGACGCATCGCCGACCTTCCCCGTCCACAGCAGAGCTGGGGAGGTCTCCGGCCGGGAGACCCTGGGGTGAAGGTTGAGCTGATGCGCCGCGTACCGAACCGCAAACGGCCACAGAAAATGGGGGGCAGCCGCATGCATCATGGACGTACGAGCGACATCCATGACCATGCCAATGCGGCGCTCAGCAATCCCATTTTGCTGTGGAGAGTCCGGAAGCGTAAAGGTCTGGCGGATCCCCTGTGCACGACAGTAGTCTCGCAGAAGGCGAGAGGAGAACTCCCCACCTCGGTCAGAGTGCAGACGCAGAACAGGAAAGTCCGAGCCGAAGCTCCTCCTGAGCTGGAGACGAGCCTCGCGGATCCAGGCGATTAGCACCTCAGTGACAGCACCCTTGCTGCGCAAGGGGAAGACTGAGGTGTAACGCGAGTAGTCGTCAACCACCAACAGGAAGTAGCGCTCGTGACCCTGTCCACGGACGGGGGCCGGGCCCCACACGTCCATGTGAAGCGTCTGCAGAGGAGCCTCTGTCGGGGGAAACTGGGAGGAGTGAGGAGCAGCCCTGAGGCGCCCCTCGACACAGGGGACACAGGAAGGTCCTGGTCCCGAAGGAAGGGGAGGGAGAGACTGGGGAAGACCAGAGATAAGGACACGGGAAGCCATGCCCCGAAGACGGGGCAAGGAGGGGTGGCCTAGATGGTGGTGCCACAGGAGAGTCTCGTGAGACAGGAGGCGACACGAACAGGGGGCAGACTCAGGACCAGACCTGGACGCAGCAGCAAACACCTGACCCGACGCTGCTACCTGACCGGACGCGGGGACAGGAGGAGACTCAGTGGTCAGGGTGTAGAGGCCCGACCCCGGCCGACGCGAGAACGTGGCCAGGTGCCGGCCTGTGCGTGCGTCCGTGCAGTGGGTCACCCGCTGACTCGCAGGAGTGAACTGGTGAACCCCCGCATCCTGTAGGTCTGCACCACTCACCAAGTTCGTCGAGAACGAGGGGAGGTACAGGCCAGACAGGGTGCCCGAGGGGGCAGCCGGACACGGGAGGACAGTGGAAAAGTGAGCGAGGACAGGACCCCCAAAGGGGTCAGCCAGGGAGACTGCAACCGGCCGACCAAGCGGCGTGAGTGTGGTGCGGTCCCGAAAGAAGGAGCGAGAAGCCCCAGAGTCAAGTGTAAAGGTGAGGGAGGCCGAAGCCAACGCGGTACCTGAGAGTGCAGCCTCACTCGCACCTGAGGAAGCAGACTCACTAGCACCTAGAGCAGCAGCCGCACCTGTACCTGGAGCAGGAGACTCACTAGCACCCAGAGCAGCAGCCTCACCAGTAGCTAGAGCAGCAGGTCCTATACCTGGGTCAGGCGGGACGCACAGGTGACCGGCACGGTCAGCACTAGTAGGCAATGCATACATGGCAGTGAGAATAGCATCATAGTCAAGAGCAAATATATCTACCCTCTGCCTAAGCAACTCCACCCAGTCGGGAAGCTCAGCCTCGTCGCCAAACACGGTACGCCAGGGGTCGCTCAGACGGGCGAAGCAGCGGGACTGTGTATGACTAGGTGTCCCACAAGGCTGACCAGTCCGAGTACCAGTGCGAATCACGTAAGAGCAGCGAACAGCACTGAGAGACCCTCCACTCTGAGCGTACCACTCACGAAGCTGGCGAGGCGTGAGAGACACGCGAGAGGGTCGCGGGAGCTGCATCTGGCCGCCACCACAAGTAGAAGCAGCAGGAGTGGTAGTAGGAGTAGTGTCGCCACCCCTACAGCCCCAACCAGCGTACCACTCACGCAGCTGCTGGGGCGTGAGGGACTCACGCAGGCGTCGCTGGGGCTGCATCTGGCTCCGCAAGTAGAAGCAGGAGCAGGACTAGCAGCAGGAAGGCAGGCAGCCAGGTAAGCCAAAAGGCAGGCAGGCAGGCAAGCAGGCGACGCGCCGTGTGCTAGTAGGGCAAGAGCTCACCAGTGGTGGGAAGAGTAGGCTCGGCGACTCAGCGGCTCGGCAGCTCGGTGGCTCTGCGGCTCGGGCGACGCGGGCGGCTCGGCGGCAAGGCGGCTCGGCAGCAACTGCAGCTCAGCAGCTCGGCGACTCAGCAGCTCGGCGGCAGGGCGGCTCGGCTGCTGGGCGGCTCGGGTGCAGGGCGGCTCGGCGGTGGGGCGGCTCGGCTGCTGCAGGTGAGCGGCTCGGCCGCTGCAGCGGGAGATGAAGGAGGAGGAGAAGCAGGGGAGGCCACACACCTGCCACCCCTCTGCTGGCCTCTCAGGCCCCCTCAGGTCGCCTCGGCAGGCGACGGGAAAAGGGGGGGGGGGGGGGTGGTGGGGGCCGGTAGGTGCAGCGGCGGGGCCAGCAGGTGCAGTTGCGGGGCCGGTAGAAGGGGACGGCAGGAGCCGTCAGGAGGGGACGGCGGGGCCGTCAGGAGTGGACGGCGGGGCCGTCAGGAAGGGACGGCGGGGCCGTCACGAAGGGACGGCGGGGCCGTGAGGAGGCGACCGGGCCGCGACGGGGCGGCTGGGCCGCTTGAGAGCCGAGGCAGGGGCCGCGTCAGGGCCGGCCGCGGGGCCGTAAGAGAGCCGGGGCGGGGCCGCAAGAGAGCCGGCGGCGGGGCCGCAAGAGAGTCGGCGGCGGGGCCGCGTGAGAGCCGGGGCGGGGCCGCGTCAGGGCCGGCGGCGAGGCCGCGAGAGAGCCGGGGCGGGGCCGCGATCAGGAGGCGGCGGCGGGGCCGCGTCAGAGCCGGCGGCGGGGCCGCGATTAGCGGGCGGCGGGGCCGCGTCAGAGGAGGCGGCGGAGCCGCTGCAGAGGAGGCGGCGGGGCCGCGTCAAGCAGGGGTGGCGAGGCCGCGTCAGAGGGACAGCGGGGCCGCGAGAGTAATGGCGACCCGAAGGGTCGCGAAAAAAAATGCGCGCCTCGGGGCGCGCTTCGGTGGGCCCTAAAAAAAAACGGTCCTTAGGAAGGACCCGCTCTATACCATGTGAAAGATAAGAGAACAGGAATGGGATGACTAAGTCAGAGTTGGGTACAAATACAACCCTAGAAAGCTGTACCCCATATGTGCTACCCCACTATAGCCTACAAACATGCATCAGTTATAATACTCTGACAACTTGGGCTCGTCCAGGTGAGGAATTTGGTACCCAAGGGACTTGGGGTGGCCAAATGGGTGCTCAAGTCGCGCACAGTCAAGATGGGAACGTGAGGGACCCTCAAAGTGGGCCTGGAAGCGCCCCCTCTAGTGGAACCGCGATTCCACGAATTGGAAACGCGAATTCCAAGCTGGAGCCGCGTTTCCAATGTTGAAATTCGTGGGTCCAGGCTAGAGCCGCGTCCCCAAGGATGGGAAACGTGCTGGGGTGCCCCAAAGCCGAATTTAGGGTGCCTAGCACTTGATAAAGTCACTCAGGGGGCACCCTATAACTAATATAACCCAACCCCTATTGTCTACACTATTATAATGTAAGCAAATACATACAAACCATAAAACAAACTAGTGAACTAACCTTCAGCATAATTAAAGGAAGATAAGTACCTAACAACAGTCGAGCCAGTAAGCAGCTCCGAGAGCATGATGACAAAGCTGCCAGCAGGCAAGAAGCCTAACAACATGCACAATTGTTGACACAGGTGAAGATATACATGGAGCAATTGCAAGAATATATAAGGCAGGGATGTTCATAAGCATTTATTTCATAAGCATTTATTTCAGAAGCAATTCAACCTGAAGACGTCGCTCTTGGTGGTGACCACGTGTGTGCGGTTGTAATCCGGGCCCACATAGCCAGGAGTGCCCGCCACTCTGGTGGCATCGCCCTCGCAGTAAGTGAGGCGCTTGAGCAGCCCAAAGTCAGCCACCTTGGCGTGCATGTCCGTCATCACAAGGATGTTGGCGGGCTTGATGTCGCTGTGAATGATGGGCGTCGCAAACCCATGCAGATACGCCAGGCCCTCTGCTGCTCCTTGCACCAGGCGCAGCCGCTGCCGCAGTGAGAGAGGGTCTGAAAGAAAGAGAGAAAATAGAAGGACGTGCAAATAAAGTGGGATGCTTTAGACCATGTAACAAAGAGGGTGGTGTGTGTGTGTTTGTAAATGTGTATGAGTGAGTGTGAGTAAGAGTGAGTGAGTGTGTGTGTGTGTAGATGTGTGTGTGTGTGTGTTATTCTACCCTACCAATCTTGGGAAAGATTATAACTCAACGTTGGAGCATTCTTGGTATAACTCAAGAAGGTAGGTATAACTTGCTCTTGGTCTTGAAGATGTGATGCTGCAAGTCCCTGTTACCCACAAACTCTTAAACCATAATCTGTTCCTGCTTTCCGGTCTCCACATTCCGATCCACACAGAAGCCCTGCAGCCACACCAGGTTCACATGGTTGAGCGTTGCCATGGCTCGCACCTGCAGGAGATGATGCATTCAGAGGACAAAAGAGGAGAGGTTTAGGTCTTGGGTACGCCCGGTGAACCCACAGCTATGTTTCCAGGGGCGGATTTGCTCCTTGCAGTGTGTGAGGATGTCGCACAAGCAGTGCATGTTGCACCTGCTCCTAGCTTGGGCCTCACCTCTCTCAAACAGGCCATACAAGAGCCTCACCTCTCTCTGAAAGTCGTTGGTCATGACAGTGGATAGCTTGGATGGCCCACATCTGCCCCTGTGGCGAGTACCCCTTGTACACGACGCCGAAGCCGCCCCTCCCCACCTCGCTCTCCTTGGCCTAGTTGTTTGTGGCCTTCACCATTTGCTGTAGTGTGTATTTCTTACGCACTTCCAGCCCCTGCCACTTCCCTATATGTACACGCACAAAACACACATGATGAAGCATGGGGCGAGTGAGAGGTGTTGAGAGAGATAGGAGCGGAAGAATGGAGGCGGGGATGCAGCAGTGGAAAAGTTGTGCAGGAGTGCAAGAGTGACTCGGCATGGGTGCGAGGTTGGGGGGTTCTCACTTGGTCGGTAGCGCCACAGCAAGCTTGAGAGCACAGCAGCCAGCAGAAGGAAGCCAGCAAATCAGCCCACCGCAATGCCAACTATGGTGCCCGTGGAGAGAGAGGACACTGCAGAGGAAGAAGGGAGGAAGAAAAGAGGGAGGAAGAAGGGAGGAAGAAAGAACATAAGCAATGGTTGATGTCAAACACAAAGCTGGCGTTTGGGAAGCTAGGGTTGGGTAAAGAGGGTTTAGGTGAGAGAGGACAGGAGAGCTGGGCGAGGAAACAACAACCAAGATGGGTCGGATATGCAACACAAAGTAGACGCAGCGGGTGATGTAAGCCTGCACTAAAACAGAGTCTAACCACCTTGTTAGTGTGCAAGTGCAATAGGCATACCAATGATTGCTGTACAGTTGACAACTGTGCAGAGCTAGAAAAAGTACTCTTTCCACCATGTCAGTGCGTCAGTGCAAAAAGGCACACCAGTGGTGGTGGTGGAGTTGACAGTGGTGCAGGTGGAGCAGTTGGGCGAGTCGAGAGGCGAGTAGCCGGCACGGCAGGGGCAGGTCAAGTTGGAGGGGGAGGCTGTAGAATTCCACTACTTTAACAGCTTGATAGAACTTGGAAGCACGGTTCCAACGCACCAAAGATTACAGGAAACGGTCCACTACAGCCAGAGATACACACAAACATAGCAGTGATAATGACTTGGTTTTATATTTAGGTTTGTGCTCTCTGGTTATATACTAGGACGCAATCCAAAAACAAAGCACACAAGAAAGTGTCGACCCAGGTCGCGCGCTGAATTTCGTCGACGAGAAATTCTGAGCCTTGAATTTCGCCGGGTGAATTCCATTGACTGGAATTCTGTAGACGAGAATTTTGGCGACTAGAACTCCGTCGACCACCGACTGTAACTCCCGTGCAAATTTCGTTGACTTTGACACTTCTTTGCCGAGTTTCAAACCAAACGCGACCCGCGATCGATTTCGCCAAACTGTCCCCAAACAGTCCCCAATCTGTCCTGATAGGACACTTTCGGGACACTTGAATCGAAAGGTTTCCAGTTCAAAACTCGCGTGCACCATAGCCAGCGCCTTAGCAGAAACTGTCCTTTCAGGACAGATTGAAGGTTACGAGTTCAGATTCCAGCGCCGACATTTTGTTGCTCATGGCAGCATTTCCTTCTAACACGCCCCTTGTGAGGAGCATGCTGGATCTCTCAAAAGAGTAGATTAATCTTAGGCGCCATGGCTAGGTTTTGAAGAAAACGAGAGTAGCGAGGGAGAAGTTGTACCAACAAAAAAGAGTGATTCAATATTGAGCGAGGGTACAAATAGGAAAGAACAAACAAGAAAGGTGCACCACCAACTAAGAGAATGCTATAACTACAGTAACCAATCCTACAGGCAGTTACATATAGAAAATATTAACTTATATTTTCCGACACGCCCCCATAACTGGCTGTAGGAGAGTATGCAGTTAGCGCACCCTTAAGGGGTACATCACGATTACACAGCGGAAATTGCAGCAACAAACAAGTGCAGTGACAACCATTGCAGTGGTGGCAGATCCAGCTGTAGCACACCCTGGGCCAAGGTAGAAACAGTAGCAGGTGTAGGGGCGGCAGGTCGCCTGAGGAGCAGGCTCTGTGGCTGCAACGTGCAGCAGGACAACAGCGGCTCGACGGCAGCACCTGCAGGCCCCTAGCAGCAAGCAGCAGAAGCAAAGGCAAAAGAGGCAGGTGGCAGCAGGGGCGGCAGCTGGAGGTGCCACGGTAGCAGTGGGCGTCAGCAGCAGATGCCCGGCTGACTTCCGCCACCCCCTCTCACCCTCCCCCCCACAGCTGCAAGCGCGGCAGTGAGAGAGAGGGGAGGGGGGACGGCTGTTGGTGCTGCAAAATCTCTCTCGCCACCCCCTCACACTCCCCCCCATCCCCCACAGCGACCGGCGCTGCAGGGAGAGAGAGGAGAGAGGAAGGCGTCGGCGGTTTCCTGCGGGTGCGCTCCCGCCACTCCCTCACCCTCCCCCCCACAGCGACAGTCGCGTATGGGGCGATAAAGAGCGACGGCAGGTGCTGCTGGCGGCTCACAGCAGCCACCCCGTCACACCACCTCCCCCACTGCCCGCCACACCTTCGACCTCCCCCCACAGCAGGAGCACGCACTACAGTAGCAAGTGCGACAGCTGCAGCGGGACCCGGGGGAGGGTGGGCGGGGATAGTTGCTCGAGCGCGACGAGCGGGACAGAGGGCCGAAACGGAGGCGAGACGAAGCGGCGACGAGGCAGCGTGGCCGCGTACAACGGGGCGACTAGGCAGCGCGACAAGCAGAGCTCCGCCTTCGCCTCCTCGATCGCGCACGCGATTATGACCGTCGCGGATATCAACGCAACGGTCATACTGGCAGCACGATCGCAGCAGAAAATCGTTGGGAGGGAGGGCCGCCATGACAGGGTCAAAAATCGGTGGGCCCATTGATCGAAAACTAGCTCGATACCATCTCAAAAGAGTAGATTAATCTTAGGCGCCATGGCTAGGTTTTGAAGAAAACGAGAGTAGCGAGGGAGAAGTTGTACCAACAAAAAAGAGTGATTCAATATTGAGCGAGGCTACAAATAGGAAAGAACAAACAAGAAAGGTGCACCACCAACTAAGAGAATGCTATAACTACAGTAACCAATCCTACAGGCAGTTACATATAGAAAATATTAACTTATATTTTCCGACAGGATCAGCCCCACTGTTGCACAACAACGATTGAAGGCTGCCTTGTCGAGCCGCTTCGTGAAAAAATTCGCGGGTTGCGCCGCCGTGGGGATGTGCTGCAGCTCCAACTTCTTCATGCTTCATGCGCCCCTGCAGCCCGCCCGCCTGGCTGAGCTGCACCGCAAGCATGTTGTCGACGTGCAGGGTGGTGGGAACACCCTTCTTGAGTAGCTAAAACTCCCACAGCAGGAACCTCAGCTTGCGTCCCTCCTTTCCCGCTTCCACCGCAGCCACAAGCTCGCTCTCGGTGGAGGAAAGTTTGGTTGCACCCTGTAGCTTCTTGGCCTGCCAGGAAACGGAAGCTTTGCCAAGCTTGAAGAGGTAGCCTCCTGTGGAAAACTGGTTCTCGTTGTCGCTCGCATCATCCGCATCTGAATACCCCACGAGGGTCAAACTTTCCGGTCCTCCCTTGAGGCAGGCCAGTAGGAGAGTGTGCGGAAGAGCTCATGCCAATGCGTATCCGTCCTTAGGTGTGCACCTGTTGCAAGGCGGGTGCACACAAAAGAGAGGTAAGGACGGGTTGACATGGCTGCAAACTGCACCATGCCGAGAATTGATAAGTACTCGGTCATGGTTTGGTCGGCAAATTGCCCGGCATCCTGCTTTGGCAAAGCTGATAGAGGAGAGAGGAGTGATCAACTGCTTCTTCGGTGGCGCCCCCTTGAAGAACCGCTGCTGCACCTTCGCCACGTATGCATTCTGGTGCAGGAAGAGTGTCCTGTTGGGGCAGTCACGCACAATCTGCAGCCCCAGGAAGCGCTCCACTGGCTCCACCCTACGGAGCTTAAACGCCTTGGCCAGCAGCTCCTTCAAGTCCTGCGGCAGCTGCTTGTCTTCACTTGCTGCTAGCAGGTTATCCACGTAGATTAGCAGCCACACTCGCTTCCCGCTCGCCCCATCCTTCTAGTATAAGGCCTGGTGCACAAGGTTCTTCCTGTACCCCTCTACAAGGAGCTCCTTGTCCAACTCCTTGTACCACAGAAGGGGACTCTGCTTGAGTCCATAAAGGCTCTTTTGCAAGAGGCACACCTTGCTGCTACCGTCGGTGAAGTAGGGTAAGGCGGCTGCTGCATGTAGATCTCGTGGTCGATGGTGCCGCGAAGAAATGCATTCTTCACATCACGCTGCAGCAAATCCAGGTCCATAGCTGCTGCAATTGAGAGGAGCACGCGAACGAGGTGTAGCTGCCAACAGGAGCATAGATGTCGTCGTAGTCGATGCCGAAGCGCTGGCTGAAGCCTTTTGCCATGAGCCTAGCCTTGTACTTCTCCACAGTGCCATCAGGCCGCAGCTTCTTCTTCAGCAGCCACTTGACGCTGACTGTTTTGCGGCCTTCAGGTAGGTTGGCCAACGACCAAGTGCCTTGCTCATCAAGGCTCTCCATCTTCTTCTTCATAGCAGCCCACAATTCCTCTTCAGGTCCGGTCAATGCTGCTGCCAGATCGAGGATAACACCTCCCCAAGCGCCTTCCTCCTCCTCATCCTCGTCTAGATACTCCACTTCGTCGTCGCGGTCTGTGTCGCAATCGTCCTCAGCAAGGTACGCCATGTCGTACGGGTTGTTCTCATCGTCTGCAACATGCGCGCTCATGGCTGACGGTTGAAACCGTACAAGTGTCACCCCCTTGTTAGGCCTGCTAAAGCGACGTGGGGGATGTGGAATGGGCTGGATGGGAGAAGCTGCAGGTGAAGGCTCATGCTCATGGGCCACTGACGGCTGCTCATCCACTGCCATCTCTCCTTCCTCCTCATGATCAGCCGTGTCACCTCCGTCCTCAAAGGGACCATCTTCTGGTCCCACAGGCGCCGAATCAGCACTTGAGGAAGGACCTGGAGGTGGCCCTGACGTGGGTGCCTTGCTGCCCGCAGGGCCCACCAAGCGATCAATGTGTTGCTCGCCCCTCTGCACGGACGGCACCGGGACCACGATGACAGTACGTGGTGACGGCAGATTCTTCTCAGGGTCGTGGGGCTCAGAAAAGAGAGATGGGAGAGACACAAAGGGTGGTGTGGGCTGGTCACTCCCTTCACCCACACATGCACGCCACTCCTGCCACCTTTCAAGTGACATATGCTTATAAAAATGTGCATCTTGGGTGATGACCATGCGCTTTGACTCAACATCCACCACACGCCATCCCTTGCTTTCCATGCTCATGCCCAAATTCATGCCCCAACGAGTCTTGATTGCAAGCTTCCCCTCACGCTCATGCTCAGGGATGAGGTATTGCACCATGCACCCAAACACACGAACCATGGACACATCGGGCTTGACTTTGAAGCACACCATGGGGCAGGGTGGACTGGTGCACACGAATTACCACCCACAAGAACTGCTGGAAAGCAAAGTGCCACCAGTGTGCTTTCACCCCCATGTGCCCCAACATCACACGCATGCCCTCAGTTACCGTACGGTTGCGACGTCCAACCACACCGTTCCGCTGGGGGGTGGAGGGTCAGGAAAGTTGATGCAGGATTCCTTGTTGCTTCAGTAGCAGCAAGAACTCGTTCGACATAAACTCCCCTCCCCAGTCCGATTGCAACACCTTTAGTGTCATCCCGGTCTGGCGTTCAGCTTCGGGAAGCCACTCGAAGGCAGCAAGCGCGTCGCTCTTCAGCTTCAATGTCTTCCCCCAGGTGTACCGTGAGGCATGGTCCACGAGAAGAATGTATTACTTGCTTCCATCCATGGCTGGGGTCTGGAATGGACCGCATACGTAAATATGAACTAGCCTAAGAACCTGCTCCTCTCGCTCGTCGTGCAGCGGAAATGTTTGGAGAGTGAGCTTTGCTTCGTGGCAGGAAGTGCACGGCATATCCTCACCTCCTTTCTCCAGGTCAATACCTAACACGCCGTTGCTCGTGGCTGTCCGCTTCACACCATCAAAGTGGACGTGCCCAATGCGAGCGTGCCATAGGTTGGGCGTTGCCTTGGAGCCCACCACGTACGTCTTAAGGCTGGCCGCTTCGTCCTTCATTTCTGGCTTGCTTGACGCCACATCAGCAACCGCCTTAGTCATGCCGTTGCATGTCACTGCACCCACTGTGTCATTGCATGCCGCTCCAACCGCCGTGCCATTGCATCTCGCTGCAGCTGCTGTGCCGTTGCATGCCGCTCTAGCCATCCTGCCGTTGCTTGCTGGTCACGGTTTCAAGCAAAGGCAGATTAGACGATGGCAGTATCGGGCCGTTGTAGCCACGTGTCCTCCCGATGCCACGATGTGATTGACACCTTCTTCGGTTCGCAGATTTGCTCCCCTGTCCGTGAGCTGCCCAGGGGAGACCAAGTTGGCCTTCATTCCTGGCACAAAGAGGACATCATGGAGGGTCACACGCAAACCGTAGTGCCATCTAGCAAAACCTCACCAGCGCCGGCGACCTCCTGCATTGAACCATGAAAACCTTTGACGGATTTCGTTGCAGATGGGTCATGAATCACCGTGAACCACTCCTTGTGGCAGGTCATATGCTGGGAGCATCCCGAGTCAAGGAACCACAAGTCCTTGTCGTCGGCCAGCAACTTTGCAGCCAAACACGTGACGGTGAGTGCCACGCCCTTCCTGTCTCCTTCAGCTACATTCGCAGCTGCCGCGGGCATTTCATCCTTCTTATTGTTGGGGCACTTGGCTGCCATGTGCCCCTCCTCATGGCAGTTGTAGCAGCACCCCTTGAAGGGTGTTCGCTTCTTCTCCCTCTTGCCATCCTTCTTCTTGTCCGTCTGCTCCCTTCCTCCTTTTCCTTCCTTGCCGTTGACCCCCGTTGTAGCCACGAAGGTGTTGACAGTGCCCGAGAAAGCAGATGCATTGCTGGTGATCTGCTTGTAGCACTTTTTGATGGAGAGAGTCTGCTCTCCATCAACACCTCGTTGCACACACGTTCCACTGTCATGTCAGGGCTGGAAATGTTAAGCTTGCGGTGAAGAAACCTGTACTCCAGTGGCAGGCCCTTCAACACGTGGGGGGCGAACGTGGCCATGTAGACCTCCTGTCTGGTGGTCAGCAGCTCTGCTCGGATGGTGCGGGCCCTATTGCAGTAGGATTCCGCCGTCTCATCATCTCCCTTCCTGAGCTAGGCTAGCTGGGTCTGAAGTAGGGAAGCGTGGAGGGCATTACGAGCTTGATAGATAGACAAGATACATGCCCACGCTAGCTGCCTGACTTTCTCTTGCTGAGAGAAACCAGAGATGGACACTCAGATAGGTGGAGAAACACAGCGGTTCAGCACCATGAATGCAATCATTTGGCCCTTTGCATACTCCCTTCGTTGCATGGGGTTGTTTGTAGCCGGGCTTGGTGCTGTCCCGTTGCAAGACTTCCACAAATCAGCACACTGGAGCTGAGGCCGGATGGCGCTGACCCACGCGGTGAGGTCGTGCCTTTGCTCTAGCAACGGCGTCACGGAAATGTGCTTGACTCCGAGTTTCAAACGGAACGCGACCCGAGATCGATCTCGCCAAAATGTCCCCAAACTGTCCCCAATCTGTCCTGACAGGACACTTTCGGGACACTTGAATCAAAAGGTTTCTAGTTCGAAACTCGCGTGCACCATAACCGGCGCCTTAGCAGAAACTGTCCTGAATCTGTCCAGGAACACTTTCAGGACAGATTGAAGGCCATGAGTTCAAATCTCAGCGCCGACATTTTGTTGCTCATGGCAGCATTTCCTTCTAACACAGGCGGGGGGAGGCGGCACGCACTGCCCATGGCTGTCACACGGGCCGTTGTTCGTGATGCTGCAGAACGCCTGGACGGCTGCACTGGGTGGCGTTGGCTGAGCACTCCGCGCCCGCACTCAGCGTAAGGTAGTTGCCCGCCACACTCACCCTCGCCTCCTTGCCTGCGCCCACCACCGAGTGATCCCGCATCGCAGTGAAGCTGCTGGCACATTTCCCAATAGTGCCGTCGCCCGTGGGTGATCTGAGTGGAGCAGACCTGGCACCCAGTAGCGAGGAGCAGGGCATTGCCAAAGAAGAAGTTGTGAGCCAAATTGATGAGCGTATCGCCATCCACCACAATGCTCTTGAAGGTGCGGTTGATGCGCCCGTACAGGCTGATGCCGCTCACATTGCTGGGGGGAGTAGGAGGAGCAAGGAAGTGTCAATAGGTGTATTCACGCCCATGTTGAAGTGAGCACAAAAACCAATTCCCTTAAATTTACCAACCATCAAAAGAGCATGTCCACAAGGTCAGCTTCTTGCATACACGTGAGCTGCACAAGTGCATGAGGGAGTGGGAGTACCGTGCTTGAACCTGCAGTGAGTAAAGAGTGAGCAAACTGATTGTCTCACATTTGGTTGACACACTTGTCGATTATGCACTCTGGCAGAGGCCCATAGAGGTAGTTGTTGCTCATCATGCTGCCTGCACACAGCACACAACACTCAGCGCACAGCATACAGCACAGAGCACAACAGCACATGGCACACACCACACAGCACATGGCACACGGCACACAGCACACAGCACACAACACACAGAGCACGACACACAGCACACGAGACACAGCACACAGCGCACAACACTTGACATACAGCACACAGCATACAGCACACGGCACACAGCACACAACACACGACACACAGCACACGGCACACAACGTAGCTGTACCTCATCAATGCAAGATCTAGAAAGTAGCAGCACGAGCAATAGACACTCGCTAACTTCAACATGCATACACAATGAGAAACTAGATTCCACACAACACTTCCCCACCTCCCTCCCTATGAGTCTATGTGTGGTGTTTGCCACTCGTTCTTCACTCTACTGCAGTTCATGACATGCTGCATGACTCACAACCATGCAAGGATGACCCTCGCATTGCAACTTAGCCCTACGATCTATGACACACACATAGCATGTGTCACATATACTTGACTCTAGTCTTGGCGGGCCAGCCTTCTTCTTGCTTCTCATGTCAACACCGTTTTTCCATTTTCACCATGCTTACCATTCAGGACATGAGCATCATTGCTGGTAACAGTTGTCCCCCCAATGCGTACATTGCTGGTAAATATGCCGTGCAATAAATATGCTAGTGCTCTGCTTGGGGCACATGTGAAACATATGGCACCATTGGCTAGGCTTGTCAAGGCACATAGCCTATGATTCAGAGGTGGTGCACCTCGTACTTTCAAGAGCTTCACCTTCCACTTTCATGTGCAAGCCTACAGTGAAAAGAGAAGGAGCTAATTAAACGTTGTTTGTCATGCGATGCGCCACAACCACTCACATGCACCACAACCACTCACATGCGCCACAGCCACTCACATGCGCCACAGCAACTCACATGCGCCACAGCCACTCACATGCGCCACAGCCACTCACATGCGCCATAGCAACTCACATGCGCCACAGCCACACACATACGCCACAGCCACTCACATGTGCCACAGCCACTCACATGCGCCACAGCCACTCACATGCACCACAGACACTCACATGCGCCATAGCTCGGGTAGCGAGCAGATGGTAGATGGCAGAGTGCCCTCAATGCTGCTGTTGTCCAGCCAGCTGCAGAGAGAAGGCGGAGTGGGAGTAGAAACAGGGATATCATAAAGAGGCACAAAGACGGAGGAGCAGACACAGACACAGAAGACACAGACAAAAAGAGAGAAATTGAGAGCAAGAGAAGTCGTAATGAGTGGCTCGTGACAAAGTGCAAGCAATTAACACTTTGCCCGCGTGCCCTCTGCATGTGTTCCCATCTGCCCTAGGTACTTATGGCCCTATGGGGTATACCTCCAGCGCCCATGACTCAGGTTTGGTCTTGATATTGCAATCAACAGCTTGCGTCGTCGGCCGAAGGCTGTGGGCGCTTGATAGCACAGCTTTTGGCCACACACGAGGAGGCGACAAGACTAGATTAGCATCAGAGACAACACGCTCTAAGAAGCTCACACGGCTCCGACATCTGCATTGACCGCCTTCGCTGAACTGTACGTGTCCTGTCTTGGTGATGACATGTTTCTCTCTTTTTAGCTCCCTCTTCAACCACCTCATCCCCAACACCCCACTCCCCCTATCTCCCCTCCGTCTGGCTTCCCCTCCCTGAGCAACCAACTAGTCCTGCCTCCACTTCCCTCTCCTTCCCCACTCCCCTCCTCTTGCTGGAAGAAACCGCCTATCAATAAGACATGGTTGTAGTTTGCTTGTGCTCCTCCCTCGTATTTTCAGAGACCTCTCCTCGAACTACTTTTCTGGCTCGGTGCTCCGAGTCTTCAGTAGCAACATCCAGACTGTGTATGCCCGTCTCCTTCCTCCACCACTTGCACTCCCTTTTTCACCTTTCCTGCCTGCCTTTTCTTCACTCCCTTCCGCTTTCTTCCTCTTTCGCTATACCCCCCACCCCCCCCTCCCTCCCCACACCCCCCAATCTGTCAGAACATATCTATAGCTTATACTGCTGTGTAGGCTGTAGTGGGGTATCCCATAGGGGGTACAACCCAGTTAGGGTTTCATATCTGTACTGCTTTCATTCATAGTTCATTCATTCCTGTTTTCCTATTTTCACATGGTATAGAGCGGGTCCTACCTTAGGACCGTTGTCTGGGCCCACCGACGCGCGCCCCGAGGCGCGCCCTTTTTTTTAGCGACCCCTCGGGTCGCCTTTTCACTCGCGGCCCCGCCGCCTCCTCTGACGCGGCTTTGCCGCCTCCCCTGACGCGGCTCAGCCGCCTCCCTTGACGCGGCCCCGCCGCCTCTTTTAACGCGGCCCCGCCGCCTCCCTTGACGCGGCCCCGCCGCCTCCCTTGACGCGGCCTCGCCGCCTCCCCTGACGCGGCCCCGCCGCCTCCCCTGACGCGGCCCTGCCGCCTCCCTTGACGCGGCCCCGCCGCCTCCCTTGACGCGGCCCCGCCGCCTCCCCTGACGCGGCCCCGCCGCCTCCCCTGACGAGGCCCCGCCGCCTCCCCTGACGCGACTCCGCCGCCTCCCCTGACGCGGCCCCGCCGCCTCCATTGACGCGGCCCCGCCGCCTCCCCTGACGCGGCCACGCCGCCTCCTCTGACGCGGCCCCGCCTCTGCTGCCGACGGCCCCGCCGCTGCACTCTACGGCCCGCCGCTGCACCCTGCCGGCCCGTCGCTGCTCCTGCCGGCCCGCCGCTGCACCCTGCCGGCCCGCCGCTGCTCCTGCCGGCCCGCCGCTGCACCTACCGGCCCGCCGCTGCACCCATCGGCCCGCCGCCTCTTACGGCCCGCCACTTGCACCTGCCGGCCCGCCGCTGCACCTGCCGGCCCGACGCTGCACCTGCCGGCCCGACGCTGCATCTCCCGGCCGAGCCGCCCCAGCAGCCGAGCCGCCCGGGACCCGAGCCGCCCTGCCGCCGAGCCGCCCGGGAGCCGAGCCGCCCTGCACCCGAGCCGCCCAGCCGCCGAGCCGCCCGGGAGCCGAGCCGCCCTGCACCCGAGCTGCCCAGCCGCCGAGCCGCCCGGGAGCCGAGCCGCCCTGCGCCCGAGCCGCCCAGCCGCCGAGCCGCCCGGGAGCCGAGCAGCTGTGCACCCGAGCCGCCCGGTCGCTGAGCCACCTTTCTGCTGACTGCACGACCTGCCCTGCCTGGTGAGCACTGTCCCACTGACACTGCGAGCTCTTTCCCTACTGCTTGCACTGCGTCGCTGTCGTCACCATGGCTACCCCTAGTGTCCTAGCTTTTGACGCTGAGGGTCGCGCCATTGATTTTGAGGTCTGGTTAGACGACCTGCAGCTGTTCTTACAGTGCGACAGGGCTGACGACCTTTCTCTCTTTGACCTCACCTCTGGCGCCTCTCCTGCCCCTGCTGCTGATGCTGATCCCGCTGTCCGCTCTAAGTGGGCCACCCGCGATGCTGCTGCACGTCTTGCTGTGCGTCGCCACCTCCCTACCTCTGAGCGTGCGCACTTTAGTCAGTACAAGAGTGCTCAGACCTTGTACGACGCTGTAGTTGCGCGCTACTCCTCCCCTGCCACTGCTGCACTGAGCCGTCTCATGCTTCCCTACCTCTTTCCTGACCTCTCTGCCTTTCCCACTGTCGCTGACCTCATTACGCACCTCCGCACTAGTGACACTCGCTACCGCGCCGCCCTTCCTGCTGAGTTCTGCGCTAAGAACCCCCCCCCCATGTACATCGCTCTCTACTACGTAGTCGCACGCCTCCCTGACTCCCTTCGCGTCGTCAGGGACCACTTTCTCGCAGTCTGTCCCACCACTCTCACCGTCGACCTCCTCGAGAAGGCCCTCCTTGCAGCGGAGAAGAGCATAGTCGCTGTAGGTGCTTCTCGTGGTGACCCTCGCACCCCCATCTTTGAGGGGTGCTCTCCTTCCCCCTTGCTGCCCTCTGTTGCCTCTGCTGCTGCTGCCGACCTGCTTGGTCTTGAGTCGGTCGGCGCGGCGTCTGCCCCTAGTGGGAGACGTCGCTCCAGCAAGGGCAAGGGGGGCAAGGGCGCGGGTGGAGCTGGAGGGGGCGGTGGCGGTGGCGGCGGTGGCGGCGGAGGGAGTGGGGGTGGCGGCGGGGCTAGTGGCGGGGGTGGTGGTGGTGGTGGCGGCAGCAGCGGCGGAGACGGTGGTGGTGGTGCCAGCGGTGGTGGTGGAGGCAGCGGCGGAGGTGGAGGCGGCGGAGGTGGAGGCAGTGGAGGCGGCAGCGGAGGAGGCAGTAGTGGTGGAGGAGGTGGAGCTGGTCGGGGTGGTACCCAGCAGCGTAGCGGCGGTGGTAGTGGCCAGCGCTCGCACCGGCAGCAGCAGCAGCGCTCGCGGGACATCCCTTCGCCTCAGCAGCTTCGTGAGTGGTACGCTGGGCGTCAGAGGGGTGGGGGTACTGGTCCCTGCACCTACGTTCTTCGTTCCGGCGACCGCGCGGGTGAGCAGTGTGGGGGTGCCCACGCCACCCAGCGCTGCTTTGGCCGCCTGACGGACGCTTGGCGTCAGCAGTTCCCTGGGGCTAGTGAGATCCCTCGCTGGGATGAGCTTCTCAGGGCTGGTGTAGCGATCTTTGATCTTGATTTTGATGCTATCCTTACTGCTATGTATGTTGTGGATTATAGTGAGGAGAATGAGGGTTACCGGTGTTTTCAGCCCGACCCGGGCATTGGTACTGCTGCGCTAGGTGCTTGTGAGGCTGCTGCTCTAGGTGCCAGTGCGTCTGCGCTCTCAGGTACTGGTGAGACTGCGCTCTCAGGTACTGAGTCGTCCTCGTCCTCCCTCACTTTCACACTTGACTCCGGAGCTTCTCGCTCCTTCTTTCGAGACCGCACTACCCTTTCGCCGCTCGCCAGGCCGGTTGCGGTCTCCCTTGCTGACCCCTCTGGGGGTCCTGTCCTGTCTCACTTCTCCACTGTCCTCCCGTGTCCGGCTGCCCCTTCGGGCACCCTGTCGGGTCTGTACCTTCCCTCGTTCTCTACGAACTTGGTGAGTGGAGCGGACCTGCAGGATGGGGGTGTTCACCAGTTCACTCCTGCGCGTCAGAGGGTGACCCACTGCACGGAGGCTCGCACAGGCCGACACCTGGCCACGTTCTCACGTCGGCCGGGGTCGAGTCTCTACACCCTGACCGTTGAGTCTCCTCCTGTCCCTGCGTCTGGTCAGGTGGCTGCGTCGGGTCAGGTACTTGCTGCTGCGTCCCGGTCAGGTCCTGAGTCTGCCCCCTGTTCTTGTCGCCTCCTGTCTCACGAGACTCTCCTGTGGCACCACCGTCTTGGCCACCCCTCCTTGCCCCGTCTTCGGAGCATGGCTTCCCGTGTCCTTGTCTCTGGTCTTCCCCAGTCTCTCCCTCCTCTCCCCTCCGGGCCAGGACCTTCCTGTGTCCCCTGTGTCGAGGGTCGCCTCCGGGCTACTCCTCACTCCTCCCACTTCCCCCCGACAGAGGCTCCCCTGCAGACGCTTCACATGGATGTGTGGGGCCCAGCCCCCGTCCGTGGGCAGGGTTACGAGCGCTACTTCCTGTTGGTGGTTGACGACTACTCGCGTTACACCACAGTCCTCCCCTTGCGCAGCAAGGGTGCGGTCACTGAGGTGCTGATCGACTGGATCCGCGAGGCTCGTCTCCAGCTCAGGAAGAGCTTCGGCTCGGACTTTCCTGTTCTGCGTCTGCACTCTGACAGAGGCGGAGAGTTCTCTTCTCGCCTTCTGCGAGACTACTGTCGTGCACGGGGGATCCGCCAGACCTTCACGCTTCCGGACTCACCACAGCAAAATGGGATTGCTGAGCGCCGCATTGGCATGGTCATGGATGTCGCTCGTACGTCCATGATGCATGCGGCTGCCCCCCATTTTCTGTGGCCGTTTGCGGTGAGGTACGCGGCGCATCAGCTCAACCTTCACCCCCGGGTCTCTCGGCCAGCGATGTCCCCAGCCTTGCTGTGGACGGGGAAGGTTGGCGATGCGTCTGTGTTCCGTGTCTGGGGATCTCGGGCGTTTGTCCGCGACTTGTCTGCGGACAAGCTGTCCCCTCGTGCTGCTCCCTGTGTCTTCCTTGGCTTCCCCACTGACGCCCCAGGGTGGCAGTTTTACCACCCCTCCTCTCGTCGTGTTCTGTCCTCCCAGGACGTCACGTTCGACGAGTCAGTCCCCTTCTACCGTCTCTTCCCCTACCGCACTCCTTCCCTCCCCCCTCCCCCGGACTTCCTTGTGCCGGTTCCCCCCCCGGTAGACCCCCTCCCCCCTCAGGTTCCTGCCCCCTCAGGTGTGTCCCAGGTAGACGCCGTTGACCCGGTCGAGGTTACTGGTGACTCTGGTGCTGCTGCGGGTGCTGAGCCTGGGGGTGCTGACTCTGGGGGTGCTGTGCGCGGGGGTGCTGAGCCTGGGGGTGCTACTGCTGGGGGTGCTGGGCCTGAGGGTGCTACTGCGGAGGGTGCGGAGCCTGGGGGTGCTGAGCCGGGGGGTGCTGTGCCTGGAGGTGCTGGGTTTGGGGGTGCTGGGTCGGGAGCTGCTGAGCCTGGGGGTGCTGAGCTGGGAGCTGCTGAGCCTGGGGGTGCTGCGTCTGGAGCTGCTGAGCCTGGGGTTTCTCCTGCTGCTGCGTCTCGCCGGGAGCCCCTCTCTCCACAGGAGCTGCGCGAGTGGTTCGTTCGCCGCTGGAGGCGTGCTGCTGAGTCTGGAGGTGCTGCTGGAGCTGGAGCTGGAGCTTCTTCGACCGTCGAGGGTGCGGGTGCAGCCGGTCCCGGAGCTGCTGGCCCTGCAGGTCCTCCTGGAGCTGGAGCTGCTGAGGGCGTTCGTGCTGAGCCTGCTGCTGTTGGTCCTGCCGCTGGAGGTGTGGGTGGCGCTGGTGCTGTCGCTGAGGGTGCTGGTGCTGTCCCTGCTGAGTCTGGAGCTGCCGCGCGGCCTCGGCCGTACTTCGTTCCGCTCCTTCAGCAGGTTCTTGGTCTTTCTCCTCCAGTAGAGGGTCCACCGCCTGTCCAGTCGCAGCCCCTACTGGAGCCTTCCTCTCCACTGCCTGCTCCCTCTCCTTACACTGGTCCTACTGGAGGTCTTGCTGAGCGTCGTGAGCCTGCGTCTCGTCCCGCGTCGCCTGTTCGTGCTGCTCGCGCTAGTGGTCGCAGTTCGCGTCAGCGTCCTCCTCCTGTCCCTGGCACGCACCGGATGTCTTTACGTCCGTCCACTGCTCCTCTGCGTGCCCCCTTGCCTTCTCCTCCTGAGTCCTCTCTTCCTGCGCTTGCGGACCCTGAGTCGGACTCTCTTCGTGCTGCCAGTCCCACTGTCACGCGTCTGCTTGCCACTGTCGTCACTGACCCCTCTTTTGAGTCCACTGCTGCGTCTGCTCTAGTCGCTGAGCTCGTCGACTTTGCTGCTCGCTGTCGTCTCGACTACGCTGCTAGTCTTGTTGCTGAGTCTGCGTCTGTCTGTCCTCCGTCCGTCGGGGGTGAGTGTGCTCTTGGCACGGACGTCCTAGAGGACAGGCAGGAGGAGTTACAGTGCCTAGCGGCTGCTTCACCTCATCTCGCGTCTGTACTGCTTGCCCCTGAGGGAGACCCGGATGCACTAGACATCCCGACTCCGCGTTCTTACGCGGAGGCCGTAGAGGGTCCCTACTCCTCTCAGTGGCAGGCAGCTATGGATGCAGAGATGGCTTCCTGGAAGTCCACAGGCACCTACGTTGACGCGGTTCCCCCTCCTGGGGCGAACATCGTCAGTGGCATGTGGATCTTCAGGGTGAAGCGGCCGCCGGGCTCTCCACCTGTCTTCAAGGCACGGTACGTTGCTCGTGGCTTCAGTCAGCGGCAGGGAGTTGACTACTTTCAGACCTTCTCTCCCACCCCGAAGATGACTACTCTTCGGGTGCTGCTGCACATAGCCGCTCAGCGCGACTACGAGCTTCACTCTCTTGACTTCAGCACTGCGTTCTTGCAGGGTAGCCTGCACGAGGAGATCTGGCTTCGCCGTCCACCTGGCTTCACTGGGACTTTCCCTCCTGGCACCCAGTGGAGCCTCCGACGGCCAGTCTACGGTCTCCGCCAGGCACCGCGTGAGTGGCACGACACACTGAGGACTACGCTTGCGGCTCTTGGGTTTGCTCCTTCTACTGCTGACCCGTCGCTGTTTCTTCGCACCGACACTTCCCTGCCGCCGTTCTACATCCTCGTGTACGTCGACGACCTGGTCTTTGCCACAGCGGACACTGCTGGACTCGCCTACGTGAAGTCCGAGCTGTTGAAGAGACACACGTGCACAGACCTGGGTGAACTGCGCAGCTACCTTGGCTTGCAGATCACTCGGGACAGAGCACGCCGCACCATTACCTTGACTCAGTCACACATGGTGCAGCAGGTCCTTCAGCGCTTCGGCTTCACGTACTCCTCGCCTCAGGCCACTCCTCTGCCTACTCGCCACTCACTCTCAGCTCTGCCTTCGGATGAGTCCGTAGAGTCGAGTGGTCCGTATGCAGAGCTTGTTGGCTGCCTCATGTACCTGATGACCTGCACACGACCTGATCTTGCATACCCTCTGAGCATTCTTGCACGCTATGTTGCTCCTGGGAGACACAGACCGGAGCACATGGCTGCAGCAAAGAGGGTATTGCGCTACCTGTGCAGTACGTCAGGCATGGGGCTAGTGCTTGGAGGGCGGAGTCCAGTGGTCCTTACCGGCCACGCGGACGCTTCTTGGGCGGACGACCAGGCTACGCAGCGGTCGTCACAGGGTTACACCTTCAGCCTTGGTTCCGGCTCTGTCTCGTGGCGGTCTACTCGCTCGTCTTCGGTTCTCGGCTCCAGTTGTGAGGCTGAGATCTACGCCGGGGCCATGGCTGCACAGGAGCTTCGCTGGCTCACCTACCTGCTGACTGACCTTGGAGAGCCGCCTCGTTCTCCTCCAGTGCTGTACGTAGACAACAAGGCTATGCTGGCCTTGTGTCGAGAGCAGCGCTTGGAGCACAGAACGAAGCACATTGCTCTCCGCTACTTCCTTGCTCGTGAGCTGCAGCAGCGTGGTCAGTTGCGACTTGCGTACGTGGCCTCTGAGGCCAACACTGCTGATGTGTTCACCAAGGCACTTGCGCCTTGTGACCATCAGCGCTTCTGCACCCAGCTGGGTCTTGTGCCTGTCTTGCCTCACTTGCTCTCCTCTTGACTTCACTTGTACTGTGACATATATATATACATGCTCTTGCTTGTCTAGCTTTATATATATGTCTGTACTCTTGCTTGTGAACTGGCCTTTGGCCTTGCTCTTGTGCTCGGACTGTGTGGTGACTTTGTGATCCACCCTGAGCTTTGCTTTGTCTTGCTTGACTGGTCTTGTGACCCCTTGTTCTCCCCCACTTTGCCTATGGGGGTGTGTCAGAACATATCTATAGCTTATACTGCTGTGTAGGCTGTAGTGGGGTATCCCATAGGGGGTACAACCCAGTTAGGGTTTCATATTTGTACTGCTTTCATTCATAGTTCATTCATTCCTGTTTTCCTATTTTCACACAATCCCCCCCCCCTCCCACCCCCCTCCCCTTTCTCCCCCCTCCTCCTCCCTTGGCACCCTCTGTTATGTTCCATTCTCCTCAACTTTGAGGCATCCGATCAACTCATGATGCATGCGTGCCGCACCCGCTGTGGTTCTCTCATGGCTCGTGAATGCAACGAAGGTAGAAAGCTCACCTTAGAGTCGCTCCTGAGCCATATCCACGCCACCCATGTTGCCTCCCTCAGAATGCTCAGCTACAACAGCTTTTCTGGACCCATCCCGCCGCATCTCGCACTGCCTAGCTTGGTCCAACTGTGAGCCCACCTCCGCCCACCATGTAGTGGCATGCATGCACCTCCCTCCCTCCACGCTTCTCAATAGCATCCCTTGCATTCCTATCTCTGTACTTCCAACGCTCAACCCTCCCTTCTTATTCGTATGTTGAATTCGTAACTGTCTATATATGGCTGTCAAGCTGAGCCATACACTCTCTGATAGATGTGCATGCGTTGGCCTCCCCTCTTCCTCCCCTCTTCCTCCCCCCTTCCTCCCCTCTTCCTCCCCTTTTCCTCCACCTCGTCCTCCCTCGTCCTCCCGTCTTCCTCCCCTCTTCCTCCCTCTTCATCCCCTCTTCCTCCCTCTTCCTCCCCTCTTCCTCCCCTCTTCCTCCCCTCTTCCTCCACCTCATCCTCCCCTCGTCCTCCCCTCTTCCTCCCCTCTTCCTCCCCTCGTCCTCCCCTCTTCCTCCCCTCTTCCCCCCCTCTTCCTCCCCTCTTCCTCCCCTCTTCCTCCCCTCTTCCTTCTTTCTCTGAGCAATCGCCCTGCCTACATGGAGTTGTTCAGCAATTGGTTCACAGGCGGCATTCCCCACACTTTCACCACGCTCACCGGCATTGCATCTCCGTGTAGTCAAACAGCCTTCACTTAAACGCCATCCACTGCTGTGCTTTCTTGCCACTGCACTATGCTGTCTGAAGCCGAGGCCAGGTGAACGCTGATATAACTAGGCAAGCATGCTCATTGCAACTGCTAAGCAGGCTCATTTTTCTCCTCTCACTTACTGTCCCTGTCCTTGCAAACCGAATGTTTGTCTACCACAACCATCTTCTAGACTAAATCCCTTCTGCCATGTGCTTGTGCACAAATGCCACACCACGCCACACCACCATGCCACACCACACCACACCACACCACAGGTACATGTACATACAACAACAGCCTGAGCTCAGGCCTGGACGTGGTTGCTCAGATGACATGGCTCACAGACATATGAGCTCAGTCACTTGCTCGCCATCCACCACCTGCATGCCTTCACGTTCCTCCCCACTGAGTACCTGCTTAGCTGCTGCGGCTCTTATTCATGTGTCGGCCTCTCTTCAAGTCTAACTGCCCCCATCCAATCCAATCCGTATGGAGACCTCCATACAAACAACTTCTCTGGTGTCCTACCCGTGTCCTTTGCTGCTATCAATGGCCTCATGTCCATGTGAGTCATTCTCCGTTGGTATTGCTGTGTGATGATTTCCTTCTTCCTTTCTAATATACCAACAGTAGATGTGGGGTAAAATTCTGTCATCTAACTGAGTATATGTCCATATTTCAGCATCTCTAGTTAAGAGATTGAATGACAAAGCAGGGAGGTATGAAGAAATTGTCCATCCATGGCAACGGCAAAGGCATGCATGGATGCTCATGTGGTGGAGACGCGGGTTTCTACTTTCCCATGTGTTTCCGGGTGCATATGTACATGCATTCACTTGTCCACTTAAGGGTGGGCGCGTGAATCCATGAGTGCATGCATATCTACGTTGTGAGAGAACTTGTGCAAGTGTGTCGCCATATGTATACACTGGTGGTGTGTATCCTAAGGACTTTGTGCATAAGTGTGCATTAGCCCATCCATCGATTCAACCCCCAACGCCCATCTCCTGACGCCATTCAAAAGCATCCAGAACAACCACTTTACGGGATCCTTCCCCGAGCCACCTCGAAAATCTGTAGGAGAGGCACCTGACCTGAGCAGGCTGTCAAGAGCTCCCTCAAATCACCGAAACACGCAACCACACAGAAGCAATGATGCTTCCAAAGCCACCGGCGATTCCAGTGGATGTGAGTCTTATCCTTCCTAAATACTCATCCTTCCCAAAGGCAATGCCTCACCCAAAGGCATATGACGGGTATATTGAGTTTTGAGGCGCCTGAGAACTTATCTGAAGACGGGGCTGACATTATCGCCACTTTCTGTGGCCATGGCAATTGCTGCAGGAATTTGAGCAACAACAGTTCTACCGGGTTCATTCCCAACCGGCTCACAAAGCTTGTCAGCCTAGTAGACATGTGAGTTACACCCAAAGCACATGCCTCTTGCCTGCACACTGCAGCCAAAGCACACACACATGCAGCCGTGGTGATGATTGGCAAAGCTTTTTGTTGGGGTTGCAGATGCGGCTCGACTGGGGCTGTCTGATTATTGCTTTTGTTTTTGCTGCTAGGCTCCCCTCCTTTAGGCCCTCAAATCCAAATTCTCTCCCATTGTCTCCCTTCCTCTCCGCTTCATATTCTGGCTATTCAACTTTGATTCACATCTTAAACCTTGTTAGTATCAGTCCCTAACTCTGTGTTTATGTCCTATGCTTTGTGTTGTGCTGGTGGTGCATAGGGCTCTCAATCACAACAACTTCGTGGGGTCTATCTCCACACTCACCTCCCTCAATGGCATGTGAGCCACCACTGCTTGCAGCCATGCGTCAAATCCAACTGCATTGCATGTGTAAGTAATTCCTTGTACCTGATTTCTATCCTTTGCCCCACTGTAACATGTGGTGCAGCAGCTGGGTAGCATGCTGGCATTCTTGACTCCACTGCGTCTACTCACTTGTGCTCCCCTTCCTATGGCAACGCGCTCACCTTGCATGCATGCAGCATCCTCAACAACAATCAGCTGAACGGCTCCATTTCGCCTGCCATCTTCAGCATGACCAATCTAGCCTCCCTGTGAGCTCAACTCAAGTGCCCTCAAAGCGCTCGTAGGTCTCCACTCCACTGGGTTTCCACTTCTCTTGTGCTCGCTCGCGGCTCTCCCTCATTCCGCGCTTTTTCACCAGCTATTCTTATCTTCCATGCATCTCAACGATCCAAGCTGTAGATATTTTTACAACCATGGATATCACAATGTCTCTTTCACGTTATCCCCCCAGCTATCTTGCCAACAACGTCTGAGTGGCAGTCTGCTGGCTGCCATCAGTCGCCTGGAGAAACTCGAGCAGCTGTGAGCGCCTTTGCTGCCTGAACCTCACATTCCTCCCTGCCTCACGAGACTTGAGCTCTGTGTGGAAAAGGCGGGTGGCAAAACCTTGGAATGTTTTGGAAAAAAACTTCAGCCCACTGTATGAGCCGTAGGTCTTCATGACCCTAGCAAAAAATAGCCCTATCCACCCATGCCGTTGCTTGACCCGGCCAGCAGTCTTGGCTGCCCAACCGTATGGGGTCTTGAGGCGAGATTGGGTGAGTTACGGAAGGTGTGATGGATGTCGTCCTTCCCTTCGCTGGTCCTGCAGTGGAGGAGGTGGCTTGTTATGCGGAAGCGGAGTATCTCTGTCTTGTCCAAGACAAGCAGTTGCTAGCTCCTAGGATGAGGCAGGTGCACTCATATCAGAATGGCACAGCGGGTGCAAGCTGTGGCGGAAACAGGTGGAGGGAGTTGGACAAGGGAGGAGTAGTGAGACATTCACCCATGCGTGGTCCAGTTGGATATAGGAGGCATAGCGTGCAAGGGGTTGATCAGCAGTGCCCTACTTTCCTCCAAGAGTGGCATGGCAGTACACCATGTGCTCAACTCCCTGACTGGTTGATGAGCAGCCAGGAGTGGCCGTCATACGAGAAGGTTGCATATGGGATCATCAAGTCCGTGTGGCTGCATGGTGGCAGTTCCTGGACTGTGCGGGGGCGAAGGCCATAGTAAAAATCAGCCTCTCTATTGACCGTGTTAACGGCGCTGCTGATATCTACTTGAAGTGCTATGTATGACCAATCGCTCCTCCAGACCATTGATCGGACCCTTTCCTCCGGTTCCGTGAAGCCGAGGAGTCAAGACGCCATCGATAGATCTCGTGCCATGCGCATTGAGTTTGCTTGCAAGTGCGGTGTTTACGAGTGTTAACAGGTGCACTCCATCGCCTGGTGCACTTCATCGCCTGGTGCACTCTATAGCCTAGTGCACTCCATAGCCTGGTGCTGGTGTGCGAGGGCAGCATCACGTAGGTATTCGAAGAACATGCCGCTCGTTCCTGCACCACCAACGCTGTTTTGCAGCTGGCAAGGAGGTGGCAAGGTTTCAGTGGATAATGCCTGGGAACCTAAGGGGCTGCTGGGTTTGGATCCACTCTGGGTGGATGTGGTGGAGCTGGGATGGCAAGAATGCAGATACAGAGCCAATGGGGCAGGGTTTTGGTAGCTTGGGGACCACCATTGAGGCTAATCTGTTGTAGGCAAGCGAGCGCATGGCGGAAGAAAACCAGCGGGCGGGTGAGGACGGGCTTGTGGTGGTGCCAAGCGGCGAGGCTGCGTGAGCATGCGGGGCAGATTCATGTGCGAAATCCCCCGCCCCTCGGGCTGTTGGTGCACCCTCCTGCAGTGGCGCCGCCGTCTGAATGCCGCTTGGACCCCCTCCGCTCCGCACCTACTTCCGCAAGCGGCCATAGAGATGTGGTGTGGTGTGCTGCTCCAGGTGCAGGCCCACCCTTTTTCCATGCTGGTTGCCAAAATTGGAGAAAATTCCTTGCTTCGTGTCATGCAGCAAGTGAGGCCAGCCATGCTGGTGGTTTACCTGCCACCGCAGCCCCAGCCCTTTCCTCCAGTACAGCCAACACCTGTCCAGCCCAGGGATCATGAGGCGCCTTGCTAGGGGGGGCAGCCGCAACAAGGTCGGCGGGGGAAGAATTCACCGAGGTTCCCCTTGTCGGCACCGATCAGGTGGTATATGCTTAACCTCCTGCCTGGCAAGTTGTTGAGCGGCTGAGTGGTGGCCGAGGCAGGTGGCCTTCTTTTTTCCCTCTACCACACACGTTCCCCTATGTGGAGGTGGACGTGACCACGGTATGCTGGAAAATGCCTAGGCAGCTGTGGGCAACTGGCCTGCACAGTGGTGCCACCACGCTAGGTTCATCATGAGTTGCAAGGGGCGGCCTCAAAACCGAAGGGGGAGCTGGGTTTGGGTGAGGAGGTGGAGGAGGTGATGGTATTTGCATTGAGCAGATGGGCTGTTGGGTTCGTCCACGTTCAGCTGTCAATGTGGTCGACGGGTGCGTGTAAACACTCTGATTGTTGATCAAACAACGGTGCAGTTGCTGGAAAGGACAAGTGTGATGGTGGATGCTGAAGCCGGTGGCAGCAGCGTCAGCAAGGTGCCTTGAACTTGCAGTAGGCGCTCCATGATTTTTCCCTAAGCCATAGGCCCCACCTCCTCCACCCTCTTAGAGATCCCCTCTCTCCCTGTCTCTTCCCTTGTGCCATTACCCTCTCACCCTCTTCGTGAGATGATTCTGGTTTGATCCTCGTGCTCTTGACCCTCCCTCCTTTCCTTCCCTCCGACCTCTTGTGCTCAGGTTGCCTCTAGCCATTCGAAAAAGTCCCTACTCCATCGACTGGTTCCTCTGATCTGGCTTGCTACGCTTAGGATTCAAAGCATTCACAACTCCAGTAGTACGAGAAAACAAACAAACAAGCGCTCAGCACTAGCCAGCTAAAGGTCTATATACACAAGGGACTTTCTCTAGCTGCTATTCTCAGCGTGAGGCATAGCGTGAGGCCTGAACCTGCACACACGCAAACAACAGGCAAACAAACATCCGACATGCGCAATATCTACACCGTACATCCAGCCCACCTATGTACATGCGGTAATCTCCGCCGTCCACCCCTCCTATGGTTGCCACCTGCCTGCCAAACCCTCGCAAGTCATGTGAAACTCTTTCCCACGGCTGCCATCACTGTACTCACGCAACGACTGCATGCGTCGGTACTCCCTCCCACTGTACACCTTTGCTGTAACCCCAGCTGGCTTATCGCGCATGGAAAATGCTCCGTTGTAAGGGTCTTCACTATCGCACTTTGGCTACACCACCTCTGCTCTTCTCGTCGATGCAATACCAACCGCTTGTTGGTATTTCATGCGACACATAGTATGCTTCGGGGATGGTGCCTTGCATGCACATGGTTCAAGCTCAGATCCCTGCAAGAGAAGTGGCATGAAGGGGAGAAGATTGACTTGCAAGACACGGAAACACGGGCCAAAATTGACGGATTGCAAGTGCACTCGTAGAAGAGAGAGTATCAACTCTAGTCGGCACTTTTCTGTCTCACACGTGAGCCTGATGGTCAAGTGTCCCACACAGAGCAGGCTGGTCAGGAAGTGCCTCGCTTACAGATTAGCCAAATTGGCAAGTGTGGAGAAGCCTTTGGGCAGGGCGTCTTCCAGGTTGTTCCCCGATAGGGACCTGCAGTGTGCAGTGCATGACAGGGGGGGGGGGGGGGGTAAAGTAAAGGATGTATGCATGTACACCAATGTGGCATTAGGCTGTGCAATGGGGTACGTGAGGCTATGCAACAAGGGACGTGAGGCTGTGCAATGAGGTACGTGAGGCTGTGCAACGAGGTACGTGAGGCTGTTTTGTGCTGTGCTGCGCTATGCTATGCGCACTCACAGTTGAGTGAGTGCTGTCAACTCTGCAAGGCCTTCTGGCAGCACTCCCTGCCTCCTTGGCTCGTCGTTGATCACTCGCCTGCTCACAGGCATGGGCAAGCAGAAGGGAATAGGAGGGGCGATTCTGTACAAGGTGCGTCTAGAGGAGGTGCGGCGTAGTTTTGAGTCGACGTGCAAGTCAACTTCTTTGCTCGTTGTTCTCACACGCCTCCTCACAAGCGCAGAGTAGGAAGGGTTATTCAGCACACAGTGCAGGTCACGCTGTGGCAGAAAGGGGTGTGGCAGAAAGGGCTGTTTAGCACACAGTGTAAGTCACGCTGTAGCAGAAAGGCCTGTTTAGCACACAGTGCATGTCACGCTGTGGCAGAAAGGGTTGTTTAGCACACAAGGCACATCACGCTGTGGCAGAAAGGGCGGTTTAGCACACAATGCACGTCACGCAGTGGAAGAAAGGGCTGTTTAGCACACAGTGCACGTCATGTTGTGGCGCGGTTTGAGTGCTTGAGTGGATGGTTAGAAGGTCACTTGTTGTGGGGTAATGTATATCAACGGGAGTTGTTGTGAGGCCCCATCCTCGCTTGGGCGGAGCGACCTTGTGGTCGGGTGTACGGGGGAGTGCAACCAAACTGCAGTAGTGGGCGAGCTGGTCGACGAGGAGGCTGACCTGCACGGGGGCCACTGCAACTGGCACCAACTTCTGGGCGCTGACCTTCGCGTGGTCGACTCGGGATGTCGACCGATGGAAGGCGTTGACTTGGGGACGCTGACTTGGGGCAGCCGACTTGGTGTGGTCGGCTAACTGTTGTGCTGGTCGGTCTGGAGTTCGTCGACCTGGAGGGTTGTCGTCGACTTGGAGCTGGTCGACCAAGGGTGAGGTCGACCTGGCAAGGTCGATCGGAGGGTGTTGTCGAATTGGGTGGTCGACGGGCACGTAAAGAAGCAGCTGGTCGACATGGTTGCCCGGTCGACCAGGTTACCTGGGTGACAAGGTTCTGTGGAGGTACGCGACAGTCGCCCAAATGATATGGCAAGGCCGGCCTCGGAAGTAGTATCCCGAGGTCGACGTGGCTGGTAGGGTGCAGTCGCTAGTGTAGAGTCGAGCTGGGCGTCTGCGCTGTGCACGTGATAAGGAGTTGTGCACCAACCAGCTGCGTGCACCTGCGAAGCAGGTGCATCGTTGTCCTGCGGGTGCAACGCTGTGCAGCTGACTTGCTGTAGCGTTAGCACACCGTGAACCTGCAACGCTGGCAAGCCGCGACTTTGCTCTGCTGGAGCGCGGTCGACCAATTCGTGCTGGCACGCGGTCGACCGTGCTGCGCTGGAAGTCGACCAGCAGCCTTGCTATGTCCCGATGTAGTCTTGCATGCCAATTTTGTTCCTATCATTTTGAATCATTGTTGTTAACTTTCTTAGTGAAACTCTTGACAAATTGCCCCGTGAACCAGCAAGCAGTGTGTGCACTAAGAAAACGACCAAGGAACGCAGAGATCACACGAGCACCCGTGCCTAGCCCGTAGTCTAGCTCTCATTGCTTAAGTTATCTCCTCAATGTACAGGAATGGGAGACGGGGAGAATGGGGTAATAACAGAGCGGTAGGACAGGCACACATGAGAAAGCTAGGAACACTCTCACAGTGACTGGAGTTTGGACATCTGAGTAACCCAGTCTGGGAAGTCCACAGCCCGAAGAAATATGAGGTCCTTACAGGAAGGGCGGAGAGGGAGGATGAGAAGGGAAGAGGGAGCTTGGTGTGCTGGTGGTGTGTGCCCATGAGCTGGATTGGCCCGCCTAAGAGGAGCAAGAATTTGCAGCAGAACACCTATCTCGGTGCAGAGCCAATCGCACATGCAGAAGTCAGAAGATTATTGTGTTGTTTTCATCTTACAGTGTAGTGAGGGCAGTCAAGTATAAAATCTCCCGGGGTATCTCTACTGTCACATTGCTGAGACCAATGAGCGATTTGCAAACCGTGCGTATGCATGCAAACAGCACATGGCAAAGTCAGTAGGTGCACTTGTCACCTGACAGCCGGGTCCGATAGCGAGGGATAAATAAAAAGGAACCTTTGGAAAGAGAACATTTGTGATGTGACAGCACTTTGAGTGTTAAGGGAGCCACTTATGGGTGCTCTCGGAGCAAACCCTTTTTTAGGCTCCTCGAAACAAGAGTCACCTCTGGGTGGTTACTCTGAAAGTAGACTCACAGGTGTTGGAGGTGGGAGAGCAGTGCAAAGGAGGTCAGCTCCCCTGTGAGTTCCGACAACCCAGATAGCCGCGTGGTGGTGCTGAGGTGAGGCAGTGGGACGTGACACACGGGAGGAGGTGGTGGATGGTGAGAGAACTAGAAACAACAGAGCATGCAGCACTGTACGGCATAACTGGGCAGGATTGTAAGATGGAAGGTACCTGCTGCGGTACTCCTGGATAGTTGTTGAGCCTTTGCTGCAAGGCGTGCAGTAAGAAGAAATTGCCTTGCTATTTTCCTGTTCATGCAAGATTGTTTTAGCCAAGGTGAGCCCTTTTTTTTACTCGATGCACGCACCCCAGCACCTCACCTCCTCCCCTCTTCCCCACCATCACCTGCCCATGTCTCCCCCTCCCCTCCCTGTAGAAGCATAACCTTGCCCAGACATAGTGACTACACTCTTTACTCGCCTTTGCTTTGAGTACAACAAGGCACGACTCAAATACTCGACAACGCGACCAATTTTACATAATTTTTTTCAGCCAAGCGTTTCAGCCAGATAGTCACCTCGATAATCGCTAACCAATTCAGGGCGATATAGCTGGCGTGAATTGGCGGCACTTTGGAGTCCTCAGCACTGCTCTATCAGCCAGGTCGCAATCACGACCAGGGCTGAGAATCCAAATGTCCCATCCCAGTGGGCACGGTGGGTTAGTCATGAACACGCCGGGCCAGGGCCGGCCGGCCTTGTTGGCGGGCTGAACTGAGGCCCAGACGATTGCCAAACCTCTGCCCTACCTCCAGGGTGGACCAGAAATGGCCCGAGGCACGCACAGTCAGCGAGGGGCGTGCGGGCTGCTAGGTGAGGGGTGCGCTCATCCAAGGCCCAATGGCAGGTGTGCGGGCTCCTGAAGCAAGACAGATTCGATAAGTTTCACCCCCGTCAGGTTGACTCAAGTGCTTGCCGCGCGAGACTCGGTCACTCGGCCTGATGGGGCCTAAAAATTGGCCTGGTCTGGTGACGACCGACTGTGTGGTTGCTATGGGTGGCTGCTCGGGCTAGAACCAGCCGGCCGGGGCAGCTTGTGTGGCAGACTTCCCAGAAACTCCGGCCCGAACAACCACCCTCGAGGCTGGCTGGCCCGTGCTCATGCCTACGCAGGTGGATGGCATCGCTTCAGAAGTCCGTTCATGGTGGTGCTGCCGATGCCACTGGAAAACTGAATCCGAGCCTTGGAGAAAACATGCTGGAAAATTGTCACGAGGCAGCAGTTCTTGACGCTCGAGCAAAAAGAGGTGAACAGAAGGTTCTGATTAGAACTAGGGATGAACTAGTTGTGGCATTGTGAAGCTTTTGTGAGCACCTGTCCTCCACATACTCCCCGAGACAGGACAGGCCCCATGCCCATTCTCCGCCCACTGGGCAGGGCAGGCGTGGAGAGGGAGACTGAAAGGGCAGGGCTTACAATAATTGCAAGGCGGAGAGGGAGGAGAGCCACGAGATTTCGTCCACAGTGCCGGTGAGCAAGCAGCCGTCTGCTCCCAGGGCTCTACACGGAGCGATGCACACACGCAGGCGGGTGGGTGGGACATGTGCAGGGGGGAGGGGCACGAATAGGGAGGGGGCATGTGCAGGGGGATTGGGCATGTGCAAGGGGATAAGGCATGTGCAGGGGGATTGGGTATGTGCAGGGGGATAAGGCATGTGCTGGGGGATTGGGCATGCGCAGGGGGCAATGCGGCCCATACTGTAGGATGGGGCATGTGCTGCAAAGGGCAGCGACAATCTTGATTGATTGAGTGAAAAGCGGGGGCTTGGAACAAAGTCCTCGAAGGAAAAAAAGGACAGGTCGGAAGAACATGACGGTTCCGTGATCACATGTAGTCCCTGTGAGTGAGCGGGGGGGCGGTGAGGTGAGGGGCAATAAGGGGTGGTGAGGGGTGGTGGTGAGGGGCTGTGTGGGGATGGGAGGCGTGTTTCTTGTGATAAGAGAGGAGGGTGTGAGACGTACAGGTGAGTGAGGCAGGTGAGAGGTGAGAGGGATGGCATGGGGCCCTCCAGGTTGATGCCGTACGTCACATCGCTTCAGGGAGACAAACAGGGAGCGAGAAGGGAGGGACGAGGAGGAGGGAAGGAGGGGGGGAGGAGGAAAGGTGGCAATGGTTTGGTTGAGTTCGTGGGGGTAAGGGGGGTGCTGGAAACAAGTAAGTAGAATGAGGGAGAGTAGGAGGGCGGAAAATGACATGGTGAGGCAAAGACTGAGACATGAGAAAGGTTGTATGAAGAGGGGAATGAGGATAAACAGGCGCACAAGGGAGGGGCAAAGGGGAAACAGAAAACATGGGGCAGGAGGGATGAGAGGAAATGGGAGAGCGAGAGGGTAGAGTGGACGCACAGGTATCGAAGGGTGGTGAGGTCAGTGATGGCAGCAGGAATGGTGCCAGTGGGAGGAGGATCCATTGCAAAGGCGTTGGAGTCCCTGCCAGTGCATACGTGCACACACACACGTGCGCCACACATATGCACATATGCAGGCGGTCGAACATACACACGCTCATGCGTGCACGCACGCACACTCACATATCCATGTGCAGCCATGCATTCACAATGACCAACGACAGAGGGATCAAAGAAAGGGACAGCACAGCATTCTGCCTTTCGGTTTTCCACCCCATGATGATTCCCCGTCGTTTCCACACCCCAGGCACTAGACGTTTCAATTCCGAGTTCAATACTCACGCCTTGAGTACATGTGCACATGCAGGCTCAACGAACAGGTTCTGAGTGCTGTGTAAGAACCAGTCCAGTGCACCCCTTGTGTTCATTCCTGTGACGCACACGGCAGCAACACCCTGCCCTTGGGCCCGCGCACGCGCGCTACTTACAGGGCAAGGACGGCCCCGTTGTGACTCACAGAGCAAGGACGGCCTCGTTGCGATTCACAAGGCAAGGACAGCCCCGTTGCAACTCACAGGGCAAGGACGGCCCCGTTGGGGCTGCAGGTGACGCCAGCCCACGCAGAGCACGCCGTGGTGGCGTTGCTGTTGCCCACCCACGCGCCCACCAACGCCTCCTGCAGCTGCAGCAGTGCGCGCACTGCACGCACACCGCCCAGGTGCATGGGGATGGGGATGGGGATGGGGAGAAACGGGTCATGGAGATGATGGGGGGAATGGGCGATGAGGGGAACGGGGAGATGGGGGGAACAGGGCGATGGGGGGAACGGGGAGATGGGGGGAACGGGGCGATGGGGGGAACGGGGAGATGGGGGGAACGGGGCGATGTAGGGAATGGGGAGATAGGGGGAACGGGAAGGTGACGGTAATGGGGATAATGAGAGAACCGGGATACTTAGGGTAATCGAGATACTGGGGAACGGGGAGCCAAAATGCAAGCACCAGATCAGCTGCACCAATGCATGGTGCATTGAGGTGCTTGCAATGTCCATTTAATGCTCGAAAAGGACACCCTCCCACTCCCACGGAAACGAACCGAGCGAAATTCTGCAATAATAAAACCTGAAATGATATTACCAGAGAAGTTGGTGGGATTTCGAGGGGAAGGGCGAGAGACGTTATGTGTTGGCTCCGGAGATTCACTCTACAACGGTCGGGAGCTAGACTACACATGGGGGCTGGGGTGGGGATGGGGGGGGGGGGGGGGGGGGGGGGGGGGGGGCATATAAGTTGTAGGAGTGATCGTAGCTTTGCATGTGTTCCTTAGCACTTGTAGATTAACGGAAAAGAAAAAGCCAACAGTTTCCACTAGCAAAGTTGAGAGTTCACAATGTTGACATAACAACCTACTCCCGTTAACACTCCCCTGCCACGCTCACGCTTTGGCCCCTATGTTGGGCTGAGAAAAGCCCTTAGGATCTTTTCAAGGCTAAACTCTGAGTTGAAGTTTTGTAGTTGCGGAAGCGTTTAATGAAAAGTGTTGAACCACCTTGGGCTAGTGTGTGAGGGCAATATAGATTGATTATAGAAAAGTAATACAAGCTTTTATAAGATTACAAGGAATATGAAAGCGTGCAACTGATAACTGTTTTACTGTCGCTGTTGCGGTTTGATACAGTGACGACTCGGGCAACTGCTCAGTATCAAGTTAGTTGTTTGTCCTTGCTGTCGTGCTGTATTTGTCAAGTCAAAGGTCGCTGACCTTTGACCTTCGCGTAACCTCCAGCAGTTACTTCTCTTGTCAACCTCCGATGGTTGACTCGCCGTTGTTCCTATCGCGCGTTGGGAGAATCGGCCGGCTCGTGCAGCTGGAGGTCGGTACTGTACCATATATCCGAACACTCGCAACATTTTTGTGCTGCCCAATTTTCCTGTCCATAGCAGATGCGGTGATGCGTTGTTCGGGAGCGATGATGACAAAAGCAAGTTGTGCAGCATTACAGCGTGGTCCATTGCTTCGGGCCACTGGTGGTTGGGTAGCCGCATGCCACGTAGCAGCTTGCGCATGGTGTTCTGGAGAGTTCTATTCATTCTTTCTGCCACGCCTTGTTGCTGATGAGCATTGGGAAGAGAGATGAGCCGCTTGATGCCTTTTTCTGCTAGGTAGTCCTTGAACCTTTGTGACAGATATTCCCCTCCTCCGTCTGACTGGAAGCTTTTCAGCTTCACCCCTGATTCTCGTTCTGCTGCTGGAAGCCAAACGGCGAAAGCGTCGAGGGCCATGTCGCGGCTTGGGAGGTTGCAGTGCCAGACGTATCGTGTGGCGGCATCGATGAACGTGATGACGTAGTTGTATGCTCCTTGTCCAGGTTCGCGGCTGTACAGTATATCGCTGTACACTTTCTCCAGAGGTGCGTATGCTGGTGCACTCAGGTTGTGATGCGAGACGAACGGCTGATGCGGTAAGTCAACTTCAGGGCAGGTGAAACATGTTCCGCGGACTCGCTGAAGTTCTCTGCCGTCGGTTAGAAGTAGGGAGTCTTTGTCAAGTACTCCTGCTCTTATCGTGTTATTTAACGCCGTGTTGCTTGGGTGTCCCTTTCTTGCGTGCTAGGTTGATTCTGTGGCGCGATGTCCTGGTGAACGTTGGTACAGGTCGGAGCTGGAGTAAAAACCGGCGGTGAAGTTGGCGCTTCCGTAGACTTCTCATGGAGTGGGAGTCTACTGCTGCGCATGAGTCGATTGGGCCTGGTGCCGTTGAAGGACCTGTGATTTGGGTCGTGATCGGTGTTGTCTCTGCTGGTGCCGATGTTGTCTCTGCTGCTGCCGATGCTGTCTCTGCTGCTGCCGATGCTATCTCTGCTGCTGTTGATGTTGTCTCTGCTGCTGGTGATGTTGTCTCTGCTTGTTTGATTGTTGCTAATGCTCATGTTCGTTCTGCCTCAGGTACGGTGTTCGAGTACCAGAAGCCGCCGGGGCTGAAGTCGGGGTCGAGATCCGGCGGATGTGTCCAGGGAGCGAAGGTGACAATCCCGTCGCTATCGGCGGTGCCTTGATCTGGAACGAAGTCAAGAACGAAGACAATATTCTTCAGCACCGCCTTGCCGATGTAGAGACCTCCTTTCCCGTGGTACAGCTTAAACTCCTGTGTGGTGCTGTCTGCTTCGAGGTGGATACCCTTCGCCATCAACTGGGTGACGCTGAGTAAGTTGTAGCCGAGTCCCTCCGCAATTAAAACCTTAGACATTTGTAGAATGACGTTTGTTTTTCTTGGCTGAAGTTGAATGATTCCTTGCCGTCGTGTGCGCAGTTTCTGATTGTTGGCGACGGTGATGACTACTTCGCGTTGAAGTTGGTGTTCCCGCTGGACCAAACGACCCGAGGAGCACATGTGATGTCCGCAGCAGTTGTCCAAGAACCAGGTGTCGTTCCCAGTCGGTTCGCTCTAGGCAATGGCTGCGTATGTCGGGTTCGACTCCAGTGACTCTCAGCGAGGGGTGCTTTCATCGTGTTGTTCTTCTCGTGAGTAGTACGGTGGTGATTCAATGATGCACGAGTCTATCAATCTTGCCATGCAGCTCACAATGTTTCTTGTCCCTTGTGCAGGTTGCGTTGTTGACGTTGTTGAAGTTTGAACTTGAGGAGTGGGATGCGCTTGTGTTGAGGCGACTTGGCTGCTTGAAGGCCGAAGTTGTCGTTGCGGTGGTATTGACTGCTGCCGATTTGGGCAGTGTGTGCGAGGGTGTTCAGACGTCTTGCAGAGATGACAGAATAGCGGTACATGCTATTGCTGTTGTTGTTTATTCTGTAGGTTGGAGTTGTTGAAACGCCGTTGGGTGTGGAATGCAAATTCGGGTACTGACGTTTTCCTCTTGTGCCGCTCCTCGTACAGGTCCATGTCTTGTTGTTCGGCATGTATTTTGGCTCAGAGTGCCGCTTCGGAGATCTTCCCGTGGGCTTGGAGAATGGCTCGAGTGGAGCGCCAATGAGGACAAAGGCCGGAGATGTCGATTGTGACGAAGGCTTTCTTCAGATATTGATCCTCCGCATCGAAGGTGTTTGTCGTGCAACTCACGACACAGGTGATATACGCCATCCCTTTTTTGCCGATTTCATTTCCACTGTTGTCAGTTGTGCCATTAACCGACTCTGATTGACGATGTCCGTTGCTTGATACAGGTTCTTCAAATGGTTGTACACGAGCTCGGCGGAGTCGCCGTATCCCCGATCAGACCGGATATCTGCTGCTGGTTTGGAGTTATATTCCTCAGCAGGATCGTGTATGCCATCATCGACTGATATGTGAAAGAACGAGGAATGAAAAAACTAGGAAACAGTTGGATACAAATGTGAAACCCTAGAAACCTGTACCCCTTAGAGTCTACCCCACTACAGCCTACATAGGCTAAGTCATATATACTTGACACACCCCCAATAGGCAAAGTGGGGAAGAACTAGGGGTCACAAGACCAGTCAAGCAAAGCAAAGCAAAGCAAGCTCAGGGTGGATCACAACGTCACCACACAGTCCGAGCATAGGTTCAAGGCCACAAGGCCAGTTCACATGCAGGAATATATATAAAGGTAAACAAGCAAGTGGAGGTCTAACTAGATCACAGTACAAGCAAGGTCAAGAAGTGAGCAAGTGAGGCTAAGTAGGAACAAGACCTAGCATCGTACAGAAGCGCTGATGATCACAAGGCTGAAGTGCCTTGGTGAAGATATCAGCAATGTTGGCCCGAGAGGCCACGTAAGCAAGGCGCAGCTGACCACGCTACTACAGCTCAAGAGCAAGAAAGTAGCAAAGAGCAATGTGCTTTGTTCTGTGCTCTGATATGTGCTCCCGACACAAGGCCAGCATGGCCTTGTTGTCTACGTACAAAACTGGAGGAGAACGAGGCGGCTCTCCCAGGTCGGTCAGCAGGTAGGTGAGCCAGCATAGCTCTTGTGCAGCCATGGCCCCCGCGTAGATCTCAACCTCACAGCTGGAGCCGAGAATAGAAGACGAGCGGGTAGACCGCCACAAAACAGAGCCGGAACCAAGGCTGAAGGTGTAACCCTATGACGACCGCTGCGTAGCCTGGTCGTCAGCCCAAGAAGCGTCACAGCCATGGCCCCTGCGTAGATCTCGGCCTCACAGCTGGAGCGGAGAACAGAAGACAAGCAGGTAGACCGCCACGAAACAGAGGCGGAAACAAGACTGAAGGTGTAACCCTTGTGAAGAATGAGGAATGAGATGAACTAGCAAGCAGGTGGGTACAAATAGGACAACCTAAAAGTGTTGTACCCCATATTGTCTACCCCACTACAGCCTACACAGACTATAGCATATAATTTTGACAACCCTGTGACGACTGCAGCGTAGCCTGGTTGTCAGCCCAAGAAGTGTCTGCGTGACCGGTGAGGACCACTGAACACCGCCCTCCAAGCACTAGCCCCATGCCTGACGTACTGCACAAGTAGCGCAACACCCTCTTTGCTGCAGCCATGTGCTCTCGTCGGTGTCTCCTAGGAGCAACATAGCGTGCCAAGATGCTAAGAGGGTATGCAAGGTCAGGTCGAGTGCAGGTCATCAGGTACATGAGGCAGCCAACAAGCTCTGGGTACGGGCCACTCGGCTCTACGGACTCATCCAAAGGCAGAGCTGAGAGCGAGTGGCGAGTAGACAGAGGAGTGGCCTAAGGCAAGGAGTACGTGAAGTCGAAGCGCTGAAGGACCTGCTGCACCATGTGTGACTGAGTCAGGGTAATGGTGCGCTGTGCTCTGTCCCGGGTAATCTGCAAGCCAAGGTAGCTGCACAGTTCACCCAGGTCTGAGCACGTGTGTCTCTTCTGCAGCTTGGACTTCACGTGGGTGAGTTCAGCAGTGTCAGTTGTGGCAAAGATCAAGTCGTCGACGTACACGAGGATGTAGAACGGCGGCAAAGAGGTGTCAGTACAAAGAAACAGCGACAAGTCGGCAGTAGAAGGAGCAAACCCAAGAGCCGCAAGTGTAGTCCTCAGTGTGTCGTGCCACTCGCGAGGCGCCTGGCGGAGACCATAGAATGGCCGCCGGAGGCTCCACTCGGTACCAGGAGGAAACGACCCAGTGAAGCCAGGTGGGCAGCGTAGCCAAATCTCCTCGTGCAGGCTGCCCTACAAGAAAGCTGTGCTGAAGTCAAGAGAGTGAAGCTCGTAGTCGCGCTGAGCAGCTATGTGCCGCAGTACCTGAAGAGTGGTCATCTTTGAGGTGGGAGAGAAGGTCTGAAAATAGTCAACTCCCTGTCGCTGAATGAAGCCTCGAGCCACGTAACGCGTTTTGAAGACAGGCGGAGAACCCGGCGGCCGCTTCACCCTGAAAATCCACATCCCACTGACGATGTTCGCCCCAGGTGGGGGAACCTTGTCGACGTAGGTGCCTGTGGACTTCCAAGAAGCCATCTCTGCGTCCATGGCTGACTGCCACCGTGAGGAGTAGGGACGCTCGATCGCCTCAGCGTACGATCGAGGAGTCAGGATGTGTGGTGCATTCGGGTCTCCCTCAGGGGCAATCAGCATGGACACGAGATGAGGCAAAGCAGCAGCAAAACACTAGAACTCCTCCTGCCTATCCTCAAGGACATCAGTGCTAAGAGCACACTCACCCCCAACGGACGGAGGATAGACAGGCTCAGACTCAGCAACAAGACTAGAGGCGTAGTCTATACGACAGCGCGCATCAAAGTCGACAAGCTGAGCTATTTAGGCAGACGCAGCAATGGACTCAAAGGAAGGGTCAGTCACAAAATTAGCCAGGAGACGCGTGACAGTAGGACTGGCAGCACGAAGAGAGTCAGACTCCGGGTCAGCAAGAGCAGGAAGAGAGGACTTTGGAGGAGATGGCAACGGGACATGCAGAGGAGCAGTGGAAGGACGCAGTGCCATCTGGTGTGTGCCTGGGACCGCAGGAGGACGCGGACGTGGAACACGACTACTAGTGCGAGTAGCACGAACAGGCAACGCAGGATGAGACGCATGCTCACGACGCTCAACAAGACCTCCAGTACGACCACTGTAGGGAGAAGGAGCAGGCAGAGGGGAGGCGCGCTGTAATTGTGACTGCCACTGGACAGGCTGTGGACACTCTAAGGGAGGAGCAGGACCACTAGAAGGCGGGAGATCAAGAACCTGCTCAAAGAGCGGAACGAAGTACGGCTGTGGCCGCGCAGCGCCTTCTCAAATAGCAAGGACAGCACCAGAACCCCCAGCGACAGCACCAGCACCAGCAGTATCTCTAGCTCCAGCAGCGCCAACTCCAGCACCCGCAGACGTACCACGGCCAGAAGCACCTCCAACGCCAACACCCCCAGCAGCTGTAGTACCTCCAGCAGGACCAACTCCAGCAGCCCCAGCAGCACCCCTAGTCCCAGCAGCTCTAGTAGCGCCAGTACGAGCACCTCTAGGACCAGTGGCTCCAGTACCTCCAGCGCCTACCCCAGGGTCAGCACCAACGGTAGTACCTCCAGCTCCAGCAGCACATCTCCAGCGCCGGGCAAACCACTCGCGCAGCTCTTGTGGAGAGGGTAGCTCCCGCCGAGACGAAGCACCCAAAGGACCCCTAGACCAAGCACCGCCAGAGGCCACACCAGCAAGCCCAGCACCCCCAGGCTCCGCACCCCCAGGCTCCGCACCCCCAGGCTCCGCACCCCCAGGCTCCGCACCCCCAGGCTCCGCACCCCCAGGCTCCGCACCCCCAGGCTTCGCACCCCCAGGCTCACCACCCCCAGGCTCACCACCCCCAGACTCAGCACCCCCAGACTCAGCACCCCTAGCAGTACTAGAGTCAACAGCTACCTTGACAGGCTCGCCTGCGTCTACCTAGGACACACCTGACAGGGCAGGACCTTGAGGGGGGAGTGGGTCTACCGGGGGGGGACGTGGCGCAATGAAGAGCGGCGGCGGGTGGAGGGGCGCAATGCGGAAGGGGAAGAGACGGTAGAAAGGAACTAACTTCTCAAAGGTGACGTCCTGGGAGGACAGAACACGGCGTGAGGTGGGGTGGTAAAACTGCCAACCAGGCGCGTCAAGGGGGGAAGCCAAGGAAGACACAGGGAACATCACGGAGGGACAGCTTGTCCGCAGACAAGTCACGGACAAACGCCCGAGATCCCCAGACACGAAACGCAGACGCATCGCCAACCTTCCTCGTCCACAACAAAGCAGGGGAGGTCTACGGCATGGAGACCCTGGGCTGAAGATTGATCTGATGCGCCGCGTACTGAACCGCAAACGGCCACAGAAAATGGTGGGCAGCCGCATGGATCATGGACGTACGAGCGACGTCCATGACCATGCCAATGCGGCGCTCAGCAATCCCATTTTGCTGCGGAGAGTCCGGAAGCGTGAAGGTCTGGCAGATGCTTTGTGCACGATAGAAGGCTCGCAGAAGGTCAGAGGAGAACTCTCCGCCTCTGTCAGAGTGCAGACGCAGAACAAGAAAGTCCGAGCCGAAACTCTTTCTGAGCTGGAGACGAGCTGCGCGGATCCAGGCGATCAACACCTCAGTGACGTCACCCTTGCTGCGCAAGGAAAAGACTGCGGTGTAATGCGAGTAGTCGTCAACCACCAACAGGAAGTAACGCTCGTGACCATGTCCACGGACGCGGGCTGGGCCCCACACGTCCATGTGAAGCGTCTGCAGCGGAGCCTCTGTCGGAGGAAACTCGGAGGAGTGAGGAGCAGCGCACTGCCGCCCCTCGACGTAGGGAACGCAGGTAGGGGAAGGCCTCGGAGGGAGGGGAGGGAGGGATCGGGAGAGACCAGAGACAAGGTAACAGAAGGCCATGCCTTGGAGGCGAGGCTAGGAGGGGTGACCAAGGCGGTGGTGCCACAGGAGAGTCTGGTGGGACAGGAGACGACACGAGCAGGGAGCATACTCAGGACCAGGCCTTAACGCTGCAGCAAACACTTGACCCGACGCAGCCACCTGACCAGACTCAGCAACCGGATGAGACTCAGTAGTCAGTATGTAAAGGCTCGACCCCGGCTCACAGGTAAACGTGGCCAAGTGTCGGCCCGTCCGAGCACACGTACAGTGGGTCACCCGCTGACTCGCAAGAGTGAACTAGTCAACCCCCCCATCTTTTAGATCAGCACCACTCACCAAGTTCGAAGAGAACGAGGGGAGGTAGAGATTTGACAAGGTGCTTGAGGGGGCTGCCGGACACGGTAAGAAAGTGGAGAAGTGGGCAAGGACAAGACCCCCAGAGGGGTCTGCTAGGGAGACTGCAACTGGCCGACTAAGTGGCGTAAGCGTGGTGCGGTCTTGAAAGAAGGAGCGGGAAGCACCCGAGTCTAGGGTGAAGGTGTGTAAGGCCTGAGCCGACGTGGTACCTAAGAGAGCAAACTCACCAGCACCTGGGGCAGCAGACGCACTAGCAACGAGACCAACAGCCTCACCAGCACCTAGTGCAGCAGCCGCATTGCCTGGGTCAGACACAACACATAGGTAACAGTCACCCTCATCACTAGTAGACACAACATATATGGCAGCAAGAATGGCATCATAATCTAGATCAAAGATAGCAACCAGCGACCTAAGCAGCTCGCCCCAGCGGGGGATCTCAGTGGCATCAAGGAACTGGAGACGCCAAGCGGGCGTCAGGCGGCTGAAGCAGCGCAGGGTGGTGTGCGGGCCACCGCACGACTCACTTGTGCGGTCCCCAGTACGCAGGACGTAGGCACAAGGACCAGCACCCCCACCCCGCTGACGTGCAGCGTACCACTCACGAAGCTGCTGGGGGGGCCGGGTCTCACGAGTGCGCTGCTGTTGCTGGCGCTGACCACCACCGAAGCCGCTCCGCAGTGCAGAGCCACCCTGACCAGCACCACCTCCGCCGCCGCCACATCCGCCACCACCGCCACCGCCTCCTCCTCCGCTCCCACCGCCACCGCCGCCACTGCCGCCGCCTCCACCGCCGCCACCGAAGCCCCCACCCCCACCACCACTCCCACCGCCACCCCCACTCCCTCGGCCGCCTCCACCGCCGCCTCCACCGCCCTCGCCAGCCCCTCCAGTGCCCTTGCCCCCCTTGCCCTTGCCGGTGAGACGTCTCCCGCTAGGGGCATACGCAGCGCCGACCGACTCGGTGCCAACAAAGTCGACGGCAGCGGCAGAGGCAGCAGAGGGCTAAAGGGGGGAGGGGGAGCACCCCTCAAAGAAGGGGGCACGAGGGTCACCACGAGAGGCTCCTACAGCGACTATACTCTTCTCACCTGCCAGGAGGCGCTCCTCGAGGAGGTCACCGGTGAGTGTGGTGGGGCAAACAGAGAGGAAGTGGTCCCTGACCGAGCAAAGGGAGTCAGGGAGCCGGGTGACTATGTAGTAGAGGGTGATGTACATGGGGAGGGGGGGGTCTCGGCGCAGAACTCAGCAGGAAGCGCAGCGCGGTAGCGGGTGTCACTAGTGCGAAGGTGCGTAATGAGGTTAGCGACTGTGGGAAAGGCAGCGAGGTCAGGGAACAGGTACAGCAGCATGAGGCGGCAAAGGGCAGCAGTGGCAGGGGAAGAGTAGCGTGCAACTACAGCGTCGTACAAGGTCTTAGCACTCTTGTACTGACTAAAGTGTGCGCGCTCAGTGGACGGCAAGTGACTACGCACAGCAAGAGAGGCAGCAGCATCGCGTGTGGCCCACTGTGAGCAAACAGTGCTGCCAGCATCGGCAGCAGGGGCAGCAGAGGCGCCAGACGTGAGATCAAACAGTGAGAGACTGTCTTTCCTATTGCACTGTAGGAAAAGCTGTAGATCATCGACCCAGACCTCAAAGTCAACAGCCCGACCCTCAGCATCAAAGACGAGAACGTTGTTGTGCCAACACATTAAAGTGGCACGGTCATTGCACTCCCATTCGGCCGACAAGTTTGCTCAGCTTTTGGTTTTTTTTGGGAAGGTTGTTCAACATGTTTTCTTCAAACCCTCAAAGTTTCAGAGTTTTTGAATTAGTTACCAAGGCATGACAGCATTTTATGTTTCAAGACTTATGGCATCCTGGAAGTGTGTGGTACTCCTTTTTGGTAACACCCGAGTTCACCATTTCGGCTGCTGACTCGTCTACCAAGCTCTGATTAGTCTGAAATTCGGTGTGATAGTTTTTTGCTTTGTTGTGCAGTTGGTAACAAAGTTTCAGAACGATCCAACATCTGAGCATTGCGTGACAGCTGCCGAAATTTACTGTTCCGTAGTTATGGTGCACTGTTGGCAGCATTTCCCTTGCCACCCTTTCATTGTTGTCATGCCAATGGTGCAGGGACAGAGAATGAGACAAGAAGTACAGGTGGTCAAGTGGGACTCTACAGCTCTCCTTTTGAGAAGTGTGGTCTTCCTGGAACCAGCTGGCAAGAGGGTGCAAGTGGGAAGACAAGCAGACTCATGGTTGGCTTAACTCACAATTGATTGCCTTGAGTACAGCTCTGAACATCCATGTGTGGTTGGCTTTGCTGACCTAGCTAGGACGTTTCCCATCCTCCTCTAGCCTTTCTCCCCTAGGACTCAACCTTCTCTGAGTTCCCAGGATGATCCCAACCCCTTAAGAGTCCCCTAGGCAATGTTGTACCTCACCTCTTCCTTGCATCAATGAGAATACACGTTTTTCAGCCGAGCTTACGTTTTCGTTCACAGCGTAACGCATACACCTCTGGTGAAAGCAAGCAATACACCGTTGGAATGCAGACACGGAAGGCTAACCGCTGTCCAAGTTTCAGCGTCATGTGCTATTGGAGCTGATCGTGACGGCGTTTTGAACAGAGGCGGTTTGAAGACGTCAGATTCTGCTTAGGCGGTTTCATGGGCATCCGCGACCTCTAAGTGGACTCTTGACTATAACAAACGCTAGGGGTAGCCATGACAGCAGTGGCAGCAGGCTAGGGGCAGCAGCAAGAGTAGCAACAGTAGGGGCGCAGCTCAGTGGTGCTCTTACTAGGGCAGGTGGGTAGAGTGCCGCAAGTGGTGGGGCAAGGCCAAGGCGCGTCTGCAGGGACGGGGCCGCTACAGGGCGGCAGAGGAACGCCCCTCCTCTCTGCAGGGCAGGGTCGGGACAACGGCGGCGGCCCCTGCTGTCAACGGTGGCGGCAGCTGCAGTCGGCGGCTGCGGCGGCTGCGGCCCCGGCTGTGGCGGCGGCGGCTGCGGCAGCTGCGGCCCCGGCAGTCAAGGCGGCTGCTGCTGCTGTAGGCTGCTGCGGCGGCTGCGGCCCCCGGGTGTGGCGGCGGCGGCTGCCGCTGTCGGCGGCTCTGGCGGTGGCGGCTCCCGCTGCTGGAGCGGCGTCGGCTGCTGCTGCATGGGCGGCAACGGCGGAGTGGCGGGTCCGGGAGGGAGCCGAGAAGGGGCCGCGGAGGAGCCGAGAAGGGGCCGCCAAGGGCGGTGAAGGGGCCACGAAGGGCCGTGAAGGGGCCGCGAATGACGGGGATGGGGCCGCTAAGGGGCCGTGAGGGGCCGCGAAGGGTGGAGACGGGGCCAAGAAGGGCGGCGACGAGGCCGCAAAGGGCGGCGACGAGGCCTAGGAGGGGCCGCGAGGGGCCGCGAAGGGCAGCGACAGGGCCGCGAAGGGCCGCGACGGGGCCTAGAAGGGGCCGCGAGGGGCCGCGAAGGGCGGCGACGGGGCCGCGAAGGGCGGTGAAGGGGCCTAGAAGGGGCCGCGAGGGGCCGCGAGGGGCCGTAAGGGGCCACAAAGGGCCATGAGCGGGGCTGCGAAGGGCCGTAAGGGAGCGCGACGGGCCGCTAAGGGCAGAGGACACGACGGGAGAGCAGGCACGCGGGGCGCGACTCAGGCAGGAGCGAAGCGCGCTCCGGGCAGGAAAAAAAAAAAATCGATCGTGGTGGGCCCTAGGAAACGTTCCCACTAGGGAACCTGCTCTATACCATGTGAAAAAACGAGGAATGAATAAACTAGGAAACAGTTGGATACAAATGTGAAACCCTAGAAACCTGTACCCCTTAGAGTCTACCCCACTACAGCCTACACAAGCTAAGTCATATATATCTGGCATGATAAGTATATTGTTGTTTGTCGTACTGCGTCCCGTGTGTTGGGTATGGCAGGGATGCGTCAAAGAATCCAAGAATATGCGTGCCTTCCATCATGAGTTCAAACTCGAATGACCATGTAAAGAAATCTTTGCCCTCGAAAGGCGTTGATGTCTGTAGTTTCAAGACGTGCGCAAACTGCGATTGAACCTGAAGTGCATCCAGTGTCTTCTCCTGTCCAAGATGAGGCTGTTGGTGTGGCATGAAGCTGATCGAGCTACATTGAGGCTCATATGGAGCAAAGATGGGTTGCTGCTGGTTTCCGCGCGCATAGGATGAACCATCGAGGCTCATGGGTATAACATCCTTGCTGATGTTTGACTGCGCAGGTGCCGCTTGCTGATGCTGTTCGTAGAAGGACATGAAGGAGAAAAAATTCTCCATCATGCTTGGGTCGAAGCCTGTCGCTTGGTTTGCGGGAGTCTCAGTAGACTCAGCTGCAGGTCTTGTTGCTGTACCACCCTCTGTCTGTAGGCCAGAGGCTGGAGGTGGAGTAGGAGTAGTACCAGGAGAGCCGTTGGAGGAGCTTCTCTCCTTCTGCGTTGCCATGCTTTCTGATGCTGTAGGGAACTTGAATGTTGTTGAGTTTGCCTTGACAGCTCTCATACCATGTTGGGCTGCGAAAAGCCCTTAGGATCTTTTCAAGGCTAAATTTTGAGTAGAAGTTTTGTAGTTGCGGAAGCGTTTAATGAAAAGTGTTGAACCACCTTGCACTAGTGTGTGAGGGCAATAAAGATTGATTATAAAAAAGTAATACAAGCTTTTACAAGATTACAAGGAATATGAAAGGGTGCAACAAATAATTGTTTTACTGTCACTGTTGCGGTTTGATACAGTGACGACTTGGGCAACTGCTCAGTATCGAGTCAGTTGTTTGTCCTTGCTGTCGTGCTATATTTGTCAAGTCAAAGGTCGTTGACCTTTGACCTTCGCGTAACCTCCAGCAGTTACTTCTCTTGTCAACCTCCGATGGTTGACTCGCCGTTGTTCCTTTGTAGCTCGCCTTGTTTTTAGTTCGGTGTTTGCGACACATAAGAAGCGTTTAATTAATTGTTTCCAACACCCTAACCCGCACTGCAGAACTACACTGAGAAAACTCGTCATCGGCGTGCACCCCACATACAGCACGCTATCACGGCACCAGCAATGCTGAAGTGCATGGCACATACTGCTCCACGTCTTCGTCACCATCGCCAACGTCAGCCAGGCGCATTGTGCCAATTGTGACGTAGCTGCGCCTTCGTCAGGACGTCGGCCGGTTGCTCGGTGGTCGGGATGTACCGCGCTTCACCATCTGCTTCAGCCAGGAGTAGTGTCGCTTCATGTGTTTGAGGTTGCCCTTCAGCCCCACACCCTCAGTGACCGTGATGGCCGAATTGTTGTCCACCCGAGGGACAATCGGTGTCCCAGCATCTAGCAGCTGGAACTCTGCAAGGAGGAAGCGAAGTCGGCGTCCCTCCTTGCCGACCTCCGTAGCCGCGACGTACTTCGACTCGGTCGAAGAGAGTGTCGCGCACTTGATGCACTGGCTTGATCAGAAGACAGTGGCCCCTCCGAAGACGAACACGTAGCCGTCTATGCTCGTCCGGTTTTGCTTGTCGCCCGCGTCGTCTTTGTCCACGTAGGCGACCAGACTCAGCGACTCTGGTCCACCGCCTAACTCCAGGGTGGTGTCACGGGTGTCTGCGAGGTAGGCGAGGCAGCGGTCGACCTCAAGCCAGTGTAGGTAGCTCTTCACTGTTAGGCCGCTCCCCAGCTTGCTGCACGCGAAGGCAATGTCCGGCCTTGTCGTCGTCGCCTTGAACTGCAACGAGCCAACCTTCTGCCGGTACTCCTCCTCTTCTCGCGCTGAGTATCCTCGTCGTCGAACGTCAGCTCGGCGTAGGCGTCAACGGAGACCGGTGTCTTCGAGATCCGCCCGGTCTGCTTGTCGACGTACGACTATTGGTGTAGCCAAAACTTCCTTGCCGGCCTGCCGAGCCCGATCTCTAGCCCAAGGTACCTCTCGACTGGGCTGATCTCGCGCAGCTCAAAAGCAGCCTACAACAGCTTGCTTTGCAGGAAAGCGTTCTTCATGTCGAGCTGCATCAGGCTCAGGTCCGAGACAGCGACAATGCTGAGGAAGATCCTCAACGTGATCTAGCTGCTGACCGGTGCGTATATCTCATCGTAATCGGCGCCGTACACTTGCGCGAAGCCCTTCACGTCCAAGCCCTTCGCGTCGTATGTCTCGCGGGCGACCGTGTTGTTGATGTGGTACTTCGTCATTAGCACCCAGTGGTTTATGATGTTCATACCGCGCGGGCGTTCGACCAGCTCCTACGTGCCCATGCCGATGAGGCTACGGATCTTCTTGTCCATGGCGGCCTTCACCGCCTTGCCCTTCCAGCTCGCCAACGCCTCCTTCACGATCGTCGACGCGATGTCCCAGCGGTGATCAGGGTTGACGTGCACGTCAAGATTGAGTTCGGGCAGCTCGGGGTCGGCCTCAGCGTCGTCGAACAGCATAGTGAAGGCAGCTGGTGGCAGACACGCGAGGAAGCTCAGCCAGTCCGGCGCCTCCGAAATTGTCCTGAACGTCGCGGTTCCGGCTTCTCGACCGGGACTTCCACCACATCACTGTCGGTGGACACTTCTCTTGCCGATAGCTCCCCTTCAATGTCAACTGATTCACCGTCAACGGGCTGCTTCACCGTCGTTAACCCTTCGAACAGCTGCTCCCTTCTTGTCGGGCCGCTTGCCGACTTCTCTTTGGTCGATAGCTCCCCTGTCGACTTCCCTTTGAGCTGCTCCTCTGACTTCCACTTATGCTGCTGCCTTCTGCAACTGCTCCCCTGTCTGCTTCTCCCCTGTCGTCGACGGCTTCACATTCACGTCAAGAAGCTTGGCCGCAAGTCAACCGCCGGCAATGCCACTGGTCGGCGCCAGAGGCGACACCTCAAGGCTCCCCTCATCGCTAGTGGTCGACACCAACAAGTCGACAACAAGGGGCGGAGCATCAGGAACAAGAGGAGAAAGAGAGGGCGGAACTTCCTCAACATCTTCATTAGCAAGCTCGTCCACCTTGACGAGCAGTGAAAACGTTGCCATCGAGGTGTCCGTCGGCGGGTGGACCTCTGTCCGCCCTGACGCAGGCCCGTACTTCATGTTCCACACCTCCAGCGACAGCGTCTCGTAGAAGATGACCTGAACCGACGTGACTGCATTGTTGTCGGTAAGGTCGAGCACCTCCCACCCCTTACTCTCCAGCGACACCTCCAGGTGAAGTCCCAAGCAAGATTTGTGCGCCAACTTCCCACCGCACTGCTGCTCAGGGACCATGACCTGCACCATGCAGCCCCACACCCACACCAGCGTGAGATCGGGCTTCTTGCCGGTCAGCAGCTGGTACGGTGTTGTCCTCAGCGATGTCATCGACCGCTCAAAGCAGCTGCGCACCTAGACAGCTTACCACACAACAAGATGCCGCCAGTGGTGCTGCACGCCCATATGCAGCAGCATCGTTTGTACGGACTCGACGACCATGCGCATCTCCCGCTCAGCCATGCCCATTCTGCTGTGGGGTGTAAGGGCATGTCAAGTCGTGGACAATGCCCTTCCCGTCAACAAAGTTGGTGAACTCCTTCCCCAGGAACTCTCCACTGCGGTTGGAAGCAGAGCATTAGCACCGACTTCTTCGTCTGTGGCTCCACCAACAGCAGCCACTTCTCGAGCACCCGCAGAACGTTGCTCTTCTTAACGACCGGCTTCACCCACAGGAGTGTGGCGGTCCTTCAGCCAGCGCCTCCTCGGCGTCTGAGCCCTTGTCGGGGGAGGTGTGCTGCGCCAGCTTCCCTCTGATGCACGACACATACTGCAGGTCAGGACCGGTCGACGATTGGATGTCAACGCTGGTGGCAACGCCGTGCTTCGCTGAGCTCTTGATCCTATCAACAGGAGGCACACTAGCACAGCGGCTACCGGAACTACGCTCCGGACTACTGGAGTAACTGGCTCCGCGGCTAAAACTAGCGGCAGACGAGCAACGGACCCACGGGCGGCTGGCACAGCTGGCTGCGACTAGGCTACCGGAGCAACGCCCCGGACTACTGGTGCTGCTGGCGACACGACGGCAGCCTCCTCTCAGCATCCCCAAACAGTCCCACCCCCCTCGACACACACCCCCTGCTTCACCCCTAGCTCCACTCCCCCTTCACCCCCCTTAGTACCACTCCGATGGCTCCAACAGATCCACCCCCCTCAGTGGCAGCTCCAGCACTGGGAGACGGAGGAGGAGGAGGAGCAGGGGACGGCATACAGAAGCTGCACCCCCATACCCCCCACCCCAAACCCTAATTCAGGAGAACGTGCAGCAGAAGGGGTGGGGCGCCGTCAGAAGCACAAGGGACAGCGGGCAGCTCAGGGGAAGAGGTAAAAGGGCGCCCACGGGCCTGGCGCAGCCCGTACGAACCGCGCTTGGCCGGCTTGAGGCGCGCCCTGGCCTGGCGCAGCCCGTACAAGCCGCGCGCGGGCCTGGCGCAGCCCGTACGGGCCGCGCGCAGGCTGTACGGGCCACGCGAGGGCCCTACGTAGGTCGCGCCGGCCACGACGGGCAACAGGGGGCGACGCGCGGTGAGAAAATGAATGAGAATGAGAAATGAGAGAAGAGAGGGTTCACTAGCAAACATTGGGATACATATAGCAAACCCTTAAGGGTTGTACTCACTATTGAGTACCCTACTGCAGACTAGAGAAACATAATATTTTGACACACCCCCATAGTCAAAATGGGGTGTAATCAGCACAGCAAGCAAAGAAGAACAAGCTCAGGGTGGATCACAATGTCACCACACATTCTGAGCACAAGTACAAGAAGCAACAGTTTAAAGTTCACAAATGTAAGCAAAGCTAGAGGCTATCGCAGACGGCAAGTGTGGAGGAGGAGGGACTATGAGAGGAGAGGAGGTAGTGGGCGGCAGCTGAAGCTGCAGGTACACGGCGCAACTAGAGCAATTGGCACACGGGCAACTGGAGCAACTGGCACACTGGCAACTGGAGCAGCTGGCACACGGGCTACTGGAGTAACTGGCTCCGCGGCTATCTCTGAGCGGCAGGAGCAACGGACGCACGGGCGACTGGAGCAACGGGCTCACGGGCGACTGGCGCAACGGGCTCACGGGAGACTGGCGCAATGGTCTCACGGGCGACTGGAGCTGCTGGCTTCACAGCGGCCACCCCCTTCAACCTCCCCAAACTATCCCACCCCCATTTCACACACCCCCTACTGCACCCCTAGGTTCACTCACACCCCACCCCCTAGCACCACTCCGTCGACTCCTACACACCCACCCCCCTCAGCGGCAGCGGGAGACAGAGGAGGAGGAGGAGCAGGGGAGACCACACACCCGCCACCCCCCACTCGCCACCCCCAAACCCGAACACAGGGCAGGGCGGGATGGCGGGTAGGGAGGTTACGGGGGGGGGGGGAAGGGGGGGGGGGGGGGGGGGGGGCGACGCACAACCTCCTAGGGCGCCAAAGCAGGCGGTAGAAGGGGCGACGCTCCCCCCCCCCCCCCCCCCCCCCCACGCGGCCCCCTCAGGTCGCCTCGACGGGCGACGGGAAAAGGGGGGGGGGGGGGGGGGGGGGGGCGGTGCACGTGCTCCCGGTGCGCCGTGGCTGGCGACGGGGCATGGACGGGGCGGGGCCGGGGCCGCAAGTGGCGGCGACGGGGCTGCTGGCGGCGACGACGGGGCCGCTGGCGGCGGCGACGGGGCCGATAGGAGCGGCGACGGGGCCGCTAGGGTCGGCGACGGGGCCGCTGGCGGCGGCGACGAGGCCGATAGGAGCGGCGACGGGGCCGCTAGGGTCGGCGACGGGGCCGCTGGCGGCATCGACGGGGCCGATAGGGGCGGCGACGGGGCCGCGAAGGGTCGGCGACGGGGCCGCAAAGGGGCCGCGAGGGGCCTGGAAGGGCGGCGACGGGCCGCGAAAGGGGCGGCGACGAGGCCGCGAAGGGGCTGCGAGGGGCCAGGAAGGGCGGCAAAGGGGCCGCGAAGGGGCCGCGAGGGGCCTGGAAGGGCAGCAAAGGGGCCGCCGAGAGTAGCGCGAGGGGCACGCCAAGGGGCGTGCCGAACACAGAGTAGCAGCGGAAGCAGTTAGGTGGGACCACAGGCCAGGAGCGTATATGCTCTGATACCATGAGAAAATGAACGAGAATGAGAAATGAGAGAAGAGAGGGTTCACTAGCAAACATTAGGATACATATAGCAAACCCTAAATGGTTGTACTCACTATAGAGTACCCCACTGCGGACTAGAGAAACATAATATTCTGACACGCGGGTCCCCGTCGCCCATCGCAGCGCCTCCCGGGAGTGACGCGCGGAGTGACGGGGCAGAAAGCCGCCGCGCGCCTCAGGGCGCACGGCGGGCAGAAAACCGCCGCGCGCCTCGGGGCGCACGGCGGGCAGAAAACCGCCGCATGCTCCGAGCGTGCAGCGGGATGAAAAAACCGTTGCACGCCACGGGGCGTGCAACACAGAGAGTAGCAGTAGCAGCGGAAGCATTGAGGTGGTGAGCCCACCCACAGGATCGACCCAAGGGGATCGGCCTGCTCTGATAGCATATCAAGTTTAAGAGGTAGAAAGTTTAGAATGAAGAAGGGGTTTTACTAGCAATAGTTGGGATACATATAGCAAACCCTAACAGGGTTGTACTCGCTATAGAGCACCCCACTACAGGCTAGATAAGAACATTCTAACACCCCCGCACTGGGATACTCGAAGTGCACACACTGGGATTCGATCCCGAGACCTTCGCTCTGATACCATGTCAGAATCCCAACCACTAGACCATTGGGATAAAAGGGCTTGTTAAGTAGCTGGTAAGTGCGCTCATAACCCCTCAGGAGAACGAGCCTGTAACCCTTCCCTAGGATCAATTGGGGATCACGAGTGGACCTCTGACACACTTGAGGCCCTACGAGTGTGACAAGGTGTCACCTTAGGCCCAAGGTCTCAAAAGTACGAAGGTGCAAGGAAAGCTTGGCTTTGCTTGTAAAGCCGCTCGTTCAAACGTACATTGTGTCGTCACGATTCAATTTGCCTAACGTAGATGACGTGAAGGCGCTCCAGATCCAATTTATAGCATGTCATTTGAAATTGTGATGAGAACGCTATCAACATTTGTCGCCGCTGTGCAGAAATCCGCTTGTGCACTTTATCTTTCGTTTTTAGGCAGGTTTTTGCCAAATGTGACTATAGTAGCATGACCGGGAGAATTTATTATGGCAGGGCATATGTGGTAGGAAAATATCGTGTGATAGGGCGGATCTGTGTTGTGACAGTGCGAATGTGGAAGGAGAATGTGGATTGATAGAATGAGAGGTCGAATTTGTTGTCAATTGTGTAGTACATTTTGCTGGAATTTAGGTTAATTCGGGTTGCTCCAATAAACATATGTAGTGCTAGATCTACACAATAGTAGTATAAAATACATTGGTTGGATTGAAAGAACTTGTGATGTACACTCTTTAGAGTGGACCACCTCCCAAACCCTATAGGTTAGGGTTATCTCTTGTTGGAACTTCACTTCTTGATAGCTCATTTGGTTGTAGCATGGTTCATGCCCACTAGGCTTTAGGAGGAGGTTATAAGACTACTTTAGCTTCCGCTAGTATCTTAGACCGTTCCGATATGGTCTCAGAGCAAGGAAGGCCTAGCAATCTGTAGGAATAGGAGCTACTTAAGGAATTGGACCATAATACCTTGGTGGACGCTAAATTGCTTCCATCCCTCCAAAATTGCACTGCGGCGAAATTGCACAGTGGCAGACTCTGGACGTGGGAAGGGAGGAGGAGAGAAGAAACCCGCTCGAAATCGAGTGGATCCATTTGGGAGGACGAGAGGGGCGACATCCATTCACAGAGAGGCTCGATCAACGTTGGCCGATCAAGACGTGCAGTATATCGTTGGAAAGCGCTCAACACGATTTACAACAATTGCCCTAGGGTTGTCACAAATTGACAAGCCGATCGCACGCAATTCGCGAAATACAGTCGGCTAACGAATTGGAAAATCGCGAATCGGGGAAGATTTAAAGCGCAGAAAAAGGATTGGAGGGTAGATACCAAGAGAGGAGGTCAAGGCACATCCAGCAAGCAAAACATTGGGAGAAACGGTTGAGTCTTCGTTGACGGAAAATCGGCCAACTTCGACGAGTTTAAGCGGCCAGTTCGGATGCGGGATCCAAGAGCGCGATATACCATCGGAATGGTCTCAGAGAAAGGATTCATTTGAGTCAAACGGCTTATCCTTCGGAGGTTCGAGCGCGGAGTTACGCTCCAAAAACCAAGAGGGGAAGAATCTGCCCACATCGTCTTCACCGCCGCCGCCGTTGCCTCCACCACCACCTCAACGTCAATCTTCAGTGCGTCTACCGCAAATAGATCATGACTCAAGCGAAGGGAAGTTCGAAAAATCGCCAAAGTTTGACGGGAGCGACTATTGGGCTTGGAGCTTCCGATTCGAAGAATGGGTAGAGGCACACAATCTATGGGGGTACTTTGATGGTTCGGAGGAGCGGCCTGCATCAGGTGACGCACGGCTAAAGTGGAAGAGAGAAATCAGAATGCATTCGCCCAATTCTGCAATGCCTTGGTGCCAGATGAGCTGATTCGCTTGGTACGGGAGTTCGGCGGCAAGACCGAATTGGGCAGCGCACCTGTTGATGGCAGAGCAAGAGCGGTCACCCGAATTCTTGCAAGCACAGCAGCAGCATACACACGAGTGAAGGAGTTATACCTTCAGCGTGGATTGTGTAACCGGGTGGCACTCTCTGAGGAGCTCTCTTCCTTTGAAGATGAAAGAAGGGAGGGAGTGGCTGCATACTGAGCGCGTGCCGAGGACTTGAGGTCCAAGTACTTGGCTGCAGGAGGGAAGGAGGAGGTTGAGGAGTGGATGATGAGGGTACTCAAAGGGCTACCTCCTCACTTTGAGATGCTGAAGATAGTGTTGAACAACCGATCACCATCGCTCGCCAAGGATCCGCTGCTTACCTCTTTGAGAAACGAGGAGATGCGGATTGGTGTCGCACCAAGATCTGATGATGTAGCCACTTTTGGAGCGGGTACGAAAGTGGGCAGCATTGCCAGGGGAAATTGGGACAAGGGAGGAAAGCATGGAGGCAGCGGTAGCAGCAGTGGCACCAACTCGGGCAGATGGGGTCCGGGGAAAGGCAAAGCAAGAGTGCTTGATTTCCCTTTGGGGTCCAAGGGCATGGCTCCTAGGGGGTTGTGTCACGGCTATTGGGATGAGGGACATGCATGGCAGTGATGTCCTCACCTACCTAAGGGAGGCATACCAGCATTCTTACAGCAGGGGGGTCGTGGGTCCAACGGCAAGGCATAGGTGGCGGATGAGGAGGAGCAAGATGACAAGGCAGAGGTAGCGGTTGGAGAGGCAGTTGCAGCAGTAGGAGGGGAACAGCCATGAGAGGGGTGGTGGGTTTAGAGTTTAGGGAGCCAGCTACAACTTTACTCCTTTTGCATCAGACTTCAAGAGTAAGCTTGAGCCACCTGAGATTCGGGGAGTTTGATTCGGAGATGGACGGGTGGTGAAAGCTGTTGGCATGGGTGAGGTGCTAATGGTTGGTGCTGGAGGTCAGCTGCTGAGGATTCAAAAGGTCCACCTTGTGCCTGAGATGCATACACGTCTGCTGTCAGTCCCGCACCTCACCTCTCGGGATGTTATTGTCACATTCCAGGGCAAGAGATGTGTTATCAAACGGGAGGAGGGGGTGTTGGCGATTGGAAAAAGGAGGGGGTAAGGTGTCAGAACTTAGGCTTAGAACTGATACATTAGTAATGAGCTTGAAGCTCTTTAAGTACATCCAAGAAGAGTAAGGATTGGATGGGGAAGGAAATCGAGGGCAATCCCTAGGGATTGGGGGTAATCCCAAGGCAATCTCCAATTGGTGGGTTGGAGATTGCTTGGAGATTACATTTGGGTTTGGTTGGGATGTAGGTTTACACCCAACCAAACACAAAGTGCAAACTACACTACTCTAGGATATAGAAAATATAAAGTACAAAGTGTGAGATTAAGGGCTAACACTAACAGAAGGGACCATGGTCTGGTGCGGATGTCTCTTCCTCTTGCTCGAGGAACACAGGGCAGTGCTCTTGTAGCTAGATCCTCCTCCTTATTTTCCCCATTGACCCTTGCTCACCACCGTCTTGGTCATACCGCCCCTACGACACTGCAACAGATGGCTCGGGAGAACAGTGTACTGGGCTTGGAGATTGGTGGGGGGGGGCACTGATTGCTCTCCATGTGAGCCTTGCTTATTGGGAAAGTCGGCTCGAAAGTCGTTTCCCCAAGAGGCGTCTCGGGCACTTGGGCCTTTGGATGAGGTCCACATGGACTTGTGGGGGCCAGTGCACACACCATGACTGGGAGGAGCGGTGTATGTCCTCAGCCTCATTGACGACTTCACTAGACGAGTTTGGTCGTTCCCACTCCCACACAAGGACTCAGCCATAGTCGCAAAACTTCTTCGCCAGTGACATAAGGACGTGGAGTTGGAGTGTGGGCGGAAGCTGAAGGCTGTTTGCTCAGACAGGGGTGATGAGTTCTTGGGGGACGCTGTGAGAGCATGGAAGGCAGAGTTTGGCATCAAAACTCAATTGAGCGTCGCAGATACACCGCAGCAAAATGGGGTCGTGGGGATTCGCACATTGTTGGTCGGCAGTGGTCTCCCTGCTCGTTTGTGGGGTGAAGCATTGATGTGGGTCGTGTGGGCTAAGAACAGGGTCACCCACAGTGCTTTGCCTGCCTCCATCACACTAATGGAGGCGTGGTCCAACCAGAAGCCGCATGTGGGCATGGCTCGGATTTGGGGTTGCATGGGGAGCGTCATGCTACATGGGCATGAGAAGGGTGGCAAGCTTGATGCATAGGCTATCATGTGTGTCTGTGCTGAGGTGGACATGGAGAGCAAGGGTTGGCGCATGCTGGACCCTTCTCTCATGCGCATTTGCATTGCTCGGGATGTTGATTTTCTTGAGAATGTGATGTGGAAGGATTGGGACAAGGCAAAGGGATTTGGGGAGCTTCTGCACGATGCAGCTGAGATTTCCCAGCTCCTCCCTCTTCCACTCTAGCCACCCTAAGTAGCGGTTGACGACGCTGAGATGCCACCTTCATCACTGGCATCGGCACCGCTGAGTGTGTCGATGTAGCAGCAGCCCACCCCTCTCCAACAGCTCAGTGGCCCCTCAGTCATTCAGCGGAGATCCGCTAGACATGCTTCTTCCTCTTCCTCCTCCTCTAATCAGCAACCTGTCCCTCTATCTACAAGTGAACCTATGTCACCAGTGTCTACCTCCCCACCACCGGCTACAGGTTTGTAGGTGCTTGGTGTTCGGTCTGGTACAGGTGGTGAGGAGGTAGGGGGGGATGCTGGTGTGGTTGAGGGCATGCTGTGCTTAGCCAGGGAGGTGGAGGGTGTTGCACTAGCAGGTGTGAGCACCAGTGATGTCCAACGCACACTCGCAGAGCCAATGCGTGGCCTTGAGGGCCCTGCATGGAAGGCAGATGCTGAGAAGGAGGTGAATGCAATGTGCACTATGGGTGTATGGGATCCAGAGCCGGTCAACTTACCTCCAGGTAAGAAGGCCATTGGGGTTAAGTATGTTCTCCGCAGGAAAACTGACAAGGAGGATCGGGTGGTACAGCACAAGGTTTGCCTTGTTGCTAAGGGGTACACTCAGGTGTCTGAGAAGGACTATGATCAGATATTTGCCCCTGTGGGCAAGCTCACCTCAGGTCAGGTGCTTCTTGCAGAAGCCGCGGTAAAAGGGTGGCATGTACAACAGGAGGATGTTGATCATGCTTACCTCAATGCAGTCTTTTAGGAGGAGGTGCATGTAGGGCAACCAGAGGGATTTGATGATGGTACAGGTAGGGTGTATCGCTTGCGCAAAGCTCTCTATGGGTTCAAGCAAGCGTCTCGTGCTTGAAATGAGGAGATTGGTACCACCCTAATTGCAGCAGGGTTTGACCACATTGCATGCGATGAAGCTCTATACATCAGGTTTATGTATGAAGAGCCATTGTATGTATTGGTGTATGTGGATGACCTTTTGCTTGTGTCTCCACGCTTGGAGCTGATTAGTCAGGTCAAGGAGGTTCTTGCTCAGAGGTACCAGATGAAGGATCTAGGTAAGGTATCCACGTACCTTGGTGTGGAGGTTCGCAGGTCGGTCAAGGATGGGTGGTTGGAGATTGGTCAGGAGTAGTATGTCCGTGGTCTCCAGGGAAGGTTTGGTGATCTGCTGAAGGAGACACATAGGATGCATACTCCAATGTCACCCAACAATCTCTCTAAGATCAGAAATGGTACTTGGTCGAGTGAGGAAGGTGCTACAGCTGATGTCAAGGTGTACCAGAGTCTCATCGGCAGCTTGATGTATGCTGCTGTGACTACCCGTCCTGAAATGTCCTTCACTGTCAACACCCTTGCACAGTCCTGCGCGGCACCAAGACGCATTCACATCACATTCTCAAGAAAATCAGGTTTGGTTCACGCTGCACTGAGAGCACTCAGGTACTTGGTCGACACAGCTGATCGTGTCCTCAGGTATGAATGCCAAGGTGGTGAGCAGGTTGTTAGGTACACCGACTCCGATTGGGGTGGTGAGACTAATGGCAAGATTCGCTCTGCCTACATCTTTAAGTTGGGAGGAGGAGCTATCAGCTGGTATAGCAAAAAGCAAGACAGTTTTGCAGCAAGCGTTTCTAAAGCTGAGTATAAAGCTCTATCGGAGGGGGCCAAGGAGGCCATTTGGTTGAGGAGTTTGTTGGCAGAGATGCATGTGGGGGATGGGAGGGCTATTCTATTGCTCGGTGATGATGGGACAGCTTTCTCCCTTGCCCACAATCTCGTTCTCCATCAACGCACCAAGCGCATTAAGGTGGCATGACACTTTGTACGGGATGCGGTGCGCCAGCAGGAGGTCGAGGTGCACTCAGTACGCTCCCATCACCAGAATGCCGACATGCTCACCCAAAGCTCTCCCAAGCTTGCAGCTGCATGAGAACCTTGAATGCATCGACATGCGAGTGATGGCTCCGAAGGCCAAGGCTTCATTCGCTGGAAGGGTTGTGTTTTGATTCATGGGTGAACTTTAATGCCTATTGGAGCAAAGAGGGGTGTTGGAATTAAGGTTAATTTGGGTTGCTCCAATAAACATATGTAGTGGTAGATCTACAATATAGTAGTGTAAAATATATTGGTTGGGTTGGAAGAACTTTTGGTGTGCACTCTTTAGAGTGGACCACCTCCCAAACCCTAAAGGCTAGGGTTATCTCTTGTTGGAACTTCACTTCTTGATAACTCATTTGGTTCTAGCATGGTTCATGCCCAAGTTGGCTCCTAAGATTCTTAGGCTTTAGGAGGAGGTTCTAAGACTACTATAGCTCTCGCTAGTAGCTTAGACCATTCCAATACATTTTAGTCCCACGTGCACAAAATAATTAGAAAATTCTAAAATGGTCAACCAGCAGGCCCCTAGATTCGTTTTGAGGTAGTCTGACGCCTCAGAGTACACCCCTCCTAGAACTCTGTCTGTCAGAGGTGCCTCAAAATTTTAGTCTGAAAATTCAGACAAGCACAAATTTTTTTGTCTGAACTGTCAGAGTTACCCTCAAATTTTAAGATGATGATGCAGTATCGTAAAAGCATATTTATAATAGCATTGAAGCTAGTCACAACATACCAACTCAACTGTGCGGTACGAACCAGTCAGGGTCGGCGGGTTTGCATCACGCAACGTGCTCGTGCATCGCTTTGGTTGTTTTGTCACGTGTAGCGCATGGGCTATTTCTGCTGATTAGATTTCGTCTCGTCGTGTGTGTGATTACCGTTCTGTACCCATTTTCTAGCCTGTGTGCCGATTTTGTCAATTTTGGATTTGCGTTTCAAGCGATGTGATTATTCACCCGATTTGGTTGTTGTCACGCACAGTGCCAGGTGGGCCAAGTGCCACGCAGCTGAGCTGGCAGCAGGCAGAAACTGTTGGTTGGCGTGGCGTGTGTGAGCATCTGGCAGTGCCGCACGGGACTTTCACTATGAATCAGGAGCTTCGCAATTTCACAGCAGTGCGTGCTGCAGATTTTTTTAAAAAGAATCAGCATCAAAATCGCCAATTCTTTAAAATACACTAGCGATAACTTACATGTGACGAGATTTTGTCTACGAAATCTCGCAATCACGCAACCATTTTCTTAGTGTAACTGGGAGATATTCTCGATGAACGAGTGTATTCGGATGTCCCAGCTGTTGAAGCATGGTTTGCTCACGTCCTGGCACTCCACTGCCATCTCGTAAGTGGGCATATCGAAACGAAACTTCTAGGAAACTTTGTTTCGATTAGCTCGCAGAGTGCACTTCCAACACAAGTCTGAGGCTCAGCCTACACCCCTAAAAATTGGCTGAAATTTCAGCGGTTACAATAAAAAAAACTCTGAAAAATCAGAGAAGGTACATAAAAAAAAACTTACAGTTCAGACCAGGTACCAAAAAAAAGTCTGAATGGACGCTGAATCAGCGTAAAAAGTCTGATATCTAGGGCACTGTCGACCAGACAAGACCTAGAAATTTCATATCCAGCAGACTCACAACACAAAACACAAAATGTCTGATGCATCAGACGCAATAAAATCCTAGCAAGGACCCTGGGTACTGGTAACAAGCAAGCCCTCAGATTCGTTTTTTGCCTGTCTGATTCATCAGAATAGTACACAATTTTAGTCTGAAACCCTCAGAGTTGGTATAAAAAAAAGTCTGAAATTTCAGAGTGCCTTAATAAAAAAGTCTGAAAAATCAATGTATCTAATGTTTCATCAGAATTGTATTCAATGCTTCATCTGGTACTGAAACATACTAGACTAAGGGGATTTTCGGGAGACATGCTCTGACAGGGCGAATTTCTGTGTCAGGGCGAATCTTGTGGTGTGAAAGGGCGAATCTGCAATGTCAGGTGAAATTTCTTGGTGATTGGTCGAAGTCATTGTGCTCTGACAGCGCAAATCCGATGTGTCAGCGATTTTGATGTGATTGGGCGAAAATCTTGTGCTGTAAGGCGCGGATTTGCAGTTTCAAGCCGATTTTGCGTTGACCTGTGAAGTTCGAACCGAATCGCCAGTCAAGAACACATGCAGAAAATAGAATCGGTACGCGTTTGTACTCCGAGTGATCAGAGCACACTCCCGGAAAACTCTGAAACGTCAGAGTTAGCTCTAAAATTTCTCTGAAAATTACAGAGTTGAAGCCCAAAAATCTCTGATTTTAACAGACCTCACTTCTGAATTCTCAGAGTTTTTCATGCAAATCAGAGAAATTTCTCTGACTTCTGGGGGCCTGGTAACAAGGTACAGAGAATTTCTCCAGATGACGTCCGCCAATCATGTCAAAGCCCCTGATCTGATGACTCTACTGCACTACAGCTCATCTGGGTACACATATTGACCTGCTACCTACAGTACCAGAGCAAGTCTTGCCATTATATTCTGTGAACTGGGCATCACTAGTAAATCCACCTGTAACAAAAACTCTTGAACATGAATCTTTGACATTCACCTTCTTGGATTTGCCCTTTTTGCAGATGACACTTGCTGTAAATGACCAATACTCTGCCCTCAGACAAACCTGGCACGACAGAAGACAGGAATGTCAAACTTGAGATGTGACAAGAACGCAAAATAGAGGCAGATGGTTATCAAGGTAATAACAGTTTAAAAAGCTTGACAGGGAATGGACTGCTAGCCAACACAGTAGTGCCAAAACTGGTACTCACAAGTCCCAAGTTCTGGCCCATTGAAGAACTCATGAACCAAGCTTTACCATTGTCCACTGCTTTGCACTCCCGCCTCTCACTCCTTTCCCATCCCCACTACTACTTCTCCACCCTGCGAGCCTCATGGCCCCTTCCCGTCCCTCAGTCCTCCACTACCCTCTCCTTATCTCACTCACTTCCCGGTTTTCTCCAGAAAATATCTGCCCTTCCAACCCTTACCTGCACTTTAATGTAACTAGGGATGGCGCTGGAGCAAGTGAGGCCGGGATTGTTGCGGTACAGCTCGGCCCAGTTGCTTCCATTGACAGCCCCACCCGCCTCTTTGCTGGTCCTTCGAAGCAGCACCTCACACGTGTCTTCCGCTGTCAGCGTGTCGTATCTTAGACACTCAGGAACAGTGTAGGCGAAAGCAGTGCTGCGCTCGATGCAAACTGACTGGCCCGCCTTCAGGCCATTGGGCGAACAGTCGAGGCCGGGGTTGAGCTTGGCAAGATCTCCCAAACCCAGACCAAGCTGAGTGCTGATGGATGCACAGGTGTCGCCCTGGGGGTTGGGCAAAGCAAGGGAGAAAGCACGTGTTGAGTGCGTGTGGTGCTGCCTAGAATGGGGTGTTAGTTGGCGAGGCTAGCTGCTTACGACCACTACATACAATGGAGAAATCAAGAAAGCACCACCTCGTCTCACCTTGAGGACGTAGAAGAAGGCAGTGCAAGGGATGTCAGGAGTACCATCCAACTGAAGGACGCTGCCCTTGGGCAATGGCTGGTTGCAGTCTATCTCCTGCATTGTGGAACACTTGCATGAAGTGACGTGAGTGCAAGCTTGTAGTCATCTTCCCTTGCTCACCAATACAGAACATCAGCAATGTTACAGATGAAAAAACCAAGTGTGGCGCAATGAAGTAACATTCGAACCAGATAGGCGCGGCCAACAAAACCTTAACCATATAGGCATTCACCCGTGAGCCCAATCTTTACCGCATTGCTAGATTTGAATTCTCCCAATAAAACGCCAACAAGTGCAGAAACATCTGAACACTGCCAGTTGTCTCCCATAACTGTCATGCTGGTGGCTGAAGAATTCGCTGTAGAACGTGAAAAGAGAGAGACGAAGGTAAAAAGGCAAGAAAAGGAGAGGAGTAACGCTGGGTTGGGAAAAAGAGGTCTCAGAAAAAAAAAGGCACATTTTTTTTGTTCTTTTTGCCAGAAACTCGAAGGAATTAAACTTCACCTGGATCACATGTGGGGAAGCCATAGAGTGTGACTCTTTCGATGTAGTTGGGAGGGCAGATGCAGGAGTAGGAGCCCTTGAGATCGTTGATGCATGTGCCCACGTAGCAGGGGTTCTTGAAGTATGATCCACACACGTCCACTGCCACGGGAGAAATTGAAGACAGCAGGGAAGATGAAGCAAGCAGGGACATACGGACAAGCGAGGCATAAGGATAGGATGTGCAAGAAAAAGGCAAGGGTATAGCAGGGGTCATCATGCCATGTTACGTTCCCTCCAGCATGGGTTGAGAAGACAGGGGAGGAGAAAGGGAGAGCGCAAGATAGAGTGGAGAGAGAGAGAGAGAGAGAGAGAGAGAGAGAGAGAGAGAGAGAGAGAGAGAGAGAGAGAGAGAAAGAGAGAGAGAGAGAGAGGAAGACCTTAGCCCTCTGCCCTCTGCCTCATCCCTCTGCCCTCTGCCCTCCAGAGCTATTTAAGGGCTGTCTCACCCTCCTTCTCCTCATTATTTTGTGTGGGGTTCATTTTCGGCGGCTCGCGCCGGCGGCCGCGCGCTCCTGGTGGCAAGGATTTCAAGCGACAGCATCGTAATAACGGGGTTCAAGCACACATCAACAGGACGGGAGAGGGGATCTACCTAAAAGGGCGACATGCAATACTACACACGGCGGAAGCCTACATCGTGTACGGCTCCGGCCCCTCCACCTCAAGCATCGAACGCATGCACGTCGACACCGCCAGAAGGAGCTGCGCCGACGACTGAACCATGCGCACCGGGGTCCCCTCTTGGGCGGCCACAAGAAGATCCTCCACGTGGCGGGGGAAGGTACGCGCTAAGGGCGCTACCCCGGCGGGCGCTTCCGACACGGGTGCCAATAGCGGGGCGAGGGCTTCTGCCCAGGTCGCGCACGATCCTCGGGGACCTGGAGCGAAACTGCCCGGAGAGTTTCGCATGGCCCCACACACCGCCATCTGCAGGTTCACCACCACCTCGCACGCCTCCGCAAGATTCAGCGTCCGGCACATGGTCAGCATGGGGTCTCTCCCCGCGCGAGTGGGGGGAGGTGCAATCGGAGCCTCACGCTGATACGCTGTCTCCCGGCCCGGAAGTCGGCCTCCCGAGAAGGGCTGCGCGGAGAAGCCAGGGACCTGCCGAGGGGTGCGGAACAGCGCCCTCCCCTCCCGCGCGGGCTGATACTCGCTCAATACCGGCGCGCGCAGAGGGGCCGCGACGTCAGGGGCTAGGGCGTGAGAATGACCGTTGGTCACCTCGATGTGGACGTGAGTTGGCTCACCAGTCGCTCGCGCCTGGCGCATCGCCGCTGCAAATACATTCACGACTTCACCAACCGCAGGATCCTCCCTGCGACCAGCTCCGCCGCGACCCGCTCCATTCCGCCGACCCCGACGGCCACCAGAGCCCGCCGAGTGCGGACGCGGGGGGGATTGCTCGCGGCGCCCAGAATCCCATCGTCGCCCAGGAGAACCCCTCCCCCGCCTCGCCGGAGATCGACGCGGAGAGCGCTGTGCGGGGGATCGCGCTCGCGGTGAGCGCTGGGCTGCCCAATCTTGGGGAGATCGGTGACGGGGAGAGCGGGGGCTCGCAGGCGACAGCTGATCGCCAGCTCCGTGGCGGCGAAGCTCGCGTTGACCAGGAGAGCGACGCCGAGGGGAACGTTGCTGCTGGGGCTGGCGCTGCGGCGATCGCCCACGCTCATGAGGCGGCTGTCCAACCGGACGATTCGACCCAACGCGGGCCGGCGCCCACGAATACTCAGGAGAGTTTGGGCGCGCGCTCGCCTGATGAGGTAGAGACAGCCCGCGCTCCAGACACCGCACGGGCTCAGACGCGGATGGATGCGCAGGAGCGCGGAGACGGGGGGCAGCGGGCGCCTGAGGACGGGGGCCCGAACTGTCCGCCGTACTCTCTTGCGCGCGGTCGCGACCCGCGGAGGGGTCCATCACGCCCGAACGAACCGCCGCGGACGCCAGCGGGCCGTCAAAGGAGGGGCCTTGGTACCGCCTCGGCGCCACAACCGACACGCAATATTGCAGCGGCGGCCTCCGCGCAGCACGGAATCCGCGTAGGAAGAGGAGGGAGTCGGGGTGGTCGTAGAGGAGGCGCTGCGGTTCAACGACGGGGCGCTAGTAGCTTCTCGAGGGCTGCTCACAGGATCCTGAGGGAAGGGCTAGAGATGGGGAAGAATCGAGTGACGAGAACTCTGTGGGTGACCCTCTATTTAACCCTGAAAGAGAGGGTAGCCCCAGTCCCTCCCCCGAGTTAGAAGAGGCAGAGCAGGCTCGAGATGTGGACCGAACTCCAACACCGAGCCGAGCCGCATCTGCGATCCGAATTGGAAGACAGTGCCGAGTCGGGGGGGGAAACCGAGCCGCACAAATTGCAGATGGCACCCCAACTCGGGCCAATCAGCAGAGTGCAGATGCACCCACAGGCCTGCCCCTGTTCAGTGCAGGTGACCTGGCAAAACGCCAGGACCTTTTCGCTGATGTCGCAACCTGGGACCTACACCCCCTTCGCGACAGCAGGCAACCACCTCTCGCCCGTCACCCACCTCGCACTCTTCGCGAATCTTTTGCAGCCTGCCTTCTCACCCCGCTTCTACACCTTGCAAAAGACCCTGACTCGCCCGCAGGCTGGAGACTGCTCATGTTCCTCCCGCGCATCCTCTTGCGCACCTCATCAGCCAAGCGCCCAGATTGGTCAAAGGTAGGAGCCAGGCTGATAAGGTTCCGCCAAGGCCAGTGGCGGAGCCTGTACGACGAGGCGGCTGACGCAGTATCCCAACCACCCCAGCCACGCCATGCGCCAGACACCACAGGCATCCTGGCAAGGGCAGAGGGACTCGCCAAACGAGGGAACCTAGCAAAATCCCTCCAATCCCTCACGGCCACGCCAGTCTCCCCCCCCTCAACTGACGTGCTTCGGGCTCTCTCAGCTCGACACCCCCCTGCGCGCCAATCCATCCCGAAGTGGGTGCCAGATTTCACCACAGAGTGCACCCCTTCAATCCCTCCACGCGACTTCAGACGCATTCTCGCCAAATGCCCGAACGGAGTGGGCGCTGGTCCCTCGGGGACCACCTTCGAAGACCTGAGGGACGCAGCACTTGGGAATACGGACATCTTCCTGCAATTGGACGCACTCACAAACACGGCGTTAGCCGGAAAACTCAGCGCGGAAGCAGCAGAACTCCTCACTGCGTCACGCTTACTTGCTTTCACGAAGCCCCATGGGGGCACACGGCCTATAGCAGTAGGCGAATGCCTGCTCAGATTAGTAGCAAAAGCGGCTCTATTCTTGGCGGCTGAGAGAGCACGCGATCACTTCGCACCGCTGCAATTCGGGGTGGCGGTAGCAGGTGGCATCGAGGCGGCGGTGCACACGGCAAGGACATACCTGGAGGAGAATGACGGGGCTGTGGCGCTACAAATTGACCTGGCAAACGCATTTAACGCGGTCGAGCGGGCAACAGTGTTCGAAGGCCTCAAGGGGACCACCCTGGAATTCATGGTGCCTCTGGTCCGGCTCTCCTATGGTGTCCCCTCGGAACTGCACCTCGACCACGCGTTTCATGCTCCCCCCCTACAATCCGCACGCGGCGTAGCGGCCAGCATTCACCCGTGCCTGGTAGCCGCGGCGGAGGCGCACCCAGGAGTCGTCATCCTCGCCTGCGCGAACGACATTATGCTCCTGGGGGAAGCTGAGGCGTGCACAGAGGCATTCAATCACCTCACCAGGGCGCTGCTTCCCCTAGGCCTGGAACACAACCCCAAGAAGTGCGCAGCATGGTCGGCTGCGCACATTGACCCCGCCTCTCTTCCGCCGCATGTACCTTTCTCGGCGGACGGGATCCGCGTCCTGGGGAGCCCAATAGGCCCGCAGGCGGGATGCGCGGCGCTGGTACAGGAGCGCCTGTCAGCAGCAGCAGAGCCACTTCCGCTACTGTCACAAATGGACCCGCAGCTGTGCCTGCTACTCCTAACATGGTGCGTGAGCCGCCGCGCCTCCTACCTCGTCAGAACGACGCCCTTGGAGGTGCTGCCAGCGGACACCTGGTCAGAGTGGGGGGAGCAGCTGCTACACACTTACCTGACGGCCAAGGTAGAAAAAAGCGATTGTCGAAAAATACGATTGTTTTTTTCGATGGGTTTTTACGGTATCTTTTGGGAAAAAAACGTCGTTTTTTTGTTAGACAAAAAAACTCTTCAACTTCAAAGATGCTGTTCTGATCACAAAAGCACTTCTAAGAATCTTCCGCTGCATCATCAGCACTTCTAACGGCCCCCTTGTTCTTCTCACCAGTCAATCCCCTTGTTTCAGCAGCAGTTTTGGTCTTTTTACTGAAAAAAACGAAGGTTTTTTTGCACCAAAAGTAAATATTTTATAAAACCGTTTTTTATCGTTTTTTACGATCGTTTCTTACGATACGGCATTTTACGATCAAAATTTGAAAAAAACGTCGTTTTTTTGCACCTTGCTGATGGCGGCACACACGACGATACCCAGGGAGGAAGAAGAGCGGGGGAGAATCTGGCGGCAGGCCGCCCTGCCCGTGACGCTGGGCGGCCTCGGCATCACCAACCTAGCCACGGAAGGGGTGTTCGCTTACCTAGCCTCGGTCATTTCCACGGCCCACCTGCTGCGCTCGTTCGGCGACACGTTGCACCCCTCAATCGCCCAGATGCTGCCGCTACTAGATGCAGACGCGAACTCACCCTCGGTCCTGCCAAGGCGCCTCGCAGCGGCAGAAGCCACGCTGCCCCCAGATGGACTAGAAACTCTACAGGCCGGCCGACGCGGGACGGATGGCCCGAAGCTACAGCAGGCCCTGTCGCTGGCCGTCCACACAGCCCGCTATATTGAGGTGCTCGATGCCTCGCGGGAGATGCCCCTGAACCCGCTCTACGGCCACACCCAACGCCTGCAGTCACTCCTCGGCCCCGGGGCGGGAGATTGGCTGCTAGCCATCCCCCTGGTCCCGGCTCTTCGCCTCGGCCCCTCGCAGCACTCCACTGCATCCTCCTTCCGCCTAGGCCTCCCCCTTCCCGTCCCTCGGCGCTGCGACTGCCGCCACCGCACGACCTTCCCTGACCACCGCCTACCCAACCACCTCATGCGTTGTGAGAAAGGCGGGGGGAGGATTGCCACTCACCATGCTCTTCGGGATGAGAGTGCGAAGATCGCAGCAGAGGCAGGCTACACGGTGCACAAGGAATCCACAGTGTACTCACCGGTCAAAAACCTCAAAGCGAACGTTTGCATCCGCCATCCCGACACCGGCGAAGTCCACATGTGCGACATCACCGTGACGGACCCAGTCTCTCACCAGGACGAGTTTGCGCGGAAGACGCCTGGGTGGGCTGCAAGGATGCAAGCCGCCAAGAAAGAAGACAAGTACGCGCGGCGGAACGCGTGGGTGGGCTTCCATGCCATGGCGGTTGAGACGTACGGCTACCCGTCCCCGGGAGTGCACGCCTTCCTCCGCAGCTGCGCCGAGCTCGCGGGCAACGCTGCACCAAAGTCAAGGGAGGTGGCCAGGCTCCTTACGGAGTACCGTCAGCGCTGGAGTGTGACACTCCAGCGCGCCCAGGCCAATGCTCTTCGCGACAAGACCCACGAGGCCATTGCCGCGGATGAGCTTGGCCTGCAAGGCCCGTTTGGCAGCTTGGGTGAGGAGCAGCTGCACCAGCTGCTGGAAGACCCCACAGGCCAGTAGGGCCGTGGGGAGAAGGGGTAGGAGTGGCATGAGTAGTGGTACCTTTGTGTGTTTTCTTGGTTGTTGGCTTGCCTGTTTGTCGTTTGATTGCTTAGACTAGCTTAGTACCCAGGTCTGTACCTTGATGATACTAATACGAAGGACCGTTCGAGAGAGAGAGAGAGAGAGAGAGAGAGAGAGAGAGAGAGAGAGAGAGAGAGAGAGAGAGAGAGAGAGAGAGAGAGAGAGAGAATGAGGCAGCACACCCCCAGATGGCAGCGGACCCCTGGCCGCTGCACCTGGGGGACATCCTACACACGCTGGAGGGCTAGAGGGTCACTCAGGGGGGAGGGGAGGGGAAGAGGGGTGAGTTGATGGGCTTATGGGATAGAGGTTATCATGGATAGAACTGCATGTCTGTACCCCTGCTGAATTAATACAACGGACCATTTGAGAGAGAGAATGCAATAGTAGTCTCCAAGCGACCTCGTACTTCGTAACCAGCAGCAAGATCTTACCATAAGCACAGGTTTTGGAGCCACCTCCATTGTCAACCTCAACAAAAGGTTGAACCGTTTGAGCAACTTGAGGAATAATGCAGCTGCATGTATGGCCTTGAGTAGTCTTCTGGCACGGGAACCGGCCACACGGGTTCATGCCGTACAAATCCTGGTCACCCTTGTAACTATTGTTGCTGCAGGGGTCCTCTGGAACTGAAAGGTGAAGAAGAGGGTACAAGTAAAATGCATCAGCACAGAAGTTTGTCGACTGTAGGACAACGCAACGTGCTGGTGAATCTGGAACTACTCATACCATGCTACCAGCCACGGTACATAGAGCACCACTCTAAGTGTTGTTGCGCCTTTTCCAAATTTGCGTGCATCCTGAATGAGCAAGAATGAGAACACCCTACATTGCCAGTTAAGTTCGAATAGAAAGTTCCCTGAAAGACCACTCGTGACAGCATTTCAAAATGTTGGAATCCAGAGAACAAAAGTGCTACCAATATACTTCCCTATGGAGAAGTGTTTCTCCCTACAAGTCCATTGCTATGTCGACCCCCTTAGATCTCCTACCTACCACGAACCAGCACCTGGCACGGGTCCAGGTCTCGTGCCGTGCATGTTGCATCGCCCAATGGGTTTCATGCCTCACCTGCACCACCCCCCTGGACCCCCTTCCCACTGGGGTGGTCACAGTGGAGACTCATCCTGCTCCACATGCCCCTGTAGGCCTGTGCCAACAGTCTTCCCCCCGTAAAGTCTTGCAACAAGGCAGAAAATGGCTGGGCCCGATCCCCTATCCCTACGTCCTTAAGCGGGCTAGGGCTGGCTTGGCGTGCCCTGGGGTACAAGGAGGGCACGGCTTCCCACCCAGCTTCTTCCAGGCCCACCAGGTCCTTGCATCGCATCAATGCTCACTGACCCACCCAGCAGCCTCAGTGCCACTTCTTTCGCTGATGAAAGCTGCAAAACCTAGCCCTACCACCACCCCCACACCTAACTGGCTCAGCGCGAAGGAAACTGCTGCACAAGGAGTGCTAAGTCCCATCTGGCCTTACGTTCTACCACGCTCTCTCGGCCAACGACACGGCATGACGGTCGACGGACCTGAACCCCCGGAATCGCCGCTCACGACGACTGCTCTCTGTCTATCAGGATATGACACAACGCTTCTGGCAGTCCATCCCTTTGCCTCAGTCCACAACGCTCTGCAACCAACTTATGGATATGGGGTAAGGTAGCCTTTCCAACAATTCTGCCAGAGGTAGTCGGTGGCACTACAGCGTGGACAGGCCATCACTTACCTTGTCAAAGCTGCCTCAAGCTGACAACCCACCGGTCGGATGTCCTGCTGAGTCCCCCTCTCACCACTCTTTAACAATTAGGTAATCACTCTTAACAACATGGTAAACGGGGTAGATGCTTCACTTTTGACAATGGGGTAGATGCCAGGCAGCACGTTGATGCCACACACGCCATCCCCTCCCCGTATGTCCATGCGCATGTGGCCCCTGTCGCCCCACTCCACTCCCCATGAGTTGCGGATGATCCAAAATGGTGGAGGGATGCGGTTCTGGCTGCCGTCGTCTCGATTGATGAAGTAGCCAACGACGAGCACCACATGGTTCAGATTGCCCGTGTAGCACGCAGGGTCCTGGTACTTGAACGACTGAAAGGAAAAGGGGGACATGGGATTCATCCATCATAAAATCAGAGGACAAGTATGATAGCTGCGAAAAATGAAGCTAAACCCAAGATTCACCAATAACTGCCGTGTGTCTGCAAAGATACAAAGTCCGCGAAGCTCCACAGTGCATGAGAGCTGCAGCAACTCACCCCATCATATTGGATGAATGTGTCGGTCGTAGCCTCGATATGAACCACCACTGGCTGGCGCCGCACTGCCAGCATGAGCCCAAAGTACCCCTTGAAGAGCGCCCGCTCAAATGCTGCCACCAGGTATGTAGTTTCCTGGGAACACGAGAATGGGTTTAAAAATATGTGAACAAGCGAGAGTGCAAAGTCGCTCTATGCTTTACGGAAACCAAGAAAAGAGAGTTATTTTGATGCCAACGTCTCCACATCACCCGCCTCACTCCATGTGGTTCCTACCGGGTCACTATTATCTGTGAGTCCACTGCTGGCATCAAGAGTGACGAGCTTCTCAAAGGCGGCAGTGGGGGAGCCTCCAGCAGTGCACTTGTCTGCATCGGTGAGCCCCATGGCTGCAAAGAGGGACTCCACTGACAGCTGGGGAGCGGCTTGATTCAATGCGATGCCGTACGCAGCCTCCACACTCGCCACCACCGCATACGCCCAGCATGCACCTGAGGATAAGTAGATATGGTATGGGAACAGTGAATCGTGCTTCGACTCTGAGGGTGGATTAACGCTGAAGATATATACGCCCGGCATGCATCTGAGAAGCAGACACGGGTAATATACATTCCCAGCTTGAGGACCTTTCTGCCCCGAGCAGCGCTGCACATGGTAAATACATCTGCGGAGGCAAACACCACAACTTTGGACGAGGTTGTAACTTGCAATGTGATACGATGCTGTGAAATAGTCGTGCACCATGTGAACCTGAAGAACAGAGGTCCTCCGATCTGGAATGGTCCACTGCCACGATTCACAATAAATCTCCATCCTCTTGTCACTCACTGCAAAGCAGCTGATCCTTGACAGGCCACTTGAGGAAGGCCTTGGCGTTCCAGGAGTGGAAGTCACGGATGGCCCACGAGTCCACGCTTGCATCGTTGCCCGTCCATTGGTAGTCCGTGCTCACATAGCGCGAGAAGGGGTTCGCTCCAGGTGGTGCAAACGTGCTTTTTGATACTGTTAATCCAAGTTCTGTTGAGGGGGGATGGGGTGGGGGCTCGCATTGAACACAAGACAGTACACTAGAGTTTGCAACTTGGCACAATAAAAAAGGAGCAGACTTATGTGCCGTTGTGCATTCAGCATAAGCATGCGCGGTCTATCACATCGGTTCCTTTTTTTTTCCCTCCGGTTCGAGTAAAACCGGACTGGTTTTTCAAGAATCATCATCGCCTCGCCTCCAGATGGCTTTGGAGAACGCCAGGCTTCCAGGTTTCCAGGATGACATTTCACTCAAACAAGGCATAATAAGATCTTTCAAAATTGGAGGATTATAAACATTCTGAAGAAACAATGTGCGGTTCGAGTAACGAGTCTAATGCATTTCGGTTCCCGTTGTACATGAAACCGTGTTCGGTGGCCGACTGCGGTTGGTTGGACATTTTGGGTTGCGACAAATATTCTCCCGACATCTGCCCTACCTTATCTTTCTGACCATTCCGGTTGCCTTATTCTCCTCACATTCATGCCAGTTCCTCAGAAGTCAGCACCACCGGTCTGGCTGATGATTCCATGTAGCATTGCCTTACCGCCGCTAGCATCAGTACATAAATGTAGGCATGAGCGAATGTACGAACCCCCATTCGGTTCGTCACTGCTGTGCAGCAAATATGTCAGTAGGTGGTTTCTCACCTTTGGTCTTAAAGGTCGTGGGTTTGCCACCTGTCCACTCATCCCATGCTCGCCTTGCTGACCTGGCCCTTATGGTGTACCATATGCTGCCATGTGGCTTGTTGTTCCAGCCCGGCCCACATGTGCATTATGAGGCCTCACTTGTTAGCTTGGCAAGGCTACTCTTGCCCTCAGCTTTGAGGTGCTGAAACTAGCCTCAAGAGTTCAGCCATATATACATGGCTTCCTACTTCACTATAAATCATCCTTGGACAAGGACCTTGCTCTGGTATCTACGACTTGTACCATCTACCTGCTAAGGATATTTTTTTCTTCCAGTTGTGCCCTTACATTCACCGATCCTTTTTCTACGTGGTATCAAAACTAGCCTTCTAGCTTAGTGATCGTCGCACACGTGATGGCTCAAGTTTAGACGCCTCTCGGTCGGCACACCCTTCCTATCTTGGAGCCAGATGGTTCCAATTTCATTCAATGGAAGAAAAAGATCTGCAACATCTTCAATGTCCTTGGGCTCGATTCCCTTCTTGGAGATCCCAAGGTTGCTGCCTGCCCTTCTATTTCATCTTTCGCAACCAGTAGTGGAGATGCTACTGAAGGCAACAATGGTGCAACCCCTAAACCAGCTCATTCGATTGCATCGCTGCCGGATGAAGAGAAAGAGGAGCATGCATACTATCTCCTCATGTCGGCCATCCATCCTCAGCTCTCGCTCACATTTGCTGAAGCCAACACGGCAAAGGATATGTGGGGATGCATCATGGCGGGGTTTGACTGCATGGGTAACCATGCACACTCCTCTGGGATCTCATCACTACACAGATGGATCCAACAGTCTTTGCTCCTACTTCGATTGAGTTGGAAACTTTGCGCACCAACTCAAATCTGCCGACTTCAGGTTACCATCCCAGGTGGTGGTATTTTCCATCATTCTCAATCGTCCGAACTCCTTCAGACTCTTACTGAAACTAATTGCACCATGAAGGACATGAAGTCCTTGAAGGTTGAATACCTTCAATCGCGCCTACTCGATGCTGATTGGGAGCCGCAACATCTGGTGCAAGCCGCAACATGGAGAGTGCATACGACCTGCAATCCCACCACTCACACCCTCTTCGCTCAGGTTCCCGCCAGTCCCCTTCATGCTGTTACTGCAAGAAAACAGGCCACTATTGACAAATGCTTCCAGTGAAGAAGAAAAAGGAGCTTCAAGAAAGGTTTCGATGGGAGAAATCTGTGATCCAGCCTTGGGTGCATGTGTCAACAAGCTCTGCCGCTGAAATCACTCCAATCTCCTCACCACCCCCTGCCCCATCAGCCCCACAGTTTGTACATGATTCACAATATGTTGACATTGCTTTTAGCACAAGCCACCATCCCATCCTCCCCACATGGACTCCTCTTGTCGCTGTCTTCCTTTTCACCATCTTCCTCCTCCTTCTGCTACCCATATGCATCGGTATTAACGGCCTCATCCTCTACCATGGTCCGGACCTCGTCTTGGCTGGTGGACAGCGGCACTTCCTCCCATATCTGCTCGGATGGCTCACTGTTTTCATCTTTCCAGAAGCCAAACGATGATAATATTGATCATTTTGGTGCTAGAGAGACAAGGTCTTGGGATTCAGCACAGTGGTAGCTACTCTTTGTTCACAAACCTCAGAAGCCAACATCAAGCTGGACGACGCTCTGTTTCTCCCTTCATCAATTCACAACCTGCTCTCAGTTTGTGCACTTGGGGCTGCCGGCATTGCTGTTTCTTTCCCTGCTGCTGGACGGGTTGAGCTCAAATGCTCTGACACTACCCCGCTGCCACTCCCATGGACACACCCGTGACTTCCTCCCCGCACCCTTCCTTTCCTTACACCTCGTGCGTCGGATGGGTTCCCGTTCCGACCTCGCATATAGCGCCGGAGTACTTGCTCATCACCTTCACGATTGGTCTACCACTCACGTCTCGGCTGCCAAACGCGTTGGGCACTTTTTAAAAGGGTCTACCTCCCTCGGGCTTCTCCTTGGTGGCGTTCCGAACGCCCTTGAACTTTCATAGGTGGTGTGATGCATCTTGGGGACCATAGGGGGAGCTCTGACGCTCCGTTACGTGCTACTTGTTCTTCCTCGGTCCGTCACTCATCTCTTGGCAGTCCAAACGCCAAGCTGTCGTCGCTACTTCATGTGAAGCTGAATATTATTCTCAGGGCGCCGCGGTGCATGAGGCCTATGTGGAGAAAGACGCGTCCTGCGTCTCGGACGCTTGCATCCAGACGCAACGTCTTAACCGCAGGACACTAGTGGAGGGCCTTTAGGACGCATGAAAAGACGCATGCCCGAACAAGGCAAAAAACACCCCCGGGCAGCCGAAAAATGATGTTATAGGGTATGGTAAGGAGGGGGGGGGGGGGGGGGGGGGAAACGACGACGATGCACACATTTGAGGAAAAATCGTCCCCTTTAAATTTCCAGGGTTTAGGGTTTACGAAGGAGAATTGTCTTGGTAAACCCTCAAGGGTGTTTTTGATGGTCGAAATGGGTTAGGGGGGGGCCGGGTCGACATGACGCGAAACCGACAGTCGCGTCGAAATCGTTAGAGTCAATTTCGCCCTGGGGCAAAAAAAAAATTCCGGCCAGCCCGAAAAAAAATACGGGGTGCGTCCTGCGTCTCTGCGTCTGGACGCAGCAGGACGCGTGCCTGTTTCTCCACATAGCATGAGGCATTATGGCTTTGTTTCCTCCTTACTGCACTTGGACTTCCCCCAACCGGCCCCACCCGCACCTCATGTGACAACAACTAGGCATGGGCATCTGGCCCGACCCGGCCCGACCCGTCCTGTTTAGGGCGACCCGTTAGCTTAACGGGTCGGGTCGGGTCGGGTTAGCGGGTCGGGTTTGACTCTGTTTTGGTGACCCGATCCGCCCCGTTGGAACGGGTATTTGTGACCCGTAACCGGGTCGGTTACACCACGGGTCGGGTCGGGTCGGATCAAAATATGCTACATAGCAGCAGGGTATGGTGGCACCTTGGCGCTGCTCCAGGTGGCGTTCGCGATGCTGGAGGTGGGGACCGCGATTCTGGCTGGTGGCGTTCACGCTACTGCAAGGCCGCTATCGCGCTATTGCGGGGATGCGATCCCGCCAATGCGTGGCCGCGATCGCGCTGCCCTAATGTGGTGCCGCGATCGCGCATATGCGGAGCCGCGATCGCGCTATTGCGGGGACACGATCCCGCCAATGCGTGGCCGCGATCCCGCCAATGCGTGGTCGCGATCCCGCCAATACGTGGCCGCGATCCCGCCAATGCGTGGCCGCGATCCCGCCAATGCGTGGCCGCGAGTGCGCTGCTGCGCCCCTGGTCGTGCGACACTGGGAAAGGCAGGGGCGCCTATGCCTATAATGAATATAAATATTAAAATAGTGCTAACATTGAAGTCAAGACTGTAAGAGTTTTGGTAGGTGCAGTGGAGATTTACTAACTTGATTAGAGACGTGATCTGAATGTCGAGGGGAACAAAACATAAAAACCAACTGATGTTCTCCCTCTCTCCAAATTGTACCCTAAGCAGAGAACGGGTCGGGTAACCCTGTCATTTGACTGGGTATGCAACCCGGACGGGACGGGTCAACCCGACCCGACGGGTCGCTGATACCCGTCTATAAATCACATTGACGGGTCACGGGTCGACCCGACCCGCCCGGGTAAACCCGACCCGACCCGGACGGGTCGACATTCTCAGCATTCCTGACCCGACCCGCCATTTTAGGCGGGTCGGGTCGGGTAACCCGACCCGTCCGGGCCAAATGCCCATCCCTAACAACAACAGTGCCATCATTACCGCAAAGGACGATGGCGTCTTTCATCCCAAGGCCAAGCACATCGACATCAATCACTATTTCAATTGTGATCATGTTTCCGACCACTCCGTCACTCTTCACAAGACACCCTCGCTGATATTGGCACCAAGCATTTGTCCCGTGATCCTTTTATTCGCGTCTGCGCTCTTCTCGGTCTCACCCATGTCTCTTCTTGAAGAGGCCTGCCCCGGGGACATCCTTGAGGGGGGGTGTTGTGCAGCAGGTATGTCCCAGTGGGTAGTTTCTCACCTTTTGTCTTAAAGGTCGTGGATTCAACTCTCATTATGCTCACCATGACATGTCCATACTCCACCACACTCACCCATAATGAATTGTGGTCACAATTAACATTGCCACCTGTCCACTCATCCCATGCTCACCTTGATGGCCCCTATGGTGTGCCAAATGCTGTCATATGGCTTGTTGTTCCAGGCTGGCCCACATGTGCAACATGAGGCCTCACTTTCTAGCTTGGTTAGCTAGCCTTGCTCTCAGCTTTGTGGTGTTGAAACTAGCCTCAAGAATTCAGCCATATATACGTGGCTTCCTACTCTACAAATCGTCCATGGACACGGACCTATCTCTAGTCTCTAAGACTTGTACCATCCTCCTGCTAAGAGATATTGCTTCTTCCTATTGCGCCCTTAAGTTCACCGATCCGTTTTCTCCAGTCACGAACGATTCAAGAAGTTCGAACCACTAAGGCAGCGGCAACCACCATGAAAGTTCCATATCAAGCCGTTCGAACTGGTATAAACTGCGCGGGCTATGTCACGTCAAATAGATTTAGTTCGACACAACTTTAATTATGGACTTGAACCTAATAAGGATTGTTGGGGCCTGTGCGGTCTGCGTCACTTTTAAATTTTCTTCACAGTCAACCAAATGAAAAATAGGGGGAACAGGGGGAAACGAAGGGTCGGGCCAAACTTGAACCGACCTGACCCGGAACCACATTCAGCCTAATCTGTCTGTCAGGTCCACCAAAGGTTTGATCCAAAACGGTTTAGGGTTGGATCGATTACCAGGCCAGGCTGACTCGTTTCGTGTCAAACTGGTTTAGGATTGACCCGTGCTCATGCCTAATTTGGCATATGCAAAAAGAAACGGACCAGTATTGTTGAGTTTTACTACAACCGTGGTTTTCCCATATACTATGTGGGTTAGGGATGAGCAAGTGGCGAACACGAACGTGTTCGTGTTCGCCCCTACACGAACACCTTCGTTTGCCGAACCGAACACTGTTCGGTTCGGCGAACACTTTGAGCAAAAAATGGTGTTCGCCGTTCGCCTGTGAAGGCGTGTTCGGGCGAACCTCGAACACTGTTCGTGTTCGTCGCGGGCAAATTGCAGCAGCGGCCCGAACACAAACGTGTTCGGGCGAACATCGAACACTGTTCGGCGAACATTTTAAGCCAAAAAAAAATACCTGTTCGGTTCGCCTCGAACACGTTCGAGGCGAACCGAACAGGTGTTCGTGTTTTTGCTCAACCCTAATGTGGGTTATCATACAACCAACTGCTGGCTGTAGGCATGAGGAACTACTGAGGACCCATCCCGAAAGCAGCGGGCCAGGCGGGTGCTGGGTCGGGTCGGGTTGGTACATTCGGGCCAGAGTTTTCAAGACCTTGACCTGACCCGGCCTTGTAAAGTCGGATTTAGATTGACCCGGAGTCAATCGGGTACGGTAAAACCACCCTGTTTAGGCGGCGGGCCTATGGCAGGGTCAAGAAGCTGTGGAAGGCCCTCCCTATGGGCGGCACTCACCACTGCACGGATGTGGTTGCCAGTAGCGATCTTCCCCAAAAATGCTGCAAAAACGCAATGAACACTATAACTCTTAAGTATGAGTTACTTAAAGGCTCCCAAGCCCTTAAAGTCTTAAGTTTCATTGACGACTTAGTACCAGGGGTTCTAAATCATAGGAAGCTTAGCAAAATTGTCGGGAGGGATTTAGGGAGTGAACTGAGCTCAGTTCGAGAACTTCGAAAATCCCCAACCAGATCTGGATTGGGAACATTCGAAATCGGGTCGGGTTAAAGCCCGCGTCCCAAATTGCGGACCGCGAGGGTCAAGTTTTTAAAACTTGACGAAGTTGTGTGTCCAAGCTTTTGAAAGTCACGCACCTGCAATTTGGGACTTTCGAAGACAGATTCACTCACCAGGGGGAAAACCGAGGGTTGGCTGGGTCTCGCGAAAAAAACGAACCTAGACGAAATTGCGAACTCTCGCCAAAGCCTACACCAGAAAAACTCCCTCTGGTCAACTTTTAAAAGCATGAACAATTTGGGCCGCCAGCTTTAAACAAAACCCAAAAGACGGGTTGGGACCAACTCGGGTCAAACCCGACCAAACCCGACCCGAAAGTTATAATCTTGGTACCTGACCCGACCTTGGGTCGGGTCAAAGCCCGACCCGGTTACCCTGTTTCTTACACGAAATTGGGTCGGGTCAAAGCTGGGACAAAAGCCGACCCGACCTGACCCGACCCGACCCGATTTCCATTATCAGGTCAGGTTTTAGGCTGGGCCGAGCGAACTCGACCCTCAACATACTCTACTGGTTTTAACGGCTTTTTTTTTGTCCAATTGGAGTCGATTAAAATTCGTCGAGTTTTTTTTTCGCTCAAGCCCAAGTTGAAACTCGACCATATGGTCGAGCTTTTTTGAACTCGTGAATTTCCCTGGTAAAACTCGAGGGAGTCGAGCAAAACTCGACTCGAAGCATCTTGTCTGCTACCCATAATAGTGTCGTGCCAGAGCAGCGCGGCGAATGCCAGATCCTCGCGGATCTGGCGGCGAGATCTCAACTACTACAAAACTAGATAAAGGTTCTTCTCTGATTTGGAAACACCAATCTGGAAATTTGAAATTCTGGACATTTGTACCCCTCCCCCCCCCTGGGGCCAATTGTCTCGCGAGTTTGGAAAAGCTCGCCTGTCTAGCCGACTTCTTCACGATTTTTTGTATAACTCGCGAGTAAAACTCGACTCGTCTACCCGAGTGTTTTTTACACAAATCAGAACTCGAAACTCGAGTTTTTCGAGTACCTAAAACGATTCAAGTGGAAACTCGACTTGTTTGCCCATGTATGATCGACCTAGCCAGGCCAGGCTCAAGAGAAACCTGACCCGACCAGGGCAAATTCCCAGGTCAGGTCGGGCATTTGCTCATGCCACGGGTATCGGGCTATGTTGGAAAAAACGCGTTTCGCGTTTAGTACGCTTTCCGTATAAACGCTAGAGTTTATACGCAGTACGCTAGCCGGAGGGGGTCTGGTACGCACAGAAAAACGCTTGCCCGGGCAGCTAAATTCTTTTCCCGGGCAGGTTAAGATGCTAGGTCAAGAGACGGGAACGGGAGCTGCTGTAGTAGGTTATCGTCGCAAGTGAAATTAGAAGGGGATCGAAGGGAAAAACGGCCTGACATTGAGCGGGGAGGATGAGTCTGGTTGAAGTTGGCAACAAAATTGGAAGGCATTGGTAATCGATGTGGTTGGATGGAATGGGTTGTTGAGCGGTTGATAGGAGGGGACGATTCACCAAACGGTTTCGAAATTCAGATCTGAGGTTGCATTTGCAATTCGCGATCTCAAATCTGAATTCCGATACTCGCGAACACAACTGATTTTTTTTTTCCCGGTCAGCCCGAGAGAAATTTGGCGAATTTTAGAAAAATACGCAGCGTACGAATTTTAGATGCGTATAAACTCAATACGAAACGTCAAACTTGCGTTTTTTCCAACTTAGGTATCGGGTCGACCCGATCCGCCCGGATATCCACTTTGAGAACTCTGGCCCGACCCGGGCAACCCGACCCGACTGGGCCTTTTGCTCATGCCTAGCTGGTTGTCACATGGCAGAGAGAGCTCACCTCGAGTGGTCTGGACTGGCTTGCGTGGAGGAGATAATTCTGTGAGAAGACAAAAGACAAAAATGGACAACCACAGCAGCACCAAGATGAAAGGTTCAGGGCATTCAACACAAAGAAGATGAGATTCAATGCATTCATCTAAACAGCTTTCAGCTCGTCATCTCCACTCTTCCCTAACCATGAGTCCATGACTGGTGAAATACTTTCTAAGCACATTGACATTGTGAAATCAAGTACCATGAAAAACAATCAGTTCCCATGCCACCATCACCACGACACCATTATCGCCATCACGTGTTCATCTCAAAATCATCACCAGCATCATCAAGTCGGTCACTGCCATCACCTCACCGTCACCCCACTCAGCAAATCACTTGCCTGTTCGCATGGCGGACTTGACAATGGAATGCATCTGAAAGGGCATCACAGTGGTGGACGCCACGAAGCCAAAGGAGAAAGCCGACTGCTGCGCACTAGGCTGCAGCACCGTGCACAGCAACAGCTCCCTCTGCAGCAGTGGCGTCTCTGGCTTCACCCTGGAATCTGCCAGAAACACTTCAATTGTCCCAGAATTCCAAGGGTCATAGTCCACCCATGCTGTGTAGAATTCACCATCGGTCAGAGTGAATGGTGACTCCACTTCGACCAACGAACTATCCGAGCCATTAATGTTGAGCCCTACATGCTGCTCCTTCAGATCATTTTGGTTGCCATTCTGAAGCGTGTTGAATTGAATGGCTACACTCCGCCTTCCCATTCCACTGTAGCCTACACCATCAGCTTTGCCCACCTTCCCCTTCGCGGCTATCACAAATGCAAAGCCGTTGGACCCGGCAGTACCATTCTGGGGAACGAGGCAGAATGTAAAGTTCACACTGAAAGCCAGCTCCACGCCACATCCCGTGGTCAGACGCTTTGGGTATGCGAAAAGGGTTACTGGCCTTGCCATAAACTTTCCGACTGTCTGTCGCTGCGTTCCCTTGGTGAGAATGGTGAATATGGGAAGAACAGGCATGCTGACAAAGAGGCGACGATCCCAACCTGATAGGTTTCAATGGATGACAGCAGGGCACAAGGAAGGATGGGGGTGGAAGAGCATGGGTTTCTGTCGAGATAGAAAAAGAAGGCTTCTTCAGGGTGGTAGCACAGTTCAGCAAGATACGCTCACGCCGATGAAGACAAAAAGGGTCCTTGTAACATAGGTTGCAGAAACCTTGCGCAACAGCTGAATTCTTACTAGGTGCCGACCTAGGTCTGCATACCTCGATGGTGCATCAGAACCTGGCAGTTACAGGACGTACAGGACGCACGGCACATAGGAAGTGTGATGTGGCACGGAAAAGAAGAATACAATAATGATTATCACTGTTTCAACAATTACCTTGTGCAAAACAATGGAACCGCCCAATCTGCACGTATCCCGGTTCACACAAGCACGTTGGCACCAAACTGGGCCCGTCTGGATAGCAGATGCCACGGCCATCACAAGCACTCGCGCCACCACAGAATGCGGTGCACTCAGCTGCAGTACGCTGCGTGGAGGAACAGTTGGGCTGCGTGCCGGGACATTTGGGCTGCGTGAAACAGTTGACGGCAAGACGGCTGTCAAGGGAGGCTGAACCTTTCAGAAGACCTGTCAAGTAGTTGTTTGAAAGGTCCATTTTGAACCATGGAAGAATCGAAATCGGGCCTGAAAGGTAGTTGTGAGAGGCATCACTGCACGTGAGAATTACAGGTAGGGGGAGGTGTAGGTGGTGGGGTGGGGTAGCAAACAAATACACGCAGGAAATATGGCTGAGGGCAAATGGGAAAACAATGTGTTGCTGTACGCAAGAAATAAATTGAGAAAGAAATTATTTTCATTAAAATCAAAAGGATGCAAGGAGGCGTCGTCGAAGGGGGAGTAGGAGGAGGAGGAGGAGGAGGAGGAGGAGGAGGAGGAGGAGGAGGAGGAGGAGGAGGAGGAGGAGGAGGAGGAGGAGGACGAGGGGGAGGAGGAGGAAGAAGACGAACAGGAGATCCATGCAGAGGCATTTGTAAGATTTCCAGTTGGCCAATACTGTAGGGCCCCAGAAAATCAGTTATGCTCAGTTATGTGCCTGAGGCTGAAACAACAAAAGCTTGCTAGTCGGCACTGAAGGCACGTTAACAATGTTGAACCCCCCCCCCTCTCCCCCCTTGCAAGTCTTGTGTGAGGTTCAAGTCGAGTCAAATGTTACTCTACCCGAGTCTTATTTTTCCTCATGCTAAACTCGAAACTTCACCATGATTAAGTCGAGTAAAACACGGCACCCTTTTCCTTAAGTTGGAATATACGCTAATCTGAAGTTGCATTTTGCGTTTATGCTCTTAGCGAGTTCGTACGCTGCGTACGTTTTGTAAATTCGCCAAACACACGTTCGGGTTGACAAAAAAAAAAAAAAAAATCGAAGCTCTCGACGTGCCGATCTCAAAACCAAGTCGCAGATGTCGCGAAATGAGCTCAAATTTTGAATTTGATACTCCAACCCCTCCCCTCCATCGTTTCACAACCCTTTGTTAATACAGAATCAATTTTCTGTATATCAATCAACCGGTTTATCTCCTGGGAGTGCACAAGTCATTTGAGGCGAGAAGTGCTGAGGCGGATCGTTTATTATCGAGTGTTCAAGGGGATTTAGCTTTGACCAATGGGAGGCGTCGGTTCGGTTCGTAGACTCGGTTTGACTCGATTGATCGATCAAGCAAAAGGCAGCACGAAATTCCCGTTCGCCCTGCAAGCTCGTTGGTGCTCAAAGCGACAAATTTCGACTGCGCTGATTGGTCAATGTTCGCACAGCGAGTTCGTCGTTCTGAACAGGTTCCGAACATGTTCAGAACAGGTTCCGAACATGTTCAGAACAGGTTCCGAACATGTTCAGAATAGTGTTCGAGCAAGTTCGAAACAGGCTTCGAACAAGCTGACGCGGCTGAAGCAGAGGGCAGCTACTCGCGCGCCGACATTTCGAGAGCTGCACTCTCGCCATCTGGAACACGTCAGCTCGAGAAAGTGCTCACGACTCGAGCGATCAAAGCACTCTGGCTAGATAACTAGCAGTAGGATCAGCCTAGAGAATATATAAATGTATGTCTTGAATATTAAAGATATATACTCTGCCTATCAAGCATTCTCCCACGCTACTATCAAGTCTATACTCTAATTATCAAGGATTCTCTGACTACGCCGCGACATAGGGCTTCCGCTGCTGCAGTTCTACGCCACTGAAATTCTCTTTCGACAAACTTGGACCCTTGGATAGAGGCTGACTTCGGTCAGGCACCCAAGGACCCTCGGAGGTGACCCCGAGAAGAGTTGTTTCAGCTATCGTGGTACTATCAGCAGTAGGAACTAGATGATCTGCTAGTAACACCCTTTTCACCCCACCATTCCACAGTCCCTTCCAACTGCTACGTTCCTCGTTGGGAGCCCAACCTAACTCAACTTCTAAAACATAAAGAGACGCAATTATTCTCTCAATATTCATTCTCTCGCTTCCTATTCTAGCTAGCTCACCCCCAAGCCACCATAGCTGCTTCTTCTACAGCAACAAGTTCTCGTTCTCCACCCTAAGAGTGGTGGATGTGGTGGTGGTGGCAAGGATGAAAAATACGGCTATCGTATTATACGGGGCGTTTTTTTCGATGGTATAATACGTTCAGTTTTCCAAAGTTTCGGTCGATTTTTTGTTGGCCTTTTTGGTGTCCGTTATTTTTTCCAGAATCTACTGAAATGGCTACAACAAAGACTAGGAGACCGATAACAACCTACTCTAAGGAGAAACAGGAATGCTAAGGTCCACTAATACTGCCGCTACCCTTACTATGCATGCATACCTAGGCAAGTACCAACCTTTAGCCTATATCTCCTCCTAAATCCATCCCCACCCCACTATACTCGCCCTGCTGCCTTCTATTCTTCCTACTCCACCACCTCGTCATCCTCTTCCTCCACCCTCCCCACTCTAACCGTCATACTCCTCGTCATCCTCTTCCTCCTCTTCCTCCTCCCCACTTGAACCGTCGCTGCAATCCCAGGCATATCGTCCCTTGGGATTCTGGGCAGGCTCTTCCTCCTCCCCACCGCTCTTCCGCCTCCTCTTCCTCCTCCGCATCCCCTGTTTTTCCTTTCCCCTTTCCCTTGCATGCACCGTTGCCCTTCCCCTTCTTCCCTTTAGATGACTTATCCGCCTTCCCTTTCCTCTTCTTGCCGATGCTCCCAAATTCCGACCAATCAATGGTGCATTCCTCCTCCACGGGTGCCTCCTCCTCCGCATCCCCTTCCTCCACCTCCACTTCGGCCGGGATGATGGCAGCCCCTTCCCTGAGGGTGCCGTTGCCCAGGTCCTAATAGAGCTTGGAACGCAGGGCTGCCTTTCAATCAAAGGCGTCACGGGCCCGCCGGGTGAAGGCGACGAAGGTAACGTCAGTCATATTCTTCGCCGTGAGGCGGTTCTGGTCGCGCCTCTGCACACGTGCCAGCGCCGACCAGTACCTCTCCACCTCGGAGGAGGTGACTGGCTGTGACAGTGACGTCATAGCCTGGTCTTGGAGCGCCTACACTTCCCCACCAAACAGGAACCACCATTGTGCCTCCGTCATGCGCCCCGCCTCCACCAAGGTAGTTGCTGCCCAACGGGCATCGTCAGAGCCCAACCTGCCCTCCCCTTGGTGAAACTGAGCCACCTGTGCAGCTAGCGTTGTGCGCTGCTGCACATCCCCGCCCCGGGCCTGGATTACCACATCCACCCCCTTCCTAATCTCCTTGTCATTCCTTACCTCCCCGATGTGCTGGTTACGGGGGTTGAGGAGCCAACCGATGGCGTGCAGGGGGTTGTGCAGTTGTGCGTCCCACCTCCTGGCAATGATCGCCTTGATGGTGGTGAGAAAGGTGCTCTTGTCCTTCGGCAATAGCAGACCCGTCCGCTTGATGAAGTGTGTGGCTGCTCACAGTGAATAACGAGCACTAATTAGATAGGAAGCATGATCGGGTGGGTGGAGTGGAGAGATTAACAATCAATACCAAAGCGGGATACTTTCAGCCGTCTCACTCACCAGCCGTCTCAGCGGCCGCATTAGTCTTCACCGTGGCTTCAAGCATGAGGCCTTACAGCTGCCCCATGACTTGAGCCCGTGTGTCGACGGCGCTAAGAACCTCGTAGATGGGAGTCATGAGGCGGTGCACGGCCGTCCCACGGTCCCAAAAAACATCGTCCAAGAGCAGCTTCCTAACCTCCATCCCCTCCTCCGTCCGTGCCACCGCCACATCCTCCCATTCCTCGCTGATTACCATCGCCCTCAACCCGCGCTTCACCTCCAGAAACCTGCCGAGCATGATGACCTGGGTGCCAAATCTCGTTGCACCAGGCCGCACCAACGAGAGCTTGGTAAAAAGCTCATGGACCAAGATGACGGCGGAGGCGGAGCCTTTGATCATCATTACTACCTGATGCACTTGGGAAAGGACGAGTTTAACAGCAGGGATCTTAGGACCTTAGCTTGTTGGCGGCGTTTTTGTTGTTCGAAGCGTTATCCATCACGACTTGGACAACATGCTTCGGCCCCACCGTGGTGATCGCTCCCTGAATAAGACCCGCCAAGTAGTCCCCAGTTTTTTTGGCAGTCTTCGAGTCGACGATGTCGACGATGACGGGTGCAGTGTCATTTTGCGCAATGACACACACCAAACCGCCGGATTTGATGCATGTCCATCCATCGACGGAGAGCGTGCACCCGCAGGTCTTCCAGCTCTCCTTCAGCGGCCGCAGCAGGTCCTCGGAGTCCGCCTTCAGCTTGTCTAACAGCAGGTCGGATACCTTGTACGGGGTTGGGAGGGTGTACGGTTTCGCGTACATGATCACCGCGTCAACAAAGGCCTGGATCGATTTCGTCTTGCTGACGTTCTCGGCAACTGCAGCAGCCCACAGGTAATCCAGGCGATTATTCGCAACTTGGTCCGTCATGTCACAGATATCTCGCTGGCGAGAGCGACGCACGGGCTGCGCCTCCACCGTGGACGTGGAGGCACGGTTTGATCCTCCCATAGAATTTCCTGTGGTCGAGCGCTCCTGATCGACTGTCGCGCGCAGCTGCTTAGCGTAGTCCGACTTGCACATCGCGGCGTTCTTGTTCCTCTTGTTAGTGCCGAACATGTGCTCGCCTATCTTAGTCGCACTAGCCGTCACGAGATTCTTGCAATGAATGCAGGTAGCATCGACTACGTTGCCTTCGTCATCCTTAATCTTCTTGACATGCTCCCAAAACTGAGAAGCGGGACGCGCCATGGCGACGAACTAGACTATGCTAAGAAAGCGTGGGTCAGAGACTGTTGATCTGAGATACTGCAGCCAGAGAGAGGATGAATGTGTCGAATGGGATTTTCCTCCTCCAATATGTACCTCTTACTCCTTTATTGTGCTGCTTTGTCGAGGGGTGTTTGAAGAATGAATGACGTGAGATGGGAGATGGATGGGCGATTACTATTGGCTGGAAATGTGTCGCGCGCAACTGTGCGAGGCGTCACGATTGCAGGTGAAAACTAAACCCAGCGCGCAAGTTGTGCTAACGACTCCGCGAAACAGGTAAGAAGGTTGAGTGGGTTCGCCAATGGTGTACATTTCCGCGCCTCAGAAATTTGTTGTCGTCGCCATTCGGCGAACTACTCAAACGACTCAGCGAAACGGGCAAGCGATTTTATACCGTTCGTTAGATGTCAAAATGTCGCGCCATGACATTTATCCTAACATGCGCGACTCGGCCCAAATTCGAGCGAGACTGACAAGACTTCTCATGAAATCCCCCATATTGAACTCGACGGGGCTGATTGTACAAATTCGGTGTACACTTTCTCTGTTTTAAAATTTCGGCCGAAAAAAACGACCGTATTTTTAATCGAAATTTAAAATTAACATTTAACCGTACTAAACCGTTTTAAACGACCGTATCATACGATACCGTACAATACGGTAAAAAATCAATATTTCGGTCGTATTTTTTATCCTTGGGTGGTGGTGATGTTGAAGTAGTAGAGTAGTAGATCTCTGGCTTTTTTTTCTGTAACTTTCATATTAATTAAAAAAAAAAAAAAAAATTGGATGGCACCCCCCCATCCCCACCTCTTACCCCAAAAATCTGAGCTTTCGTGTGTTCATGAATGTTTGCGTGCTGTTCGTGCAAGCTTCATGAGCATTCATGTGTTTTCGTGTTTGTTCATGTTCGTTCATGACTGTTAATGTCTTGTTCATGTTTCTGTCATGAGTTTTCGCATGTCTTTTATGAGTGCTCACGGTGAATGGCGAGTGTTTTTGCTGGGAGATATTTTCGCGTCGGTCAAGGTTGAAAAGGGCGCGAGAATCTGGACAGTGCGTGTGGCCCAGATCTCGCGTGTGGCCCCGCATGGGCCGCGCGTGTGCTTCGCCACTGTTGCGAGCGTGGCAGGGACCACGATCGCAACAAGACAAGGCGATAATGATCGCCCTGCCCACGTCAGGACGGCACGCCCTCAGGGGTGCGCGTGGGTTGCGAGGGGTGCCGAGAGATCCCGAGGGGTGCTCAGGATTCACTCGAGATTTCAGTTGTAAAACTGAATCTCGAGCGCGTCTTTTTGTGACATGGCGAAATAGAGAAATTCGTCATTTAAGTCGCGCGTGTAACGTGACCGTTTCTTACAGGTACAAAACGGTGACAATCGTTTTACAACTGTAAAGCTTGGAGAAACGGAATTCTCACACGAGCGTTCATGATTCTACGCGGGAGTTCATGATTGCTCGCGAGAGGAGTCAGCAGGAGCATTTGGCAGACATGGAGATTGAAGGCAGTTATTTGAAGGACTCGGATGAAGCCAAATTCAAGAGGAGTTAGACAACCGTTTTCCAAGACAACATGGCGAAGTCCGAATTACAGTTTTGTAACTGCTTGATGTTTGCCTTTGCTAGTGAGTATTGATTTCTTTACATGCGTGCTTGTGCTTGGTTGTAATCAACACTTTGTGAATGAAAATTGCTCTATCAACGTATTGACGTGAAGAGCTAATTCTGCAAACGAGCCAATTCGTCGTCAACGCTGCGCAAACGAGCTTGGGAACGTTCTAGTGCACGTGATTGGATTTACAAGTAGTACGTCCCTCGACAAACACGGACCATTGGTTAGGGGCTGGCTTTGCCAGGCACCCGAGGACCCTTGGAGGTGACCCCGTGGGGACTAACTAGTGTGTATTTAAGGCGTGCTTAGAGCTTCTAGATCCCATATGTGTCAACACATCCCTATATGATATAGTACGAAAAAAAAGCAGGGGCCTCACAGATATTGCAGTCTGAGAAAGCGAGAGCCAATGATAGAAGGAATGGAACCACTGAACTGATTGTTGTTGATAGTCCTGAGGTGAATGCGCATAGGAAGCCTGAGAATTCAGTATAATGAAATCACAAGGATATTGATAGGCAAGAGCAGGGAACTGATTGAACCAGTTCAGTTATTTACCTAAAAACCCGAACCGGTTCGCTACTAAACCGAACCGATTCGTGGTTCGTGATATAAGGCAATGAACCGAACCAGTTCCGCCACACCGGGTCGATTCCGTACCGAACCGAAGTTCGGTTAGCCAGGGCCCTTGACCTTAGTTACCACCACTAGATGAAACCTAAAAGTGAACTGTGGGAAACACCTCAATGTCAGGTGAACGCAAGGTGCAAAAATTGTTGGGTGCAACGACAACCTACCACCTATTCGTCGGCGTTGAGTAAATGTGAGGTGTTTTGTTTGAAGGTAATTTGTTGTGTGTAAGTTGCGCATTTCTGTGCTTACGTTTGGGTGTTTACGGTTTGTGAACCGCATCGACAGTTCATGAGTTGTGAGGGCGCTTCCCTAGGTGGTGGCAGGGCAACTGTAGCTGGCACCGTTGATGGCATGCGGGTTTCCCGCAAGCCATCAACTTTTAGCCCGAGTCGCGCGCGATTCGCAGTTGGTGGCAATCAAAACACATTTGGCGACAAACGCACCCGAAATGAACCCACCAATCACAGCAAAGCCACGAAACCTCTGTCGTCGCGTAGGCGGTTACACCCCCACTTGATTTGAGGAACCAACACCAACCGACTGGGTCATGTTACCCGGTCCACAATTTCACATTTCCACGCAACCAATCACTCGCGAGGCACATGTGGTAGAATCTTATGACACCAACCCCGCAATAAACAGATTCGTGGCATGCGCATTTCCTACCTGCCATCTACAGTGGCCCTACCACCACCCAAGGATACCCCCTGGGCGTTTTCATGAAGGGTTGCATTTGTGAGTGTTCATGAGTTCCCGTAAGTGAAGGCGAGTGTTCATGTCATTTCGTGTGCGTTCATGTTATTTCATGTGTTGTGGGAGTCACGAGTGTTCGTGAAAGTGTCGTGAATGTTGATGAGTTTGTTCGTGAAGCGTTCGTGTGATTTCGTGTGGGTTCGTGGTTTTCAGGTGAAGTTTGAGAGTTGCGTTTTCAGTTGTTTTAAAGAGTTCGTAGGGATGAGCAAGTGGCGAACACGAACGTGTTCGTTTTCGCCCCTACACGAACACCTTCGTTTGCCGAACCGAACACTGTTCGGTTCGGCGAACACTTTGAGCAAAAAATGGTGTTCGCCGTTCGCCTGTGAAGGCGTGTTCGGGCGAACCTCGAACGCTGTTCGTGTTCGTCGCGGGCAAATTGCAGCAGCGGTCCGAACACGAACGTGTTCGGGCGAACATCGAACACTGTTCGGCGAACATTTCAAGCCAAAAAAAAATACCTGTTCGGTTCGCCTCGAACGTGTTCGAGGCGAACCGAACAGGTGTTCGTTTTTTTGCTCAACCCTAAGAGTTCGTTTCTGATTTCGTTTTTTCTTAATGATGCTAAAGGGATCCCGCCCTAGCGAGGTGGTCAAGGCTCGAGGCCATGAGCCCGAGCCCTGTTGCGCTTACGGCGCAATCATGTGGGTAGCGCCTAAAAGGCCGAAGGGTGCCAGTCGAGGCACATGCACGGCCTGAGGCCACGATTCAATTCTGCTGCCATGCGCGAGTGTGGCAGTGAGGTGGTGCGTGGGAAAGGACAAGGGCACGTGGGTCCACAATTGAATTGTGGGACCCTCCAACTGTTTGTCCTCATTAGCCGAGAGGAATTTCGCTACAGGGTGTTTCGTGTAGCGCGCGATTTACATTCGAAGCTCGTGCGAATTGTGCGAGAGTGATTTCGGTGACTTCGAAATTTCGTCGCGTAACTGCGCGATTTCTTTAGGTGATTTCATGAGCTGTCACGAGCTGTCACCACGAAGCGCCAAGGGCCTTCACGATCTTCAAACAATTATGGCCCACATAAACGTTCGTGGACGAGTATGTTCCCACTGATTGCGCATGGAGAAAGTTGGCATTTTGGAGTATGATTCTAGCTATCATTTCGGTGGGCTGTTTGCTTTCGTTTTTTGTGGGTTAGTATATATCTTTTCTTGTGCTTGTTTGTGATCAACCTTTTTCATGAATGAAACTTTCTCTATCGACATATTGACGCGAGGAGAATTATCTGCATACGAGCCAATCAGTCATCTAACGCTGCGGAACGGATCTTGGGGGTACTCTAGTGCACACGATCGTTTTAACACTTGGGGAATCCCTCTACAAACACGGACCCTTGGTTAGGGGCTGGTTTTACCAGGCATCCGAGGACCCTTGGAGGTGACCCCACGGGGATAAGCTAGTGTTAACTAAAGGTGTGCTTAGAGGTTTCTAGTCCCAATAGTAGTCAACAAAAAAAGGGTTTGTGTAGAATACGGTTCTTCTTGTACGCTTGTATTTTACGGCCAGATTTCCAAATTTCTGCCCGTTTTTAGTTAGATATTGTTGTGACTGAACTGTAGGAAACGATTGCACCCCTGACCAGGATAGCAAACAAGCAACGCAATGCTAACAAAGTGTCTAGCGTGTGCCCATTTAACCCTCCTCCTCCTCCTCCCCCTCACACTCTTCATCCTCTCCTCCCGTAGTCACCGTTCTACAGTCCCACGGATAAATCCCCTCGGTCATCCTCATGGCTGGTTCATCCGATCGAGGGTGATGGTTGAAAACAATACTTGAAAATATGTGTTAGCCCATTGGTTTTAAAAAACAAATTGAACCACATTGTACAAAATTTTGGCGTTCTAAACAATTTTAAACGGCCAAAAAAAAAGGATAGTGTATTATACACCAGAATCTCAAGATGTGTGCCGTGTTTTGCACCTTGAGTGAACAGTGGGGCGTAGTAGCCTGTGAGCTCCTGCTCTCTGGTTCTTAGGACGCGTCACCTCAATGCCAATCGCAGGATCGATCCTACATAGGATCGAACTTTTGCGTGGTTTAGCAGCTAGAAATTTCGACTGCGATGCGCGTAGTTTTAATGCGGTGGAAGATCGATTTTCGACGATCGTTCGCAGGATCGGCGTTCAGGTGACGCGTCCTTAGCCCTATATTCGAACCGGTTCGATTTGGTGCGGTGCGGTGCGGCTAGTTGTTGCTAACAAATCGGCCAAACCGACAAACCAATTTGGTTACCAAACAGCACCGAACCAAACCGCGGTTTCATGTTTTGTCATGCCTAGACATCGACGCAGCATCACAATTTTATTTCATATCCAGGATCAATAAATTAGGTGCGGGATATTGACTTCACTACATGACCTGGGTACACAATGTGGATGCTCACATTGTTTTCTAACAAATAAGAGATGCAAGTGAGAGGAGGAACAGGGAAAGGGCCTTACAGGGTCTCCATTCTAGTAGAGAGGGTTGAAACGAAAGAAAGTTTTCCAGTGAACTTGTTGCTGGCTAAGCCTCTGCCGTTACGAAAAGAACAGAGCAAGAGAAACTATCCGCAGGTGAAGAGAAGGAAAGGAGGACGCGGTGGGGTGGTGAGAACCAGGAACTGGGAAAACTGTGAGGAAAGAAGAAGGGAAAAGGAAAGAGAGAAGCAAACAATAGAGAAGTGAACAGAAGAAAGGATCCCAACAAACGGAGATAAAACAATAAATCCGACAACCAGGGATGAAACACATCATTAACAGGACAGGAGAATGGAGCAAATCAGGTCTTTCTTTGTAAATGGGATGATGCTGTTATATGATAACATCAGCACACTCTTCACTCCACATGCACAAAAAACAGCCCTTTCTGGTGGAATGTAAAAGATGTCTCTCGACCATCGAATGCAAAAGCAGGACAAGAGACAAGCCGTACAATGCTCTCAATGCTGTTAAAGGGCTCAAAGTAGCTGGAGGAATGGGACCGTCAAGCTGATTTCCTCCCAGATACCTGCGTTTGTGAAAAGATGGAGACACATCGAGCGAGGCATGAGAAGTAGAGTGGTAGAGCGTGCAAGACATTGATGAGGGATCAGTAAACAAAGCTGGCAGATTGGAGGTACGATAGACGAGAGGTTTTGAAAAGGGAAAACAGAACTCAAAAGACACGGTGCAAAGATGATCACTACTGCTAGAACCAGCAAATGATTCTGCCTATTTGAACAGGGATTGCCCCCTTCGTGTCCATTTTCGCGATGGTTGTTGGCTGATTTACATTCAAGACTGGAGCAGCGGGAAAATCTAATGCACAAGCCCACCAGAATCCGTGCCCAACTTGAACTCCAACCTTTGGCGCTAGGCAAGCAGGGAACCAGTATGCACACCCTTAGTCTCCGCCGAACAGGGTAGCAAAAGTCTTGCTGGACACAGTTTATCGTATGTGATTGCCCAACACTGCAAAGTTCCTTCCTTGATTGAATCAGCAGCTTAGTCCTTTTGTTTCTTACAATCCATTTCGAGTGCACACTACTAGAATGACGGGGGGGAATTACACAAGGGCATTACAAGGAAGAGGCATCACTGCTGAGTAGGCATGAGAAAAGGAGCCGGGGGGCTCGATTCATGCCGGCACTGTCAAAATTTGGGCTCGTCAAGATTGAGCCAAGATAGCATGTCGAGCCGGTCGCCGCCTCATTGGCTTGGCAATGTGTATCCCTCGAGCCTCAGACCGGATTGTTGACCCAGCCCCCTTATCAGATCTACTTCACAAAACTTCTGCACATAACTTTTGCAACACTAAAATAGGCGGACAGATCTCATTATTCTAAGTGCAGCCAGGAGTTTTACGACTGCGAGTTAACATTCATCACCCTCAATTCCTCCTATCCAGGGTTAGAAAAGAACTGCCTTTTTTTTAAGACAGTAATATGAAACAAAATCATACCGTTCCAGGTGTTGTTTCCTGCTTGATTAGGAAAAACAGCCGCTTTATATGGTCATTTCATTTATTTACCAGGGGGGGCACCAACCGTGGGACCAAAGTGATGGTGAAGTGAGGAGGAAAAGGAGGTAGTCGGGCAGTGGTTAGCCCTTTTTTGCATGTTCCCCTTACAAAGGTCGAAGCGGAGAGGATATTAAAAGATGCAGAACGCAGGTATCTTACAGCGATTGTAGTTTTTTCAACTTGCCGATGCAAGATGGAATCGAACCAGTTAACTGACTTGTATCACACTTTCTGTAATAACGGACACAAGTCATCCATGCAATAAAAAACAGCAGGAAACGGCTGATGTCTTTGCAATGTGTGCACAGAAGACAATCGCAGGCGATAGACAGGCAGGGGTAGGAGACGTGAGTGAGGAGGAGGGAGGCAAGCGCTCCTCCTTTCTCCAATGTGTCATCCACACATAGAATGGGAGGGATCGGGAAAGATCGGTAGGAGGATCAATGCTAATGCATATATGAAAGAGTGAAAGTGGAATGTGTATGGCCAGGAATTACAAGAAACCAAGCGTTGGAATAAGTAAAATTTGACATGCAACTTGTGTTTGCACTTGTGCTACTGGCCTCTCCTTGATACAAATGTACAGCCTGTGCCCTTGGTTGCTAGGCACAGCAGGGAAAGGAATGACCTGACCTGATTCTCGTAGGCACTGAATTGGGCGGACAAGAAATACTTGGTTCTAGCCTAAGGTCGCAAGGAGCTAAGCTTAGCATGAATGGGTGGTGGTAAGTGGACGGGAGAGGAGAAGAAACTACGATGAGGGGTCAACTGGGGGCCATGAAGGGAGAAACATAAAACAAGAATTTAAAACATTCGGCAACATTTTGCAACCCAACCTTTGCAGTTATTACGAAAGCTCAAACTTGAACATGTTAGTGTGTATGAATTCTTATCAAAAATCCGTTCGAGTAGAACTGAACAAATTCGGTTCAGCTCGGAAGTTATTTTATATTGATGTTTGACTTTGACTCGAACACTTACTCAAACGCTCTATTCTTACATTAAAGTTTAGCATGTTTCCTGTGGTTGATTGGGAGATTCACCGTTAATTCAGCTTAGAAGTTAGTTTGGACATTCAAGTGAACGAGTGTAATGAATGAGTGGTACAGTTCGATCCTCCATAAACGAACCCAAAACCGGCCATCGAAGGAACCATTTTGTGGAATGGGAAGAGTCCCTGAACAATCAGAGGATGACGATGGAATTACCTCTCTTAATACGTATTGTCGCTGCCCATTATATCTGGTAACAGAAAAATCGTCATAAGGTTCAGTGAAACACCATCATAGAAAACAGCAGTTGGTCATTTCTTTCCGCCTTGGTGCGAACGTGCGGTAACAGGGAACATGGCAAAGCAGGGGGCTTACAGAAATATCATATTTGTGAGGACGCAGAGTGCACCAGGGATTGGGCCATTGAGCTGGTTTGGACCAAAATCTCTGTTGAGATGCCCACAAAACACACCGTGCTAGACAACGGTTGAATTTAGTTGAGCACGCAAATGAAGAGCACCCTGTAACGCATGCATATGTGAAATACCATACTCGTCACCGAAAAACTTGTAGATCGAGGTCAGGTTGACCTCGCAAATGTCTATACCTAGTTAGTCTCCTTTACCTAGATTTCATCGCACGAGTTCTATTCTCCGCCCAAAAGCACAGAATATAAAGCACACAGTTTGAAAAACATAGTAACGTTGCCCTGTTCAGTTATAGTCAGGCATGAGCAGAATTGCAAACCCCTGTTCGGTTGTCAGAAACGCATTAGTGACGAACCGAACGGGGTTTTCTTTTCCCCCCAAAATCGTTCGTCACAAACGCCCGCAGTTCGTCACAAACGCGTTCGTGATGTTCGTCGCGTTCATAGGACATAGGGCAAACGCAAACGCATTCGCCTTTGAAACTGGTTTGCCGCAAACCCTACGGTAAGGTGCAGGAAAACAATCGTAATTTTGAAGATTTGGCGTTTGAAAAGGTATAGTATTTTTCAGTCGGTGAAAACGGTATAATACGAAAAAAATTGCAATTTTATGTTCATGCAAAAAATCGGTATTTTTTTACAACCGAAAATTTGAAACCAGTAGTATACAACACTTCTAAAAAAAAATAACATGAGTCCAGAATCGAGTATTTGTTGGTTGGAGATTTCCGACATGCGGCTCAGAACCTTTACCCAAGTTGTACATTCAGCCCTATGATGAAGACGAGGAGGTTGTTGGGTGCAAATCTTAATTAAGCACGTCAACCAGCCGTCTGCATGAAGTCCCGCATTTTGTGTGTGCTCTGTGCGCATTTGTTTTTGCATTCTGTTTCATGTGTTTTTGTTGGGGGGCACATGACAAGTCATGACGGATCATGACGAGTCATGATCTCATGACGACTCATGTTCGTTCGCTAATTTTCATGAACAACCGTGAGCGTTCATGATAGTTACGAGCGTCATGAAAGCTCATGAGAGCTCACGAACTTTCATGAGCGCTCGTGGCGAGTGTCGAGTGTGTCTGAGGGGGTGCTGGGCTCGAGTCTTTGACTCGGACCTTTGACCAATATCGCGCTGGTCAAAAAGTGCGTGAAAGTTAGGACCCGCGCGTGGGGTCGTGGCGTGGGGTCGAGTGTGTCGCAACTGTTGTGACCGTGCACAATTGCACGATCGCAACAAGACAGGGCAATTTATTGCCCTGCCCCACGTGGGACAAAGCACGATCGCGTCAGCGATCGGCTTTTCTCGCTTGACCGGGGGTGCCTTGGGATTTTGGTTGACCAATGGTATCCCATGCTGACTTGGAACACAGGTAATTTCGCGAGAAAGTCACGCTGCCTAGCATGATCATTTCGACGCACGTACAAAACGGTAAATACCGTTTTACCAACAGTAAAATCCGTTTTATAACTAGAAAACGGTTTCCCACACGAGTATCCATGATTACTCATGAGAACTCGCGGATGTTCACGACGTGAGTCAGCAGGAAAGTTTGGCTTCAATTCAACAGTTAATTATAATGAGTAGGCATGATCATTAGGCCCGACCCGACCCGACCCGACCCGACTTGGGCGGGCCAGCCGGGTTCCGGGTCGGGTCGGGTCGGGTCGGAACTTCAAAAAATCCTGGCCCGACCCGGGTATCGGGTGCCGGGTCAGGCGTGACCCGCCCCCGGGTCGGGTCGGGTAGGGGCCGGGTCGGGTCGGGTCGGGCCAGGACCCCATATGCAGGGTAAGAGGTTCTCCTTACTACTGTGCGGTGTTGCACTGATTGAATATTTGTGTAATATTATTATATGAACGTCCTCCATTTTGTAACTAGACTATGGGGGGTCGTGTCACTATCGATGCGGGCCTGGTCGGCGCGCAGGGGGCGATTAGAACGCGGGACTAGAGTTTAGTCGCTTGTGAGAGCTCAGAATAACTATTTCTATAGAATCGAATATCTCTACCTGGTCGCGCTAGGTTAAAAAGACCCTTACGCCAACATGGAAACACTAGTAATAGTGTTCCTTAACATGGGCGCGGGTTTAGAGAGTAGTAGAGCTTGAGAACGATTGCTTGCTTGCTGCCTAGGTATTGCAGATCGAAGTCAATGTCGAGGGAACAAACAAACCCTAGACATTGACTTCGCGATCTGCTTTAGTGCAAATTGTCGAGGGAGGAAAAGTCGGGTCGGGCCAAATACTCGACCCGACTTAGGGCGCGGTACCCGAAACCGGGTCGGGTACGACTTCGGGTCAAAATCTGACCCGACCCGACCCGACCCGACCCGACCCGGTTTCGGGTGTCGGGTCGACCCGACCCGACCGGGTAAACCCGACCCGACCGGGTAAACCCGACCCGACCGGGTAAACCTGACCCGACCCGGCCGGGCCAGCGCTTCAAAATGCCTGACCCGACCCGCCGGGGCAGGATGATCATGCCTAATAATGAGGCAGATTGAGCCAAATTCTTCAGCAGTTTCACAACCGTTTTCTAATACAGCAAAGCGAAGACCTGGATTTCAGTTAAGCAACTACATTATGTTTTCCTTTTGTGTGTTTAGGACTTGGTATAAATGTGTGCTTGTACTTGTTCATTTTCAATCGATGCAATTATGCCTCTCAAAGCATGGAATCCTACTACTACGTATTGACGAGAGTAGAAACGTAACGTGGTGCTGCCGAAACGCTGCTCGACCAGATTACACACTCCACAAATCGAGTAAGGCATAACTACTCACTTTATTTATTCTTATGCCCTTGGCTATGAGGTGACGTGCTGTCACACGTGGAGGGTCTAAAGTGAAGTTAAGTGTTGCCAAGTTTGAGTTCGTGGTTCAGTGTCAATCGCTTCCGCATAGTACTTAGAGTCAACACGTGGTATCAGAGCTGGTACTTAGCCATTCTCAGCGCATCCATCAATGGGGTCACCTGGAAAAGAAGGGAATTCAGCCCTCGCGAGTAGTGATAGCCAAGAATAAGGTATCTCCGCGCCTAGGATAGCCCGGACGAGCCAGGGCCCACTGCTAAGGGAAGTGTTGAAGAACTTCTCAGTCGACAAATTTAGTGGAGAGGGCTATGACGACTGGTCTTGGAAGATGCAACTGTATTTTCGACAGATTGGTCGTCTAAAGTTCATGATAGGCAGCAAGAAACGACCTAGTGCCCCGGAGCTTCAAAACGAGTGGGACGAGCACTGATCCGCCGGGTATCATATATTATTTCAAAGCCTAGATCTCGCTCAACATCAGCATATCATGCACCTCCTCCCGGAGGAAGAGTGTGGCCATAAGGCATTGGCCGTGCTCAAGGATCTCCATGCCCCCACATCAGTTGTAGCTACTCTCATGTTGGAGAGAGAGCTCTCCACCTTACGCCTCAGTGAAAGAGAGTCTGTTCAGTCCGTCCTAGACAAGCTGAGAGATCTCTACGCCAAGCTTGCTATTGCCGAAATCGTCTACCCCGAACAAACCAAGTGTGTCAAGATGTTGTCACTGCTGCCGGAGTCATGGATGAACTTCACAAGCGGCCTCAGCGTTCTCCAAAATCAGAGCCAATGGACGCTGAAGTGGATTCGCACCAAGGTCCTTGAGGAGGACTTCCGGAGGTGTCAATTAAGGGGAGGTGATGAGGGGAGTAGCAGCTACGCCATGCAAGGAGGAAAAGGGGGTAAAGGCAATAAATAGCAAGGGGCGGGAAGGGGGGCTACTAAGAATTAGGAGCCCACAAGTCAGCAAGGAGCTATGTTGGAAAAGTCGCCAGAAACCATAAACGTACTCCGTATAGTCGTTTACGAATATACGGTGTACGCAAGTCGTACGTATATTCGTTGGCGAAAGTTCAGGCTAACCCGAAAAAAAAACAGATTTCAATAGTCGCGCACGAATTGCGAATGTGCGACGCGACTCAAAATGTACGCACGTCCCACCCCAATTTGTACGCACGTCCCAACCACATCGTCACCCACACCTGTCAAAATGTGGGGACGTGGGAAAATTTGAACCGCACTGCACCCTATGCTATCGCGCGACTCCAACACACAAACACGAATGTCGTCAACCAGCGTAGGTGGTTCAACCACATCCTGGACTATAAGGTAAGCTCTCATTCCCGTCATCTATATTATCTCTCTCCTCGTTCATTCTCTCTCAACACTCCCGCTCACCTGCACTTGATGTCGACTCCTTCTGGTACTCCCGCAAGTGCCGCCGACAGCATCAGCCGCCACCGCCGCTGCCGTGACAGCCGCCACCGCCACTGCCGGGCAGTAGTGAACGCACGGAGGTGACCAACATCGTCCAAAAGCGCTGGGACCATAGCATGGCGTGTGCCATGTACGTGGTTGGCCGGATCCTCAACCCGGTCAACCAAGAGGAAGGCATCTTCCGCACCGTCCTGGAGTGTACTCGCGTCTTCAAAGCGTTTGTCGCTCGTCACTACGCAGGGCGGACCGTCACGCGCAAGGAGAGCGAGGAGCTGCGCGCATCCCACGTCATCCAGGACGGCCTGACGGCATTCAACACCCTTCAGGGGAGCTTCGGCCTACCCGACGCCATCTCTGACCGTGAGCTCGTGAAGGCCGGTAAGAAGACGGCCGTCCAGTGGTGGACGTGGCACGGGACGGAGCACCCCGAGCTGACAACGCTCGCTTGCCGCGTTCTCTCTCAGCCAGTGTCCGCATCGGCGTGTGAGAGGAACTGGGCAGTGTGGGAATCGATCCACACTACCAAGCGCAACAGGTTGGGGTCCGAGAAGTGTCGGGACCTCGTGTATGTTGCGCACAATTGGAACATTGTGCGCAACTGGCACAAGGGGGCTGAGTGGGTGACGGTTCTCCCGGGGAACATCCCTGAGGCCTCCCTGCCGGAAGGGTACAACGAGGTTCTGGAGGAGGATGAGGAAGAAGGGGGAGGAGGATGAGCTGGAGGATGAGTACAAGTAGAGGAGGAAGGGACGGGGGGAGTAGAGGGTGGGAGTAGGGGGTGGGGTAGGAGAGATGCATGTTGCTTGCTTAGAGTAGTTGAGAATGGTGGGTTTTTTCAATATATGAAATTCGGTAAAACCACCACTCCCCTCCCCCCTCCTTCGGCGGTTTTTTTCGTTTGCCCGGTAAAAACCTTTTGCTGCCCGGGCAGCGTACTTTCTGCGACTTTCAAAGTCACTCACGAAGCGCATAACACACAATACGCAAGCGTATATACGCTTGCGTATAATGCGCTGGGCGCGACTTTTCCAACATAGGCAAGGAGGCAAGGGAACGGGTCGTGGTGGAGGCCGTGGTGGTAAAGGGGGAGGAAAAGGACCTGGGAAAATGGAGGGCAAGTGCTAGTATTGTGAGAAGGTGGGTCATCCTTGGTTTAAATGTCGTTCTAAACTTTCATGGTGGACCCCCTCCAACAGGACTAGAGATGGGAGCGGCGCCGGAACGGTAGCCGATGAAGAACCGGCTGAAAATGAGCAACGTGAAGCCGGTCAGTTCTTCCACGTTGGGGAGCCAGAAGAGGAAGCGGTGATCGCCCATGCTGGAGCTTCACTGCACCCGCTCAATACGTGGATATTGGACACGGGAGCGGCATGGACCATGACTCCAAGGGCCGATCTCCTTGACAAGGTGGAGACCGCACCGATTGCTGAGGTGAAGTCGGCATCCGGGCACGCTCTCAAGGTGACGGGGGCGGGACGTGCTGCATTCAAGGGTGCCGACGGCAAGCCGGTGGTGCTGAGCGATGTGCTACTCGTCCCTAACCTCAAGGCGAATCTAATCTCCCTCAGAAAGTTGGGCAAATATGGGGTCAGCACTTCCGCCGGTGGTGCCAAGACGTTCACGGGGCAGCTGGGAAAGCGGGTGTTGTGGGACCTTCACGAGAACCGCGACATTTGCAAGTCAATGTGGCAGGTGCCGGTAGTGTTATGGGGCAAGGAGGGTGGATCTAAGGGGGAGTGCAATGCTGTAGCTGTAGAGGAGCTGAAGGTTTCAGCAAGGGGTGGCGAAACGGATTGGATGACTGCTCACCGTTGCCTCGGGCACATATCTATGCCCGCACTGCAGCAACTGCAAAAGGGTGAAGGGGTTAAGGGGCTGAAGCTGATTGGAGCAGCGGTCTCCCACAAGTGTGAAACTTGTTTGCTAAGCAAGTTCACACGCTTCCTCTTCCATGCAACTGAGGGTGGCGGCAAGAAGCTCTTAAAGCTCGTGCACATGGATGTGGTGGGGCCGCTACCGGTGATAGGGGAATGGGGTGATAAGTATTTTCTCACAATTGTTGATGATTGGAGCCGAGTGACCTGGGCTTATCCAATCAAGAAGAATGACCATGTGCCATCCATCATCCGTGACAATTGGCAGCCGTTGGTGGAGAAGCAGTCCGGGCACAATGTGATGCGAATCAGGACTGATTGGGGTGGGGAGTCCCTTGGAGAGGAGTTGACTTCGTGGTTGAAGAAGCAGGGCATCATTCGTGAACTCACCACCTCATACACACCGCAATCCAGCGGCGTAGCAGAACGGGCCAACCGCACAGTGTTGGAAACGGCACGCGCTCTCCTCATCGAGTCGGGGTTGGGGAGCTCCAAGTGGCCACATGCTGTGCGCCACGCCACGGTGGTGAAGAACTCGGTATTCACTAATGTTGGTGGTGAGTCGTGGGTCCCCATGGAGAGGTGGCTTGGGAGGAAGCCGCCCATTGATATGCTGCGTGTGTTTGGTTGCATGGCAATGGCTCACATCCTCAACGCACACCGTAGTAAACTGGGTGCAACGGCCGTTTGGTGTGTGAACTTGGGGTTGGCAGCGGAAAGCAAAGGGTGGCTGCTGTGGGAGCCGAGCAAAGAAGTTGTGTTTGACAATAGGGATGTCAAATTCATGGAGGATATCACCTACGGGAGCTAGTCCAAGCAGCCAAATAAAAAACTCATGCAGCAGCTGGAGCAAACAACGATGGGGTTTGATGCGAAGGAGTGGGAAGGAGAGGAAGGCGCAATGGCACATGAAGAGGAGGGTGCAGCAGAGCTTCCCGTGGTCAAGGGCGTGGAACCAACGGTTGCACCTGAAAAACCTCACCTTATAGCACGTGTGATTCCCCCCACTCTTCCTCCAAAAAGGACCCAAACCGAATCCCCTCCCACAGGTCGTGCTCTTTCACCCATGATTGCAAATCAGATGCGAGCAGCCGCATTGAAGCTGACGGATTACGGAGGAGCAAGGTGAGAGCACCAGCAACACGACGCATTGCTGGTGCTTCAAAGTAGCTGTGACTCCGATGAGGAAGAGGAGGAGGAAGTCTACTGTTTTATGGCACCAGCACCAATTCAACCACTCACCATGGAAGAAGCGTTTAAGGGACCGGATAGGGACAAGTGGTTGGCGTCAAGGGATGCGGAATACAACAGCCAAATGGAGAACGGAACTTGGGTGTTAGTGCCGCTACCAATGGGGAAGAAAGCGATTCAATGTGGCTGGATCCCTAGGATCAAAACCGACAACAAAGGAGCTGTGTCGGTTTACAAAAGCAGATTGGTTGCAAGGGGGTATCAGCAAAAGGAGAGGGAGGACTACAAGGAGACATTTGTTGCAACTGCGAAGCCGCCAACACTCCGTGGTCTCCTCGGTGGTACAGCCATGTGTGGGTGGGTTATTGTTCAAATGGACATCACCACAGCATTTCTATACGAGTTTGTAGACGAGGAGGTCTACATGACGCAGCCGCAGAGTTATGAAGACATGTGTGTCAGAACTTGAGCTTAGAATCGATACTATAGTAGTGAGCTCAAAGCTCTTTAAGTACATCCGGAATGAGCAAGGTAGGGATGAGGAGGGAATCAGGAGGCAATCCTAGGGAATCAAGGGTAATCCCAAGGCAATCTCCAATTGGTGGGTTGGAGATTGCTTGGAGATTACATTTGGGTTTGGTTGGGATGTGGGTGTACACCCAACCAAACACAAAGTGCAAACTACACTAAACTAGGATATAAAAGTACAAGTACAAAATGTGAGATTGGGGCCTAACACCAACACCCCCCCTGAGGCGTCAATCGAACTCATGGCGGAGAAGGAGGAGCGCAGAGCCCCATGGCGCCAAGGAGACGATGGTGGGGAACCTTCCCAAGGGGCTTGGTGAACAGGTCAGCCAGGTTGCAGTCAGATGCCACGTATTCCACCTTCAGCTGCTCTTGTTGCACAAGGTGACGAATGAAGAAGTGCCGAAGTTCAATATGCTTGGTGCGGGTGTGATACACAGGGTCTTGAGAGATGTGGATGGTACTCTGGTTGTCACACCAGAGGGTGGGGGCTGACTGAGGGAAGCCAAGCTCTTGGAGTAGGAAGGTGAACCAACGGGCCTCCTGAGCAGCCATGGTGCCTGCGTAGAGCTCCGCCTCACAGGAGGAGAGGGAGACTGCAGACGACCTGGTGGAGCGCCAACTGACAGTTCCGCTCCCGAGGGTGAAGCAGTACCCCTGAGAGGAGCGCCGGTCGGTCTGGTCATCAGCCCAGGAGGAGTCTGTGTAACCTTCCAGGCGAGGAGGGGAGAGCCCACCGAGTGTGAGAACGTGGGACTTTGTGCCCTTAAGATAGCGCAGCACCCGCTTTGCTGCCTTCCAATGAAGATTAGTGAAGCGACCCGGGGCCACGTAACGAGAGAGAACACTGACTGGGTAGGCCAAGTCCGGTCGGGTGCACATCATGGCGTACATGAGGGACCCAACAAGTTCCGGGTATGGCTCAGAGCAGGCCTCTGGTGTGGGTACAGCAGGAGCTGTAAGGAGGTGTTGCAGCGGCAGCGGGGTGGCAACAGGTGTGCACAGCTCCATCTCAAACCGCTTGAGCACATTGTCGATGTAGAACTCCTGGGAGAGTGAGATGGTGCGAGCCTTGCGATCACGAGTGATCTCCATTCCCAGGTAGTGCTTGAGGTCACCAAGGTCTTTCATCTGGAGGGCCTTGCTCAGGGCTGCCTGGACAGAGGTCATTTGGGCCGAGTCCTTGGCAACGAGGATAAAATCATCCACGTAGACTAGGATGTAGAATGGCTCAGAATGACGACGGATGAAGAGAGTCGGGTCAGCAGTTGAGGGGTGGAAGTCCAGGGAGAGGAGGACTTCTTTCACCTTGTTGTGCCATTCGCGAGGGGCTTGTTTAAGGCCGTAGACGGGGCGATTCAGCTTCCAGACTGTGTTGGGAGGGAATTCTCCTGGGAAGCCTTCTGGTCTGTCCATGAACACTGTCTCCTTGAGACGTCCTTGTAGGAAAGCGGAGGAGGCATCCATGGATTTGATCTCAAAGTCTTCTCGAGCTGCAACATCCATGAGCGTTCGAATGGTGGGAGGTTTGGATGTGGGGGAGAAGATTAGGTCGAAGTCGCGGTACCGCTGCTGGGTGAAGCCCTTGGCTACGTAACGCGCTTTGAACACCGGTGCCTCGTCTGGGAGCTGTTTTACACGGAACAACCACTTGCCCCCGACGATGTTGACTCCTGGAGGTGGAGTCTCGTCATCGAAAGAGTGGTTGCGAGTGAATGCTGCAATCTCCGCGTCCATGGCAGCACGCCATTCGGCAGCATGAGGGCCTGAGAGAGCCTCTTGGACGGTGAGAGGGATAGGGATGGTCGGGTTCTCCGCGAGGTTGAGGGAGGGTGAGCCAGTGATATCGGGGAAGATGTGTGAGAGCTGAGGAATGACTGCATGGAGATCACACAGCTCCTCATGCCTGTCTTCTAGAAGGGTAGAGGGCACATCCCCCCCAGCAGGAGGAGGCGGTGTGATCATTGTGTATCGAAGAACCATTGCGAGTGGAAGAGCAGCGCGATGGGAGCGGGTGCCATGAGCCACCGGTGAGGAGGGCGGGGCAGGCGGTGTCGGAGAGGGTGACTTAGGAGGCTTGGGTGGGGGAATGGGCCGCCGGCGGTACGTGATCAGCTCGGGCGACTGTGGGAGAGCGGGTTCCTCTGTGGTGGGGGGAACTGGGGGAGGAGGTGGGGCCGGAGGGTGGGACCGCCGATGGTAGGTGATAGGTGCGCTCGGAGGGGGCGGCGCAGCGGGAAGTGAGGAAGGTGAGGGGGGGGGGCGGAGCAGCCGCCGAAGACACCGGTGAGGCCGGGTCAGAGACCTCAGAGGGAGATGGTGGGATGGCAGGAGAGGGAGGAGGTGAGGGGGCAGGAGCAGGCGGGAGGTCGGGAGGCGCGTCAAAGTCTGCCCACACGAGGGAGGGTGGATCAGGGAGAGGGTCCCGTCCCGAAGGGGAGTAGAATGGGCGGGTCTCATCAAAGACAACGTCGCGGCTCCTGACCAACTGTTGAGTGGAGGGATTGAGGAAGAGGTAGTCAGGTGAGTCGGCGTTGTGCCCAAGGTAGATGCACGTTTGAGTCTTGGGACCGAGCTTGCCACCGTTCTGGCGTCGAGCCTGAGGGTTGAGGAGGACATAGGCGGTGCATCCCCAAACGCGAAGAGAGCGAGCAGTGGGCGTTTTCCCGAGCCAGAGTGTGGTTGGAGTGGTGTCGGGAAGGTGCGGATGGGGGTAAAGGTTGTAGAGGAGGGCGGCGTGGTAGAGAGCGTATCCCCAGAGAGAGTGTGGAGCGTTGGAGTGGCTGAGGAGGCACCGAGTGATCTGCACTAGAGTGTGGTTGCGGCTCTCAGCTATGCCGTTCTGTTGAGGGCTGTCAGGGAGGGTGAAGTTTTGCTGGATGCCTTCGGAGGAGCAGAAGGCTTTAAGCTTGTCGTTGCAAAATTCACCCCCCCCATCCGAGTGAAGGCGCTTGACCTTGAGGTCAAAGGTGGTCTGTGCCTGCTTGACCCACGCCATGATGACCTCTGGAGCCTCAGCCTTAGTGTGGAGGAGGTGAACAGAGACGTATCGTGAGTGGTCATCCACGATAACTAGGAAGTAGCGATATCCACCTCGTGCAAGAACAGGGGCAGGGCCCCAGACGTCCATGTGCACTAGGTCCAGTGGTGCCGCTGCGATTGTGGGTGAGGCAGTGTGGGGCTGTTGGCGCAGTTTGCTCTTGGTGCAATCAAGGCACGTGGGAGCGGGTGAGTCAGGTGGTGGAGGAAGTGTGGCTGGCAGGCCGAGAAGAAGTTTCTTGGAGGCCATGTCAGCAAGCGTGCGGAAGTTTGGGTGCCCTAACCGATGATGATAGAGGATGGTCGGGTTGGAGAGGCTGCGACATGTGCATGGTGTGATGGGAGCCTGTGCTTGGGTGGTTGAAACCTGTGGGAGAGGAACGCGTAGCGTGTAGAGGCCGCTGCTATTGAGGGTGAAGCGGGCCAAGACCTTGTTGGTGAGTGGGTCAATGATGTCGCAGTGGTCCTCATTCTCCGAGAAGATGGTGCGTAGCCCTGCTTTCTGAATTTCTGTTTGAGCCACTAGATTGTGGCGTAGTGAAGGCACGCACATGCCAGTGACGGTGCCGGAAGGGAAGGCTGGGCATGGGACTGTGGAGGTGCCCTTGGCTAGGGTGGTGAAGCTGGAGTCAGCTCCCAAGAGAGGGATAGGTGCTGGATAGGGTTTGAAGGAGAGTGTCTCCTTGAGCACAGTGTGAGTGGCCCCACTGTCGAGTGTGAACTCTATGTACTGTGGTGCCTGTGATGAGTCGATGTACTGGGAAGTGGCTTCATTAATCATGGCAGTGCCAGGAAACAACAGGTTGATACGCACATCAACAGGAGCACTGTCACTAGCACTAGCCGAAGAGGGGTCCTGGACCTCAACGAGATTGGCCTTACGAGCGCGCATCCAGTTTGGCGGCTTCTTGTCAACCCCGTGGATGGCATACCACTCGTCGTCTTTCTTCTTGAAGCACGTGGCAAGGGGGTGGTTAGTGCCACCACACACTTGTCCCTTGCGGTTGCCATACTTGACGACGTAGGTGCACGGAGGAAAGCGGTTGCGCTGGAAAGGCGCCGAGGCAAGGGCTGCTGCAACACTTGCTAGGGGCATGGGAGCACGGATGGCGTATGCCTTGGCCTGAGCAGTGGAGTCTTTCTCGGCAGAGAGGAGTGCGGTGGAGACCTTAGCAAAGGTGAGGTCTTCCGCTGAGAGCGTGAGGAGCATCTTCCTCGTCACTTCATATGCCGAGGAGAGACCAACAAGAAGGGCGGCTGCAGGGGCTTGTTCGGGGAAGACTATACCCAGCTCCTTGAGTTCACCATGAATGGTCTGCACCTTGGCGATGTAATCAGCCATTCCTGAGCAGTCCTCAAGGCGGACTTGAAACATGCTGGGGATGAGAATCGCCACTCCGACCGCCGTCTTGTTCATGAACCGATCCTGGAGATACTTCCAGATGGCGTTGGAGGTAGGGTAGTTGTGGAACGTGTTGACAAGTTCGGGAGGGGTGGAGGCAATGAAGACGCTGATGATGGCAGCATCGGCCTTCTCCCACTTCCGGTACTTCTCAACAGCTTCTTCGTACGTCATCACGTCAGCATCACTTGAAGATTCGGTCGGTTCACGGGGAAGAGTGGGCTGTTTCCCCTTGCCACGGTTGAGGAGGACGTCCTTGAGGTCAAGGCCCTGCACGTCACGGCTCAGGAGGTGCTTGTCAACTCCGTAGCTCCACGCCTTGAAGTTGGAGCTAGAGCCATCGGCTTCAAGGCGGAGCGGGGTGATGGGGTTCGCCATGGTGGAAGACGAGAAAGCCATGGTGGAGACCCCTTAACTTCTCGCGCGGAGCGCCGCTCTTAAGTCACCAATAGGAACTTGAGGTTTGGGGTTTCCAAAGGAGATTTTGAAGAACCGGAGGTTTAGGGTTTACGAAGGAGAATTTGACTGAGACGCCAATTTAGTGTCAACTACCTACTAGTCCTATTCCCACACACCCCCCCACACACCACCCTCAGCTTCGCGGCTACGCTGCTGCTCGGCTGCGTTGCTGCACCTGTTCAGCTGCGGGAAAGAGGGGGGATGGGGGTAGGAGTGCAGATGCGGGGCGACGGGCGGCAGCCCGAAGATGACGCTGCGGGGCGACGGGCGGCGGCCCGACGAGAAGCTGCAGGGCGACGGGCGGCAGCCCGTCGAGGAGAAGAAGTGACGAATTGATGAAAACGAGTGTTAGGTTAGAGCGCCGACGATGCGCTTACCAGAGAAGTTTCCGTCGATGGTGACGGGAAGATTTGGCGAGAGAAATTCCGCCGATGAATGTCGCGAATCAACGGCGACGAGATTGGCGATGGCTTCCCCGAGGTTTGCGGGACAAGTATCCGCAGAGATGAGAGGATCACGATCCGCGTATGCGGTTGAGCTGCTCTGATACCATGTCAGAACTTGAGCTTAGAATCGATACTATAGTAGTGAGCTCAAAGCTCTTTAAGTACATCCGGAATGAGCAAGGTAGGGATGAGGAGGGAATCAGGAGGCAATCCTAGGGAATCAAGGGTAATCCCAAGGCAATCTCCAATTGGTGGGTTGGAGATTGCTTGGAGATTACATTTGGGTTTGGTTGGGATGTGGGTGTACACCCAACCAAACACAAAGTGCAAACTACACTAAACTAGGATATAAAAGTACAAGTACAAAATGTGAGATTGGGGCCTAACACCAACAATGTGTGCAAATTTATCAAGGCCATCTACGGCTTTAAGCAAGCACCACGTTGTAGGTACAAGAAGTTGTCATCGGTGTTGGAGGAGATAGGTTTCCGGGCAAGCGCATGCGATGAGAGCCTCTTTCTCATGGGAGAGAAGGAAAGCCTTGTCATATTCCTGGTGTACGTGGACAATATCCTTTTGTTCGGGACCAGTAAGCAGGAGGTGATGAATGTGCAACAGAAGCTGATGCAAAACTTCAAGTGCAAGACCCTGGGGGAGGCGAACTACTACCTTGGGATGCATGTCGAAAGGGGTGTCAGCAATGGATGGGTGAAGCTGCACCAGGAGAAGTACATGAAGGACATGGGAAGCAAATATGGGGTTGAGGTCGGAAGGAAGATTGCTACACCACTTCCATCCGAGTTCAAACTCGTCAAAGCTGATGAAAATGAAGGGGTGGATCAGCGGGAGCAGGCTTGTTTTCAGACAATGGTGGGGAGTTTGCTCTATGCATCCGTGCACACGAGGCCGGATGTCTCTTTTACTATGGGGCAGCTGGCTAGGGTGGTACAAAATCCCACAGAGGAACACGTGGATGCAGCTGAGCGCATCATCAAGTATTTGAACTCCTATACCACCGTTGGAGTTCAATACTCGGCCGTGGCTCAAAGGAAGCAGAAAGGAGCAGAGGTTCTCAAGGAGAAAGGGGAGCACCTTGGGGAAAAGGAGTTGTTTCTCACAAGGTATGCTGATGCAACTTGGGCATCGGAAAAGGAAGACACGTCCTTTGTGGGAGGATATGAATGCGTGATTGGTGGTGGGCCCGTGAGCTGGAGGTCAAAGAAACAGGTGGAAACGGCAGGTTCCACTACAGAAGTCGAATACATGTCAATGTACCATGCAGCCAAAGGGCTGATATGGCTGACGAAGCTGCTGGAGGAAATTGGGCATGAGCAGAAAACGGCTACACCGTTGCTTTGTGACAACTCCAGTGCCATTGCAATGTCCAAGAATACGATGCTGCATTGGCTCACCAAGCACATGCAAATCAAATGGCATTGGCTGCACAAGGAGGTCCAGAGGGGATCCTATGAGCCCCTCTATGTGAAAACTCAGCAGCAACCGGCAGATTTTCTCACGAAGCGGCTTGTTGAAGAACTTCACAGGTGCTGTGCTAAGTCGTGCGATATGAGCCTCAACTAGGCTCATGCATGGAGGTGCAAGCAGGCGAATTGCTTGAGGGGGAGTTTGTTGGGTGCAAATCTTAATTAAGCACGTCAACCAGCCGTCTGCATGAAGTCCCGCATTTTGTGTATGCTCTGTGCGCATTTGTTTTTGCATTATGTTTCATGTGTTTTTGTTGGGGGGCACATGACAAGTCATGACGGATCATGACGAGTCATGATCTCATGACGACTCATGTTCGTTCGCTAATTTTCATGAACAACCGTGAGCGTTCATGATAGTTACGAGCGTCATGAAAGCTCATGAGAGCTCACGAACTTTCATGAGCGCTGGTGGCGAGTGTCGAGTGTGTCTGGAGGGGTGCTAGTCTCGAGTCTTTGACTCGGACCTTTGACCAATTTCGCGATGTTCAAAAAGGGCGTGAAAGTTAGGACCCGTGCGTGGGGTCCTGACATGCGCGTGTGGCCCCGCAGGGCCCAGGCGTGTGTCACAACTGTTGCGACCGTGCGCAGTTGCATGATCGCAACAAGACAGGCAATTTATTGCCTTGCTCCGCGTGGGACAAAGCACGATCGCGTCAGCGATCGGTTTTTCTCGCTTGACCGGGGGTGCCTCGGGATTTTGGTTGACCAACCGTATTCCTTGCTGACTTGGAACACAGGTAATTTCGCGAGAAAGTCACGCTGCCTAGCGTGATCATTTCGACGCAGGTACAAAACGGTAAATACCGTTTTACCAACTGTAAAATCCGTTTTATAACTAGAAAACGGTTTCCCACACGAGTATCCATGATTACTCATGACGTGAGTCAGCAGGGAAGTTTGACTTCAATTCAAATGGATTACAGTTAATTCTAATGAGGCAGATTGAGCCAAATTCTTCAGCAGTTTCACAACCTTTTTCTTATATAGCAAAGCGAAGACCTGGATTCCATTTAAGCAACTACATTACGTTTTCCTTTTGTGTGTTTAAAACTTAATATAAATGTGTATTTGTACTTGTTCATTTTCACTTAATGCAATCATGCCTTCCAAGCCTGGAATTCTACTACTACGTATTGACGGAAGTAGAAACGTAACGTGGTGCTGCCGAAACGCTACTCGACCGGATTACACACTCCACAAATCAAGCAAGGCATAACTACTCACTTTATTTTTTCTTACGCCCTTGGCTATGAGGTGACATGCTGTCACATTCGGAGGGTCTAAAATGAAGTTAAGTGTTGCCAATTTTGAGTTCGTGGTTCAATGTCAATCGCTTCCGCATAGTACTCAAAGTCAACAGAGGTAGATGAGTAGTAGTAGTTGTAGAGGGAGTAGGAGGAGGAAGGGGAGCACTAAAATTGCAATTATAAACAAATCTAAAGCGTTGAAATGTTTGTTCTCTTTCTCTTGAAAATATAAAATTCCCCCAAAACAGCTCTAACAAAAAATGGCCAAGTTTTTTAAATAATGGCGTTAAAAACTAGCGTAATAATACGGACCGTATTTTACTCCTACCAAAATATTGAACCGTGCCCTACGGGTGTGTAGTGAACAAACTCATCATTTCAGCTCAAAGCGAGCTCACTTTCAAATGAGCATATACTCTTGTTATTCCCTCCCTACACACAGCCTCCCTAGAAACACAAGAATTAGAGCATTTCGGTTTAGGGTAAATAGTTACCAAGGAAATGACGAAATTAAGGTATTGTTTTTTTTGGTCGACATTTCAAGAACGTTTTTTTAGTTATACTGTTCGATTTTGGCAAACAGTCAGTACACTATCCTTAGCTTGTGTCTATTCTTAGACATTAGGGGTTCAGAGCGTTCCGCCCTCGTTTTGGCAGTGTAGGATGGCATCCAAGCCCGAACAGGTTCGAAAGTTCGCCTCAAACGCTCTAGAGGTTCGTGGCAAATCTTTAGTGTTCGCCTGTGACCACGAACACACGAACACCTATTTCAGAAATTTGGTTCGTGGCAATTTATACGTGTTCAGTTCCCCAGCCTTCGGTATTCGTAGAGGTTTGTGGCAAACACGTTTGTGTTTGCTCATGTCAAGGCGAGGGGAGTGAGGGCGGTGTGATAGAGGCGCCAATCCAGGGTGGGTAAATTCTTGTACTGCATGGTGGCATCCAGAGGCGGCACGGGTGCGGGAGTGCACGGATCAGCAAACATTTTGGTACATTAAGGGTAGAAAACGGCTCGAAGGGAGGGAACGCTAAGAATCTGGTTGAGGTTGGGTGTTTTGGGGGGGGTTCTTATTTCAAGTTGGTTTTGGGGGTCCCGATTCTGTTTTCCAATATTCAGGCTGCTCGAAAATTTGTGGGGGCAGAGTCAACGTCAAACGCAGCGTTCTGATGTCCTGTCTGTCTGAGCGTTGAATCCAGCATAGGAAGGAAGGGACTACGAATGCAATCACTCCGCGCCACTGAATGTACTGAAAATATTGAGTAAAGATGACAAGACAAGCCTTACATTCAATAAATGGAGGGGTCTGGCTACCCAATCTAAGCGAGCGCAGAGATTCGAGAAGTGCGGCAGAGGAAGGAGGTCTTACGTGCTAATCAGGTTCGTAAGCATGCCAATTTCACTGGGAATTGAACTTGTGAATTGATTGGAACCAAGATGGCTGTCATGAAGGCGAGGCATACAATCGGGCAGGGGTAACAGAAACAATCAGTACATGCATACATATACATACATATGTATGAGCAACTAGGTACAGCGGTGTGACGACGAGTGATTGTGGTGTGCCATCAGTGATAGGGGATGGAGTGGTTTTGGGAAGGAGAAGAGCGAGGTCTTTTCAGGGGCGATGAGAAAGGGGGCAACTGGAGGAAAGGAAGGAGGTAGGTTGAGAAGAGAGGTTAGGAGAAGTGTGGTGGAATCATAGGAAAGGGACACAGATGGATGAGCAAAATACGAGAAGAAAGTAGAGTTTTGAGACAAAGGGATAAAGACGAAACGACTGAATTGGGAAAGGTGTGAGATTCATTGGAGAGTGCAGCAGATCGGGTCAGAGGCCTTACAGGCGTGTCAGCTTTGTGAGGGTGAAAACTTCAGTTGGAATTGAGCCATACAGCTGATTCATATAAAAATTACTGTGATGATGTACATAAATTGGACACGTGATACAGGAGAAAGAAGAATTATGATTTCAATTCGTTGGCAAACACCAGTTACGAGGAAATTAATATTTTTACTCTGCACAAGGACATTACACGATAACAAACATTTGCCAAAGAATGTACACAGACATGACAAGGGATATACAGGGGTAGGATAAGCAAGGTGAACCTCAGTTGGTCCTCGCAGAACACTGGAGGATAAAAGAGGGCTACACGAAGGGAGGGGGAGGGGGAGGGGGTGGGGGGGAAGAGGGGGGGTGGGGGGGGTGGTGGGAGGGGGGGGGGAGGGGTGGGGGGGGGGGGAGGGGGAGGGGGGGGGGGGGGGACATATTGAAAGCACATGGAAGGGGGGGTTAAGAATGGGAGGTTGGGTGGGGGTTTCACTACATGGGAAGAACAGTAGCGTCCTATGTGTGCGGTAAACAAGGTTAAAAGAAACGTCGTTTTTTTTTTTTACCGTAAACAACGGCCTTAAAAACCGACAATAAAAAACGGCCACAAAAAACGGTAAAAAACGGTTCCAGAAGGTGGTTTCGTTTGAAGAAAAAGTCGGCCATTTATGGGACCATCACAAAAATGTGTGTGTCTGGAAATCATCTGACCATTATTTTTTTTCACAAGGGTTCCAAAAACGTTTGAGAATCATTCAGTAATCATCTAACTACCATTTGTATAGCATTTTTGTCAGACCAGATGATATGCTGATGTTTTATTAACGGTTTACCAACGTTTCAATGGTTTGTTTAACAGATGATGTTTGTTGAAACAATAACAAGGTTGCATAAATTTGTGTTTCACAATCAATTTATGCTATGGTTGATCCATATAGTTGCAACTTAATCATGCTTCTTTAATTCTGAGAGGCAGTAAGGTAAAAGTTTTATCACGCGGTAAGTCAAGTTCCAGAATCCGCTGTCAGGATTCAAACCCTGGTCTCCGTAACGAGAGTCAGGGTATTAACTGACTGGACCACAACGGATGCATTATCAACGCGTAATGTTTATCTATTAATTTTGAACGCGCATTTTCCTAGCATTGTCGACATCACGCCATGGTCCCCAACCAGCCCAAAAATCTCTCTAACCAACCAAATTCGCCTCATTCAATCCAACTCAGCATACCACTTTGCCCAACCAATCAAAGCCGGCATTGCATCCACCTCAACAAAATCAGGCCCAACCACCACCAATCGTGCCAACTAACCCACCCCATCCACACCACCTCTCAGCACTCTACCCGTTACGCTTGCACATAAAAGGTGAAGTGGGCTCTCAATTTGTTATTCTAGAGTGGCTGTGACTGATTTCAGTTTAGTTCTTCCTTACCTTAGCACGTTTTCCAATCTCGTTGTCTCAACCGCCGCCATAGTCTCAACCGTCGCCATAGTCTCAACCGTCGCCGTAGTTTCAGCTGTCGCCATAGTCTCAACCGTCCCAATAGCTCGTGATTTTTCGCAATTGCCACGAGTGCGCCTAATTGGCCGTGTGTCTTTCCCCTCGTGCACTCCGTTTTCTTTGTGTAGGTGTGTGCTCCGTTTAAATTCCTCTTGATCAACATGTGCAGGTCGAAGCTTAGGTCGCACTGTTTTCTGATTAAGGTCACGTCCGATCCTTCCCTGAGTTAGCCGAAATTGTTATCTAACTAATGTCGTTGGCTCTGTTTCTACTCTCATGCAGTCCGTTTACTTCGTGTAGCCTTGTGCTCCGCGATGCATATCTCTCTCCAGGTTTTAATTCTTTGTTATCCCCACGTGCAGGACGCGCGGTTTCCAGGTTGAGGTCACGCTATGTTCCTACTCTTGCGCTTTTGTGAACTGCTAGCTAATGAAACGTTTTCGTTTTTGTTCGTTTATTTCGCTGGCAGACGGTTTTATACTGTATTTCCTATTAATCTCCAGTTTCAAGTACTCCTTTTTCAGGTAAGCATTATGTTTACATGTCACTGGTATAAATTCATGGCTAACTCTTATGGTGAACTGCAGGGGTTGCTTGGTGATCTGCAGATGGTTCTGTCTTCGGCCAAGACCATGCCCACATCATGTATAAGACGTAGATCACCCCCTGCAGTAGGCGAGGGTAGTTCTATATATTTCTATCTGCCATTGTGCCATGGATATATTTTACATGTTGTTGGCATTTCTATTACCGGTAATGGGAAATCTGAACTGTTAATATTAATAACGTTTGTGGAATGTCCAATAATAAGTAGTATGAAGTCAACATTCAAACTCACTGAAGAGTACAATGCAATCAGATCTAGTCTCCAAAATCACTTCGCAAAAACTCATAAAAAATGTCAGTCGAAGGTATTCAAGATGCAGTTTTGAACAGAGAAGCATTCGAGTACCATTTGAAAAGCATTCGACAAAGCATTTGGAAAACGACCTATACTTTCTCAAAAAAGCGTTTGAAACCCTACGTTTATAAATCATTCGAAAAAGCTCCAACGAACCTCTTTTCATCGGCTTTCTGGACGCTGGATTTTTGTGATGACCAAATTGATAGCGAAAATCACCAGCATGAAGAGGACGAACTCCTCCTTGCATGCGCTTGTGGGCATGATTGAAAATGTATTCGACCTTGTCTTTCCCTTTTTTTTCTTGGTGACAACAGTTCTCTAACAAAAAAACGCCGTTTTTCTGGAAATTTACCGTAAAAAACGGACCGTTTTTTACGAAAACCGTATTTTTGAACCTTGGAGGTAAATAAACGTCCGCTAACCCACTTGTAACTCTCATGTTAGCATCTTAGTTACCATTACAACTCTAATTGCTGGCTTGCTCGCCAAGTCCCCATCCCAATGCAACTCACTGCACACTCCCACCTCACTCACAGCCACACCTGACACTCACTCCTTCCTGATGCCACCTCCCCACTCCCTCGACTTGCACTCCACACGTTCGTCCACTCGACTCCACTCCACCCTAGTCACCTTTCCAATCCTTGTCCTCCCTCCCCTCCAGTGTCCACATGTTCGCCGGCAGTTCCCAAGGTCAGGAGGACGTACAGGTCAACAAGCTCTCTCAAGTTGCTGATGGACGCCGGAATAGGCCCTTGCAGACCCAAGTTCGCCAAACCACTGCACCCACACGTAGGTTTAAAAGAACAGCAAGGCATTAGTGGTGGCACTTAGGAAGGGACCGATGTGGGAGTCCCTGTGTTACCAAACATCTCAAGTACTATGCGCTGATAGTACTATAAAGCATGGGCGACGATGTGCTGTCGGAATAGAATAGCCAGACTGCAGGTGACGAGACGGGACCTCACAGTGTCACGATCATTCCGTTCGAGTCGCATGTAATGCCGTCAGCATTGTCGCAGTTAATGCCGCCTTGCATTATCGTCTCATTCCAGCCAGAGAAATTCGTATTCCATGCCACCTGGCAGTCGTGCAGGAAATGCACTGCAGGGATTGTGGGAGAGAGAAAGAGGGGACGAGGAGGAGAGGGGGGAAGGGGGAATGTGGGGGGGGGGGGGGGGGGATAAGTCACCATGATGAAAGGCGGTGTATTCCATTGCAACCAACTGGGCCTTAGTACACGCCGTGCCCTAGATTCTCGCGTCACCTTGCGAGGCCTCCATTATCGTGGGCTGGGCGATGGGGAGGCGAGTGGCGAGGGAGGTAAAGCACCATGCGAGCGTTAGCGAGCGCAGCACGCGCTCACGCGCCATCCGCTGGCGGCTCACCGCCGCCGCTGCAGCCCCGGTCGGGCAGGGGGCGGCTAGGCTGTAGCGCCGCATGCTGTCGCTCCACAGGGCTCGCCGCTACTCAGACCCTCGCTGTTCGCGACTGCTATCACTCCTCCGCTCGCGACGGATGGAGCCGGCGGCGGGCACTTGGGACGGAAGTGTGAGAGATGAGCGCCGCCTTAGCTATTAACTACACTACTTACGCGACTCAGTGGCGGCCCGCCAGGAACAGGGAGCTCCTGTGTGTTTCACGAAATGAGCCGATGAAACTGCTACTGCTGCTGGTGGTATCGTCCGCAGCCAGCATTCGGTAGTTATGAAAGGAGCATAGAGATGGTGGGGGGGAGCTGGACTGAGGGCGTGTTATGCTTGGTGAACTTTCACCTGATTTGCAGAGGTTGACTACGATGTTGTGCGTTTTAGAGCGCTATATATTCTTCCCACCGCTTTGAATCGCCACGTACAGGACTAGCCTGAACAGTGGATTCATGAGCTGTGGGGCTGGGTCCAACAACGTAGGGTTTTCGGCTTGAGCAACTATCTACGTATCCGTAGAAAACCCCATCCATCCATTTATGTTTTATAATCGACCGCTCTGGATCAGGTCAAAACGATTTTCAAACGTATTCGGGCGTGCACTCTGGGCATCCCCTACGACAGAGTGAGGTGAGCTCACTATGCTCACTATGCAGGAGAGGTTGCCTGCACTGTCAGCCAGCCAGTAACAAGAGCACTGTACACCCACTTTCGTGCTTAGACCAGCTGAACCAGCTCTGGAGGTGATAGAACACGGTCTAGAATGGTTTGTTATGGTTCAATATGGTTTAATTAAAGAATTTGAATACAACAAGGCCAGCCAACCAGTCCAGATACTCGTGGGTTTTACTGGCCCTTCTCCGCCTCAGATTTGACAGCTTGGGTGTCCGCTCCGCACACCACATGTTTCCAGCCGACCTATCTGGGTCTTCAATATATACAATAACCGACTTTAAAACACGAGGGTTTAGATTAAGCTACGTTACAACTTCTGAAAATATGGAGAAATGTTCTATACGGGCATATCAGTCTATCTATTATTATGGAATAAAATATTGAAAGCATGCTTGAATAAATTTTTGGGTTAATAAAAAACTACCACTTCAGAAACATCATTCTACTCCTTTTACAAACCATGTTGTCTCTACAACTTACTGGATTATGTTATTTAACCAGGAATCGCAGTGGCTATGACAACGTTTGGTCAGTTGTAGGTAGAAAAAAAATGAAGTCTTGTAGTGACATTGTAAATAACAGTTGGAAGAGAACAAGATGATTAAAGATAGGAGTACAATGATATAAACAGCAATCTAACTAGCCATGTACTGGACCTGGTACATTACATTATTAACTGTATTGCATTGCTATAGTAACCGCATCTATTGCTCCACTCGACATTTACCATGTTGCTGCGTGTAACCTCCGAGTGAGGTTACTGGACGATTAACAGTCGAGATCATTGACTAGCAGCGACGATTGACCTTCAGGTGACTCTCAAACTGACACGTGCTCCATATGGGCTATTGCAGTACTAGTACAGTAGCGCTACTTCGCTTTGAAGTGGTGCGCTAGGTGAGCCACGTGGGATTCCTTTGAGCCACGTGCAGTGCTCGAACTTCTGACGTGTCAGTTTCTTCGTCAGGAAATCAGCTGACATGTCACTAGTTGGGCAGTAGGTAAGCTTAACCCTGCATTAGTCAATCTCGTCCTTGACAAAAAAGTAACAGAGTGTGACGTGTTTCGTGTGGTTCACGAAACCGGGCTTCTTTGCGATTTTGATCGCGCTCTGGTTGTTAGAGAGTAACATCAAATGCCTATTCATCGCCACTTTCGTTTCTTATAGGAGCTCCATCAGGTACATCCTGTCAGAACATCATAGCTTATGCATTTTGTGTAGACTATAGTGGGGTAGCCCATAAGGGGTACAACCCAATTAGGGTTGGTACTTGTACCCAACTCTTTCATAGTCCATTCATTCTCGTTCTAGTCTTCTCATCGTATCGAGCATGTTCCCTCGTGGGAACTGTTCCTAGGGCCCACCGATTCGATTTTTTTTTCCTGCCCCGAGCGCGCTCACCCCTTGCCCGAGTCGCGCTCCCCTCTCTCGATCCCGTCGCGCCGCCCTAGCGGCTGCGTCGCGCCGCCTTTGTGGCCCCGATCCGCCGCCCTAGTGGCCCTGTCGCCTACCTCTGCGGCCCCGGCGCCGCCCTTCTCGGCCCCGATCCGCCGCCCTAGCAGCTCCGTTGCCTTCCCCGCGGCCCTGGCGCCGCCCTTCCCGGCCCCGATCCGCCGCCCTGCGACCCCTTCGCCTACCCCGAGGCCCTGGCGCCGCCCTTCCCGGCCACGATCCGCCGCCCTGCGGCCCCGTCGCCTACCCCGCGGCCCGCACGCCGCCCTTCCCGACCCTGACGCCGCCCTTCCTGACCCGGCCCCGCCTTTGCTAGCCCCGTCGCCTACCTGCGGCCCCGGCGCTCCCCTTCCCGGCCCCGTCGCCTACCTGTGCGGCCCCGCCGCCGCCTCTGCCGGCCCCGCCGCCGTCCCCACGCGGCCCCGCCGTCACAACCGAGCCGCCGCCGCGTGCTGCCGAGCCGCCTGCAAGCCGAGCCGCCCAGGCCTCCGCACCACGCCAAGCCGCCCGAGCTGCCGAGTCGCCGAGCCGCCCGAGCCGCCCGAGCTGCCGAGTCGCCCGAGCCGCCTCTGCCGCTGAGTCGCCGAGCCGCCCGAGCCGTCCTGTCCGGTAAGAGCAGCGCCTCTATCACTGCACTGCCCCTACCCTACTGTTCGCGCTGCTAGTCTACTACTGTCATGGCTACCCCTAGTGTCCTCGCTTTTGACGCTGAGGGTCAGGCTATTGACTATAACGTCTGGCTAGATGATCTGCAGCTTTTCCTACAGTGCGATAAGGCTCGTCTCTCCCTCTTTGACCTTACCTCTGGCGCCTCTCGTGCCCCTACTGCTGATGCTGACAGAACTGTTCGCTCACAGTGGGCCACACGCGATGCTGCTGCATGTCTTGCTGTGCGTCGCCACCTGCCTACCTCTGAGCGTGCGCACTTTAGCCAGTACAAGCGTGCTCAGACCTTGTACGACGCTGTAGTTGCACGCTACTCCTCCCCTGCCATTGCTGCGCTTAGCCGCCTCATGCTACCGTACCTCTTCCCTGACCTTGCTGCCTTCCCCACAGTCGCTGACCTCATTACGCACCTCCGCACTAGTGACACTCGCTACCGCGCTGCTCTTTGTGCTGAGTTTTGCGCCAAGGCCCCCCCCCCCCCATGTACATCACCCTCTACTACATAGTCGCCCGGCTCCCTGACTCTCCGCGCGTAGTCAGGGACCACTTCCTTTCAGTTTGCCCCACCACTCTCACCGTTGACCTCCTCGAGAAGGCACTCTTAGCAGCAGAGAAGAGCATAGTCGCTGTAGGAGCCTCTCGTGGTGACCCTCGCACCCCCGTCTTTGAGGGGTGTTCCCCCTCCCCCCTCTTGCCCTCTGTTGCCTCTGCTGCTGCGGCCGACCTCGTTGGTTTTGAGTCGGTCGGCGCTGCGTCTGCCCTGAGCGGGAGACGCTGCACTAGCAAGGGCAAGGGGGGCAAGGGCGCTGGAGGGGCTGGCGGGGGTGGCGGAGGTGGCAGTGGAGGCAATGGAGGGGGTGGGGGTGGTAGTGGGAGTGGTGGCGGGGGTGGAGGTGTCGGTGGCGGCAGTGGAGGCGGAGGCGGCGGCGGCGGTGGCGGTGGGAGCGGAGGTGGCGGAGGTGGCGGAGGTGGAGGAGGCGGTGGCGGAGGAGGTGGAGCTGGTCTGGGTGGCGCTGCGCAGAGGGTCGGCTCCGGTGGTGGTCACCGCCAGCAGCAGCAGCAGCACCAGCAGCAGCGCACGCGTGACATCCCCCCCCCTCAGCAGCTCCGTGAGTGGTATGCTGCACGCTAGCGGGGTGGGGGTACTGGTCCATGCACCTACGTCCTACGCACCAGCGACCGCGCGGGTGAGTAGTGCGGGGGTGCGCACTCCACCCAGCGCTGCTTTGGCCGCCTGACAAACGCTTGGCGTCACTAGTTCCCTCGCTGGGGCGAGCTGTCTCAGGCTGGAGTAGGTGTCTTTGACCTTGACTTTGATGCTATTCTTGCTGCCATGTATGCTGTGACTGTTAGTGATAAGGGTGACTGTTACCGGTGTTTTCCGCCCGACCCGGGCATTGAGACTGCTACTCTAGGTGCTAGTGAGGCTAGTGCTCTAGGTGCTAGCGGGGCTGCTGCTCTAGGTGCTGGTGAGTCTGCGCTCTCAGGTACTGCGTCGGCTTCGGCCTCCCACACCTTCACCCTTGACTCGGGGGCTTATCGCTCCTTCTTTCGAGACCGCACCACACTCACGCCGCTTGGTCGGCTAGTTGCAGTCTCCCTAGTAGACCCCTCTGGAGGTCCTGTCCTTGCTCACTTCTCCACTGTCCTCCCGTGTCCAGCAGCCCCCTCTGGCACCCTGTCTCGTCTTTACCTCCCCTTGTTCTCTACAAACTTGGTGAGTGGTGCTGACCTACAAGATGCAGGAGTTCACCAGTTCACTCCTGCAAATTAGCCGGTGACCCACTGCACGGCCGCTCGGACAGGCCGACACCTGGCCACGTTTACACATTGGCGGGGGTCGAGCCTGTACACACTGACCACAGCGTCTCCTCCAGTCATTGCGTCTGGTCAGGTAGCTGCGTCAGGTCAGGTGTTTGCTAAAGCGTCCAAGTCTGGTCCTGAGTTTGCCCCCTGTTCGTGTCGCCTCCTGTCTCACGAGACTCTCCTTTGGCACCACCGCCTTGGTCACCCCTCCTTGCTTTGTCTCCGAAGCATGGCCTCCCGTGTCCTTGTCTCTGGTCTTCCCCGGTCCCTCCCTCTCCTTCCTCCGGGGCCTGGCCCTACCTGCGTCCCCTGTGTCGAGGGGCGGCAGCGGGCTGCCCCTCACTCCTCCCAGTTTCCTCCGACAGAGGTCCCGCAGTAGACGCTTCACATGGACGTGTGGAGCCCGGCCTGCGTCCGTGGACAGGGTCACGAGCGCTACTTCCTGCTGGTGGTTGACGACTACTCGCGTTACACCACAGTCTTCCCCTTGTGCAGCAAGGGTGATGTCACTGAGGTGTTGATCGACTGGATCCGCGCAGCTTGTCGTCAGCTGAGGCAGAGCTTCGGTTCGGACTTTCCTGTTCTGCGCCTGCACTCTAACAGGGGAGGAGAGATCTCCTCTGGCCTTCTGCGAGCCTACTGTTGTGTACGAGGCATCCGCCAGACCTTCACGCTTCCGGACTCTCCACTGCAAAATGGGATTGCTGAGCGCCGCATTGGCATGGTCATGGACGTCGCCCGTACGTCCATGATGCATGCGGCTGCCCCCCATTTTCTGTGGCCGTTTGCGGTCCGGTACGCGGCACATCAGATCAACCTTCAGCCCAGGGTCTCCATGCCGGAGACCTCCACAGCTTTGCTGTGGACGGGGAAGGTTGGCAATGCTTCTACGTTCCGTGTCTGGGGATCTCGGGCGTTTGTCCGCGACTTGTCTGCGGACAAGATGTCCCCTCATGCTGCTCCCTGCGTCTTATAGAGGTTTCCCCCTTGATGCGCCAGGGTGACAGTTCTACCACCCCACCTCTCGCCGTGTTCTGTCCTCCCAGGACGTCACGTTCGACGAGTCGGTCCCCTACTACCGTCTCTTCCCCTACCGCACTCCTTCCCTCCCCCCGCCACCGCTCTTCCTTATGCCAGGTCCCCCCCCGGTAGACCCCCTCCCCCATCAGGGTCCTGCCATTTCAGGCGTGTCCCAAGTAGATGCTGTTGAGCCTGTCGAGGTCGCTGGTGACTATGGTGCTGCTGAGGGTGCTGAGCCTGGGGGTGCTGACTCTGGGGGTGCTGAGCGTGTGGGTGCTACGCCTTGGGGTGCTTAGCCTGAGGGTACTACGACTGTGGGTGCTGAGCCTTGGGGTGCTTAGTCTTCGGGTGCTGAGCCGGGGGGTGCTGAGCCTGGGGGTGCTACGCCCGGGGGTGCTGAGCCTGGGGGTGCTACACCTGGAGGTGCTGAGCCTGGGGGTGCGGAGCCTGAGGGAGCTGGGCCTGCTCCTGTGGCGTCTGGCGGTGCTATGCCTGGCGGTTCTCTGGGTGCTTTTTCTCGCCGGGAGCCACTCTCTCCACAGAAGCTGCGTGAGTGGTTTGTCAGGTGCTGGAGGCGAGCTGCTGGAGCTGGAGGTGCTGCAGGTACTGGAGGTTCTGCTGCTGCTGAGGGTGCTGGTGCCGCGAGTCTCAGAGGTGCTCGTACTGGGAGTACTGGAGCTGCTGGGCCTGCGGGTACTTCTGGAGCTGGAGCTGCTGCGGGTGTTGGCGCGGAGGCTACTGCTGTCGGTCCTGGAGGCGGTCCTGCTGGGGGTGCTACTGGTGCTGCTGGAGGTACTAGAGCTGGAGGTGCTGCTGGTGCTGATGCTGCCGCTGGGGGGTATTGGTGCTGTCCTTGCTGTTTCTAGAGTCGCCGCGCGGCCTCGGCTGTACTTCGTTCCGCTCCTTCAGAAGGTTCTTGGTCTCCCGCCTTCTACTGGTCCTCCTCCTCCCTTAGAGTGTCCACAATCTGTCCCGTCACAGTTACAGCTGCAGCCGCCCTCCCCACTGCCTGCTCCGTCTCCCTACACTGGTCCTTCTGGAGGTCTTGCTGAGCGTCGTGAGCCTGCGTCTCGCCCTGCGTTGCCTGTCTGTGCTGCTGGCACTAGTGGTTGCGGATCACGTCAGCATCCTCCTCCTGACCTTGGCACGCACCGGATGTCTCTGCGTCCGTCCACTGCTCCTCTGCGTGCCCCTTTGCCTTCTCCTCCTGAATCTTCTCTTCTTGCTCTTGTCGACCCGAAGTCAGACTCTCTTCGTGCTGCCCGTCTTACTTTCACGCGTCTCCTTGCTACTGTTGTCACTAACCCTTCCTTTGAGTCCACTACTGCGTCTGCCCTAGTTGCTGAGCTTTTCGACTTTGGTGCTCGTTTTCGTCTAGACTACACTGCGAGTCTTGTTGCTGAGTCTGAGTCTGTCTGTTCTCCGTCCGTCGAGGGTGAGTGTGCCTTTGGCACGGGCGTCCTTGAGGACAGGCAAGAGGAGTTCCAGTGCTTGGCTGCTGCTTCACCTCATCTCGTGTCCGTACTGCTTACCCCTGAGGGAGACCCGGATGCACTTGACATCCCGACTCCGCGCTCTTACGCGGAGGCGATAGAGGGTCCCCACTCCTCTCAGTGGCAGGCACCTATGGACGCAGAGATGGCTTCCTCGAAGTCCACAGGCACCTACGTTGACGAGGTTCCCTCTTCTGGGGCGAACATCGTCAGTGGCATAAGGATTTTCAGGGTGAAGCGGCCGCCGGGTTCTCCGCCTGTCTTCAAGGTGTGTTACGTGGCTCGTGGCTTCAGTCAGCGGCAGGGAGTTGACTACTTTCAGACCTTCTCTCCCACCCCAAAGATGACCACTCTTCGGGTACTGCTGCACGTAGGTGCTCACCGTGACTACGAGCTACACTCTCTTGACTTCAGCACTGTTTTCCCACAGGGCAGCCTTCACGAGGAGATCTGGCTGCGCCGCCCACCTGGCTTCACTGGGACTTTTCCTCCTCGCACCCAGTGTAGCCTCCGGCGGCCAGTCTATGGTCTCCGCCAGGCACCGCGTGAGTGGCACAACACACCGAGGACTACACTTGCGGCTCTTGGGTTTGCTCCCTCTACTGCCGATACGCCGCTTTTTCTGCGCACCGACACTTCTCTGCCGCCGTTCTACATCCTCGTGTACGTCAACGACTTGGTCTTTGCCACAGTTGACACTGTTGGACTCGCCTACGTGAAGTCCGAGCCGCAGAAGAGACAAACATGCACTGACCTGGGTGAAGTACGCACCTACCTTGGCTTGCAGATCACCCGGGACAGAGCACAGTGCACCATTACCCTGACTCAGTCACACATGGTGTAGCACGTCCTTCAGCGCTTCGGCTTCACGTACTCCTTGCCTCCGGCCACTCCTCTGCCTACTCACCACTCACTCTCAGCTCTGCCTTCGGATGAGTCGGTAGAGTCGAGTGGCCCGTACCCAGAGCTTGTTGGCTGCCTCATGTACCTGATGACCTGCACACGACCTGACCTTGCATACCCTCTTAGCATTCTCGCACGCTATGTTGCTCCTGGGTGACACAGACCGGAGCACATGGCTGCAGCGAAGAGGGTGTTGCGCTACTTGTGCAGTACGTTGGGCATGGGGCTTGTGCTTGGAGGGCAGAGTCTAGTGGTCCTCACTGGGCACGCAGACGCTTCTTGGGCTGAAGACTAGGCTACGCAGCGGTCGTCACAGGGTTTACACCTTCAACCTTGGTTCCGGCTCTGTTTCGTGGCGGGCTACTTGCTCGACTTCTGTTCTTGGCTCTAGTTGTGAGGCTGAGATCTACGCAGGAGCCATGGCTGCTCAGGAGCTTTGCTGGCTCACCTACCTGCTGACTGACCTCGGAGAGCTGCCTCGTTCTCCTCCAGTGCTGTACGTAGATAGCAAGGCCATGCTGACCTTGTGTCGGGAGCAGCGAGTGCAGCACAGAACGAAGCACATTGCTCTCCGCTACTTTCTTGCTCGTGAGCTGCTGCTGCGTGGTCAGCTGCGTCTTGCGTACGTGGCCTCTGAGGCCAACAGTGCGGATATCTTCACCAAGGTGCTTGCACCTTGTGATCATCAGCGCTTCTGTACTCAGCTGGGTCTTGTGCCTGCCTTGCCTCACTTGCTCACCTCTTGACCTTGTTTGTATTGTTACATATATATACACACCTTCTCTCGCTTCTCTAGCCTTTTATATATATATGTACTCCTGCATGTGAACTGGCCTTGTGGCCTTTGAACTTGTGCTCGGAATGTGTGGTGACTTTGTGATCCACCTTGAGCTTGCTTTGCTTTGCTTGACTGGTCTTGTGACCTCTTGTTCTCCCCCACTTTGCCTATGGGGGTGTGCCAGAATATCATAGCTTATGCATTTTGTGTAGGCTATAGTGGGGTAGCCCATAAGGGGTACAACCCAATTAGGGTTAGTACTTGCACCCAACTCTTTCATAGTCCATTCATTCTCGTTCTAGTCTTCTCACATCCTTTCACGAACAGCTGCGCAGGAGGCTTCAGCTGACAAATGAGCGATGAGTTCCTACTTCTAGGAGTTCCACCAGACGAGTCTAGCAGGTAGGAGTTGAAAAATGAAGCCAGTGCGGGAGCGTTTATTGTCAGTGTCTCCCGCATGGTCCGCATCAACGTAGCCGTGAAGCTGTAGGGTAGCCATTAAGTTAGCTCTATAGGTGAGTCCGACGTAAGGGGTAAAGATAAAGAATCGAAAGCGTAGGTGCAGAAGATTCCTCCCTTCAAGTCGACGCAAGTACTGCGTGTCAGAATGTTATGTTTGTCTAGCCTGCAGTGGGGTACTCAATAGTGAGTACAGCCCAACTTAGGGTTTCCTATATGTACTCAACTGCTTGCTAGTGAACTGCCTCCTTTCTTCATCCTAAACTTTTCATTACTCCTAAACTTCACATGCTACTAGAGCAGATCGATCCCCTTGGGTCGATCATGTGGGTGGGCTCACCACCTCATTGCTTCCGCTGCTACTGCTACTCTCTATGTTGCACGCCCCGTGGCGTTCAACGGGTTTTTCATCCCGCCGCACGCTCCGAGCGTGCGGCGGTTTCCTGCCCGCCGTGCGCCCCGAGGCGCGCGGCGGGTTTCTGCCCCTTCACTCCGCGCGTCGCTCCCGGGAGGCGCTGCGACGGGCGACGGGGACCCGCACGTCGCCCTCCGTCACCCGTCGTGGCCTGCACGCGGCCCGTACAGCCTGCGCGCGGCCCGTACGGGCTGTGCCAGGCCGGCGCGCGGCTCGGGCCGCCTGCGCGTAGTTCGGGCGGCTGTGCCAGGCCCGTGGGCGGCCCGTTCTTTGCTGCCCTTGCGTTGCCCGCTGTCCCCCCGTGCTTCTGATGGCGCCCCACCCCTGCTGCTGCCCGTTCTCCTGAATTAGGGTTTGGGGGTGGGGTGTATGGGGGTGCAGCTTCTGTGTGCCGTCCCCTGCTCCTCCTCCTCCTCCGTCTCCCAGTGCTGCAGCTGCCGCTGAGGGGGGTGGACCTGTTGGAGCCGTCGGAGTGGTACTAAGGGGGGTGACGTGGGAGTGGAGCTAGTGGTGAAGCAAGGGGTGTGTGTCAGGGGGGGTGGGACTGTTTGGGGAGGTTGAACCGAGGTTGCCGTCGTGTTGCCAGCAGCACCTGTAGTCCGGGGAGTTGCTCCGGTAGCCCAGTCGCAGCCAGCTGTGCCAGACGCTCGTGGGTCCATTGCTCGTCTGCTGCTAGTTTTAGCCGCGGGGCCAGTTACTCCAGTAGTCCGGAGCATTGTTCCGGTAGCCGCTGTGCCAGTGTGACTCGTGTTGCCTATGTGTCTGCAGCTTTAGTCGTCGCCTCCTATCTCCTCTCCTCTTACAGTCTCGCCTCCTCCTCCTCACTTGCCCTCTACGATAGCCTCTAGCTTTGCTTACATTTGTGAACTTTGAACTGTTGCTTCTTGTACTTGTGCTCAGAATGTGTGGTGACATTGTGATCCACCCTGAGCTTGTTATGTTTTGCGTGCTGTGCTGATTACACCCCACTTTGGCTATGGGGGTGTGTCAGAATGTTATGTTTGTCTAGCCTGCAGTGGGATACTCAATAGTGAGTACAGCCCAACTTAGGGTTTCCTATATGTACTCAACTGCTTGCTAGTGAACAACCTCCTTTCTTCATTCTAAACTTTCCATTACTCCTAAACTTCACACTGCGCGAGCTGGCTTGCAACGTAGGAGAGATGAGGTCGACAAGAGACGGCGGCAAAGAGGAAACAACCCAGCTGGTGCTGATAGAGCCGATGATTTTTGATGGAGAGCGGTGTGGTGTCGGGTTCGTGATTAGGAGGAGGAGTGCGAAAGATGATGGTGCGGTTGATAGGGGCGATTGCAAATTTCTTCACGAGCGTTTCTGCGTATTTGGCGGCGTGGAGGTAGATGGAAGTGGTGGACTGGGTAATGTTGATAACCAGGAACCGCGTGACGTCGTGTTTGATCATCACCTCGAGCTTTTCCTTATTTTCCTCCTAAAACTGGTCAAGCAGCTTTGTGTCGTCGTCGCTGTAGAGTAGTTCGTCGACGTAGGCGATGAGGAGGATGATTTTGCCGCACGATTCTTTTCGGTACATCCCTTGGTTGTGCGGCAGCTGGACGTATGCGAGCTCTATGAGAACAGTGTGCATGTACTGCAGTGAGAGACGAGGCGCTTGCTTGATACCAAAGATAGATTTATGAAGGAGGCAGACAACGCCGTCACTTTCCTCGAAGTCGTGAAATTGGTCGACAAAAAAAATGGCGTCGACGAGTGCGTACAGGAATGCACTTCCGACGTCGATCTGTCGGAGCGGGTGCTGCTTGACGGCTGCGATGCATATGAGAATGCGGACCGAGATGTGCCGTCCAACCGGCGCAAAGTGTTAGAATGTTATAATCGTCTAGCCTGAAGTGGGGTACTCTATAGCGAGTACAACCCAATTAGGGTTTCCTATATGTATGCCAACTGCTGCTAGTGCAACCCTCTCTTCTTCATTCCTCATTCTTCACACAAAGGTCTGGTCGTTATCCACCATGTGAGTTTATTCAAAGCCGCGCAACGCCCATCTCGCTTTGTACTTACAATGGATCCGTCCGCGATTGTCTTAATCCGGAAACCTATTTGCGGCTGAGGATCTTCCTCTTCTTTGCAGATGATTGGAGAACTAGCTTCCATGTCCCGCGGCGCTTTAGTGCTGCTACTTCTGATACCATGGTTGCCTTCCACTTTTCGCGCCAGATAGGTCTTGTCGCACGGTGGTGGGCTCCTTGGGTGAGGTGTGGCGAATTGCGACGTCGAGCCCGAGGCCAGTTTCGTTGGTCTTCTCATATACGAGGCGATCGTAGTCGTGGAAGCTGGTAACTTCGACAACGTCATCGTCGCTATCATGACCAGTACGGATGTTGTCTTGCGAAGGGTTTCCTAGTGGTAACTCGACATTCGGAGATCGGTGCACTGTGCTGTTGTAATTGTGGGCTTCATGAGTTGTATCATCGGGGGCAAGTTGCGAAACGGGTATGCAGGTTGAAGTCTGGAATGGGCTTGTAAGGGGGATGTTGGGTAAGGAGTTGACGCCAAGAAAGACGCAGGCACGAGTGCGCGGAGACAACTTGTTCACGCCAGGGGCGCGAACGTGAGCTAGACAACCCCAGACGCGGAAGTCAGCTGCTACGTCCTGTAAACCTAACCAGATAGAAACCGGCGTTACCTGTGGCCGTGCGTCACTGGGCCACAGATTCAGTTGATGCGTGGTGTAGCGGACTGCCTGAGGCCACAAGAGCTGAGGGGCACCGGCATGGCACATGGAGGTCCGGGCAACCTCCATGACCAGGCCGATGCGACGCTTGGCTACCCCGTTCTGCTGCGGCGAGGCTGGTAGCATGTACGACTGAATGACTCCCCGACCCTGACAGAACGTCTCTAGGCGAGTGGAAGAAAACTCACCACCACGGTTCGAGTGTAGGCAAAGCCCACACACGCCCTGGGCGCCACCCCACGCTAGGAGCCACGGCTCGAGGACGGTAGGCACGTCGGCCTTCCGTCGCAAGGGGAAAACCGTGGTGTAGTAGGAGTAGTCGTCCACCACAATCAGGAAGTAGCGTTCTTGACGTGGGCCAAGGACAGGGGAGGGGCCCCAAACAGGGCTGTCGTTTCGTTTTGGCCCCCCCGGACAAATCAGGGGGCCCGGCATGTACGACCCTGTATTTAGCAGGGTCGGGGCGAATCTCGGCCCTTTAGGCTTTAGGGCTGAAATTTATTCCTCCCTGTAAATCAGGTTTGCCGCGGAAAATTCTGCAGCCTCAGTTCTACCACAAAGCTGACAGCTGCACTCCGCTAGTATCAAATTAGCTAGTTAGCAATAAAAGAACTAGTTAGCATCATTCACTACGCACGCGTAACAGACTTCCTCCTCTTCCAACTCTTAGCAAAGATCTGAGATGTGTTTTGCTGCTTGCTATGCCCATTCAGGCCTGAGGGTGCACAACATGACGGGGATCTGAGATGTGTTTTGCTGCTGCATGTTGGTTCATGCTACTGTCTGTGTGTCATGGGATGGGAGCGGGTTGTAATTGGTACAAGTACTAGTTGTTGGTTGAGTTGAATCTGTGGTCCAGCCACGCAACTCCAAATTTGACAGGCTTGAATGCAATCAAAATAGAAACGGGGGGAGGGGGAATGGAGGAGTTTGGGGGGGGGAGGGGGGGGGGGAGGAGTGGGAGGGGAAGTTCGAAAGACTTGTTCCAGGGCTCGCCTAAAATCTACCCTTAACACTCCAGACCTAAGGCCGAAATCAGCCCTGTAATGAATCAGGGCCACAATTTTCTCAACCCATCAATTTCAGTTTTCAAGGGAAACCCAGCCCTGGAATTCAAGGTCCAGCAGGGCAAACGCCCTGCAAGCGACAGGCCTGGCCCCAAACGTCCAAGTGCAGGGTCTGGAAGGGAGCCGTGGTGGGGGAGAACGAGGAGGACTGAGGGGCGGCGCGCTGCCGACCCTCGACGCAAGGAGTGCACGGCGGCGCAGGTGAGCAAGGAAACGGGGCAAGCGATGCTGGGAGACCTGAGACCAGATGGTGACGCATCATCCTACTAAGACGTGGGAACGACGGGTGACCTAGATGGTAATGTCAGAGGACTGACGGGTGGGCGAGTGACCGACAGTCGCACGACACAGCAGCTACCTGACCTGACCTGACTCAATGTGGTGGGACCTAGTGTGTAGTGAGTATAGACCAGATCCCGGCTCTCTGTGGAAAATGGCCAGAGGCGCCCCAGTGGCACCGACAGTGCAGGAGGCAATAGGCTTTTCCAGTGGGAAAGTAGTGACTACACCTAGGTCGTGGAAGTGACTGACACCCACGAGGTTCCCGGAGAACGAAGGGGTGTAGTAACCTGTTAGAAACCCAGAGAGACCCGATGGACACAGAAGAGTGGTGGTGCTGTGGGCTAGTATAGGTCCCACGCTGGGGTTATCCAAAGCGACAGTGACTAGAGTGCGCAGTGGTGTGAGGTTAGTACAGTCGCAAAAGAAACAGCCAGACGCTCCTGAGTCTAGGGTGAAGGAAAGCTGCGCAGTCTATGAGATCGCACCCGAGCCAGCGACAAAGGCTGGAGCTAGACTAGTGGTAGCTGCAGCTCCTACACAAAAACCCTCAGAGACGCCTGGACTAGAAACAACACACGCACCAAGACTGGAAACACAGGTCTCTACTCGTGCAGCCGGGAAAGGTCCTAGACCAGGTAGGTGAGACTCAACTGGTGCAATAGTGTGCTGGCGAAGGCGCAAGGGCCAGTGCTGTGTAATAGCGTGAGGACCAAAACGCTCACGGTGGAGGTCGTCGAGTCGACGGTAGTAGCTGGACGCAGTGTGGTCAGGAATCTAGTAGGTAGTGCCAGCACCAGGGCCTGTCAGGGCCCGGTATCCGCAGGGGCCGATGTCTCGCCTACTGCTAGCTGAGCCACTGCTGGGGGCGCCACACTTTGGACCCGTAGCCCCCCACTGACGGGAGTGCTGCGGCTGGCCCTGCTGCTGTAGAACCCTAGTACACGCCATGTGAGCCTATGCTGCTGTTTGTTCTGCTGGGGGCAGCCTAAGCTGCTGCTGGTGCGCTGGGGGCAGCCTGTGCTGCTTTTGGTTCTGCTGGGGGGCAGCCTAGGCTGCTACTGGTTCTCTAGGGGGCAGCCAATGCTGCTGATGGTGTGCTGGCGGTAGCCTAAGCTGCTGCTGGTGCGCTGGGGGCAGCCTATGCTGCTGCTGGCTCGCTAGGGGCAGCCTATGCTGCTTCTAGCTCTGCAAGGGGCTGCCTTAGCTGCTACTGGTTTTGCTGGGGGCAGCCAATGTTGCTGCTGGTGCGCTGGCGGCAGCCTATGCTGCTTCTGGTTCTGCTGGGGGCAGCCTACGATGCTGCTGGTGCTGCTGGCGGCAGTGTAATTGGCTGGGGCTACTGGCGGCGGGTTTGGTAGCTTGTGGGGAGGCGGGTTTTAGGTGGGGCAGCTGTTAAGGCAGTAGGCTACGGGTGGGGAACACGGGTGCAGTTCTATGCGGTTCTGTGCGGTTCAATGCGTTGGAGAGTACTGGGTGGGGCGGTTGATTCCGGGTGAGGTGCCTGGAACGGGTGGGTCAGCAGGTTTCCAGGTGGGGCGGCGGTTGTCAGATCTGGGGCGGCGGTTTTCAGGTCTAAGGCAGCGGGTTTCCAGGTTCGGCGGCATATATCAGGTCTGGGATGGCGGGTTTTCAGGTCTGGGGGTGGTTAAGATGGTGGGCTGCACGTGCGCGCGGCTGTTGCTGCACGTGCGTGCGGTCGCGACGTACTAGCGCGGAGCTACGGGTGCGACTAAGGCTGCGTGCGCATCTATGCGCGTTCGTCTACTCTGCGCTAGAGGGTTGGGGGGCAACGCGCGGGGCAAAACAAGTGGGGCGCGGGGCAGAAAACCGAGTGACGCATGGCAAAAACGGGTGGGGCGCAGGGCAGAAACGGGTAACGTGTGATGTCAACGGGGGGTGCGGTCTACTCGGGCTCTACATGGCAGGGCGCTTCGGGCTATGGGTTGCTACGAGGCGCGCGGGTGGTGGGCCCATAGACTAACGAGAGAAATTTTGCCTAGCGCCTAGGGGGAACCTAGCTCTATACCATGTTACGATAAGAATGAATTGACAGAAAATGTGAAGTACAGCCCTAGATATAGCAAACCCTAATCATGCAACGAAGTAGAAATGTAACACCTAGACTAACCTAAACAACACATATAAAATATATGTTGACAGTTGTAAGCGAACTCTAGGGTCAGTAACTGTTGATCCCAGTGGCTGACGTCGTCTTTGCAAGTTGTGCGCTGTAACGGTTCAACCACCTGATTTAGTCGCTCTCTCTGTGAGCCAGTTTGGGAATGGTATGCTGAAGACATCGCAAGCTTAGTCCCCAACAGTCCCATGAGCTCCTTTCAGAACTTACTAGTGAATTTGGGGTCTCGGTCTAAGATGAGTGTAGTGGGGATGCCGTGGATGGTGATGATGCGGTCGAAGAATAGGCAAGCAGTTGCTTCAGTTGTAGTCGTGGCGTTGGTGAGGATGAAGTGACCCATTTTAGAGAACTTGTCGATCACCACGAGTATAGCGTCATGCCCTCGTGAGGCCGAAGGAAGTTCCGTGATGAAGTCGAGGCTAACGAATTGCCATGGCTGCTCTGGTATGGTAGTGGCGGAAGTAACCCAGCTGGATGCCTGCTATATGACCGAGGTGGCTCAACGCGTCTGCCTTGTAGACGATGTCGTAGTGGAATTAAGTTTCCAGGAAGTCCACCCACCGCACCTGTTGTCGTGAGAGCGTCGGCAGTAACTTCAGGTATTTGAGGCTGCAGTGGTCGGTATAAACTATAGTCTTGACTCCCTCTAGGTAGCACCTCCATGCCTTGAAGGCTATAACTATCGCTAAGGCTTGCTTCTCATTGATGGGGTAATTTAGTTCTGCTCCGTGTAACTTGTTACTGAGGTAGGCCACAACACCTCCTGTACTACTGCAAGTAGCTCTGAACTTGGCTTCTCCTCCTCTGTTGCTGCCATAACCAGTGCTAAGTAACCCGTGTGTCAGAATCTAGCAGCAGGAATGAATGAACTATGAAAGGGTTGGGTACAAGTATGAAACCCTAAAAGGGGTTGTACCCCATATTGGCTTCCCCACTACAGCCTAAACATATATAGCATATATACTCTAATCAACCCCCATTGGCAAAGTGGGGGAGAGCAAGGGGTCAAAAGACCAGTCAAGAGAATCAAAGCAAGCTCAGGGTGGATCACAACGTCAGTGCACACACTGAGCACAAGCAAAGGGCTACAAGGCCATTTCGCATGCAGAGGTATATGTGCAACAACAGCAGTACAGTGATCTCTACCTAGCAGAACAAGCATGCAGGTATATATATATATATATATCACAGTACAAGCAAAGTCTACAGCAAGTGAGGAAAAGTGGGCACAAGGCCTAACAAAGTGCAGAAACGCTGATGATCACCAGATGGAAGTGCCTTGGTGAATATATCAGCAGTGTTGGCCCGAGTGGCCACGTGAGCATGACGAAGCTGACCACGCTGCTGCAACTCTCAAGCCAGAAAGCAACGCAGAGCGATGTGCTTCGTTCTATGCTCCAGTCTGTGCTCCTCACACAAGGCAATGACGGCCTTGTTGTCAACGTACAGCACTGGAGGAGAACGAGGCCGCTCTCCCAGGTCGGTCAGTAGGTAGGTAAACCAGCGTAACTCCTTGTCAAAATATGTTTACATATTTTATATAATTGTTTGCAGTTGTAGTGTAGTTATTGCATCATGTTTGGTGGTGCACCTCCTTGTGTTGCTGTTTACCTATTTGTACTTGCCATTCTCTTTAGTGAAACATCATTCCTCTCGACCTCCTTTCCAACTTGCTCGATACTCAATTCACTCGGCCTACTAGCTATGGCTCCTTAGCCTTGTTAGATTATTCACACTCCTGTGCAGCCATGGCTGTGGCGTAGATCTCAGCCTCACAACTGGAGCTGAGAACAGAAGACGAGCGTATAGAACGCCAAGGAACTGAACTAGAGCCAAGGCTGAAGGTGTAACCCTGTGAGGACCACTACGTAGCCTGGTCGTCAACCAAAGAAGGGTTTGAGTGCCCAGTGAGAACAATTGAGCTCCTCCCTCCAAGCACGAGCTCCATGCCCAATGTACTGCACAAGTAGTGTAGTACCCTCTTTGCAGCATCCATGTGCACCTTTCGGTGCCGACCAGGAGCCACGAAGCGAGCCAAAAGGCCAAGAGGGTATGCAAGGTCAGGACGAGTGCAGGTCATCAGGTACATAAGGCAGCCCACTAGCTCTGGGTAAGGACCACTCGGCTCTACGGACTCGTCCGAAGGTGGAGCTGAGAGCGAGTGACCTGTCGTTAGAGGAGTGGCCTGTGCCGAGGACCAGGTGAAGCCGAAGCGCTGAAGGACCTGCTGCACCATGTGTGTCTGAGTCAGTGTGATGGTGCAGCATGCTCTGTCCTGGGTGATCCGCAAGCCAAGGTAGCTGCGCAGTTCACCCAGGTCTGTGCACGTGTGTCTCTTCTGCAGCTCCGACTTCACCAGAGCGAGAGCCTCAGTGTCAGCAGTGGCAAAGACCAAGACGTTGACGTACACGAGGATGTAGAACGGCCGCAACGACGTGTTGGTGTGCAGAAACAGCGACGGGTCAGCAGTCAACGGAGCAAACCCAAGAGCCGCAAGTGTCGTCCTCAGTGTGTCGTGCCACTCACGCGGCGCCTGGCGGAGACTGTAGACTTGCCGCCGGAGGCTCCACTGGGTACCAGGAGGGAACGAACGAGTCAAGTCTGGTGGGCGGCGCAGCCAGATCTCCTCGTGCAGGCTGCTCTGTAAGAAGGATGTGCTAAAGTCAAGAGAGTGAAGCTCGTATTCACGCTGAGCAGTAACGTGCAGCAGTAGCCGAAGAGTGGTCATCTTGGGGGTGGGGGAGAAGGTCTGGAAGAAGTCGACTCCCTCCCGCTGACTGAAGCCTCGAGCAATGTAACGAGCCTTGAAGACAGGCGGAGAACCTGGCGGCCGCTTCACCCTGGAAATCCACATGCCACTGACGATGTTCGCCCCAGGAGGGGGAACCTCGTCGACGTAGGTGCCATCATCAAACACATGTGATGTACTCTTAACTCTTCTTCGACAATCACAGAAACGCACACACTAACTCTTGCACTCATCCTCGTAATCACCCTAGCACACACTCAAACGGACCCTCGCACTCCCCCTTGCACTCACACACACTCACACTCGTACTCACCCTCAAACTCGCCCTGGCACTCGCTCCCACAATAGCTTTCGCACTCACACTCGTGCTTACGCTCGCACCTGCTCTCTCGTTCACACTCACACTTGCCCTTGCACTCACAACCGCACTCACCCGCAAGTGCACGTGCACATCCAAGTCTCGCCCTCACGTCGCCCGTGCCCAACCGCTAGCAAGTGCAAGCGCCCACGGCGCCCGCGCCCACTGCACCAGCGCCTTAGGCGCCAGCACAAACGGTGCTCGCGCCCAAGGCGCCAGAGCCACCGGCGCAATCGCCCACAGGGCCAGCGCCTCATGGGGCAGCACCCACGGCGCTTGCCCTAAGCGCAAGCGCGTTAGGTGCTAGCACCCACGGAGCCCGCGCCAACGGAGCAAGCGCCCACGGCGCCAGCGCCCTGAGCGCAAGCACCTTATGCGCCAGCGCCCATGGCGCAAGGGCCTTAGGCGCAAGCGGCCAAGGCGTCTGCGCCATATGCGCAAGCGCCTTAGGCGCCAGCAACCACGGCGCTTGCGCCCACGGCCCCAGCGCCCTAAGCGCAAGCGGCTAGGCACAAGTGCCAATAGGGCCCACGCCGACGGCACAAGCGCGCACGGCGCTCTCTCTCGCGCCTCTCCCTCTAGTGCTTCCTTAGCTCTCACGCGCGCACTTTCCTGCACTCTCGCTCCCTCGCGCTCCCTCTCCCCCCTCTTCAAATAGTAGTGCAATGCAAGAGACCAATCAACACACAGAAACTACAAATACGATAGAAAAAATCAGAAATATAGGACCTTTCAGTAGGGGAAGGGAGGAAAAAAGGACAGGGAAAGGTAAACGCACCTGCAATTCATGGTGAAGAGTCAAACCCGCGCTCGCGCACCAGCTCCCACTCGCGCACCAGCTTGCTCGTGACCTGTCGACTGAGTCGGCGGCAGGATGGGAGGGAGAGGCGACAGCGGGAAGCGACCGAGAGGCGAAGGGGGGATGGGAGGGGGCGGCGACGGTGGGAGGAGGGAGCGGCGACGGCCGATGGGAGGGAGCGGCGACGGCGGGAGGAGGAAGTGGCGACGGCGGACGGGGGGGAGCGGCGATGGCGGATGGGAGGGAAAGGCGACCGTGAGGCGGAGGGAGAGGCAACGGCGGGGAGGAGGGATAGGCAACGGCAGGGAGGGAGAGGCGACGGCGGGGAGGAGGGAGAGGCGACGGCGGGGAGGAGGAAGAGGCGACGGCAGGGAGGAGGGAGAGGCGACGGCGGGGAGGAGGGATGGGCGACGGCGAGGAGGAGGGAGAGGCGTCGTCGGGGAGGAGGGATGGGCGACGGCGGGGAGGAGGGAGAGGCGACGGCGGGAGGGAGGGAGAGTCGACGGCGGGAGGAACGGAGAGGCGATGGCGGGAGGGAGGGAGAGGCCTCGGCGTCATGGGAGGGAGAGGGGATGGCGGGCTGGAATCGAGAGAGGATGGCAGGGTGGGAGGGAGTAGCGATGGAAAAGTGGGTGGGAGAGAGAGGCGATGACATGGTGGGTGGGAGGGTGTGGCAACAGCTGGTGGGGGAGAAGTGATGACAAGGTGGGAGGGAGTGCCAAACAAGATACACGAAAACGTTGGGGCAATCTGAAAGCCAGCACAGAACTTGGGCACTTGGAATTCAAAACAAAAACCAAACGCTGGTGCCATGTGAGAACACACGGCACATCACGTAAAATTTGTGTGAGCTGGAAACCAGCTCAATTTGAACCACACTTTTGCTAGAGCAAGAACCGGATAGTTTAGTGTTACAAAATATACTATTGAGGATATAAAACATAGTTGTTTACTAAATTTTATAAACTACTTATAAAAAAGACACTCAATGGTTCTATATTCACACATAGTTAAGCAATGGAATCATAAACAAACACATTAATGTTGGGCCGAGAAAAGCCCTTAGGATCTTTACAGGACTAAACTCCTGGTAGGACTGATGTAATAGCGGTAGCGTTTAATGAAGAGTTGTGAACCAACTTGTGCTAGTATTTGAGGGCAAAGTAGATTGATTAAAACAAGGAGATACAAGAATATATGAGAGTACAAGGAATATGAAAAGATACACTTATAACTACTTTACTGTTGCTGTTGCGGTTCGATACAGTGACGACTCGGGCAACTCCTCTGTAACGAGTCAGTGAGAAAATGAACGAAAATAAATTGACTAAGGGAATGTTGGGTACAAGTACAGACCCTAGAAAGCTGTACCCCATATGTGCTACCCCACTAAAGCCTACATCAGCTATGTCATATAAATCTGACACAACCCCATAGGCAAAGTGGGGGAGAACAAGGGGTCACAAGACCAGTCAAGCAAAGCAAAGCAAGCTCAGAGTGGATCACAAAGTCACCACACATTCCGAGCACAAATTCAAGGCCACAACGCCAGTTCACATGCAGGATTACATATATATATGGCTAGACAAGTTAGAGCAAGTGTATATATATGTAACAGTACAAACAAGGTCAAGGGGTGAGCAGGTGAGGCAAGGCAGGCACAAGACCCAGCTGAGTACAGAAGCGCTGATAATCACAAGGCGCAAGTGCCTTGGTGAAGATATCAGCAGTGTTGGCCTCAGAGGCCACGTACGCAAGACGCAGCTGACCACGCTGCTGTAGCTTACGAGTAAGGAAGTAGCGAAGAGCAATGTGCTTCGTTCTGTGCTCCAGTCTCTGCTCCCGACACAAGGCCAGCATGGCCTTGTTATCTACGTAGAGCACTTGAGGAGAACAAGGCGGCTCTCCGAGGTCAGTCAGCAGGTAGGTGAGCTAGCGAAGCTCCTGTGCAGCCATGGCTCCTGCGTAGATCTCAGCCTCAGAGCTGGAGCAGAGAATAAAAGACCAGCGCGTAGCCCAACACAAAACAGAGCCGGAACCAAGGCTGAAGGTGTAACCCTGTGACGACCGCTGTGTAGCCTGGTCGTCAGCCCAAGAAGCGTCTGCGTGCCCAGTGAGGACCACTAGACTCTGCCCTCCAAGCACAAGCCCCATGCCCGACGCACTGCACAAGTAGCGCAACACCCTCTTCGATGCAGCCATGTGCTCCGGTCTGTGTCTCCCAGGAGCAACATAGCGTGCGAGAATGCTAAGAGGGTATGCAAGGTCAGGTCGTGTGCAGGTTATCAGGTACATGAGGCAGCCAACAAGCTCTGGGTACGGGCCACTCGACTCTACGGACTCATCCGAAGGCAGAGCTGAGAGCGAGTGGCGAGTAGGCAGAGGAGTGGCCTGAGGCGAGGAGTACGTGAAGCCAAAGCGCTGAAGGACCTGCTGCACCATGTGTGACTGAGTCAGGGTAATGGTGCGGCGTGCCCTGTCCCAGGTGATCTACAAGCCAAGGTAGCTGCGCAGTTCACCCAGATGTGTGCACGTGTGTCTCTTCTGAAGCTCGGACTTCATGTGGGCGAGTCCAGCAGTGTCAGCTGTGGCATAGACCAAGTCGTGGACGTACACGAGGATGTAGAACGGCGGCAGAGAAGTGTTGGTGCGCAGAAACAGCGACGGGTCGGCAGTAGAGGGAGCAAACCCAAGAGCCGCAAGTGCAGTCCTCAGTGAGTCGTGCCACTCACGCGGTGCCTGGCGGAGACCGTAGACTAGCCGCAACTAGGGCAGACGCAGCAGTGGACTCAAAGGAAGGGTCAGTGACAACAGTAGCAAGGAGACGCGTGACAGTAGGACTGGCAGCACGAAGAGAGTCCGACTTCGGGTCGGCAAGAGCAGGAAGAGAATATTCAGGAGGAGAAGGCAAAGGGGCACACAGAGGAGCAGTGGACGGACGTAGAGACATCCGGTGCGTACTAGGGTCAGGAGGAGGACGCTGACGCAAACCGCAACCACTAGTGCGAGCAGCACGGACACGCGACACAGGGCGAGACGCAGGCTCACGACGCTCAGCAAGACCTCCAGTAGGACCAGTGTAGGGAGACGGAGCAGGCAGTGGGGAGGCCGGCTGTAACTGTAACTGTGACAGGACAGGCTGTGGACACTCTAAGGGAGGAGGAGGACGAGTAGAAGGCGGGAGATCAAGAACCTGTTGAAGGAGCGGAACGAAGTACGGCCGAGGCCACGCGGCGGCTCCAAACACAGCAGGGACAGCACCAGTACCCCCAGCGGTAGAACCAGCGCCAGCAGCATCTCCAGCTCCGGTACCTCGAGCAGCACAAGTAGCACCCCCAGCAAGACCGCCTCCAGGACCGACACCCTTAGCAGCTTCAGCTCCAGTCGTACCCGCAGGCCCAACAGCTCCAGTACCCTTAGTACGAGCACCTCTAGGACCTGCGGCACCAATACCCTCAGCAGCCAAAGAACCTCCAGCTCCAGCAGCACACCTCTAGCGCTGGGCAAACCACTCAGGCATCTCCTGTGGAGAGAGTGGCTCCCGCCGAGACGAAGCACCCAGAGAACCTGCAGGCTCGGTACCGCCAGACGCGACACGAGCAGGCCTAGCTCCCTCGGACTCCACACCCCCAGACTCAGCACCCCCAGGCGTAGCACCCCCAGGCTCAGCACCCCCAGTCGTAGCACCCCCAGGCTCAGCACCCCCAGTAGTAGCACCCCCAAGCTCAGCACCCCCAGGCGTAGCACCCACACGCTGAGCACCCCCAGAGTCAGCACCCCCAGACTCAGCACCCTCAGTAGCACCAGAGTCACCAGCAACCTTGACAGGCTTGACTGCGTCTACGTGGGACACACCTGAAGGGGCAGGACCCTGAGGGGGGAGGGGGTCTACCGGGGGGGGACCTCGCACAAGGAAGAGCGGTGGCGGGGGGAGGGACGGAGTGCGGTAGGGGAAGAGGCGGTAGTAGAGGACCGACTCATCAAACGTGACGTCCTGGGAGGACAGAACACGACGAGAGGTGGGGTGGAAAAATTGCCACCCTGGCGCGTCAGGGGGGAAGCCAAGGAAGACGCAAGGAGCAGCACGAGGGGACAGCTTGTCCGCAGACAAGTCGCGGACAAACGCCCGAGATCCCCAGACACGGAACGCAGACACATCGCCAACCTTCCCCGTCCAAAGCAAAGCTGGGGAGGTCTCCGGCATGGAGACCCTGGGCTGAAGGTTGATCTGATGCACCGCGTACTGAACCGCAAACGGCCACAGAAAATGGGGGGCAGCCGCATGCATCATGGACGTACGGGCGACGTCCATGACCATGCCAATGCGGCGCTCAGCAATCCCATTTTGCTGTGGAGAGTCCGGAAGCGTGAAGGTCTTGCGGATGCCTCGTGCATGATAGTAGGCTCGCAGAAGGTCAGAGGAGAACTCTCCGCCTCTGCCAGAGTGCAGACGCAAAAAAGGGAAAGTCTGAGCCGAAACTCTGCCTGAGCTGGAGACGAGGTGCGCGGATCTAGTCGATCAACACCTCAGAGACATCACCCTTGCTGGGCAAGGGGAAGACTGTGGTGTAACGCGAGAAGTCGTCAACCACCAATCAGGAAGTAGCGCTCTTGACCCTGTCCACGGATGCGGGCCGGGCCCCACACGTCCATGTTAAGCGTCTGCAGTGGGGCCTCTGTCGGAGGAAACTGGGAGGAGTGAGGGGCAGCCCGCTGCCGACCCTCGACACAAGGGACGCAGGTAGGGGCAGGCCACGGAGGAAGGGGAGGGAGGGACCGGGGAAGACCAAAGACAAGGACACGGGAGGCCATGCCTTGGAGATGAAGCAGGGAGGGGTGACCAAGGCGGTGGTGCAAGAGGAGAGTCTCGTGAGACAGGAGGCAGGGGGCAGACTCAGGACCAGATCTGGACGCTGCAGCAAACACCTGACCCGCCGCAGCTACCTGATGAGACGCACTGACTGGAGGAGACTCAGTGGTCAGTGTGTACAGGCTCGACCCCGGCCGACGTGTAAACGTGGCTAGGTGTCGGCCTGTCCAAGCGTCTGTGCTGTGGGTCACCCGCTGACTCGCACGAGTGAACTGGTGAACCATCGCATCCTGCAGGTCAGCACAAATCACCAAGTTCGTAGAGAACGAGGGGAGGTAAAGACCAGACAGGGTGCCAAAGGGGGCCACCGGATACAGGAGGACAGTGGAGAAGTGAGCAAGGACAGGACCCCCAGAGGGGCTTGCCAGAGATACTGCAACTAGCCGACCAAGCGCCGTAAGTGTGGTGCGGTCTAGTAAGAAGGACCGAGAAGCCCCCGAGTCAAGTGTGAAGGTGTGGGAGGCCGAAGCCGACGCAGTACCTGAGAGCGCAGACTCACCAGCACCTGAGGAAGCAGACGCACCAGCACCTAGAGCAGCAGCCTTGCTAGCACCTAGAGCAGCAGCCTCACCTGTACCTATAGAAGCAGTCTCAATGCCCGGGTCGGGCGGAAAACACAGGTAACAGTCACCCTCCTCACCAATAGTCATAGCATACATGGCAGCAAGAATAGCATCAAAGTCAAGGTCAAAGATAGCTACTCCCGCTCGAGACAGCTCGCCCTAGCGAGGGATCTCAGAGGCCTTAGGGAATTGGTGACGCCAAGCGTCCGTCAGGCGGCCAAAGCAGCGCTGGGTGGAGTGCGCACCCCCGCACTGCTCACCCGCGCGGTCGTCAATGCATAGGACGTAGGTGCACGGACCAGTACCCCCACCCCGCTGGCGTGCAGCGTACCACTCACAGAGCTGCTGAGGGGAGGGGATGTCACGAGTGCGCTGCTGCTGCTACTGGTGCTGCTGCTGCTGGCGCTGACCACCACCGGAGCCGACCCTCTGCGCAGCGCCACCCAGACCAGCTCCACCTCCTCCGCTGCCGCCTCCTCCACCGCCGCCACCTCTGCCACCTCCGCTCCCACCGCCACCGCCGCCGCCGCCTCCGCCTCCACTGCTGCCACCGACATCTCCACCCCCGCCACCACTCCCACCACCACCCCCACCCCCTCCACTGCCTCCACCGCCACCTCTGCCACCCCCGCCAGCCCCTCCAGCGCCCTTGCCTCCCTTGCCCTTGCTGGTGCGGCGTCTCCCACTTGGGGCAGACGCAGCGCCGACCAACTCGAAACCAACGAGGTCGTCCACAGCAGCAGAGGCAACAAAGGGAAAAAGGGGGGAGGGGGAACACCCCTCAAAGACGGGGGTGCGAGGGTCACCACGAGAGGCTCCTACAGCAACTATGCTCTTCTCTGCTGCTATGAGGGCCTTCTTGAAGAGGTCAACGGTGAGAGTGGTGGGGCAAACTGAGAGGAAGTGGTCCCTGACTACGCGAAGGGAGTCAGGGAGCTGGGTGACTATGTAGTAGAGGGTGATGTACATGGGGGGGGGTTCTTGGCACAGAATTCAGCAGGAAGCGCAGCGCGTTAGCGAGTGTCACTAGTGCGGAGGTGCGTAATGAGGTCAGCGACTGTGGGGAAGGAAGCAAGGTCCGGGAAGAGGTACGGTAGCATGAGGCGGCTCAGTGCAGCAGTGCCAGGGGAGGAGTAGCGTGCAACTACATCGTCGTACAAGGTCTGAGCACTCTTGTACTGGCTAAAGTGCGCACGCTTAGAGGTAGGCAGGTGGCGACGCATAGCAAGACGTGCAGCAGCATCGCGTGTGGCCCACTGTGAGCGAACAGTGGCGTCAGCATCAGCAGCAGGGGCAGGAGAGGCACCAGAGGTGAGGTCAAAGAGGGAGAGGCCGTCTGCCCTATCGCACTGTAGGAAAAGCTGCAGGTCATCTACCCAGACGTCAAAGTCAATGGCCTGACCCTCAGCATCATATGCGAGGACACTAGGGGTAGCCATGACAGTAGTAGACTAGCCGCGCAAACAGTAGGGTAAGGGCAGTGTAGTGATAGAGGCGCTGCTCTTACCGGATAGGGCGGTTTGGGCGGCTCGGCGGCTCGGCAGTACGGCGGCTTGGCAGCAACTGCGGCTCGGCGACTCGGCGGCTCGGGTGGCTTGGTGGCTCGGGCGGCTCGGGCGACTTGGCTGCTCGGGCGGCTCGGGCGGCTTGGGGACTCGGCGGCTTGGGCGGCTTGGGAGGCTCGGCGGTGCGGCGGCTCGGCAGCACGGGCGGCTCAGGTGGTGCGGCGGCTTGGGCGGCTCGGGTGGCTAGGGCGGCGCGGCAGCAGTGCGGCGGCGCCGGCGGCTCGGTGGTGACGGCGGGGCCGCGTGGGGACGGCGGCGGTGCCGGGTGGAGCGGTGACGGGGCCAGCAGAGGTGGCGCCGGGGCCGCAGGGGTAGGTGACGGGGCCAGCAGAGGTGGCGCCGAGGTCGGGAAGGGTGGCGTCGGGGCCGCAGGGGAAGGCGACGGGGCCAGCAGAGGTGGCGCCGGGGCTGGGAAGGGCTGCGCCGAGGCCGCAGGGGTAGGCGACGGGGCTGCTAGGGCGGCTAGGAGGGGGGTCGCGAGGGCGGCCTGAAGAGGCCGCGAGGGCGGCACAAAAGGGCCGTGAGGGCGGCGTGAAAGGGCCGCGAGGGCGGCGCGACGCGACAAAGCCGCGAGGGCGGCGGATCGGGGTCGCGAGGGCGGCGCAACGCGGCCGTTAGGGCGGCGCGACGGGGTTGCAAGCGCGACGCGACGGGGTCGCTAAGGCGGCGCGACAAGGTCTAAAGAGCGGCGCGACGGGGACGTGAGAGGGGAGCGCGACGGGGACGTGAGAGGGGAGCGCGACTCGGGCAGAGTAGAGCGCGCTGCAGGCAGGAAAAAAAAGGTGGTGGGCCCTAGGAACATTTCCCACAGGGGAACCTGCTCGATACCATGAGAAAATGAACGAGAATGAATTGACTAAGGGAATGTTGGGTACAAGTACAAACCCTAGAAAGCTGAACCCCATATGTGCTACCCCACTAAAGCCTACAACAGCTATGTCATATAAATCTGACAGTCGGATGTGTGTCCTTGCTGTCGCGCTCTGTTTGTCAGGTCAAAGGTCACCGACCTTTGACTTTCGCGTAACCTCCAACAGTTACTTCAACCTCTGAGGGTCAGGGGTTTTTTTATCAGAATAAATTACTCTGTTAATCTGAAAATCAGAGTGAGTTTTTAGGGGGTCACTCTGACGTGTCTGGGTATATTTTTTGGAAGATAAGTTTTCTCTGATTTGTGAGGGTTCGTATTTTAGCTACTATGAGAGACCAATGAATATTTGTGGCGAATGTATTTTTCTCTGTATAGGGAATAGGCATTTTGACCGAGCCCCCCCCCCCCCCCCTCTCCCAAATTGGTGAAAGATGGTTAGGCTGACAAGATACATGATAAGTCCATCTGCAAGAAGAATAGTTAGCGCGTAGCACAACGGTCAGAATTTTGGTACGAGTGCAGAAGACCTGGGTTCAATACTTGAGAGGACACTCAAAATTGAAAAAGTAGTTGCACTGGCTGCCCAGAGCATCAGTAGTCAAAGCTGTCGCCTACATACCTCCTGCGGGAGGACCTGGTTTATCACTTGAAAACCAGGCAGCACAGGGCTTTCCTCCATCCTTGGGTGGCGAGGAGTAGTTACTGCTTTTTGACAACCCAACCCCCCCTCAGAAAGTTGGCCTGCTCAGGATTGGCTTACAAATTTTGCGCCAATCTACCCCACAACCTGGATTGGTTGCAGGTTGTGGCAAAATCGCCACCACAACCCCAACCTCATGAAAAAGGTGATAAGAAACGAGGAATGAATGCATTGAGCAGAATGAGGAGTACAAGTAGTAAACCCTCAAGTGTTGTACCCCATATGAATTGCCCCACTACAACCTACACAAACTATAGCATATATGCCTGACACACCCCCATAGGCAAAATGGGGGAGAACAAGGGGTCACAAGACCAGTCAAGCAAAGCAAAGCAAGCTCAGGGTGGATCACAACGTCACCACACAGTCCGAGCACAAGAGCAAGGCCACCAGGCCAGTTCACATGCAAGATCATATATAAAGGTAAACAAGCAAGTGCAGGTATAGAAAGAATACAGTACAAACAAGATCACGAAGTGAGCAAGTGAGGCCAAGTAGGCACAAGACCTAGCATAGCACAGAAGCGCTGATGATCCCAAGGCGGAAGGGCCTTGGTGAAGATATCAGCAGTGTTGGCCTCAGAGGCCACGTAGGTGAGGCGGAGCTGACCACGCTGTTGTAGCTCACAAGCCACGAAGTAGCGAAGAGCAATGTGCTTTGTTCTGTGCTCCAGTCTATGCTCCCGACACAAGGCCAGCATGGCCTTGTGGTCTACGTACAGAACTGGAGAAGAACGAGGCGCCTCTCCTAGGTTTGTCAGCAGGAAGGTGAGCCAGCATAGCTCCTGTGCAGCCATGGCCCCCGCGTAGATCTCAGCCTCACAGCTGAAGGTGAGAACAGAAGACGAGCGGGTAGACCGCCACGAAATAGAGCCGGAGCCAAGGCTGAAGGTGTAACCCAGTGACGACCGCTTTGTCTGCTGGTCGTCAGCCCAAGAAGCGTCTGTGTGACCTGTGAGGACCACTTGACGTCACCCTCCAAGCACTAGCCCCATGCTCGACATATTGCACACGTAGCGGAACACCCTCTTCGCTGCAGCCATGTGCTCTGGTCGGTGTCTCCCAGGAGCAACATAGCGTGCCAAGATGCTAAGAGGGTATGCAAGGTCAGGTCGTGTGCAAGTCATCAGGTACATGAGGCAGCCAACAAGCTCTAGGTACGGGCCACTCGGCTCTACCGACTCATTTGAAGGCAGAGCTGAGAGCGAGTGGCGAGTAGACAGAGGAGTGGCCTGAGGCGAGGAGTACGTGAAGCCGAAGCACTCAAGGACCTGCTGCACCATGTGTGACTGAGTCAGGGTAATGGTGCGCTGTGCTCTGTCCCGGATGATCTGCAAGCCAAGGTAGCTGCGTAGTTCACCCAGGTCTGTGCACGTGTGTCTCTTCTGCAGCTCGGACTTCACGTGGGCGAGTCCAGCGGTGTCAGCAGTGGCAAAGACCAAGTCGTCGACGTACACGAGGATGTAGAACGGCGACAAAGAGGTGTCGGTGCGCAGAAACAGCCTGGAGAAGGAGCGAACCGAAGAGCCGCAACTGTGGTCGTCAGTGTGTCGTATCACTCAAGGGGCGCGTTGCAGAGACCGTAGACTGGCCGCCTGAGGCTCCACTGGGTACCAGGAGGAAACGACCCAGTGAAGCCAGGTGGGCGACGCAGCCAGATCTCCTCGTGCAGGCTGCCCTGCAGGAAAGCTGTGCTGAAGTCAAGAGAGTGAAGCTTGTAGTCGCGCTGAGCGGCTATGTGCAGCACCACCCAAAGATATGTCATCTTCAGGGTGGGAGAGAAGGTATGAAAGTAGTCAACTCCGTGCCGCTGACTAAAGCCTCGAGCCACGTAACGCGCCTTGAAGACAGGCGGAGAACCCGGCAGCCGCTTCACCCTGAAAATCCACATGTCACTGACGATGTTCGCTCCAGGTGGGGGAACCTCGTCGACATGGGTGTTTGTGGACTTCCAGGAAGCCATCTCTACGTCCATGGCTAACTACCTCTGAGAGGAGTAGGGACCCTCGATCGCCTCAGCGTACGATCGAGAAGTCGGGATGTCTGGTGCATCCGGGTCTCCCTCAAGGGCAATCAGCGTGGATACGAGATGAGGCAAAGCAGCAGCAAAACACTGGAACTCCTCCTGCCTGTCCTCAAGGACGTACGTGCTAAGAGCACACCCACCCCCGACGAACGGAGGACAGACAGACTCAGACTCAGCAGCAAAACTAGAGGCGTAGTCTAGACGATAGCGAGCAGCGAAGTTGACAAGCTCAGCCACTAAGGCAGACGCAGCAGTGGACTCAAAGGAAGGGTCAGTGACAACAGTGGCCAAGAGACCCGTGACAGAAGGATTGGTAGCACGGAGAGAGTCAAAGGCCGGGTCAAGGAGAACAGGAAGAGAGGACTCTGGAGGAGACGGCAATGGGACACGCAGAGGAGCAGTGGAAGGGCGCAGTGCCATCTGATGTGTGCCTGGGACCGCAGGAGGACGCGGAGCACGACGACTAGCGCGAGCAGCACGAACAGGCAACGCAGGACGAGACGCAAGTTCACGACGCTCAGCAAGACCTCCAGTAGGACCAGTGTAGGGAGAAGGAGCAAGTAGAGGGGAGGCGGACTGTAATTGTGACTGCGACTGGACAGGCTGTGGACACTCTAAGGGAGGAGCAGGACCAGTAGAAGGCGGGAGACCAAGAACCTGCTCAAGGAGCGGAACGAAGTACGACCGCGGCCGCGCAGCGCCTCCAGAACCAGCAGGGACAGCACCAGTATCCCTAGCGGCAGCACCAGCGCTAGCAGCACCTTCAGCTCCAACAGCGTCAATTCCAAAACCCTCTGACGCACCAGCGCCAGCAGAACTACCAACGCCAACACCCCCAGCAGCTCCAGCTCCAGCAGCTCCAGCAGCACCAACTCCAGCTGGACCGGCAGCTCCAGTACCGCCAGCAGCTCCAGTAGGACCAACTCCTGCAGCCCCAGCAGCACCCCCGGGCCTAGCAGCTCCAACACCGTCAGTTCGAGTACCTCCAGAATCAGCAGCAACGGTAGTGCCTCCAGCTCCAGCAGCACGACTCTAGCGCCGAGCAAACCACTCGCGCAGCTCCTCGGAGAGAGTGGCTCCCGCCTCGACGAGGCACCGCCGGCGGTCACACGAGCAGACCCAGCGCCCCTAGGCTCCGCACCCCCAGGCTCCGCACCCCCTGGCTACGCACCTCCAGACTCAGCACCCCCAGGCTCAGCACCCCAAGGCTCAACACCCCCAGGCTCAGCACCCCCAGACTCAGCACCCGCAGGCTAAGCACCTCCAGACCCGGCACCTGCGGGCTCAGTACCTCTAGCAGCACCAGAGTCAACAGCTACCTCGACAGGCTCGACTGCGTCTACCTGGGACACACCTGACGGGGCAGGACCTTGAGGGGGGAGGGGGTCTACCGGGGGAGGACCTGGCACAAGGAAGAGCGGCGGCGGGGGAAGGGGCGCAGCGTGGTAGGGGAAGAGACGGTAGTAAGGCACCGACTCGTCAAAGGTGACGTCCTGGAAGGACAGAACACAGGGCGAGGTGGGGTGGTAAAACTGCCAATCAGGCGCGTCAGGGGGGAAGCCAAGGAAGACGCAGGGAACAGCGCGGGGAGACAGCTTGTCCGCAGACAAGTCGCGGACAAACGCGCGAGATCCCCAGACCCGAAACGCAGACGCATCGCCAACCTTCCCCGTCAACCGCAAGGTGGGGGAGGTCTCTGGCAAGGAGACCCGGGGCTGAAGGTTGAGCTGATGCGCCGCGTACTGAACCGCAAACGGCCACAGAAAATGGGAGGCAGCGGCATGGATCATGGACGTACGAGCGACGTCCATAACCATACCAATGCGGCGCTCAGCAATCCCATTTTGCTGTGGAAAGGCTAGAAGCGTGAAGGTCTGGCGGATGCCCTGTGCATGACAGAAGGCTTCTAGACGGGCAGAGGAAAACTGCCCGCCTCTGTTAGAGTGCAAACGCAGAATAGGAAAGTCCGAGCCGAGACTCTCTCTGAGCTGGAGACGAGCTGCGCGGATCCAGTCGATCAACGGACGCAAGTAGTCGTCAACCACCAACAGGAAGTAACGCTTCTGCCCCTAGCCACGGACGCGGGCGGGGCCCCACACGTTTATGTGAAGAGTTTGCAACGGAGCCTCTGTTGGAGGAAACTCGGAGGAGTAAGGGGTGGCGCGCTGTCGCCCCTCGATGCAGGGGACGCAAGTAGGGGCAGGCCCCGGAGGTAGGGGAGGGAGAGACCGGGGGAGACCAGAGAGAAGGACACGAGAGGCCATGCCTTGGAGACGAGGCAGAGAGGGGTGACCAAGGCGGTGGTGCCATAGGAGAGTCCGGTGAGACAGGAGACGACACGAGCAGGGGGCACACTCAGAACTAGACCTGGACTCTGCAGCAAACACCTGACTCGACGCAGCGACCTGACGAGGCTCAGCAGTCTGAGGAGACTCGGTACCAAGGGTGTACAGGCTCGACCCCGGCTGACGGGTGAACGTGGCCAAGTGTCGGCCTGTCCAAGCACACGTGCAGTGGGTCACCCGCTGTCTCACAAGAGTGAACACGTCAACCCCCCTATCCTGTAGATCAGCTCAACTCACCAAGTTCGTAGAGAACAAGGGGAGGTAGAGACCTGACAGGGTGCTAGAGGGAGCTGCGGGACACGGTAAGTTAGTGGAGAAGCGAGCAAGGACAAGACCCCTAGAGGGGTCCGCCAGGGAGACCGCAACGGGCCGACTAAGCGGCGTAAGTGTGGTGCGGTCTCGAAAGAAGGAGCGGGAAGCACCCGAGTCAAGGGTGAAGGTGTGTAAGGCCTGAGCCAACGTGGTACCTGAGAGGGCAGACTCACCAGCACCTTGGGCAGCAGACGCACTAGCACCTAGAGCAGCAGCCTCACCAGCACATAGAGTAGCAGGCTCAATGCCCGGGTCACGCGGAACACACAGGTAACAATCACCCTCAACACTATGAGCAACGGCATACATGGCAGCAAGAATAGCATCAAAATCAAGATCAAAGATAGCAACCCCCGCCCTAGAGAGCTCTCCCCAGCGAGGGATCTCAGTGGCCTCAGGGAACTGGTGACGCCACGCGTCCGTCAGGCAGCCGAAGCAGGGCTGGGTGGAGTGCGGGCCCCTGCACTGCTCACCACCGCGGTCACCGGTGCGGAGAACATAGGTGGAGGGACCCGTACCCCGACCGCGCTGATGCGCAGCGTACCACTCACAAAGCTGCTGAGGGGACAGAGTCTCACGACTGCGCTGCTGCTTCTGGCGCGTACCACCACCAGAGCCACTCCTCTGCGCAGAGCTGCGACCAGGTCCACTGCTGCCGCCGCCGCCTGCGCCACCTCTGCTGCCTCCGCCGCCTCCACCACCTCCGCCGCCTCCGCTCCCTCCGCCAGCGCCGCCGCCTCCTCCGCCTCCACTGCTGACACCAACACCTTTACCCTCACCACCACTCCCACCATCACCCCCACCCCCTCCACTGCCTCCCCCACCACCTCCACCGCCCCCGCCAGCCCCTCCAGCGCCCTTGCCCTTGCCGGTGCGGCGTCTCCCGCTCGGGGCAGACGCAGCGCCGACCGACTCGAAACCAACGACGTCGGCCGCAGCAGCAGAGGCAACAGAGGTTAAGAGGGGGGAGGGGGAACACCCCTCAAAGACGGGGGTTCGAGGGTCACCACGAGAGACTCCTACAGCGACTATGCTCTTCTCTGCTGCTAGGAGGCTCTTCTCGAGGAGGTGAATGGTGAGAGTGGTGGGGCAAACTGAGACGAAGTGGTCTCTGACTACACGGAGAAAGTCAGGGAACCGGGTGACTATGTAGTAGAGGGTGATGTACATGAGGGGGGGGGGGGGGGGGGTTCTTGGCGCAGAATTTGTTGTGTGATGCAACCATATGCATTCACGTCTGTCTGCCTCCCATCATGTGTTTGTGCGTTGCATGCGTGGTGTGAGCGTGTGCAAGAAATTTGTGTCTTGTGTGGTTTGGATTTTCTGTGTGTGTGTATGTTATTTGGCTTGAGCAGATATCTGAAGTGATTCCTCTACTCAAGAGCTTTCCGACGAACCAAGAATCGTCGCGATCGGAGCACAACCAAGAAAGTTACGAACATTGGAGTTCGTATGCTTATATATTTTGGTTGCAGCTACTTTGGGAAGTTTTGGCATTGACTCAATATGGGGTAGAGACTTGTGGGGGTTGGGAAATTTGAACCCATCATTGTAGGTGCTGCCAAGAGGTCGGGTGAAGCCAAACCAGGTTGGTAAGTGTGGCCAAGTTGTGGTGAGGTGGATGGCATGGGTTGGAAAGTGACAAAGGTCAAAGCTTGTTGCTGGGCGGCTCGGCTGCTGGGCGGCTCGGCGGCTGGGCGGCTTGGCTGCTGGGCGGCTCGGCGGCTCGGCGACTCGACTGTTGGGCGGCTCGGCTGCTGGGTGGCTCGGCTGCTTGGCAGGTGGGCAGCTCGGCTGCTGGGTTGCTCAGCGGCTCGGTCGCTGGGCGGCGGATTGGCGACAGGGCCGCTAGGGGAGGGCGACAGGGCCGCAGGTGACGGCGACGGGGCCGCAGGTGGCGGCGATGGGGCCGCAGGTGGCGGCGGGGCCGCAGGTGGCGGCTGCGTGGCCATAGGTGGCGGCGACGGGGCCGCAGGGGGCGGCGATGGGGCCGCAGGTGGCGGCAACGGGGCCGCAGGTGGCGGCGACAGGGCCGCAGGTGACGGCGACGGGGCCGCAGGTGGCGGCGACGAGGCCGCAGGTGGCGGCGACGGGGCCGCACGTGACGGGGACGGGGCCGCAGGTGGCGGCGACGGGGCCGCAGGTGGCGGCGACGGGGCCGTAGGTGGCGGCGACGGAGTCTCAGAGGGGCCGCAAGGGGCCTAGACGGGGCTGCAGAGGGGCCGCAAGGGGCCGAAACGGGGCGGCGACGGGGCCGTAAGGGGCCGGAAAGGGCGCCGCGAGGGGCCGAAAGGGGGCTGCGCGAGGGCCGTAAGGGCGGCGCGAGGGGCCGTAAGGGGCCGTAAGGGCAGCGCAAGGGGCCGTAAGGGGTCGTAAGGGCGGCGCGAGGGGCCATAGAGGGCGGCGCTAGGGGCCGTAAGGGCGGCGTAAGGGGCCGTGAGAGGGGCCACAAAGGGCGGCGCGAAGGTAGGGAGGGCACCCAGAGCGCGACTCGGGCAGGAGTGAAGCGCGCTCCGGGTAGGAAAAAAATCGTGGTGGGCCCTAGGTAGCGTTCCCTCTAGGGAACCTGCTCGATACCATGATAAGAAACGAGGAATGAATGCATTGAGCAGAATGAGGAGTACAAGTAGTAAACCCTAAAGTGTTGTACCCCATATGAACTGCCCCACTACAACCTACACAGACTATAGCATATATGCCTGACAAAAAGTACCCCCCCAACCAAACCTTGCACGAAATTGGCGGGATTCGCCAGTTGTGTTTGAATCCTTCGCGCTCTCATTTCTGGAAAGGGATCATTTCGTGTGCAAATCAGACTGCATCTTAGGGCATGCACCCAAAATACCCCCAAAAAATACCCTTTGGTATGTAGACCGCAGCTTTAAGTTTCCGTATGGCCCCGGATATAAGCGCAGGCCTATGTTGAGCGCATGCGCTTATATCTGGAGCAATGCGCTTATGGTTGGTCCTCAATTATAAGCGCACCCCCTGTAAAACCTTGACTTATTATAAGCGCATCAATAATTATACTATTAAATACTAATTATTACAGTAAGGATTTCCCTTTTTGCAGCGAGTCCAGATCCGTTCCTACTTGTTTGACTCGCTCGAGGGCAAGCGATTCGCAGGAGAAGCGAAACGGCGTGAAGCTGACTGACTGACAGCACATTGTTGGGAGGGGGGGGAGGGAAGATGGGCGCTGGAAACGATTGTCCTATGCGTTGTGCGAGCGAAAAAGGGGCAGGCGGGGGGGCTCGGGAACGACTGTGCCTTTGCGCTTCGATCAAGCGACTCCGTGCGACTGGCTCGTACATTGGTTCGGGGCGAGCTTGACACATCCCTCTTCGTTGTGACGTGTCCTTGCCCTTGTGCAGCGGCTGAAATCACCCTCGCGCGATTCTCTGATGTGGGACGCTATAATGTTCTGATCCGGTTGAAATTGCACGACAGAGATGTACAGTTTGGTGAATTTAAAACACATTTCTGTGATTGTCATTTTATAAGCGCATGCGCTTATAAATTTGACTCAATTATAAGCGCACCCTCCCAAAAAACAATGTTTTATTATAAGCGGAGGTGCGCTTCTATCCGGGGTATTACCGTTTCTCTGACAAATCTGAGTAACGCTCATAATTAACCCTGAATTTCAGAGTTCCCTAGAAAACAGCTATGGAAATCCGAGTAGTGGAAAAAAAAAAAAAAAAAACCCTCCCGAAGGTTGACTTGCTGGTGCTTCGATATGTTTCGCTTCACTTGTGTCTTGGTGTTTCGACATGACAGAGGCGCTTAATCAATTGTTTCCAACACTCCCCTTTGCTTCTGGAGTGTCGCTGCTGGTGACGTGGCTCTATCCAGTCAGCAGCATGCATAACTCGAACTTCTGCTTTCTGAGCTTCTTGGTCAAGTAGTCAGCTGCCATTTTGGATGTAGGGCAGTATGACAGCTCGAGTCTCCCCTCCTCGATCTCGTCCTTCACGAAGAAATATCGTAGGGCGATGTGTTTCGTTCTGTTTGCGAAACCGTTCTTGTTGGCTATGCGAATTGCTAACTGGTTGTTGCAGAACAGAGTGAAGTTGGGTAACTATGAGAAAATGAACCAGAATGAATTGAATGAGGGAATGTTGGGTACAAGTGCAAACCCTAGAAAGCTGTACCCCATATGTGCTACCCCACTAAAGCCTTCAACAGCTATGTCATATAAACCTGACACACCCCCATAGGCAAAGTGGGGGAGACCAAGGGGTCACAAGACCAGAAAAGCAAAGCAAAGCAAGCTCAGGGTGGATCACAAAGTCACCACACATTCCGAGCACAAGTTCAAGGCCACAAGGCCAGTTCACATGAAGGATTACATATATATATTAGGCTAGACAAGCAAGAGTAGGGTATATACATATATATATATGTAACAGTACAAACAAGGTCAAGGGGTGAGCAAGTGAGGAAAGGCAGGCACAAGACCCAGCTGAGTACAGAAACGCTGATGATCACAAGGCGCAAGTGCCTTGGTGAAGATATCAGCAGTGTTGGCCTCACAGGCCACGTACACAAGACACAGCTGACCACGCTGCTGCAGCTCACGAGTAAGGAAGTAGCGAAGAGCAATGTGCTTCGTTCTGTGCTCCAGTCTCTGCTCCCGACACAAGGCCAGCATGGCCTTGTTGTCTACGTACAGCACTGGAGGAGAACGAGGCAGCTCTCCAAGGTCAGTCAGCAGGTAGGTGAGCCAGCGAAGCCCCTGTGCAGCCATGGCTCCTGCGTAGATCTCAGCCTCACAGCTGGAGCCGAGAATAGAAGACCAGCGGGTAGCCCGCCACGAAACAGAGCCGGAACCAAGGCTGAAGGTGTAACCCTGTGACGACCGCTGTGTAGCCTGGTCGCCAGCCCAAGAAGCGTCTGCGTGCCCAGTGAGGACCACTGGACTCTGCCCTCCCAGCACAAGCCCCATGCCCGACGTACTGCACAAGTAGCGCAACACCCTCTTCGTTGCAGCCATGTGCTCCGGTCTGTGTCTCCTAGGAGGAACATAGCGTGCGAGAATGCTAAGAGGGTATGCAAGGTCAGGTCGTGTGCAGGTCATCAGGTACATGAGGCAGCCAACAAGCTCTGGGTACGGGCCACTCGACTCTACGGACTCATCCGAAGGAAGAGTTGAGAGCGAGTGGCGAGTAGGCAGAGGAGTGGCCTGAGGCGAGGAGTACGTGAAGCCGAAGCGCTGAAGGACCTGCTGCACCATGTGTAACTGAGTCAGGGTAATGGTGCGGCGTGCTCTGTTCCGGGTGATCTGCAAGCCAAGGTAGCTGCACAGTTCACCCAGGTGTGTGCACGTGTGTCTCTTCTGCAGCTCAGACTTCACGTAGGCGAGTCCAGCAGTGTCAACTCTGGCAAAGGCCAAGTCGTCGACGTACACGAGGATGTAGAACGGCGGCAGAGAAGTGTCGGTGCGTAGAAACAGCGACGGGTCGGCAGAAGAGGGAGCAAACCCAAGAGCCGCAAGCGTAGTCCTCAGTGTGTCGTGCCACTGACGCGGTGCCTGGCGGAGACCGTAGACTGGCCGCCGGAGGCTCCAGTGGGTGCCAGGAGGAAAAGACCCAGTGTAACCAGGTGGGCGACGCAGCCAGATCTCCTCGTGCAGGCTGCCCTGCAAGAAAGCAGTACTGAAGTCAAGAGAGTGTAGCTCGTAGTCACGGTGAGCAGCTATGTGTAGCAGTACACGAAGAGTGGTCATCTTCGGGGTGGGAGAGAAGGTCTGAAAGTAGTCAACTCCCTACCGTTGACTGAAGCCACGAGCCACGTAACGCGCCTTGAAGACAGGCGGAGAACCCGGCGGCCGCTTCACCCTGAAAATCCACATGCCACTGACGATGTTCGCCCCAGGTGGGGGAACCTCGTCAACGTAGGTGGGGTGGTAGAACTGCCACCCTGGCGCGTCAGGGGGGAAGCCAAGGAAGACGCATGGAGCAGGACGACGGGACAGCTTGTCCGCAGACAAGTTGCGGACAAACGCCCGAGATCTCCAGACACGGAACGCAGACGCATCGCCAACCTTCCTGGTCCACAGCAAAGCTGGGGAGGTCTCTAGCATGGAGACCTTGAGCTGAAGGTTGATCTGATGCGCCGCGTACCGAACCGCAAACGGCTACAGAAAATGGGGGGCAGCCGCATGCATCATGGACGTACAGGCGACGTCCATGACCATGCCAATGCGGCGCTCAGCAATCCCATTTTGCTGTGGAGAGTCCGGAAGCGTGAAGGTCTGGCGGATGCCTCGTGCACGAAACTAGGCTCGCTGAAAGCCTGAGGAGAACTCTCCGCCTCTGTCAGAGTGCAGACGCACACCTCTGCCACTTCGCCACCTCCGCCGCCTCCGCTCCCTCCGCCAGCGCCGCCGCCTCCTCCGCCTCCATTGCTGCCACCGACACCTCCACCCCCGCTACCACTCCCACCACCACCCCCACCCCCTCCACTGCCTCCACCACCACCTCCACCGCCCCCGCCAGCCCCTCTAGCACCCTTGCCCCCCTTGCCCTTGCCTGTGCGGCGTCTCCCGCTCGGGGCAGACGCAACGCCGACCGACTCGAAACCAACGAGGTCGGCCGTAGCAGCAGAGGCAACATAGGGCAAAAGGAGGGAAGGGGAACACCCCTCAAAGATGGGGGTGCGAGGGTCACCACGAGAGGCTCCTACAGTGACTATGTTCTTCTCCGCTGCTAGGAGGGCCTTCTCGAGGAGGTTAACGGTGAGATTGGTTGGGCAAACTGAGAGGAAGTGGTCCCTAACCACGCGAAGGGAGTTAGGGAGCTGGGTGACTATGTAGTAGAGGGTGATGTACATGGGGGGGGGGTTCTTGGCACAGAACTCAGCAGGAAGCGCAGCGCGGTAGCGAATGTTACTAGTGCGGAGGTGCGTAATGAGGTCTGCGACCGTGGGGAAGGCAGCAAGGTCAGGGAAGAGGTACCGTAGCATGAGGCGGCTCAGTGCAGCAGTAACAGGGGAGGAGTAGCGTGCAGCTACAGCGTCCTACAAGGTCTGAGCACTCTTGTACTGGCTAAAGTGCGCACGCTCAGAGGTAGGTTGGTGGTGACGCACAGCAAGACGTGCAGCAGTATCGCGTGTGGCCCACTGTGAGCTTACAGTGGCGTCAGCATTAGCAGCAGGGGCAGGAGAGGCACCAGAGGTGAGGTCAAAGAGGGAGAGGCTGTCAGCCCTATCGCACTGTAGGAAAAGCTGCATGTCATCTACCCAGATATCAAAGTCAATGGCCTGACCCTCAGCGTCAAAGGCAAGGACACTAGGGGTAGCCATGACAGTAGTAGACTAGCAGCGCGAACAGTAGGGTAAGGGCAGTGTAGTGATAGAGGCGCTGCTCTTTTCGGTCAGGGCGGCTTGGGCGGCTCGGCAGCTCGGCGGCTCGGTAGTACAGGGGCTCGGTAGCAACTACGGCTCGGCGACTCGGCGGCTCGGGCGGCTCGGCGGCTCGGGCGGCTCGGGCGGCTCGGGCGATTCGGCGGCTCGGGCGGCTTGGGTGGCTTGGGCGGCTCGGCGACTCGGCGGCTCGCGCGGCTCGGGAGGCTCGGCGGTGCGGCGGCTCGGCAGCACGGGCGCCTCAGGTGGTGCGGCGGCTCGGGCGGCTCAGGTGGCTAGGGCGGCGCGGCAGCAGTGCGGCGGCGCCGGCGGCTCGGTGGTGACGGAGGGGCCACGTGGGAATGGCGGCGGGGCTGGATGGAGCGGTGACGGGGCCAGCAGAGGCGGCGCCGGGGCCGCAGGGGTAGGCGACGGGACCAGCAGAGGTGGCGCCGGGGCCGGGAAGGGCGGCGCCGGGGCCGGAGGGGAAGGTGACGGGGCCAGCAGAGGTGGCGCCAGGGCCGGGAAGGGCTGCGCCGGGGCCGCAGGGGTAGGCGACGGGGCCGGTAGTGCGGCTAGGAGGGGGGTCGCGAGGGCGGCCTGAAGAGGCCGCGAGGGCGGCACAAAAGGGCCGCGAGGGCGGCGTGAAAGGGCCGCGAGGGCGGCGCGACGCGACAAAGCCGCGAGGGCGGCGGATCGGGGCCGCGAGGGCGGCGCGACACGGCCGTTAGGGCGGTGCGACGGGGCCGCAAGCGCGACGCGACGGGGCCGCTAAGGCGGCGCGACAGTATCTAAAGGGCGGCGCGACGGGGCCGTGAGAGGGGAGTGCGACTCGGGCAGAGTTGAGCGCGCTCCGGGCAGGAAAAAAAGGTGGTGGGCCCTAGGAACAGTTCCCACAGGGGAAGCTGCTCGATACCATGAGAAAATGAACGAGAATGAATTGACTAAGGGAATGTTGGGTACAAGTGCAAACCCTAGTAACCTGTACCCCATATGTGCTACCCCTCTAAAGCCTACAACAGCTACGTCATATAAACGTGACAAACTGAGCCAGCTTCGCTTCCTCCAGAAGTTTGCGAAGGTACAGCCCTTCCTTGGTGGCTTAGCAGAGTGTGATATATTCTGCTTCAGCTAAAGAGAGGGCGATTAATTCATGTTTGCTCGACCGCCAGGAGATAGGACCGATAGGTTCGAAGCGGTAGATATAGCCGGTGCGGGAACGCCTGTTATCGGAGTCGCCGGCGTGATCGGCGTCGACGTAGCCGATTAGCTTAGGAGTCGTGGTTCCGTTTTTGTGGTAGGTTAGGCCGACGGTTGGGGTGCTGACGAGGTAGTGGAGAGCGCGGTTGAGTTCTGCCATGTGATTTGATTCAGGTTTCTTGAGGTAGGTGGCGAGCTTGCTTGCGGAGTATGATAGGTCCGGACGACACGTAATAGCTGCGAAGAGAAGGTATCCTAGCTTTCTCTGGTAGTCGCGTATGCTGGCGGGCTTTAGTGGAGCGGATCCTTCCCTGTGGCTTTATGCCGTGTAGCGATATGGCGTGGAGATGGTGGTCGGCGTGAGAGCAAAGCGTTTGGCGATGGTGTCGGCGTACTTTGCGGCGCTGAGGTAGATTGCGTCCTCCTCTTCCCATATGTTGAGCCCAAGATATTGCGTGACGGTAGACGAGACCGTGAGTGTGAGAAATTGTAGCTCCCCTTCGAACCAGGTGGTGACGCCGTCGGTTGACCCGATGTAGAGTAGACCATCTTCATAGACGATCAACAGGATGTAATCTGTGCCCTTTGTGAGCCTGTGCATGCCTTGGTCGTGAGGTAGCTAGCGGAATCCAATGCGAATGAGTCTTGCGTGCAAGAACTACTACCACAACCTCGGAGCCTGTTTGATGCCGTAGAGCAACTTCAGCAGCTGACAAACTTGGTTGGGCTCTCTGTTGGAGCCGTGCGGTAGCTTGACGAAATTTTTTGCGTCGACAGGTGCGTAGAGAAATGCGTTGGCGACGTCAATTTGCCACAGCTTCTTTTTCTTCATGGCGGCGATCGCGAGGAGGATTTGCAATGACGTGTGTCGCCTAACCAAGGCAAACGTTTCAGTAAAGTCGCGCCCGTGTTCTTGGTCGAAGCCGCGTACGGCCCAGCGGGCTTTAAATTTGTCAATGGTGCCGTCTGCCTTTGTCTGCACGCGGAAGACCCATTTTCCGGTGAGTACTGTCTTGTTCCCCGCTACGCCGATGGGAACGACTTTTCAGGTATTGCATTCTTCCACTACCTTAAGCTCTCAGTCCATGGCTTCGCGCCATTTTTCCTTATGCTCCCCCCCCCAGAGCCTTCTGAACTATCGCAGGCTCCTTGGGAATGGCTATTCCGTGGACCGCCGTGACGAGGCCGAGTATCTGGAGTCCACTCTGTGGGTAGCGGGGAAGTGATGTGTCCTTGGGATAAACTGCTTCGTCTTCCACTTCTGGTGTAGCATTGAAATCTGGTCCTACGCGTTCTGCTTCGTTGGTGCTGACTTGTGCAGGTGTAACGTAGCCATTGTCGGCGAAGTGGTGGTAAGCTTCGGCGTTGATGCTATCGCGCGGGTTTTTTTCGTCCATTGGGACATCAACTGAGCAGTAGGGAAGAGGTCCGGCTTCTTCCGAGGCTCCTTCCACGTTCTGCTCATCCCAGTCAGCTTCATCTTCTGCCGAAGCGAAGGCTCGAGTCCCAAGAAATCCGCCTAAGAGGTCTGGGTTATTCTCGTCCACGTGGGCAAGGTATGTCCGGAGGGTGAGGTTTTCGTAGAAGATGACATCACGTGCTGCTACTGTTTCCTTTGTCTCGACGTAAAAAATCTTCTATGCGTTGTAATGCTTTTCGATGCCCAGGTGTAGTCCCAACTATGCGCGTTGGGAGAATCGACCGGCTCGTGCAGATGGGGGTCGGTACTGTACCAAGCAGCCGAAAACTCTTAACATTTTTGTGCTGCCCTGTTTTCCTGTCTACAACAGATGCGGTGATGCTTTGTTCGGGAGCGATGATGACGAGAGCAAGTTGTGCAGCATGACAGCGTGGTCCATTGCTTCGGGCCACTGGTGGTTGGGCAGTCGCATGCCTCGTAGCAATTTGCGCATGGTGTTCTGGAGGGTCCTGTTCATCCTTTCTGCTACGCCTTGCTGCTGGTGAGCATAGGGAAGAGAGATAAGCCTCTTGATCCCTCTTTCTGCCAAATACTGCTTCAACCTCTGTGAGGTGTATTCTCCTCCTCCATCTAGCTGGAAGCTCTTAGCTTCACGCCTGATTCTTGTTCTGCTACTGGGAGCCAAGCGACGAAGGCTTCGAAGGCCATGTCCTTGCTTGAAAGGTTGAGGTGCCAAACGTAGCGTGTGGCTGCTTCGATGAACGTGATGGTGTAGTTGTATGCATTCTGTCTGGGTTCACGATTGTACAATATGTCGCTGTACACCTTTTCCAGAGGTGCGTATGCAGGTGCGCTTGGATTGTGATGCGAGACGAACGGCTGGTGCGGTGAGTCGGCTTCTGGACAGGTGAGACACGTTCCGCGGACTCGCTGGAGTTCTCTGCCGTCGATTAGAAGTAATGAATCTTTGTCGAGCACGCCTGCTCGTATCGTGGTGTTTAACACTGTGTTGCTTGGGTGTCCCATTCTTGCGTGCCAGGTTCTTTCAGTGGCGCGATGTCCGGGTGAGCGCCGATACATGTCGGAGTTGGAATAGGAGCTGGCGGTGAAGTTGGCGCTTTGATGAACTTCTCGTGGTGCCGGGTTTAGCTGCTGCGCGAGTGTTGGTGGTGTGTCGTCGATGAAGATCGGTGCCGTTGAAGGACTGATGATTGGTGTTGATGTTGCTGCTGCTGTTACCGTTGTCTCTACTGCTGCTGTTGTTGTCTCTACTGCTGCCGTTGTTATCTCTGCTACTGCCGATGTTGTCTCTATTACTGCCGATGTTGTTTCTGCTGCTGCTGATGTTGTTTTTGCTGCTGCCGGATGTTGGATTGTCGCTTATGCTCTTGTTCTTTCTGCTTCAAGGATGGTTTCCGAGTACCAGAAGCCTCCAGGACTGAAGTCTGGGTCAAGATCCGGTGGATGTGTCCAAGAGGTGAAGGAGACAATCCCGTCACTATCAGCGGTGCCGAGATCTGGAACGAAGTCAAGGACGAAGACGTTGTTCTTCAGGACTACTTTGCCGATGTAGAGACCTCCTCTCCCGTGGTACAGCTTGAATTCTTGGGTGGTGCTATCTACTTCGAGGTGTATCCCCTTCGCCATTAACTGACTGACGCTTAGTAAGTTGTAGACGAGTCCTTCTGCAATTACAGTAAGACCTTCGACATCTGCAGTGTGACGTTTGTTTCCCGTGACTGAAGTTGAACCACACCTTGTCGTCGTGTACGCAGGTTCTGATTGTTGGCGACGGTGATGACGACTTCGCGTTGGAGTTGATATTCCCGTTGAACGAAGCGACCCGAGGAACACATATGCTGCCCACAGCAACTATCCAAGAACCAAGTGTCCTTTCCGGACGGCTCGCTTTGGGCGATGGCTGCATACGTCGGATTCGGTTCAAGTGATTCGCAGCGAGGTGTACTGTTGTCGAGTTGCTCTTCCGGTGAGTAATGCGGCGGTGACTCAGTGATGCAGGAGTCGGTTAGTCTTGTCATGCAACTGATAATGTTTCTTGCTCCTTGCGCAGGTTGTCCCGTCGATGTTGTTGGGGGCTTGTACTTGAATGGTAGGGTTCGCTTGTGTAGAAGCGACCTGACTGCTCGAGGGTCGAAGCTGCCGCTGCGTCATTGTCGACTGTTGTCGGTTGGGGCAGTGCGTGCGAGGGTGTCCTGACGTCTTGCAAATGTGACAGAACGGAGGTACTGGCTTCGATTGTTGTCGGTTGTTGTTATTGTTGTAGCGCCGCTGAGTGTGAAAGGCGAACTCAGATGTTGACGTCTTCCTCTTGTGTCTTTCTTCTTGTAGGTCCATGTCTTGCTGCTCGGCATGAATTTTGGCGCAAAGTGCTGCTTCGGAGATTCTTCCGTGAGATCGAAGAATAGCTCGAGTGGAGCGCCACTGAGGACCAAGTCCCGCGATGATGACCGTCACGAAAGCGTCTTCGGATATATGCCTGTCAGATTTATATGACATAGCTGTGAGAATAAGCGAGCAGGAATGAATGAACTAGCAGTGAAATGAGTACAAGTAGGAAACCCTAGAATTGTGTACCCCCTATAGGCTAACCCACTGTAGCCTACACAAGCAGAACATATATAATGTTTGACACACCCCCATAGGCAAAGTGGGGGAGAACAAGGGGTCACAAGACCAGTCAAGCAAAGCAAAGCAAGCTCAGGGTGGATCACAAAGTCACCACACAGTCCGAGCACAAGAGCAAGGCCAGAGGCCAGTTCACATGCAGGAGCACAGACATATATATAAAACTAGACAAGCAAGAGCAGGTATATATATATGTCACAGTACAAGTGAAGTCAAGAGGAGAGCAAGTGAGGCAAGACAGGCACAAGACCCAGCTGGGTGCAAAAGCGCTGATGGTCACAAGGCGCGAGTGCCTTGGTGAACACATCAGCAGTGTTGGCCTCAGAGGCCACGTACGCAAGTCGCAACTGACCACGCTGCTGCAGCTCACGAGCAAGGAAGTAGCGGAGAGCAATGTGCTTCGTTCTGTGCTCCAAGCGCTGCTCTCGACACAAGGCCAGCATGGCCTTGTTGTCTACGTACAGCACTGGAGGAGAACGAGGTGGCTCTCCAAGGTCAGTCAGCAGGTAGGTGAGCCAGCGAAGCTCCTGTGCAGCCATGGCCCCGGCGTAGATCTCAGCCTCACAACTGGAGCCGAGAACCGAAGACGAGCGAGTAGACCGCCACGAGACAGAGCCGGAACCAAGGCTGAAGGTGTAACCCTGTGACGACCGCTGCGTAGCCAAGTCGTCAGCCCAAGAAGCGTCCGCGTGGCCGGTAAGGACAACTGGACTCCGCCCTCCAAGCACTAGCCCCATGCCCGACGTACTGCACAGGTAGCGCAATACCCTCTTCGCTGCTGCCATGTGCTCTGGTCGGTGTCTCCCAGGAGCAACATAGCGTGCAAGAATGCTCAGAGGGTATGCAAGGTCAGGTCGTGTGCAGGTCATCAGGTACATGAGGCAGCCAACAAGCTCTGGGTACGGGCCACTCGACTCTACGGACTCATCCGAAGGCAGAGCTGAGAGTGAGTGGCGGGTAGACAGAGGAGTGGCCTGAGGCGAGGAGTACGTGAAGCCGAAGCGCTGAAGGACCTGCTGCACCATGTGTGACTGAGTCAAGGTAATGGTGCGGCGTGCTCTGTCCCGAGTGATCTGCAAGCCAAGGTAGCTGCGCAGTTCACCCAGGTCTGTGCACGTGTGTCTCTTCAGCAGTTCGGACTTCACGTAGGCGAGTCCAGCAGTGTCCGCTGTGGCAAAGACCAAGTCGTCGACGTACACGAGGATGTAGAACGGCGGCAGTGAAGTGTCGGTGCGCAGAAACAGCGACGGGTCAGCAGTAGAAGGAGCAAACCCAAGAGCCGCAAGCGTAGTCCTCAGTGTGTCGTGCCACTCACGCGGTGCCTGGCGGAGACCGTAGACTGGCCGTCAGAGGCTCCACTGGGTGCCAGGAGGGAAAGTCCCAGTGAAGCCAGGTGGACGGCGCAGCCAGATCTCCTCGTGCAGGCTACCCTGCAGGAACGCAGTGCTGAAGTCGAGAGAGTGAAGCTCGTAGTCGCGCTGAGCGGCTATGTGCAGCAGCACCCGAAGAGTGGTCATCTTCGGGGTGGGAGAGAAGGTCTGAAAGTAGTGAACTCCCTGCCGCTGACTGAAGCCACGAGCAACGTACCGTGCCTTGAAGACAGGTGGAGAGCCCGGCGGCCGCTTCACCCTGAAGATCCACATGCCACTGACGATGTTTGCCCCAGGAGGGGGAACCGCGTCAACGTAGGTGCCTGTGGACTTCCAGGAAGCCATCTCTGCATCCATAGCTGCCTGCCACTGAGAGGAGTAGGGACCCTCTACGGCCTCCGCGTAAGAACGCGGAGTCGGGATGTCTAGGGCATCCGGGTCTCCCTCAGGGGCAAGCAGTACAGACGCGAGATGAGGTGAAGTAGCCGCTAGACACTGTAACTCCTCCTGCCTGTCCTCTAGGACGTCCGTGCCAAGAGCACACTCACCCCCGACGGACGGAGGACAGACAGACGCAGACTCAGCAACAAGACTAGCAGCGTAGTCGAGACGACAGCGAGCAGCAAATACAACGAGCTCAGCGACTAGAGCAGACGCAGCAGTGGACTCAAAAGAGGGGTCAGTGACGACAGTAGCAAGCAGACGCGTGACAGTAGGACTGGCAGCACGAAGAGAGTCCGACTCAGGGTCGGCAAACGCAGGAAGAGAGGACTCAGGAGGAGAAGGCAAAGGGGCACGCAGAGGAGCAGTGGACGGACGCAGAGACATCCGGTGCGTGCCAGGGACAGGAGGAGGACGCTGACGCGAACCGCGACCACTAGCGCGAGCAACACAAACCGGCGACGTGGGACAAGACGCAGGCTCACGACGCTCTGCAAGACCTCCAGTAGGACCCGCGTAAGGGGAGGGAGCAGGCAGAGGAGAGGAAGGCTCCAACAGTGACTGCGACTGGACAGGCTATGGACACTCTACCGAAGGAGAAAGACCAAGAACCTGCTGTAGGAGCGGAACGAAGTACGGCCGAGGCCGCGCGGCAGCTCCAGACTCACCACGGACAGCACCAGCACCCTCAGCGACAGCACCAGCGCCACCAACACCTCCAGCGGCAGGACCTCCAGCAGCACCAGCAGCAGAACCACCGCCAAGACAGACAGCAGTAGTCTCAGCACCAACACCCTCAGCAGCTCCAGCTCCAGTAGGACCCGCAGGCCCAGCAGCTCCGGGACCGGCAGCACCAGCACCCTCGACGGTCGACGAAGCTCCAGCTCCAGCAGCACTCCTCCAGCGGCGAGCAAACCACTCGCGCAGCTCCTGTGGAGAGAGGGGCTCCCGGCGAGACGCAGCAGCAGAAGAAACCCCAGGCTCAGCAGCTCCAGACTCAGCACCCCCAGGCACAGCAGCTCCAGACGTAGCACCCCCAGGCTCAGCAGCTCCAGACTCAGCACCTCCAGGCTCAGCAGCTCCAGACTCAGCACCCCCAGACTCAGTAGCTCCAGCTCCAGTAGGACTCGCAGGCCCAGCAGCTCCGGGACCGGCAGCACCCTCAGCAGGCGAAGAAGCTCCAGCTCCAGCAGCACGCCTCCAGCGGCGAGCAAGCCACTCGCGCAGCTCCTGTGGAGAGAGCGGCTCCCGCCGAGACGGAAGAACCGGAGAGCCCCCAGGTCCAGCAGGCGCAGGCTCCGCACCTCCAGGCCCAGCACCCCCAGGCTCAGCAGCTCTTGACGTAGCACCCTCCGGCTCAGCACACCCCGGCTCAGCACCCCCCGGCTCAGCACCCCCAGACTCAGCACCCCCCGGCCTCGCACCCCCAGGCTCAGCACCCCCAGGCTCAGCACCCCCAACAGCAGCACCCCCAGGTTCAGCACCCGCAGCAGGACCAGACTCAGCAGCAACCTCGACTGGCTCGACCGTGTCTACCTGGGGGGGGAACCTGAGGGGGGAGGGGGTCTACCGGGGGGGGAACTGGTACCAGGAAGTCCGGTGGGGGGGGGAGGGAAGGAGTACGGTAGGGGAAGAGGCGGTAGAAGGGGACCGACTCGTCGAACGTGACGTCCTGGGAGGACAGAACACGACGAGAGGAGGGGTGGTAGAACTGCCACCCTGGAGCGTCAGGGGGGAAGCCAAGGAAGACACAGGGAGCAGCACGGGGGGACAGCTTGTCCGCAAACAAGTCGCGGACAAACGCCCGAGATCCCCAGACACGGAACGCAGACGCATCGCCGACCTTCCCCGTCCACAGTAACACTGGGGACATCGCGGGCCGAGAGACCCTGGGGTGAAGGTTGAGCTGATGCTCCGCGTACCGAACCGCAAACGGCCACAGAAAATGGGGGGCAGCCGCATGCATCATGGACGTACGAGCGACATCCATGACCATGCCAATGCGGCGCTCAGCAATCCCATTTTGCTGTGGAGAGTCCGGAAGCGTAAAGGTCTGGCAGATCCCCTGTGCACGACAGTAGTCTCGCAGAAGGCGAGAGGAGAACTCCCCACCTCGGTCAGAGTGCAGACGCAGAACAGGAAAGTCCGAGCCGAAGCTCCTCCTGAGCTGGAGACGAGCCTCGCGGATCCAGTCGATCAGCACCTCAGTGACAGCACCCTTGCTGCGCAAGGGGAAGACTGAGGTGTAACGCGAGTAGTCGTCAACCACCAACAGGAAGTAGCGCTCGTGACCCTGCCCACGGACGGGGGCCGGGCCTCACACGTCCATGTGAAGCGTCTGCAGAGGAGCCTCTGTCGGGGGAAACTGGGAGGATTGAGGAGCAGCCCTGAGGCGCCCCTCGACACAGGGGACACAGGAAGGTCCTGGTCCCGAAGGAAGGGGAGGGAGAGACTGGGGAAGACCAGAGACAAGGACACGGGAAGCCATGCCCCGAAGACGGGGCAAGGAGGGGTGGCCTAGACGGTGGTGCCACAGAAGAGTCTCGTGAGACAGGAGGCGACACGAAAAGGGGGCAGACTCAGGACCAGACCTGGACGCAGCAGCAAACACCTGACCCGACGCTGCTACCTGACCGGACGCGGGGACAGGAGGAGACTCAGTGGTCAGGGTGTAGAGGCTCGACCCCGGCCGACGCGAGAACGTGGCCAGGTGCCGGCCTGTGCGTGCGTCCGTGCAGTGGGTCACCCGCTGACTCGCAGGAGTGAACTGGTGAACCCCCGCATCCTGTAGGTCTGCACCACTCACCAAGTTTGTCGAGAACGAGGGGAGGTACAGGCCAGACAGGGTGCCCGAGGGGGCAGCCGGACACGGGAGGACAGTGGAAAAGTGAGCGAGGACAGGACCCCCAAAGGGGTCAGCCAGGGAGACTGCAACCGGCCGACCAAGCGGCGTGAGTGTGGTGCGGTCCCGAAAGAAGGAGCGAGAAGCCCCAGAGTCAAGTGTAAAGGTGAGGGAGGCCGAAGCCAACGCGGTACCTGAGAGTGCAGCCTCACTCGCACCTGAGGAAGCAGACTCACTAGCACCTAGAGCAGCAGCCGCACCTGTACCTGGAGCAGGAGACTCACTAGCACCCAGAGCAGCAGCCTCACCAGTAGCTAGAGCAGCAGGTCCTATACCTGGGTCAGGCGGGACGCACAGGTGACCGGCACGGTCAGCACTAGTAGGCAATGCATACATGGCAGTGAGAATAGCATCATAGTCAAGAGCATATATATCTACCCTCTGCCTAAGCAACTCCACCCAGTCGGGAAGCTCAGCCTCGTCGCCAAACACGGTACGCCAGGCGTCGCTCAGACGGGCGAAGCAGCGGGACTGTGTATGACTACGTGTCCCACAAGGCTGACCAGTCCGAGTACCAGTGCGAATCACGTAAGAGCAGCGAACAGCACTGAGAGACCCTCCACTCTGAGCGTACCACTCACGAAGCTGGCGAGGCGTGAGAGACACGCGAGAGGGTCGCGGGAGCTGCATCTAGCCGCCACCACGAGTAGAAGCAGCAGGAGTGGAAGTAGGAGTAGCGTCGCCACCCCTACAGCCCCAAACAGCGTACCACTCACGCAGCTGCTGGGGCGTGAGGGACTCACGCAGGCGTTGCTGGGGCTGCATCTGGCTCCGCAAGTAGAAGCAGGAGCTGGACTAGCAGCAGGAAGGCAGGCAGCCAGGCAAGCCAAAAGGCAGGCAGGCAGGCAAGCAGGCGACGTGAGCGTGCTAGCAGGGCAAGAGCTCACCAGTGGTGGGAAGAGTAGGCTTGGCGACTCAGCGGCTCGGCAGCTCGGCGGCTCGGCGGCTCAGGCGACTCGGGCGGCTCGACGGCAAGGCGGCTCGGCAGCAACTGCAGCTCAGCAGCTCGGTGACTCGGCGGCTCGGCGGCAGGGCGGCTCGGCAGCAACTGCAGCTCAGCAGCTCAGCGACCCGGCGGCTCGGCGGCAGGGCGGCTCGGCTGCTGGGCGGCTCGGGTGCAGGGCGGCTCGGCGGTGGGGCGGCTCGGCTGCTGCAGGTGAGCGATGAAGGAGGAGGAGAAGCAGGGGAGGCCACACACCTGCCACCCCGCAAGCGGCTCCCTCAGGTCGCCTCGACAGGCGACGGGAAAAAGGGGGGGTGGGTGGTGGGGGCCGGTAGGTGCAGCGGCAGGGCCAGCAGGTGCAGTTGCGGGGCCGGTAGAAGGGGACGGCAGGAGCCGTCAGGAGGGGACGGCGGGGCCGTCAGGAAGGGACGGCGGGGCCGTCAGGAGGCGACCGGGCCGCGACGAGGGCAGGCGGCGGGGCCGCATAAGGGCCTGGGCGGGGCCGCGACAGAGCCGTCGGCGGGGCCGCGTGAAAGCCGGGGCGGGGCCGCGTAGAAGCCGGGGCGGGCCCGCGCGAGAGCAGGCGGCGGGGCCGCGAAGGAGCCGGGGCGGGGCCGCGTGAGAGCAGGCGGCGGGGCCGCGTAAGGGCCTGGGCGGGGCCGCGACAAAGCCGTCGGCGGGGCCGCGTGAAAGCCGGGGCGGGGCCGCGTAGAAGCCGGGGCGGGGCCGCGCGAGAGCAGGCGGCGGGGCCGCGAAGGAGCCGGGGCGGGGCCGCGTGAGAGCAGGCGGCGGGGCCGCGTAAAGACCGGGGCGGGGCCGCGACAGAGCCTGCTGTGGGGCCGCGTGAGAGCCGGCGACGGGGCCGCGTAAGGGCCGGCGGCGGGGCCCCGTCAGAGAGGGCGGCGGGGCCGCGTCAGTGAAAGCGGCGGGGCCGCAGGGAAAATGACGACCCGAGGGGTCGCTAAAAAAAATCGCGCCTCGGGGGGCGCTTTGGTGGGCCCAAAAAAAAAACGGTCCGTAGAAGGACCGGCTCTATACCATGTGAGAATAAGCGAACAGGAATGAATGAACTAGCAGTGAAATGAGTACAAGTAGGAAACCCTAGAATTGTGTACCCCCTATAGGCTAACCCACTGTAGCCTACACAAGCAGAACATATATAATGTTTGACAATAGCTAGTATAGGCTATAGTGGGGTAGCACATATGGGGTATAGCTTTCTAGGGTTTGTACTTGTACCCAACTTTCCCTAGTCATTTTCATTCTCGTTCATTTTCTCATGGTATCGAGTAGGTTCCCCTGTGGGAACTGTTCCTAGGGCCCACCCCCATTTTTTTCCTGCCCGGTGTGCGCTCTCTACTGCCCGAGTCGCGCTCCCCTCTCAAGGCCCTGTCGCGCCGCCCTTTCTACACTGTCGCGCCGCCTTAGAAGCCCCGTCGCGTCGCCCTCGCGGCCCCTTCACGTCGCGCCGCCCTAGCGGCCGCGTCGCGCCGCCCTCGCGGCCCCGATCCGCCGCCCTCGCGGCTCCGTCGCGTCGCGCCGCCCTCGCGGCTCTTTCGCGCTGCCCTCGCGGCCCTTTCGTGCCACCCTCGTGGCCTCTTCAAGCCGCCCTCGCGACCCCCCCCCCCCTCCTAGCCGCCCTAGCGGCCCCGTCGCCTACCCCTGCGGCCCCGGCGCCACCCTTCCCTGCCTTCGCACCGCCTCTGCTAGCCCCGTCGCCAACTCCTGCGGCCCCGGGGCTGCCCGTCCTGGCCCCGGCGCCGCCTCTACTAGCCTCGACGCCGCTCCACCCGGCCCCGCCGCCGTCCCCACGCGGCCCCGCCGTCACCACCGAGCTGCCGGCGCCGCCGAGCTGCTGCCAAGCCGCCCAATCCACCCAAGCCGCCCGAGCCGCTGCACCATCTGAGCCGCCCAAGCCGCTGGGATGCCGAGCCGCCGTACCGCCGAGCCGCTCGAGCGGCCCAAGCCGCCCAGTCGCCGAGTCGCAGTTGCTGCCGAGCTGCCGTACCGCCGAGCCGCCGAGCCGCCCGAGCCGCCCTGTCCGGTAAGAGCAGCGCTTCTGTCACTGCACTGCCCTTATCCTACTGTTCGCGCTGTTAGTCTACTGCTGTCATGGCTACCCCTAGTGTCCTTGCTTTTGACGCTAAGGGTCGAGCCATTGACTTTGACGTCTGGGTAGATGACCTGCACCATTTCCTACAGTGCGATAGGGCAGACGGTCTCTCCCTCTTTGACCTCACCTCTCGTGCCTCTCCTGCCCCTACTGCTGACGCCGACGCCACTGTTCGTTCATCATGGGCCACACGCGATGCTGCTGCATGTCTTGCAGTGCGTCGCCACCTGCCTAACTCTGAGCGTGCGCACTTTAGCCAGTACAAGAGTGCTCAGACCTTGTACGACGCTGTAGTTGCACGCTACTCCTCCCCTGCCACTACTGCACTAAGCCGCCTCATGCTACGGTACCTCTTCCCTGACCTTGCTGCCTTTCCCACAGTCGCTGACCTCATTACGCACCTCCGCACTAGTGATTCTCGCTACCGCGCTGCGCTTCCTGCTGAGTTATGCGCCAAGAATCCCCCCCCCATGTACATCACTCTCTACTACATAGCCACCCGGCTCCCAGACTCCCTTCGCGTAGTCAGGGACCACTTCCTCTCAGTTTGCCCCACCACTCTCACCGTTGACCTCCTCGAGAAGGCCTTCCTAGCAGCAGAGAAGAGCATAGTCGCTGTAGGAGCCTCTCATGGTGACCCTCGCACCCCCGTCTTTGAGGGGTGTTCCCCCTCGCCCCTTTTGCCCTCTGTTGCCTCTGCTGCTGCGGCCGACCTCGTTGGTTTCGAGTCGGTCAGCGCTGCGTCTGCCCCGAGCGGGAGACGCCGCACTAGCAAGGGCAAGGGGGGCAAGGTTGCTGGAGGGGCTGGCAGGGGTGGCGGAGGTGGCGGTGGAGGTAGTGGAGGGGGTGGGGGTGGTTGTGGGAGTGGTGGCGGGGGTGGAGGTGTCGGTGGTGGCAGTGGAGGCGGAGGCGGCGGCAGCAGTGGCGATGGGAGCGGAGGTGGCGAAGGTGGCGGCGGTGGAGGAGGTGGCAGGGGAGGAGGTGGAGCTGGTCGGGGTGGCGCTGCGCAGAGGGTCGGCTCCGGTGGTGGTCAGCACTAGCAGAAGCAGCAGCAGTAGTAGCAGCGCACTCTTGACATCCCCCCCCCTCAGTAGCTCAGTGAGTGGTACGCTGCACACCACCGGGGTGGGGGTACTGGTCCGTGCACCGACGTCCTACGCACCGGCCACCCACCCAGCGCTGCTTTGGCCACTAGTTCTCTGAGGCCATTGAGATCCCTCGCTGGGGCGAGCTGTCTAGGGTGGGAGTAGCTATCTTTGACCTTGACTTTGATGCTATTCTTGCTGCCATGTATGCTGTGACTATTAGTGAGGAGGGTAACTGTTACCGGTGTTTTCCGCCCGACCCGGGCATTGAGACTGCTGCTCTAGGTACTGGTGAGGCTGCTACTCTAGGTGCTAGCGAGGCTGTTGCTCTAGGTGCGTGTGCGTCTCCTTCCTCAGGTGCTGGTGAGTTTGCTCTCTCAGGTACCGAGTCGGCTTCGGCCTCCCACACCTTCACCCTTGACTCGGGGGCTTCTCGCTCCTTCTTTCGAGACCGCACCACACTCACGCCGCTTGGTCGGCCAGTTGCAGTCTCTCTGGCAGACCCCTATGGGGGTTCTATCCTTGCTCACTTCTCCACTGTCCTCGCGTGTCCGGCGGCCCCCTCTGGCACCCTGTCTAGTCTTTACCTCCCCTCGTTCTCTACGAAATTGGTGAGTGGTGCTGACCTACAGGATGCGATGGTTCACCAGTTCACTTCTGCGAGTCAGCGGGTGACCCACTGCACGGATGCTCGGACAGGCCGACACCTGGCCACGTTTACATGTCGGCCGGGGTCGAGCCTGTACACACTGACCATTGAGTCTCCTCCAGTCACTGCGTCTGGTCAGGTAGCTGCGTCGGGTCAGGTGTTTGCTACAGCGTCCAGGTCTGGTCCTGAGTCTGCCCCCTGCTCGTGTCGCCTCCTATCTCACGAGACTCTCCTCTGGCACCACCGCCTTGGTCACCCCTCCCTACTTTGTCTCCGAGGCATGGCCTCCGGTCTCCTTGTCTCTGGTCTTCCCCGGTCCCTCCCTCCCCTTCCTCTGGAGCCTGCCCCTGCATGCGTCCCTTGTGTCGAGGGGCGGCAGCAGGCTGCCCCTCACTCCTCCCAGTTTCCTCCGACAGAGGCCCCGCAGCAGACGCTTCACATGGACGTGTGGGGCCCGTTTAGCGTCCATGGACAGGGCCATGAGCGCTACTTCCTGCTGGTGGTTGACGACTACTCGTGTTACACCACAGTCTTCCCCTTGCGCTGCAAGGGTGACGTCACTGAGGTGTTGATCGACTGGATCCGCGCAGCTCGTCTCCACCTCAGGCAGAGCTTTGGCTCGGACTTTCCTGTTTTGCGTCTGCACTCTGGCAGAGGCGGAGAGTTCTCCTCTGGCCTTCTGCGAGCCTACTGTCGTGCACGAGGCATCCGCGAGACCTTCACGCTTCCAGACTCTCCACAGCAAAATGGGATTGCTGAGCGCCGCATTGGCATGGTCATGGACGTCACCCGTACGTCCATGATGCATGCGGCTGCCCCCCATTTTCTATGGTCGTTTGCGGTTAGGTACGCGGCGCATTAGATCAACCTTCAGCCCAGGGTCTCCATGCCGGAAACCTCCCCAGCTTTGCTGTGGATGGGTAAGGTTGCCGATGCGTCTGCGTTCTGTGTCTGGGGATCTCGGGCGTTTGTCCGCGACTTGTTTCAGACAAGCTGTCCCCTCGTGCTGCTCCCTGCGTCTTCCTTGGCTTTCTCCTTGACGCGCCACGGTGGCAGTTCTACCACCCCACCTCTCGCCGTGTTTTGTCCTCCCAGGACGTCACGTTTGACGAGTTGGTCCCCTACTACCGCCTCTTCCCCTACTGCACTCCGTCCCTCCCCCCGCCACCGCTCTTCCTTGTGCCAGGTAGACCCCCTCCCCCCTCAGGGTCCTGCCCCTTCAGGTGTGTCCGAGGTAGACGCAGTCGAGCCTCTCAAGTTCACTTGTGACTCTGGTGCTTCTGGGGGTGCTGAGACTTAGGGTGCTACTACAAGGGGTGCTGAGCCTGGGGGTGCTGGGCCTAGGGGTGCTACGCCTTGGGGTGCTGAGCCTGGGGGTGCTTTGACCGGGGGTGCTGAGCCTGGGGGTGCTCAGCCTGGGGGTGCTACAACTGGGGGTGCTGAGCCTAGGCGTGCTACGCCTGGAGGTGCTGAGCCTAGGAGTGCGGAGCCTCAGGGAGCTGGGCTTGCTCGTGTTGCGTCTAGCGGTACTCATCCTAGAGGTTCTCTGGGTGCTTCGTCTCGGCGGGAGCCACTCTCTCCACAGGAGCTGCGCGAGTGGAGGCGTGCTAGAGGAGCTGGAGGTTCTTTAACTACTGAGGGTGCTCGTGTCGCGGGTCCCGGAGGTGCTCGTACTGGGAGTACTGGAGGTGATAGACCTGCGGGTACAACTAGAGCTGGAACTGCTGAGGGTGCTGGCGCTGAGGCCACTGCTGTCGGTCCTGGAGGCGGTCCTGTCGGGTGTGCTACTGGTGGTGCTGGAGGTACTGGAGCTGGAGGTGCTTCTGGTGCTCGTGCTACCACTGGGGGTACTGGTGCTGTCCCTGCTGTGTCTGGAGTCGCCGCGCGGCCCCGGCTGTACTTCGTTCCGCTCCTTCAGCAGGTTCTTGGTCTCCAGCCTTCTACTGGTCCTCCTCCTCCCTTAGAGTGTCGACAGCTTGTCCCGTCACAATTACAGTTACAGCCGACCTCCCCACTGCCTGCTCCTTCTCCTTACACTAGTCCTACTGGAGGTCTTGCTGAGCGTCGTGAACCTGCGTCTCGCCCTGCATCGCTTGTCCGTGCTGCTCGCACTAGTGGTCGTGGTTCGCGTCAGCGTCCTCCTCTTGTCCCTGGCACGCACTGGATGTCTCTGCATCCGTGCATTGCTCCTCTGCGTGCCCCTTTGCCTTCTCCTTCTGAGTCCTCTCTTCCTGCTCTTCTCGACCCGGAGTCGGACTCTCTTCGTGATGCCAGTCTTACTGTCACGCGTCTCCTTGCTACTGTCGTCACTGACCCTTCCTTTGAGTCCACTGCTGCGTCTGCCCTAGTTGTTGAGCTCGTCGACTTTGCTGCTCGCTGTCGTCTAGACTACGCTGCTTGTCTTGTCGCTGAGTTTGTCTATCCTCCGTCCGTCGGGGGTGAGTGTGCCCTTGGCACGGACGTCCTTGAGGACAGGCAGGAGGAGTTCCAGTGCTTGGCCGCTGCTTCACCTCATCTCGTGTCTGTACTGCTTACCCCTGAGGGGGACCCGGATGCACTTGACATCCCGACTCCGCGCTCTTATGCGGAGGCGATAGAGGGTCCCTACTCCTCTCAGTGGCAAGCAGCTATGGACGCAGAGATGGCTTCCTGGAAGTCCACAGGCACCTACGTTGACAAGGTTCCCCCGCGTGGGGCGAACATCGTCAGTGGCATGTGGATTTTCAAGGTGAAGCGGCCGCCGGGTTCTCCGCCTGTCTTCAAGGCGCGTTACGTGGCTCGTGGCTTCAGCCAGCGGCAGGGAATAGACTACTTTCAGACCTTCTCTCCCACCTCGAAGATGACCACTCTTTGGGTACTGCTGCACATAGCTGCTCACCGCGACTAGGAGCTGCACTCTCTTGACTTCAGCACTGCTTTCTTGCAGGGCAGCCTGCACGAGGAGATCTGGCTGCGTCGTCCACCTGGCTTCACTGGGTCTTTTCCTCCTGGCACCCAGTGGAGCCTCCGGCGGCCAGTCTACGGTCTCCGCCAGGTACCATGTGAGTGGCACGACACACTGAGGACTACACTTGCGGCTCTTGGGTTTGCTCCCTCTACTGCCGACCCGTCGCTGTTTCTGCGCACCGACACTTCTTTGCCGCCGTTCTACATCCTCGTGTACGTCCACGACTTGGTCTTTGCCACAGCTGACACTGCTGGACTCGCCTACGTGAAGTCCGAGCTGCAGAAGAGACACACGTGCACAGACCTGGGTGAACTGCGCAGCTACCTTGGCTTGCAGATCACCCGGGACAGAGCACGCCGCACCATTACCCTGACTCAGTCACACATGGTGGAGCAGGTCCTTCAGCGCTTCGGCTTCACGTACTCCTCGCCTCAGGCCACTCCTCTGCCTACTCGCAACTCGCTCTCAGCTCTACCTTCTGATGAGTCCGTAGAGTCGAGTGGCCCGTACCCAGAGCTTGTTGGCTGCCTCATGTACGTGATGACCTGCACACGACCTGGCCTTGCATACCCTCTTAGCATTCTCGCACGCTATGTTGCTCCTAGGAGACACAGACCGGAGCACATGGCTGCAGCGAAGAGGGTGTTGCGCTACTTGTGCAGTACGTCGGGCATGGGGCTTGTGCTTGGAGGGCAGTGTCAAACATTATATATGATGTGCTTGTTTAGGCTACAGTCAGTTAGCCTATAAGGGGTACACAATTCTAGGGCTAGGTACTTGTACTGATTTCACTGTTAGTTCAATCATTCCTGTTCATTCATTTCAACATGGTATAGAGCAGGTCCTTCCTAGGACCGATTTTTTAGGGCCCACCACTACCTACCTACCTACCTACCTACCTACCTGCGCCCTAGGGCGCCTCGGTTTTCACGGCCCTCTAAGGCCCTGTCGGCCCACGCGCTCGCCCTTAGCGGCCCCTTACGGCCCCGCGCTCGCCCCTAGAGGCCCCAATCGGCCCCGCGCTCGCCCTTAGCGGCACCTTACGGCCCCTCGCTCGCCCCTAGAGGCCCCGAACGGCCCCGTGCTCGCCCTTAGCGGCCCCTTACGGCCCCGCGCTCGCCAGTAGAGGCCCCGATCGGCCCCGCGCTCGCCCTTAGCGGCCCCTTACGGCCTCGCGCTCGCTCCTAGAGGCCCCGAACGCCCCCCCCCCCCCCAAAATCGAGACACCCGACCCGAGCAACCCGAACCGAGCCACCCTGCCCAAACCAAGCTGCCAAAACTGAGCCACCCAGCCCGAACCGAGCCGCCCAGCCCAAACCGAGCCGCGTCGCCTGAACCTAGCTAGGCCGCCCTTCCCGAGCCTCGCCGCCCTACCTGACCCGAGCCGCGCCGCCCGTACTGGACCGAGCTGCCCTACCTGAGTCGCACTGCCTACTGTTTTTGGGGTGCCCCTACTGCTATTACTCCTACTACTGCTATGGCTAGCCCTCTTGTACTGGCTTTCGATGCTGAGGGCCGCCCAGTGAAGTTCGAAACTTGGCTAGATGACCTACACCTCTTCCTACAGCTCACTGCCAAGAAGGACATCTCACTGTACGATCACGCCCTAGGCCATGCTCCTGCTCCTGCTGGTACTGCTGACAGCACTGCCCGCTCACAGTGGCAGACTCGTGACGCCTACGCTCGCTTCGCTATTCGCAACTCCCTGCCGATAGATGAGCGCAAGCACTTTGGGCAGCGCAAGACTGCGCAGCCACTGTACACTGCTGTCGTTGCCCGCTACTCCTCACCGGCCTCTGCTGCACTAGGCCGTCTCTCTCTTCCCAACCTGTTCCCCGACTGATCAGTTCCTTGCCAAGAACCCACCCCCACTCTGGCTCACTCTCTACCACCTAGTCACCCATCTCCCTGACACTCTGCGCTGAGTCAGGGACCACTTCCTAGCTCGCTGCCCCACTGAGCTCACCATTGCCCTCCTCGAGAAGGATCTCCTTGCAGCTGAGGCTAGCATAGTCGCTGTAGGTGCCTCTCGTGGCGACCTTCGTACCCCGTTCTTTGAGGGGTGTTCTCCTTCCCCCCTTCTTCCCTCTGTCGCCTCTGCTGCTACTGTCGACCTCCTTGGTGATGAGAAGGTCGGGACTGCGTCTGCTTCGAGAGGGCGCCGCAGCGGCAAGGGCAAAGGGGGCAAGGGCGGTGGCGGTGACAGCGGGGGAGGCGGTGGTGGGGGCGGTGGCGGCGGTGGGGGTGGTGGCGCGACTGGAGGGGCTAGTGGCAGCGATGGGGGTGGTGGCGGCAGCGGCGGGGGAGGTGGCAGGGGCGGAGGCGGTGGTTGGGGTGGCGGTGGACGCGGCGGCGACAGGGGTTGGGGTGGTCGAGGAGGTGGCGGCGGCGGTGGTGGTCGTGGAGGCGCTGGCGGTGGCCAGGGCTAGCAGCACACTCCGTCGCCCCAGGAGGTCGGTGAGTGGTACTCTCAGCACGGGGGGGGCGGGTGGCTTTAGCTGCACGTACGTCATTCGCACTGGTGACCGCACTGGTCAGCCGTGTGGGGGACCGCACGCCACACAGCGCTGCTTCGCTCGTCTCGACGACGCTTGGCGTGTTCAGTTCCCTAAGGCCATTGAGCTACCCCGCTGGGTTGATCTCCTGAAGAAGGGGATTGATATCTATGCTCTAGACTTTGATGCTATTCTCACTGCTATGTATGTGATGTCTACTAGTGGAGAGGGTGCTGAGTACCTGTGTGTGCCGCCCGACCCGGGCATTAGGACTAGTGCGTCTGCCGCTCCAGGTACTAGCGTGTCTACTACCCCAGGTGCTGGTGAGGCAGCTACTCTAGGTGCTTGTGCGTCTTCCCCTCCCTGGTACTGAGTCGACGGCAGCACTGCACACCTTCACACTGGACTCAGGTGCTTCTTGCTGCTTCTTTTGTGACCGCACTGCCCTTGAGCCGCTTGCTCGGCCAGTTGCTGTCTCCCTCGCGTGACCCCTCTGGGGGTCCGGTCATTGCGACCTCCTCCACTGTCCTTCCCTGTCCTGCGGTCCCGTCAGGCATGCTGTCAGGTCTCCACCTTCCCTCGTTCTCTACGAACTTGGTGGCAGGTAGTGCACTCCAGGACGGGGGTGTTCACCAGTTCACCCCTGCCTACGAGCGCGTGACACACTGCACGTGTGCTCGTACGGGCCGCCACTTGGCTACCTTCACTCGGCAGCCGGGGTCGGACCTGTACACACTGACCACTGAGTCCCCTCAGGTCGCTGCGTCTGCGTCTGCGTCCGCGTCAGGTCAGCTGTCTGCCCCTTGCTCGTGTCGCTCTCTGGCGCACAAGACTGTCCTCTGGCACCACCGACTTGGCCACCCGTCTGTGCAGCGCCTTCCTGCCATGCACTCCCGGTACCTTGTCTCCGGTCTTCCCAGAGTCCTCCCTCCCCTCCCACCCTCGCCTGCTCCTCCCTGTCTTCCCTTCCCACCCTCACTCCTCCTCGTTTCCCCCCACGACTGCTCCCTTGCAGACATGGACGTGCAGGGCCCACCCCGCGTCCGTGGTCAGGGTCAGGAGAGGTACTTCCTGATAGTTGTTGACGACTACTCGCGCTACACCACGGTCTTCCCCTTGCGCACCAAGGGTGAGGTCCCTGATGTCTTGATCCCTTGGATCCGCAGAGCCCGTCTCCAGCTAAGCGAGCGTTTCCGCTTGGACTTTCCTGTCCTGCGCTTGCACTCTGACAGAGGTGGTGAGTTCTCCTCCGAGCTCTAGGCAGCCTACTGTGCTGAGCACGGCATTGAGCAGTCGTTCATGCTTCCGGCCTCACCACAGTAGAATGGGGTTGCGGAGCGCCGCATTGGCCTGGTCATGGAGGTCGCCCGTACCTCCTTGATCCATGCGGCTGCCCCCCACTTTCTGTGGCCGTTTGCGGTCCGGTACGCTGCGCATCAGCTCAACCTCTGGCCCCGTGTCTCCTTGCCAGAGACCTCGCCCACACTGCTGTGGACGGGGGAGGTTGGCGATGCGTCGCGTTTCCGGGTCTGGGGATCTCGAGCTTTTGTCCGCGATACGTCTGCGGACAAGCTCTCCTCCCGTGCTGTTCCCTGCGTCTTCCTAGGCTTTGTCCCAGACGCGCCTGGTTGGCAGTTTTACCACGCCACCTCACGCCGAGTCTTGCCCTCTAAGGACGTCACTTTTGACGAGTCCATCCCCTACTACCGCCTCTTCCCCTACCGCACTGCCCCACTCCCCCCCCCCCGCCTCTCTTCCTCGCGCCAGGTGCTGCTGTCGTAGACCCCCTCCCCCCTCAGGGTGCCGCTCCCTCAGGTGTGTCTCAGGTAGACCCGGTTGAGCCTGTTGAGGTAGCTGTCGACTCTCGTCGTGTTGTGGGTGCGGAGCCTGGGGGTGCTGAGCCTGGGGGTGCGGAGCCTGGGGGTGCAGAGCCTGAGGGTGCGGAGCCTGGGGGTGCGGAGCCTGGGGGTGCGGAGCCTGGGGGTGCGGAGCCTGAGGGTGCTAAGCCTTGGGGTGCTGAGCCTGGGAGTACTGGGCCTGGGGGTGCTGAGCCGCAGAGTCCGGAGTCTAGGGGTTCTGGGTCTAGAGGTCTTGAGCCTGAGGGTCCTACACCTTGCGGAGCCCTCTCCTCGGAGCAGCTGCGTGAGTGGTACTTATAGTACTGCAGCCTTGGGAGAGGTACCTTTGGAGCCAGGCGTACTACTGGGACTGGTGCTAGTGCTTCTCCTCCTAGCCGGGAGCTCCCCTCCCGTGAGCGGATCCGTGAGTGGTACGAGCGGCGTTGCACTATTCGGAGTGGCGCGCCTGGTGTCGCGGACCCCGCTGCTGCTGGTGGTGCTACTGGTGCTGGAGAGTCTACTAGTTCTGCTGGTGCTGCGGCCCCAGAGGTTGGAGCTGTTTCATGTGCTGCATACCCAGGCGTTGGAGCTGCTGCTGGTACTGAGGACCCGAGCGTTGGAGCTGCAGCTGGTGCTGAGGACCCTGGAGCTGGTGCTGCTGCTGGTGCTGTGGAGACGGGCGATGGAGCTGCTGCTGGTGCGGTAGACCTTGGCGTTGGAGCTGCAAATGGTACTGAGGACCCGGGCGTTGGAGGTGCTGCTGGTGCTGAGGACCCGGGCGTTGGAGCTGCTGCTGGTACTGAGGACCCGGGCGTGGAGCTACTGCTGGTGCTGAGGACCCTGGAGCTGGTGCTGCTACTGGTGCTGTGGAGTCGGGCGTTGAAGCTACTGCTGGTGTGGAGGACCCTGGCGCTGGTGTCTCTGCTGGTTCTGGAGTCGCTGCACGGCAGTGGCCGTACTTCGTTCCGCTCCTTCAGTAGGTTCTTGGTCTCCCGCCTTCTCTCGGTCCTCCTCCTCCCTTAGAGTGTCCACAGCCTGTCCATTCACGGTTACAGTTACAGCCCGCCTCCCCACTGCCTGCTCCTCCTCCCTACACAGGTCCTACTGGAGGTCTTGCTGAGCGTCGTGAGCCTGCGTCGCCTGTCCGTACTGCGTGCACTAGTGGTTGCGGTTCGCGTCAGCGTCCTCCTCCTGTCCCTGGCATGCACCGGATGTCTCTGCGTCCGTCCACTGCTCCTCTGCGTGCCCCTTTGCCTTCTCCTCCTGAGTCCTCTCTTCCTGCTCTTCCCGACCCGGAGTCGGACTCTCTTCGTGCTACTAGTCCTACTGTCACGGGTCTCCTTTCTACTGTCGTCACTGACCCTTCTTTTGGGTCCACTGCTGCGACTGCCTTAGTTGTTGAGCTCGTCGACTTTGCTGCTCGCTGTCGTCTAGACTACGTTGTTAGTCTTGTCGCTGAGTCTGAGTCTATCTGTCCTCCGTCCGTCGGGGGTGAGTGTGCCCTTGGCACGGACGTTCTTGAGGACAGGCAGGAGGAGTTCCAGTGCTTGGCCGCTGCTTCACCTCATCTCGTGTCTGTACTGCTTACCCCTGAGGGGGACCCGGATGCACTTGACATCCCAACTCCGCGCTCTTACGCGGAGGCGATAGAGGGTCCCTACTGTTCTCAGTGGCAGGCAGCTATGGATGCAGAGATGGCTTCCTGGAAGTCCACAAGCACCTACGTTGACGCTGTCCCCCCTCCTGGGGCGAACATTGTCACTGGCATGTGGATTTTCAGGGTGAAGCGGCCGTCGGGTTCTCCGCCTGTCTTCAAGGCGCGTTACGTGGCTCGTGGCTTTAGTCAGCGACAGGGAGTTGACTACTTTCAGACCTTCTCTCCCACCCCGAAGATGACCACTCTTCGGGTACTACTGCACATAGCTGCTCATCGTGACTACGAGCTACACTCTCTTGACTTCAGTACTGCTTTCTTGCAGGGCAGCCTGCACGAGAAGATCTTGCTGCGTTGCCTACCTGGTTTTGCCGGGTCTTTTCCTCCTTGCACCCAGTGGAGTCTCTGGCGGCCAGTCTACGGTCTCCGCCCGGCACCGCGTGAGTGGCACGACACACTGAGAACTACGCTTGCGGCTCTTGGGTTTGCTCCCTCTACTGCCGACCCGTCACTGTATCTACGCACCAACACTTCTCTGCCGCCGTTCTACATCCTCGTGTACGTCGACGACTTGGTCTTTGCCATAGCTGACACTGCTGGAGTCGCCTACGTGAAGTCCAAGCTGCAGAAGAGACACACGTGCACAGACCTGGGTGAACTGCGCAGCTACCTTAGCTTGCAGATCACCCGGGACAGAGCACGCCGCACCATCACCCTGACTCAGTCACACATGGTGCAGCAGGTCCTTCAGCGCTTCGGCTTCACGTACTCCTCGCCTGAGACCACTCCTCTGCCTACTCGCCACTCGCTCTCAGCTCAGCCTTTGGATGAGTCCGTAGAGTCGAGTGGCCCGTACCCAGAGCTTGTTGGCTGCCTCATGTACCTGATGACCTGCACACGACCTGACCTTGCATACCCTCTTAGCATTCTCGCACTCTATGTTGCTCCTAGGAGACACCGACCAGAGCACATGGCTGCAGCGAAGAGGGTGTTGCGCTACTTGTGCATTACGTCGGGCATGGGGCTAGTGCTTGGAGGGCGGAGTCCAGTGGTCCTCACTAGCCACGCAGACGCTTCTTGGGGTGACGACCAGGCTACGCAGCGGTCGTCACAGGGTTACACCTTCAGCCTTGGTTCCGGCTCTGTTTCCTGGCGGGCTACTCGCTCGTCTTCTGTTCTCGGCTCCAGTTGTGAGGCTGAGATCTACGCAGGGGCCATGGCTGCTTAAGAGCTTCGCTAGCTGACCTACCTGGTGACCGACCTTGGAGAGCCGCCTCGTTCTCCTCTAGTCCTGTACGTAGACAACAAGGCCATGCTGGCCTTGTGTTGAGAGCAGAATCTGGAGCACAAAACAAAGCGCATTGCTCTCCGCTACTTCCTTGCTTGTGAGCTACAGGAGCGTGGTCAGTTGCGGCTTGTGTACGTAGCCTCTGAGGCCAACACTGCTGATGTCTTCACCAAGGCACTTGCACCTTGTGATCATCAGCGCTTCTGCACCAAGGTTGGTCTTGTACTTGTCTTGCCTCACTTGCTCACCTCTTGACCTTGCTTGTACTGTTACATAAATATATATATATATACCTGCTCTTGCTTGTCTTGCCTTATATATATATATATATATATATATGTTCTCATGCATGTGAACTGGCCTTGTGGCCTTGAACTTGTGCTCGTAATGTGTGGTGACTTTGTGATCCACCTTGAGCTTGCTTTGCTTTGCTTTACTTGACTGGTCTTTTGACCCCTAGTTCTCCCCCACTTTGCCTATGGGGGTGTGTCAAACATTATATATGTTGTGCTTGTTTAGGCTACAGTGGGTTAGCCTATAAGGGGTACACAATTCTACGGTTAGGTACTTGTACTGAATTCACTGTTAGTTAAATCATTCTGGTTCATTCATTTCAACAGGCAGAGTCCAGTGGTCCTCACTACGCACACAGACGCTTCTTGGGCTGACGACTAGGCTACGCAGCCGTCGTCACAGGGTTACACCCTTAGCCTTGGTTCCGGCTCTGTTTCGTGGCAGGCTACCCGCTCGTCTTCTGTTCTCGGCTCCAGTTGTGAGGCTCAGATCTTCGCGGGGGGTATGGCTGCACAGGAGCTTCGCTGGCTCACCTACCTGCTGACTGACCTCGGAGAGCCGCCTCGTTCTCCTCCAGTGCTGTACGTACACAACAAGGCCATGCTGGCCTTGTGTCGAGAGCAGAGACTAGAGCACGGATTGAAGCACATTGCTCTCCGCTACTTCCTTGCTCCTGAGCTACAGCAGCGTGGTCAGTTGCGGCTTGCGTACGTGGCCTCTGAGGCCAACACTGCTGATATTTTCACCAAGGCACTTGCGCCTTGTGATCATCAGCGCTTCTGTAATCAGCTGGGTCTTGTGCCTACCTTGCCTCACTTGCTCACCCCTTGACCTTGTTTCTACTGTTACATATATGTATATACACCTGCTCTTGCTTGTTTAGCCTTATATATGTATGTAATCCTACATGTGAACTGGCGTTGTGGCCTTGAACTTGTGCTCAGAATGTGTGGTGACTTTGTGATCCACCCTGAGCTTACTTTGCTTTGCTTGACGGGTCTTGTGACCCCTTGTTCTCCCCCACTTTGCCTGTGGGGGTGTGTTAGATTTTTATGACATTGCTACTGTAGGCTATAGTGGGGTAGCACATATGGGGTACAGCTTTCTAGGGTTTGTACTTGTACCCAACTTTCCCTTAGTCATTTTCATTCTCGTTGATTTTCTCAATTCCATCCCTTTTTCGCATGGTTTCATTTCCACTGTTGTCAACTGCGCCATTAATCGACTCTGGTTGACGCTGTCTGCTGCTTGATACAGGCTCTTCAAGTTACTGTATGCGAGCTCGGCGGAGTTGCCGTATCCGCGGTAAGACCGTATATTCTGCTGCTGATTCAGAGATATTTTCCTCAGTAGAATCGTGTATGCCATCATTGACTGATACGTCTACTGGTGTTTGTCATACTGTGCGCCGTGTGTTGGTTATGGCAGGGATCCGTCGAAGAAGCCGAGAATCTGCGCGCCTTCGATCATTAATCCGAACTCGAACGACCAAGTGAAGAAGTCCTTTCCGTCGATCGGCCTTGACGTCTTCAATTTTAAGACGTGCGCAAACTGCGACTAAACTTGAAGCGCGTCCAGAGTCTTCTCTTTTCCAAGTGAAGGCTATGGGTGTGGTGCGAAACTGATGGAGCCGTATTGTGGCTCATATTGTGGAAAGGTAGGCTGCTGCTGTTGATTTCCGCGCGCGTATATGAACCATCAAGGCTCATTGGAGTCACGTCGTTGTTGTTGTTGTTGTTGTTCGACTGCGCACTTGCCGACTGTTGGTGTTGCTCCTAGAAAGACATGAAGGAGAAGAACTTCTCCATCATGTTCTGATCGAAGCCTGCAGGTTGATTTGCAGGAGTCTTAGTAGACGTTGCCCTTGGTCTTGTTTTTGTACCCTCCTCTGTTTGTAGACCAGAGGCAGGAGGTGGAGTGGGAGCAGTACCGGGAGAACCATTAGAGGAACTCCTTTCTTTCTGAGTAGCCATGCCTTATGATGTTGTAGGTGTCTTGATACCATAGCATGGAATTTGTCCCGATAACTCTCATACCATGTTGGGCTGAGAAAAGCCTTTAGGATTTTTACATGACTAAACTCCTGGTTGTCAGAATCCCAACCACTAGACCACTGGGATAAAAGGGCTTGTTTTAGTAGCGGGTGAGTGCGCCCATAACCCCCCAGGCGAACGCGCCTGTAACCCTCTCCAGGATCAATCGGGCATCCACAGTGCAGATCTACTGACACCCCCCCCCACACTGGGAGGCCCAGGACTAAGCACAGCGGCAACGGCCTACATGTGCATACACCGGGAATCGAACCCGAGACCGCTCTGATACCATGTCAGAATCCCAACCACTAGACCACTGGGATAAAAGGGCTTGTTTTAGTAGCGGGTGAGTGCGCCCATAACCCCCCAGGCGAACGCGTCTGTAACCCTCTCCAGGATCAATCGCGCATCCACAGTGCAGATCTACTGACACTGGTAGGGTTGATGTAGTAGCGGAAGCGTTTAATAAAGAGTTGTGAACCACCTTGCGCTAGTATGTGAGGGCAAAGTAGATTGATTAAAACAAGGAGATACAAGATTACATAAGAGTACTGGGAATATGAAAAGATATAGTTATAACTACTTTACTGTTGCTGTTGCGGTTCGATACAGTGACGACTCGGGCAACTGCTTTGTAACGAGTCAGTTGTGTGTCCTTGCTGTCTCGCTGTATTTGTCAGGTCAAAGGTCGCTGACCTTTGACTTTCGCGTAACCTCCAGCAGTTACTTCAACCTCCGAGGGTTGACTCGCTGGTTCTTCGATATGTTTCGCTTCACTTGTGTCTTCGTGTTTCGACACGACAGAGGCGCTTAAGTTTGTTGTTTCCAACAATTAATTCATAATCAAGAAGTAACTAGACGTGCTATATTAATTAATACATGAAAATTAAAACTTGGTATATAAATACATTAAATTGCTTGTCCTCGTGTTTTGTAAAATATGAATGTGACAACTACGCAACCCATCCGACGTTAACGTCGAATCTTGTTTTTTTTGCGCCCCTCCTGCCATCCCACATGCCTCCTTTCTTTTGGCGCCTAAATTCTGGCCATCCACCCGCACTCCTTCCCGCCACTTCACCCATTTCAACTGTGAAGTTTAGTAGGTAGAGAAAGTTTAGAATGAAGAAGAGAGAGTTCACTAGAAAGCAGCAGGATACATTTAGGAAACCCCAAGGGGTTGTACTCGCTATAGAGTACCCCACTACAGGCTAGAGAACAATGACGTTCTGACATCAACCTGGACTCAACTAGAAAACGGGGTCACAATTTTCCGTGCTCGCTTTAAGTTCAAAAACATTATTCGCTCTAAAAACGTTAACTTTCACAAATTTAGCTCGATGTAGTACTGCTTTTAATTCGATAGTGCGATTCTCGATCACTCGCCCAAATTGCACTGGTAACAGTCGAGTAAAAAGATGGCTGGATGGGACTTGCCGGCGCGGAAACTTCTTTCTCGGTGTGCACATTCCTCGCTAGCCTGACCTGCACAAGAGGTCCGGAATGACAGGTGAACTGCCCGCGTCGGAACTGCTGCTGCCTCAGTGCAGTGAGGGTTTAGGTAGCTTCAAACATGATTTTTTACAGCACGGCGGGCGCTCGTATTCGCATTTGCAACAATCTTGTTCCCTAAATTCTTACCTTCCAAATTCCTGGTAATTTTTTCTCGGAGATATAGTACGAGTCTAATCATGCCCATTTCCACGCCGCCTAAAACTCGTTCCTGTGGCCCTGCCGCGCAGACCTCATCTGCAAATGTCGCAGCTCTCCTTCTCCTTTTCGCGGCCCTCGCGCTCACCACCAGCGCCGCTGCTTGCTCCCTTCTCACCGCCAATCGCCCGCTGCCGCGCCGAGATGCTCAGCGTCTGTCCCAACAGCGCCTGCGCGGCCTGTCTCGCCTCGCTCGACCCACCCGCGCCCGACGCTCGCTTCTAAAGCTCGACGCTGCCACCGGCGCCGCCGCGGCCGGCTCGAAAACGACCAGCTCAAGCGCTGCAAGGCCCGTCGATTTGGAAGGCTCGCAATGTGAGTCGGTTGGGGTGCAGTTGAAGGAGCTTGCAGGAGGAACGGCTGTCGTTCATCGCAGTGTCCACTTCCAACAGAGCTCCAGTTCTCATGGGAAGCCAGAGACTTGCACGCGCAGGCGGCAGGTCCTGGCCCGCCCTTCCAGCTCAACTTTCACGTCACGCTGAGCGCGTTGTGCTGCGACTGAAGGCGCCGCTGTTACGTGATGAATCTGCTCTTTTCCCCCCGAACAGTGGGCGCGCTGCTGCAGCTGCAGGAGGCGTGGGGCGCGTGGGCGGGCAACAGCAACGCCACCACGGCGTGCTCTGCGTGGGCTGGCGTCACCTGCAGCCCCAACGGGGCCGTCGTTGCCGTGTGAGCCTAATTGCCGTCCCTCGCTGCCCCCTTGTTGCCCTAATTGTCGCTCGGTGCTCTGATCGCCCTGCATACCCTAGTGTCGTCGTTGTCCTCATTGCCATTGGCGCTTTGATCACCTGCTGTTGCCCTGCATTGCCCGTCTGTGCTCACGCCGCCCTCATTGTTCATCACTGTTTCACCCTTCCATTGGCTGCGCACGTGCAATCATCGTGTACGAATTCCGCGTGGCTGGATGTTATGCATGTGCGGGGGAGAATGGAAGGAGTCGCAATCTGAACGAGGAGGGGGATGGGTCAAATGTGGAGGTGGGGTGGTAGGAGGGGGTGACTGAACTAGACTGGATACTGGAGAAGGGAAGTGGGGTGGGTTGGGATGTGAGGACGGATGGGAGTTGCGTGCATGCGTGCGTGTATTGGCAGGGATGCAAAGCTATTTTCTGAAGTGGATCCTCCGCCAAGTGGCGCCATACCCGCCTCCATCACTAGTCTCGCCACTCTGCAATACCTGTGCGTCACCACCCACCTCCTCCTCCTCCACTACACCCACGTTGCATGCACCACGACTGTCCTTCGCTTGCCATGCCAACATGTGCTTGCTCCTGTTATTTCACTCGCTCTCATATGCATCTCTCACTCACACTCATGCCCGGCCCCGCCCCACTCACATCATGCTGCCTCCATTCCATGGTTCTGCTGCCTTGTTCACTGTTGTTTCCTCGCCTCTCATCCCCACAGCGATCTGACCTACATTGACCTGGTGGGGTCCATTCCATCCCTCGCCACTCTCACCCGCCTCACCCACCTGTACGTGCCTCTTCTGTTGAAGTCTAGAAGACCTTGAAGGTTTGGGAAGAAAGGAAATAGAATTAGAACGTGCAAGAGCCAAGATTTACAAGCAAGGAGTAGGAATTGAGGAGATGATCTGCACTAGAATCTTTGCTCGAGGCAATTTATGTAATGGGATCATGTATTCCACTCTTCTTGGGTGGCCAGCAGAGCAAAATAGCGAACCCCTGACCGTGTCGACCTACCCCTGTCGAAGGCGAACACGTTCAGTTATTTCGTCTCGTTCGCCCGAAGCGCGGCAAACGCGGACGCGTTCGCCTCGGGTCGCGTCAAAACCAGCGCGTCAGTTTGGCGCGCTGGTTCATATCTAGGCCGAAAAGTCCATAATTTTGCTCTGCTTCGAGCTCAAACTCGATCATACAACATGTCGCCAAGCTCCACACGTGCTTAGCATGCTTTATGCTAGCATGTCGACTGACGTTAGGCTTAGCTCACTAGAAACGCTACACAGGAACTTACGAAAGGACAAATTTTGGGTAGGTTTAGATTGTCGAAAATAGGAACCACAAGGATAGTGGGGTGTTGGGAGGGGTGAGCGAGGGATGTCAGGGCAGGTCATACTTTTTTGTTCGGGCTCGTTGTGAATGGTTACCCCTGGTGCGCAATGGTCGAAAGCGGTGAAAGCCGAAAACCCCGCTCAAACGTAATTGACCGTCTTCAACCACGACAGGCGAGCCCGGTACAAAAAAGTTGACTCGCCCTTACCGAGGGTACGTTCTTGGCCTGTGTCAGGCAGGCTGACATGAAGCTGTGGAAGGGTTTGGATTAGATTGATGATGACGTGGAACGATCGAAGCTGTCAATAGACTTGACACAGGCCAAGAACGTACCCTGAGAAGGTTGTGCGAAATCAAGTTGAGTGAGAAGCAAGCGTTTTGCAAAAATCGACCGTGCGAATCGAATTCGATGGGTGGGGGGGGGGGGGGGGGGGGGGGGGGTACCGGGTCACTCAAATCCAAACTTGTTCGAGTTCGGGTCAAACACCTGTGTTTGGGTCACTATTGGGTCGATATCGACCCACACTAAATAGTGCCTCTCGAACCCTACTTTTGGAAAATTATTTCGAGCCAAACCTAACCCATTCGGTCCGAATAGTAATAAGGTTCGAGTGAGTTCGGATCAAACTAGTTCGACGTGTAAGCAACACACCCTGGAGGGGTAAACCGCCTGAGAACGCCTTCACCCAGCAACCAGAAGGGAACAATCTCACTACATACTTGGGAATCTTCTGTTCCTTATTTTGACCTCAATTATCAGTTGCTAGGCCTGACTTGTTTCCCTGCCCTCTTCCATGTCACAACGTGATTGTGATTGTGCTCCTTGCTCCTTGTACTCAGAGCTATTGGAGTGACGGGCAGCAGGCTGACTGGCACATTGGACGGACTGGCCTGGCTCTCCTCCCTCACCAACCTGCGATCACTGTACGCTCTACCAGCACGGCGCCCTGTAAATACTGTATGCCCTGCATATCACGCTGCTCCAGTAACTCATGCAGAAGGCCCATGCTCCTCTCCTGCACCCTTATGGCTTCTTGCATGCCTCGCTGCCCTCCCACCACCAGGAGTCTGGAGTACTTGGAGGCATTCACAGGGGACTTGTCCTCTCTGCACATCGTTTCTCACATGAGGAGCCTTCAACAGCTGTAAGTAGACACGAGCAGCAATCAACTTAAACTGGTTCAATTCAAACCAATTCGACAGTCATGGTGTAGAACTACTAGGTGTGTTGGACCTGGCACGTTATGACGACCTGGCGAGGAGCGAACCTCGCTGGAGGTTCAAGTCAACACCAGTTCAATGCGCTTGGCAATAGAAGTCAAGCTGAACCAGACGGTTCGACTCGAACTGCAGTTGGTTCGAGTCGGCCCATTTTTCCTTGCAAAAAAATGCTGAACCGGTTGGATCGGAATGAACTCGTGTTCGGGATATGCCCAGGTCTAGCTGTAAGCAAGAACCACTTAGGTTGACACCATAGCGGGGTCGCATGGTTTTTCTGTCCTGATTCTCATAATATTATAGTGTGCGTGTGATATGGTGGTCTATATACCGACTTGCAACTAGCACTGGATTTACTGTTGCTGATTGCGTGTGCATGAACGCAGGAGACTCGCTTCACTCACCAACGCCACCGGGGAGATACCCAGGGAGATCCGATACTTGACTGCCCTCACTTCACTGTAAGGTGGACAAAATATCCAGGATGGGGCAGATGAAGCAAGTTTGTTCATGCGCACGATTACAACATCTGTAATCTCCTGGCCAGCATAAGAGAAGCTTTCCGCCATACGCTTGTCTATGCGGCTTCCTTATGCGTTCGTCCCTGCAGGGACTTATCCTTCCTTCGTGCGCTGGAGTTTCCGGATTGGGTCACTCACCTCTCCAACCTTGAGTACCTGTAAGCGTCACTTCTTTTTCCTGTTCCACTCTCATACTGTCCCAGTACCACTCGCCGCTCACATTCCCCCAGGAGGCACGAGAACTGCACCACACGTGCCATTGCTGTTGCAAGCTCAGTGAGATATTCTCGACGGCCTTACTTCCTTTGTTTTGCAGGAATGTGGAGACGGATGATCCGCGGCGGCAGGGGGTGGTGGTGGAGGACATCTCTGAGCTCACAGCACTCACCAGCCTGTGAGCTTAGCGCGCGCGCGGGTGGTGCGAGCATGCATGTTCACAGTTAGCTCTTGGCTAGGTGAGCGTACTTGATTGTAGTTCGCGTTTTCCAAATGTATTCTTATTGAAAAAGATGACATCTACGAGTTTGCCTCCTTAAAAGTGATATAGATGAACACACCCCCTCCCTGCACCATCTCAACTTGTCTATTCTATTCGTGCTGCATTTCCATCTCCATATACGCCAGAAAGACACTTGCGAGTTTCTCATGACCCGCCCGCACCACCAGTGAACAGCTCACGCGTCCATCCATTGCCTGCCGCCATGCTCTGCAGGTCCTTCAGCGGAAACAACCTGGAGGGCTACCTACCCAAGAGCTGGTCCACTCTGGTCAACCTGCAGGAGCTGTGAGTCATCCTGCCAATCTCCGTACCTTTCTGCCATCCTGCCATGCAACCAACGTTTTAACTGTGGTGTCATGCTGTCCCACTACCGTGTTGCTGGCAGCAGCATCAACCCCATGTGCGTTGCTCCATGCCAACTATTTTCTAATTTGGCAAGCTTGTTTTCTGTTCTTATCCCAGATATTTAAGTTCCAACCACCTCCGAGGAGCCATTCCGGCAACATTCTCGGCCCTAACGGCCCTCGTTTCAGTGTAAAATTCAAGTGTCCTGCCTACTTTCCATTGTCTGATCACCATTCTGTCCCTGCCTATTTTCCCGTGTCTTCCTCACTCAGTGTACCAACGTTCATTCGTTGTATCCCCCTCCATTGCAGAGACCTTTCGTGGAATTCTCTTTCTGGTTCTATACCCCCAGTTTTCAGCACCACCATCCAAACGTTGTATGTCATTCTTCGCACCGCTCCTGGTCCACTTTTCCAAGCCAGGCCACAATACCAGCTTTTTCTTTCTCAACATTTTCATAAGTCAGCCCATGGCATGTGCTTCTCTTCCCGTCGTGCATTCCCTGTTCAACCATGTTATAAGTTGGCTCGGTTGAACCTTCGTGTCTTTTGTCTCTATAATGACTTGTTCCGCATCAGGAGCTGTATATGCTACAAAAATGCTTCCGCGGGCAGCTAATGAAAACTTTGGGCACACAGATAATACCGGGGAAGGGGGAATGGGAGCGGGGGATATTGGGGGGGAAGGATAGAGGGGGATTGCCAAGATACAAAAATGCTTTATCCCCAATAGACATGAGCATCGGGCGAACACCAAACATGTTCGCCCGAACACTAACGAACATCTCAAATGGGCAAATTGAACATGTTTGGTTCGCCCGAACATTTTGGTGTTCGCCCTTGGTGGGCGAACATGTGAATTGTTCGCCGAACCTTTATATGTTCGGGCGAAACCGAACATTATTGGGTTCGAAATTGACTTTCCCCCCATTATTGTCACATTCAGGGCAGGAACGTGTTGCCCCTAAACCACCCTGGACATGGTACGATTTCAGATCTGACCCTAGTCCGGGTGCCCTAAAACGTGTCACCCACTTGCTACGGTTTAGAATCTCTAAAAACGGGCTCCTAAACCTAGATTTCCAAAAGAAACTGCTAAGTTGGGTAGATCTATGCTGGTTATGTAGCTTCTGGTCCATCCTAGCCTAGAATAATCCTTAACTTTTGGATCGAGGCCGAAATGACCTCGATCCCACTTTTCCGTTGCATATACATCCAACCTGCGCAAATGTTCGCGGAACACTAGAAATTTCCCGAAGATGTTTGGTGTTCGAAAAAATTCCCATTAATCTTCCCGAACACCGCCCGGTACGAACCCCGAACATGTTCGGGCGAACTTGTTTTTCCAAACATACGTTTGGTAATTTGCTCATGTCTGGTCCCAAGAATAAGCCGAATATTTGACATGTTGCTAATCTTTTAAGCTACGTCTCCAGGCTGAGAGCGAGATCTCTATGTTTAGGAGCTGGAGCCACATCAGGAATCCTTAGTGGCGGAATTCAGACTTCTGAGGGAGGTTATATTTTGGCGATAAGGTTGGTTTTACCTACTACTGGGGGAGGAGGTGGGTGAGTGAAGGGGGTAGGGGTAGATATGAGCAAGTACCGAACATGTGATGGCCAGGCTTACGGGTGCCTCACTCTTTCCTGCTCAATGCCTTGAAGCTCCCTCACAACAAACTACTCCGATTCCACTTGAGCAGCAGTAATAGTGGAGTCTAATTTCTGCCTAAAATCAACCATTCCTATGTTACACTCGCGTCGTTGCTTGTTCAATACCTCTTCACCAATATCATCCAGAGGATTTCCATCTCACCGCTTCCTGCCTTGCCCTCGCATGCCACAACGCTCAACCCACGTTGAACTCCATGTCCCTCAAACTAGCATAGCTTCTCCTCCCTTTCCTTAATCTCTCTTCAGTTTGCTCTTCAGTCTCCCCCTATACCCTCATCTCTCCCATCGTGTCCTCCATCCATTTTCTGTTGTCCTGATCTCACCGTTAATCCCTCTTCGTCCCTCCTTGGTCCCTCATTCTCTCCTTGCTTCGCCATTTCAAACCCCTAGTCCTCCTTTGACTATCATAACACATTCCTTTGCAAGCGACCTTCCAATGCAGCGAACATTGAAATTCACTGGTCTCTGCCTCTCCTGTCCTACCTGCCTATCCAGATACCTCGACCACAATACCTTCTCTGGGCCCATTCCACCACACTTGGCACTGCCCAACCTCGCTGAGCTGTGAGCCACTCCATGCTTGCGCACTCTGTACCTCCACTCTCATCTTTGGACCTCCATTCCTATTCACCCCTCGAGCTCCCCTCCTACCTGCACTCTCTGCCTAGCCCCATCTCTCAATTTATGCCCCCAACTCTTTCATTCCGCTGCTCTGTGCAATGTTTCCTTTTGGGATGTCCTGGCTGCAGTCAACTAGCCAACAATCTGTTCACAGGAGGCATCCCCAACGCCTTCACTAGGCTCACTGGCATGAGAACTCTGTATGTCTCTCCTTTCCCATGCTACGTACATCTCCCTGTCTCAACTGCGGCACATGAGATTCGCCTGTCCAAGGTATACATGAGCATTTTATGAGTCGAGTAAAACTCGTATCGTTTTTCATCGACTCGATGGAGTTTCGAGTCGAGTCCAGTTCTACTCGGACACGTTTATTGTGCTCCTCCCCCCACCCACACCCACCCACCCCACCCCAACCCATCCCTCTTTCTCCCCCCAAGAGCCGGTCCGGCCACCTGCTTCACTTCACCTAGTGCCAGATCCGCTAGGTGACGTGTCAGATCCGTGCGCATCTGACGGTGAAATGTCGTATGTACTCGTCGACTCGTCGTCAAGACGAAGTGTAGTCGACTGAGAGAAAAGAAGAATAAGGAAAAAACTGAACCTGAAACCCGTCGTCAAGAACGATATTTTGAAACAAGGGACGCCCACTCGTAAAAATCCCACTCGTTGCGTAACAAGGGTTTGCGTCGATATTTTGAAAGAAGGGTTTGCGTCGATATTTTGGACGCGTAAAAACCCCACTCGTTGCCCGTGCCAAAGGGATGCTTATTGCAAGCACACCAGTGGTTGCATGGCCGCACACGTTTACGAGTTGTATTCTGCACCTTCTTTGACCTAGGATGCTCCGTCTCCAGCCTTGTGCTCGTTGCCTCTGACATGTATGTCTGCTCCAAATGACAGAGACATTGGTTTCAACAGTCTCACCTCAGGCCTTCACGTGGTGGCTCAGATGACATGGCTTGCAAACATGTGAGTGTTCTCCCCTCTTCGCCTCGTAAATATGTGAGTGTTCTCCCCTCTTCGCCTCGTAAATATGTGAGTGTTCTCCCCTCTTCGCCTCGTAAATATGTGAGTGTTCTCCCCTCTTTGCCTCGTAAATATGTGAGTGTTCTCCCTTCTTCGCCTCGTAAATATGTGATTGTTCTCCCCTCTTCTCCTCGCAACATACGAGACACTTTCTTGAACCCTAATTGTGCAGACTCCTCGATAGCAACAACTTATCTGGTGTGCTTCCAGCGTCCTTCACAGCCATCAAGGGCCTCGCATTTCTGTGAGTATGCTCCATCTATCCTCTCTCACCTTATCAGTGTAACAGCCCCTTCGCACCTACCTGGGTGGTAAGGTTGCAACAACAGCTAGGGCTCTTCTAAGTACCCCTGTTATAAGTGTGTCTGAATGATATTCGCGCCCTCAATTTACATCTCTATTTTTTCAATTGCTTGTGTCATTGTTTATGTGTGTGTTTTGTATATGAATGTTGTGTATATATATATGTATGTATATGTATATATATATATATATACATGTGTGTGTGTGTGTGTGTGTGTATCCACATGTTGGTTTTGCCCTTATGGGCACTGCCGGCATTCGACGAGTCATTGACAGATTGTATGTTGATAGTGCCGGTCGCTGCACTAGAAGGTGGTTCCTCTATAGAAATTATTAGACTCCTTCAACGGGAATATACCGAGTGCCAGTGCCAGAGGCTCGTGCTCCCAGTCAGGGCAGCGCACGTGCATACCTTTGTTAACCCGTTGGTGCATGCAGATGCCAGAGCCCACTGTTTTGTGCCCACGTGTTTTCGAACGTCTGCAGTGGCATGTCCAAGTGCCTGAATGGATGTGTGTTTTCCATCACCCCTTCTGCATCAATGCGTTTCATCATCTCCCCACCACGTGTATCTTGCGCCTGGTTCAGGCTTATAAATAACAACTACTTCACTGGAACCTTCCCCGATTGTATTCTGCTCCACACGAGCCTTCAACAACTGTAAGCAGGCATGAGGAAAAGGCGAAGTTGAACCACATTATTCAACACCTTATTTTATCAAACCAAACATGTTCGTTCGACTTGAATGTTTTTTGGAAAAGTGGTGTTCAGCTATTCAAAGGAGCTGGCCGAACAGTGATATGTTCACAATTATGCCTCCGAACATGTGCGAATCAACCCGAACAGGGCTCAAAATTTTGCTAAACCCCACCTGTAAAGCAGTTTACTCGTCCTCTCGACTTATGGCGCTCATTCTTCCGTCCAAAACTCCTGGGAAAACCATTTTCTAGAGTTATTTGGCGCTCGCAATGGTAATGGCAATGGCAGGGATCTGAGCAACAACAGTTTCACCGGTTCTATCCCTCACAAATTGACCAACCTTGTCAACCTGCAAAACATGTGAGCAGCACCAGTGCCTGGTCCAGCATCAGGTTGTTGCTTCAGCATGAGTGTTGTAGGTGCCGTGCACCAGCTTGCAAAATAAAGGATTGTCCTTGGAAATGTAATGGGACTTGAAGAAACGGGACATGAAGAGAGAACAAAGATTGCCAAGCAGGGCAGTGGAGATTTGAGGAACCTTTAGCAAGTCTGCTCATGCTGTACCCTTTTGCATGGAGATTTGAGGTCACTCACTTCTGATGCTCTTGAAACGGTTGTCCAGTAACCTCAATGACAACAGTTTTCGTGGAACTATCCCATCAAGCCTGTTCCAGCTATCCATGCTGTCCTCACTGTAAGTCGCTCCACGGCTCCATCACCCCTGCTTTTGAATTATTTTCTTCAACCTCTTTCCTTGCTGATTTTGCATGAAATTTGTACAAGTATCCGTGAAAAGGGAATGTCAAATGGCACTTTGCGAGAACTCCAGTGCCAGATACTAAATCAGGAATCCGCATGCCTGCTTGGATCTTGCCTCTTTTTTAAACCTTCATCTTTTCATCCCCTTTCCATAATTACTGTTGTTAGAGGCCCACGATGCATGCATGTGATTCGGCAAGTCTTCTTGGATTCCTAGCATCTGCATTCAGCCAACCCCTGTTTACCCTCCTCCCCAACACAGGCAAGTAGCCAACAACTTCCTTTCTGGGGGCCTCCCGCGGACTCTCACTGCCCAGTCTTCTCTTCTCACGCTGTAAGTAGTGCCACCACTGTCTGTAACTGGTGTCACCCTGTTCCCTTCGTGCTTCTCTTTTGTGCCCCTGAAAACTTTCATTTGCTCCCATTGCACTGTGCAGCAACCTAGCAGGAAATGGCTTCACGGGCTCCTTGCCAAACTTCTCTCGCTGGAAAGTTAGCTGTGCACAGATGTAAGCCTCCCCACACTCCCTTCCTCCCGTTCCCCCTTGACACCCCCGCTGTTCCACCTTCAATATCGCTTGCTCAATCACGTTGCATGTATGTATTGTAGTGCATCGCACCCATGGTTAGCAGTTGAAGTCAACCCACGCATCTCAGCTTCTCTCGTTGCCGTCTCACCTTTGTTGGTTGTGGGTCAGAGTTCTCAGCAACAGCAACTTCACGGGGTCTATTCCTGTCTCCATCTCCACCCTCACCACCCTCGATTCCATGTGAGCCTTCTTGGATTACAGCGTGCCCTTCAGCACAAAACCATCAAACCATTCCCATCTGAGCACAGTGGGTTGTCCTGTCCAATTCTATCTGTGAGCCACAGATAGAACCCAACTGCATATGTGGGCACCAGCGGGTTGCCTGTGTCCTCCCAGCTGCATATGTGTAACTTTCACTTCAACCAATGTACCCATTTCCTTGCCATACCCATACAGTTTTCTCAACAACAACCAGCTGACAGGCACCATTCCCTCTGCCATTTTCACCATGACCAATCTCAAATATCTGTAAGCCTCAGGGGTTTAGAGCTCCCCTTACCAAGCGACCATCAAGCATTCCCACCTCTGTGCAATGGTTCTTTCCTGTACTTTCCTGTATCAGCCCTCACTGCTCTTGCATACGCCATGCCGCCTCTCATTGAAACATTTCCCTGCCATTGCCCTTCAGCTACATTGCCAACAATTATCTAAGTGGCAGTCTGCCAGGTGTCATCGGTCGACTGAAGAAGCTCGAACAGATGTGAGGGTGCTATCCATTGCATCTCTCGGGAATGCTGGCTTGAAGCTTTACCCACAACGCAATCAAGGCAAGCTTACTGTAAACTGTGACTTCAAAACAGGTTTAACAAACATCTCACCGTGAAGTCTGAGCTGAACATTGAAAACTCGCGATCGTGGCATCCCCTTTCCACCTTGAAGCCTATTGAAAGTAGAATCTGATTTTGTGGCACCTTGCTCGTCTTCCTGCCTCGTACCACTGCTGTGCTTGCCCTCTCAGCTGGCTGGACAACAACAAGATTGAGGGCCCTCTGCCATCTGGCCTGTGCTCGCTGCCCTGGCTGTGGCGCATGTGAGTGGCTGTGGCATATGCAAGTATCTGTCATATATGAGTCAGAAATTGGACCGAGAATGTTTAGACACTTTCCAGGCACCAATGCAGGAAACAAAAGTAGACTGTTGCTAATGCAAGCATGTTACACTCTGCATTCGTGATTCTGAATTGGTAAGAAATATGACAACCAGTATAACTTCCGTACCTATGCCCTTCTATATCAATCTAAGGAATGGTGTGGCATGGTGTGCGTTGTGCTGCTGGCAGCATGGTGAGCAACAACCACCTTTACGGACCCCTTCCGGACTGCCTTTTTGACAAGTGTATCAACCAAATGTGAGCCAACAGCGCATAATTGATTTCCAGTCATGCATGCAGCATCTCTCAGCCTCAATACGGTCAGCGCAATGAGTAACAAGAGCCACAGGTTCACTGCCGTAGTATATGTGGTGGGACTACCTCCAGACACTCAAAGCCCACCTTCTGCCCTTCGCCTGCCCACCCTGCTCCTCGCAGCGATGTGAGCGGCAACAGCCTGTACGGGCGCATCAACCGCAACTTCAAGAGCATGGTGGCGGATGGCGATGCACTCATCAACTTGGCTCACAACTTCTTCTTTGGTGATGCCCTGCTCCTCGCTGCCGGCTGCCAGGTCTGCCCCACTCAGATCACCCAACCCAACAATTTTGTCCTGGGGGACACCTTTGATGTGCTTGCCGGGAAGTGCAACACTGCTGCAGCAATTGGTCTGCGAGATATCTCAGTGGCGGGGGCGGGCAAGGAGGCGAGGGTGAGTGTGGCGGGCAACTGCCTCACGCTCAGTGCGGACGCGGAGTGCGCAGCGAACGCCACCCAGCGCAGCACGGCAGCCTGCCAGGCGTTCTGCAGCATCACGGACAACGGCCCGTGTGACGGCCATGGGGAGTGTGTGCCGCCTGCCCCCGCCTCCCCCTCCAACTTCATCTGCCTCTGCCACGCCGGCTACTCTGCCCTTGACTTGGGCAACGGCTCCACCTGCGCTGTGGTCAACTCTACCACCACCACTGGTGAGCCTATCTGCACTGGCGCACTAACAAGGTGGTGGTTGCACTCTGTTTTAGTGCAGGCATACGTCACCCACTCCATCTACTTCGTGTTGCATATCCCACCCATCTTGGTTGCTGTTTCCTTTCCAGCTGTCTTGTCCTCTCTCACCTGACCGCTTTCAACTCTTTACCCAACCCTAGCTTCTCAAACGACAGCTTGCTGTTTCACTGCAACCAATGCTTTTGTGATTTCCTCCTCCCTTCTTCCTCGGCAGTGTCCTCGCTATCAACGGGCGCCATAGTGGGCATTGCGGTGGGCTGCTTTGCTGGCTTCGTTCTGCTGGCTGCTGTGCTCTCATGCCTGCTGTGGCCCCGCAGACCAAGTGAGACCCCCACAACCCCGCACTCACGCCGTGCCACTCTTGCACTCCTGCCGTGCTCCACCTCGTTCCTCCATTCTTCCACTCCTATCTCTCCCACCGCCTCCTCACTCGCCCCATTGTGTGTCGTGTGTTGTGTTGCATTGCGTTGCGTTGTGTTGTCGTGTGTTGTGTTGCGTTGCGTTGCGTGTGTGTTGTGTTGTGTTGTGTTGAGTTGAGTTGTGTTGAGTTGAGTTGTGTTGAGTTGAGTTGAGTTGAGTTGTGCTGTGCTGTGCTGTGCTGCGCTGCGCTGCGCTGCGTTGTGTTGCGTTGCGTTGCGTTGCGTTGAGTTGTGCTGTGCTGTGCTGTGCTGCGCTGCGCTGCGCTGCGTTGCGTTGCGTCGCGTTGCGTTGCGTTGCGCTGCGCTGCGCTGTGTTGTGTTGTGTTGTGTTGTATTGTCTTGTGTTGTGTTGTGGTATGTTGTGTTGTGTTGTGTTGTGTTGTGTTGTGTTGTGTTGTGCTGTGGTGTGTTTTGTTTTGTGCTGTGTTGTGTTGTGGTGTGTTGTGTTCTGTGCTGTGTTGTGTTCTGTTCTGTTCTGTTCTGTTGTGTAGAGAAGTGGGAGGGGCTGGAAGTGTGTGAGCAGTATACGCTGCAGCAGATGGCGAAGGCCACAAACAACTGGGCAGAGGAGAACGAGCTGGGAAGGGGCGGCTTTGGCGTGGTGTACAAGGGGTACTCGCCACAGGGGCAGCTGTGGGCCATCAAGCGCTCCACTATCATGACCAACGACTTTGAGATTGAGGTGAGGAGGCTGGGAGAATTGCAAGTTCAACAGACATATTCAGGAAATAACCTCTCTCCTGTTTCAACCTCTAAATGCATCACCTGCAGGTGCGAGCCATGGCAACGCTCCACCACATAAATCTGGTGCGGCTGCTGGGCTTCTGTGTGGATGTAAATGTGGAGACAGGCATGCAGGAGCAGATCTTGGTGTACGAGTATGTGGGTAACAAAGACTTGCAGCACCACATCTTCAAGGCCAGAGGTGAGTTATACCATATGTGCCAACGCATCGAATTACATGTTTTCCCAACGTTAGCCCGAAGGGCTGTATGAAAATAGAGACACTTCTTATGTATCTCATTTTCTGAAGCAGCGCAAAAACAGTACAATTAACCTCAGAACAATTTTGCACTTCCTTCTTCTTTCTGCCAGATCCTCTCTCGCTGAGGCAGCGGCTGCGCCTGGCACAAGGAGCAGCAGAGGGCCTGGCGTATCTGCATGGGTTTGCGACGCCCATCATCCATCGCGACATCAAGCCCGCCAACATCCTTGTGACGGCCGACATGCACGCCAAGGTGGCTGACTTTGGGCTGCTCAAGCTCATCACTCACGGGGATGGCAAGGAGACTAGAGTGGCCGGCACTCCTGGCTATGTGGACCCTGATTACAACCGCACAAACGTGCTCACCACCAAGTGTGATGTCTTCAGGTTGGACTGCTTTTGGCGAGAATGCCTGTTTAAAGTCCTGCTTCTGGTTTTCTTACAATTCCCTCCTCTGCATCTTTTGACCTGTCTCGAAGATTGTGTATGCTCTCCTGCTTCCCGCGTGCTGGCAGCTTTGGCATTGTGCTTCTGGAGCTGCTAACTGGCTCCAAACCGATTCGCTATGAGTCGCACATCAGAAATTGGGTACGTGCATTGCAAATGAGGAATTTTAGGGCCATTTCTTGTCTGCTATGGAGCAAAACATCTAATCTGCAACGCGCCATTGTGATGCATCCATTCGCCCCCAGGCAATGAAGAAGATGGAGGAGTATGCACTGGATGAGCTCAAAGACAGCAAGCTGGAAGCAAGCGAGGAGGCCATAGTGGCATTTGCCGACCTCGCTCTAGACTGCGTCAAGATGCCAGGCACACGGCGGCCCGACATGAAGGCTGTGGCTCACTCCCTCAGCGCCCTCATTGACAAGTTCTGCCCGGACAAGGAGCCATGCGAGTTCGTGGAAAACCTGTCATTTACAGGGAGCGAAGTCAGCCAGTCTGGGGCTCTCTCCAAAAGGTCTATAGCGTCTGGTAGCCTCAATCGGAATGGCAGATCCCTTAGTGGCCTTGGTTCCACGTTCCGTGGTCTGGGCAGCTGGGCGCAGTTTCGATTGTCAGGAAGATACTAAGTCCATGTAGTAGCTCCACACCGTGGTTTCCAGCATGGGCAATTGGGTTCATGACGATGATCTGGCTTCACTAAGGGTTGGCTCATGCAATCACACCAATTGGTACTGTACCGTTTGGCCCCGGATATAAGCGCATATGTGCTTATAATAAGTAATGATTTTTAGGGGTGGCGCTTGTAATTGAGGAACGGCCAAAAGTGCCGGCGCTTATAAAATGTCAAACTCCAATTTTGGTTTTCGAAGTATTAAATTGAAGCCCACAATAAGGCGAACACAACTGTGAACGTTGCGCATGGGATCGTGCAAGAAATTCCGGCGAAAACAGCCGCGACTCGATTTCCCACCGCACAGAACCTGTCCTGGAGCAACGCACCTGCCAGCGATGACGTGCATCCTGGCGTGCGGCCCAATAGGGTTTACATGCGCTGCCAGGGTGCCACATTTCACCCGAACTTTCGAGAAGGGGGTGGCATATTCCTGCCAGCGCAGCAGATACGTGCCGCGATTCCATCCTCTGCGGGTTTAGGCAGGGGGGGATCTGACTATGCCTGAAGAGGAACTCGAGCCGCACACCAGAAGGGGTCCCCTCCAAACCCTCATTTCTTCGCCTTCTCTTTCACTTTTGTCATTCAGATTCTTAGTCTCGCCCGCCATGCTGCGGAAGCCATGGCGGAATTCGTTGGCACTCATTTCTTGTTCAAAAAGAAGCCCGCGCGTAGGCCCGCCTTCGTAGTCGACGCCGACGGATGGTACTCCCGTGTCCCACCTGAACCACCAGAGCCACCACAGCCTCCATCGCCTCCTGCGCCGCCTGCTCCTCCTGCTCCTCCTTTGCCGCCTGCGCCTCCTGCTCCTCCTGTTCCTCCGTCTCCTCCGATTCTGGGATGTCCTCACAACACAGGGGATCCGCCCGTGCTCACGCTGCTCCCGACTGCGTTCGACGAGTGGCTGGAGGAACCGGAAAGCAACAAGGCCCAAGATGTTGAGGTACCCGGCGCACCTTACCCTGGACCACGTTGGGGCCGGCCCGATGATTGCACCACGTGGGACGAATCTGCACTCGGAGCTGACGACGACGTGGCTGAGGACGAGGAAGCGAGCCGTGCTGACGGCGACGAGGAAGCGAGCCGTGATGACGGCGACGAGGCTGAGGAAGGTGGCGCGCAGGGTGGTACCGCTGAGGATGTGTTTCCTGAGGGCGTACCTGGTGGCGACGACAACGACGGTGTCGAGTACTGGTCACGTGACGGGCTCCCCGAGGAACTGCCGATACCTTCCTTTCCACCAGCTAACCGCAAGCGACCCCACCCGTCTACCCAGAACCGTGATGCCCGCCCCCCCTCTCCCAGGCACAAGATCAGCGATCACAAGTGCAAAGGCTACACCGCTGCGGAGAAGTTGAAGTACGTCGCGATGCTGGATGTGGCGAAGTCGGTGCGCGCACTAGCTCGGGAGTCTGGGATTCACCGGAAGTGTCTCGCCAACTGGAAGGTGGCAGCGGGGTTTCTCAAAGAAGCACACTCCGGGCGGAAGCGCATGCACGGTCGCGGGCGGGCCTCGTGGTACCGCCCCATGGAGTTGAAGGTGTACGAGCGGCTCCTGGACTGGCGCCGCAAAGGAACCGCCGTGTCGGTCGGCCGTCTGCGGGAGTGGTCGAGGGAGTTCATGAAGATTCTCTACCCGGACGTCAAGTGGAGCGGGAGTCAGAGATGGTCGGAGCGGTTTCGGAAGCGGTGGAATCTGAGCGTCCGCATGAAGACGCGGGTTGCTCAGAAAACAGCCGCTCGTAAGATTACGCCCCTTGCTTTCATGTCTAAGTTTCAAATTCACTTACTAAACTGCCGTCTATCCCGCCCGCTTTCCCCCGTCTCACAGATCTTGCGGAGCAGTGCCAGAAATTCTGGCGTTTTGTCCGACACATGCGTCGCGCGCGCGGCATCGAGCCATGCTGGATTCTCAACGCTGACCAGACGCCGCTCTGGCTGGAGATGCCCGCCACCACGACCGTGGATCAGACGGGCGTACGGTCGGTGCCCATCCGGAGTGCAGGTTACCAGAAGGAGCGTGTGACCGTGATGCTGGCGTGCACGGCGGACGGGGCGAAGCTCAAGCCGTGGGTCTTTTTAAAGCGGAAGACGCTGCCGAAGGGCAACTTTCCTCCTGGTAATAAGTAGCAACTGCCGCTGTCTTACCGACACGTTTCTCATGCCGCGCTAACAGTTTAAGTGCCATTTCTGTGTGCAGATGTGGTCGTGGCTTGCCACGAGAACGGGTGGATGAACGCAGAAGGCGTCATCCGCTGGCTTGACGAGTGTGTCAAGCCCTTCTTGCAGCCCCGATTTGGCAGGTGTGCGAAGAGCTCTATGCTCGTGCTGGATTCCTACCGCGGCCACCTTACCGAGGGGGTGAAGGAGAAGCTCCGCGAGATCAACTGCGTGCCTGCTGTCATCCCGTCGGGTTGTACGGGTGAGGTTCAGCCACTCGACGTCTCCATCAACAAGAGCTTCAAAGCATCTGTTCGTCAGCAGTACCAGAAGTGGTTTCAGGAGGAGGGCCAAGAGCAACTGACACTTGCAGGTACGTTGTTTCCGTTAAACACGCACGTTTATCCCCCTTTCACCCTTGGTCACTAACATCGCTTTCCCGGGTGTCTCTGTTGCGGTGCAGGGAATCTGAAGAAGCCCCCCCCAGAAGTGGTCCTTCCATGGATTTCACAAGCCTGGAAAGCAGTACCCTCCGACCTCGTCAAGCGCGCCTTCCTCACCTGCGGCATTAGCAACGCACTTGACGGCAGTGAGGACCACCTCGCCATGGCGCACAGGCGGAGCCAACTGACAGCGGAAGTGGATGTAGACGACGGCATCATCGCCGACGGATTTTTCGGCAACAACTGCCAGGAGCCCGAGTCTGACGAGGAGTAGGTAGTTCCGGTAGAATAGCAGATTAAGTCTAAAATTGTGTACCTAGGTAGAATACCGTAGCAGATTAAGTCTAAAATTGTGTATAACTTGTAGTATTCGTTGAAGCGAACGATGTTATAGTTTGTTTTCTTTTATTGTGGTGGTAAAAAAAGTGTTAATATTGAAGGTGGCGCTTATAATAAGGAAGGGTACAAAAGGGGTGGCGCTTATAATCGAGGATCGGCCATAAGCGCCATGCTCCAGATAGAAGCGCCGGCGCCTGTAATAGGCCGGCGCCTATATCCGGGGCCATACGGTATGTTCATCTGATCTTCAGACAAACATTCTTTTTTGTCTGGAAGCTCAGACTTGAACCTTTTATTTGTCTGGATTTTCATGCTTGCATTTATTCTTCTGCTTTCTTAAACAACCAGTAACTTGTCAGGCGCTGACTGCGGCGAAACTGGACAAACTCTATGTAACTGCCGATAACAAAGGGAAAGGCAAGGTTCTAACCAGCATGATACGTCAGAATCCACTTCCGTTCCTCCTAAGGGGCATTTGTTACTACCGCAGCTCACGAGGAAACTTCTCAAATCTTGAAGGAAGAGCCAGGCCTGGTCGAGGCAGAGGAAGACAACCATCCTACCTCTGATAAGCTCGCTGTCGAAATTCGAATGGGACATGCAACTTGCATCCCTGGGTCACCTCCTGCATGCATCTCGGATCCAGAAGATGTAGACTGGAAGTGCACCGTTGATATGAAGCATCACATCACACCCCGTATCGCAAACATCGCAAGGCAACAGCGTAGCGACATCAATACGTGGTACTTGGATAGCTATTGTGGCTAGCACATGGTCGGCTCCAAGAAGTTCATTCTGAACAACACGAAACTCGACTTCTATACACCCTCATTCTCGCCACATGCATAATCACCACACGAACATGCCACCTGTAATGACATAAATGCGTCCAAAATGGTCCAAAAACAACCCTGTAAGCACATTTGCCGTACTCAACCGTACACAAAAACACATTTTCTTCTATACACCGTTGTATACCGTTCCTTATGGAGTGCATTTGCCCACCACCTACCTAGGGTTCGGCTCCAAGCACCAGATCGCTAGGGTCCAAGCAACAGTACGCACTGTAGCCAGGGCTCCTAATTGTGCGTAGGCCGAGAATGAGGGCGTATTGAAATCACCGTTACGAACGATGGCACACTATATGCGAAGCACAATGGCGAGATCCAGCACGAGTAAATGACAAAAACTTCTCAATCGACATTAGCGATGTACGTGTCGTTGAGAATCTTTGCTTCAATCTTCTCTCTGTCGCTCAGCTCGTGAGGAGCAGTGTCAAAATGCATCATCATCAGAAAGGCGACAAACGACAACAGTCACAAGGGGAGCAGCGATAGGTGAAACTCCGGAAAAAGCAAAAGACCTGATTACTCGCTTCGAGGAAGAGGCACCCGGTACTAAAGAAGCGACACCACCTTATCAAGGTCCGGGACGAATTCAAGTAACTTACGACGCAAAGTTTGTCGGGTTCGTTGCCGATTCAGTGGAAGGAAACGTCGCCGACCTCTGTGGTCCCATCTTGCGAGCCTTCGTCACCGACATTCCTGGTGAAGCAGACAGAACACCTGCAGTGAACGAACAACGGCAGTTACCTCGAAAAACACATCTTTACGCCACAATTGAGGGGACATCAAGCAACGGCAGAAATATGGCACCAAACGACTCGGTCATCCTTCACAAAAACCTCTAAATAACTCAATCAATGCGGGACTTTTGGCGGATGGCACCTTGTTCCTGCCCATCGGTGAGCAGCTCTAGCCTCGGGCACAACCATTTCCTAGCTGACCAATTTTGGTCCTAGCCGTTGGACCAATTTTGGTCAAGTTGGAAGGTTGAAATTTGCCAAGTTCAATGTTGAAACTGGCCAAAATGAAGGTCTAAAATTGGTAGAAAAATGGTCCAAGCTAGGTGTTTTTCATAAACTAAATGTATCCCAAATGTGACTCACTTCTATACCATTTTGGTCAATAGTTAGCCCAATAGTGCAGCTCTTTGGACAGGATTTAGCCAACATTGCACTTGTTAAGATTGTTTGAAGAGACCAACATCAGAAATTATTTTTTATTATTTTAATTATAATACAGTACAAGGGGCACAACGGTACTAAGCACTACAGGTCGAATGCTGCTGATGGTACACCACACTATTGTCACAGCTTGTGTTGAAGCTCAAAATCATAACGGCTGCACTCCATAGCTACTGCTACTTCAGCTACCACAGCCGAACGAAAACACTAACGATTCTCAACTTGTTAGACATAAAAAAAAGGGAAAAGAAACGGGGAGCCAACGAACACATAACTTACCGCACAGAATTGCCACTACTGAATGAAGCCCTGCAAGTGCTAAGGTCAAGAAGTGCAAGCACTGTTAGTAGGTTAGCAGAGTTCAGGATGAAGTCCAAATCCGTGACAGAATAAAGTAAAATACAAAATTCTGCAAGAATGATAGGTAACGAGATATTGTTAGCACTTAGCATGCAGGGCATATGCCAACAGTAACATTGCAAAAACAAAAACTGAAAAAGAAAACTCGATACTATACTACAGCAGTCACGGCTGTTATAGTAGGAAGGCACAGCACCAGGAGTAAAAAATCGGGACTGGAGGTATGTGTAGTAGAAAACTGCTGAACCAGGAAAGCGATAGTCAGCAAGGAGGGGAAGGAAACTTGGAATGCAACCACGAAAATGACAGGAGATATAAAGAGAGAGAGAGAGAGAGAGAGAGAGAGAGAGAGAGAGTGAGAGAGAGAGAGAGAGAGAGAGGGAGAGAGAGAGAGAGCAACGAAGAACAATTACGGGTGCTGCTATGGGGGGAGAATTGCGCTAGCGTGGGGGAGGAGGTGGCAGTTCGTAAGTGTTGGGGAAGCTGCCTCAAGGGTGCGCTGGAGGCAGTTCCAGCAATTGCGGAATGGCTGATGCAGCAATTGCGTTGCTGGCAGTTGCAGCAGTTGCGCTGTTGGCACCTGCGCCCAATTGGCAGTTGCGCTGTTGTTGCCAAGTTGAGCGCAACTGCGCCGTAAGCAATTGCTGCGTCAGCCAGCAATTGCGCAGTTGCGCTGAGTTGCCAAACCCAGCGCAGCTGCGCAAGGCGCAATTGCTGCATCAACCTGCAATTGAGCAGCTGCGCTGGTGTTGAAAAATCCAGCGCAAGTGCGCAAGGCGAACAGCAGCGAACTAGCTTTGGTTGAACCCAGGGTGTTGGTGATAAAAGGACCAATCACAACAGGCCTTATCGCCAACAAGGTCCGTGAAAATTATGATACACCAATTACATAACACTCGCACAATGACGTGTTCGTTTGAAATACCAACAGGAAAGTGCGAAGACGCGCAATAGCAATGCGCTGGAATGAAGAATGTACAGCGCATTCGGAACAGTGTAACATCCTTCCTACTATCCATATTTCATCTAAATGCCAAATTCTAGCGCTAACAAGTATCACGAGTGGTTACAAATAGCTGCGATTTCATACTCTTCATACTCTTCCCAGAGGTGTCGCCCACTGTGAGCGAACAGTGCTGTCAGCAGTAGCAGGCGGGGCAGGGGAGGCACCAGAGGTGAGGTCGAACAGAGAGAGGCCGTCTGCCCTATCGCACTGGAGGAACAGCTGGAGGTCATCGACCCAGACCTCAAAGTCAACGGCACGGCCCTCAGCATCAAAAGTAAGGACACTGGGGGTAGCCATGACTGCAGTGGCCTAGTAGGGAGTGAGCTCACCAGTAGGAACAGCAGCGGATCGACAGTAGGGCGGCTCGGCGGTTCGGCGGCTCGGCTGCTGGGCGGCTCGGCTGCTGGGCGGCTCGGCGGCTTGGCTGGTGGGCGGCTCATCTGCTCAGCAGGTGGGCGGCTCGGCTGCTGGGCTGCTCGGCTGCAGGGCGGCTCGGCTGCTTGGCAGGTGGGCGGCTCGGCTGCTCGGCGGCTCGGTCGCTGGGCGGCTGTGCGGTGACAGGGCCGGTAGAGGCGGCGATGTGGCCGCTAGGGGAGGGCGACGGGGCCGAAGGTGACGGCGACGGGGCCGCAGGTGACGGCGACGGGGCCGTGGGTGACGGCGACGGGGCCGCAAGTGGCGGCGAGGCCGCAGGTGGCGGCTGCGTGGCCGCAGTTGGCGGAGACGGGGCCGCAGGTGGTGGCGACGGGGCCGTAGGTGGCGGCGGGGTGGCCGCAGGTGACGGCGACGGGGCCGCGGGTGACGGCAACGGGGCTGCGGGTGACGGCAACGGGGCCGCAGAGGGGCCGCAAGGGGCCGCAACAAGGTCGCAGAGGGGCCGCAAGGGGCCTAGACGGGGCCGTAGAGGGGCCGCACGGGGCCTAGACGGGGCCGCAGAGGGGGCCGCAAGGGGCCTAGACGGGGCGGCGACGGGGCCGTAAGGGGCCCGAACGGGGCGGCGACGGGGCCATAAGGGGCCTAGACAGGGCGGGGACAGGGCCGTAACGGGTCTAGACGGGGCTGCAGAGGGGCCGCAAGGGGCCAAGACGGGGCCGCAGAGGGGCCGCAAGGGGCCTGAAAGGGCACCGCGAGGGGCCGAAAGGGGCCGCGCGAGGGCTGTAAGGGCGGCGTGAGGGGCCGTAAGGGGCCGTAAGGGCAGCGCGAGGGGCCGTAAGGGGCCGTGCGAGGGGCCGTGAAAGGGGCCACTAAGGGCGGCTCGAAGGTAGGGAGGGTACACAGAGCGCGACTCGGGCAGGAGTAAAGCGCGCTCCGGACAGGAAAAAAAAAATCGTGGTGGGCCCTAGGTAGCGTTCCCACCAGGGAACCTGCTCGATACCATGATAAGAAACGAGGAATGATTGCATTGAGCAGAATGAAGAGTACAAGTAGTAAACCCTAAAGTGTTGTACCCCATATGATTTGCCCCACTACAACCTATACAGACTATAGCATATATGCCTAACATAGGGTACATATAGGAAACCCTAAATCGGGCTGTACTCGCTATAGAGTACCCAACTGCACGCTAGACAAATACAACATTCTGACACACCCCCATAGCCAAAGTGGGGTGTAATCAGCACAACAAGCAGACAGAGCAATAGTTCACAATGATAAGCAAAGCTAGAGGCTATCACAGAGGGCAAGTGAGGAGGAGGAGAGACTGTGGGGGCGAGAAGATGGGAGGCGACGGCTGAAGCTGCAGACACACGGGCAACAGGAGCGGCACGCTCTGTGGCTACCGGCGGCAGAGCCCCGGACTATAGGAGTAACATGCTCCGCGGCTAAGACGAGCGGCAGGAGCAACGGACCCACGGGCGATAGGCGCAGCAGGCTCTCTGGGCTACCAACGGCAGAGCCCCGGACTACAGGTGCTGCGGACGACAAGACGACTACATCCACTCAACCTCCCCCAGCTGTCCCACACCCCTTTCACACACCCCCAACTGTTCCCCTAGCACTGCTCACACGCCACCCCCCTAGTACCACTCCGACGGCTTCCACATATCCACCCCCTTTAGCGGCAGCTTCAGTAGTGGGAGACGGAGGAAGAGGAGGAGGAGCAGGGGACGGCGCACACACCCCTAGACTCGCCACCCCCAAACCCTAACACATGCATCACAGGGCAGGGCGCGGGTAGCGGGCGAGCGGAAGCGGGGCAGCGCGCTCCTCCCTGGGGCGCCTCGACGGGAGAAAGGAGGGGGTGACGCGTGGGCCCCCAAGGCGCCTCGACGGGTGATGGGAGGGGGCGACACGCGGGCCCCCGGGGCGCCTTGACGGGCGACGGGAGGGGGCGACGCGCGGACCCCCGGTGCGCCACGACGGGCGACAGGAAGAGGCAACGCGCGGGGCCCCTGGGGCGCCACAACGGGCGACGGAAAGAGGGCGACGCGCGAGCCCCCAGGGCGCCCCGGCGGGTGACGGGAAAGAGGGAGACGCGCAGGCCCCCAAGGCGCCATGACAGGCAATGGGAGGGGACAGCGAGCGGGCCCCCGGGGCGCCACGACGGGCGACAAAACCACCGCGCGCTCCCAGGGCGCGCGGCGCGCAGGAAGCCGCCACGCACCCCGAGCACGTGGCGGGCAGAAAACCGCCGCGTGTAGAATCTCGTAGCAGGATTGGTTGAACTATGAAAGAGTTGGGTACAAATATGAAACCCTAGAGTGGGCTGTACCCCATATTGGCTACCCCACTTCAGCCTAAACATATATAGCAAATATAACATTTGACACACCCCCATAGGCAAAGTGGGGGAGAGCAAGGGGTCACAAGACCAGTCAAGAGAAGCAAAGCAAGCTCAGGGTGGATCACAATGTCACCACACACACTGAGCACAAGCCCACAAGGCCAATTCACATGCAGAGGCGTATATGCAACAACAACAGCACAATGATCTCTACCTAGCAGAACAGGCATGCAGGTATGTATATATAGATCACACTACAAGCAAAGTCTACAGCAAGTGAGGCAAAGTGGGCACAAGGCCTAACAAAGTGCAGAAACGCTGATGATCACCAGACGGAAGTGCCTTGATGAATATATCAGAAGTGTTGGCCCGAGTGGCCACGTGAGCAAGACGAAGCTGACCACGCTGCTGCAACTCTCGAGCCAAGAAGTAATGCAGAGTGATGTGCTTCGTTCTGTGCTCCAGTCTATGCTCCTCACATAAGGCAATGTCGGCCTTGTTGTCAACGTACAGCACTGGAGGAGAATGAGGCCGCTCTCCCAAGTCGGTCAGCAAGTAGGTGAGCCAGCGTAACTCCTGTGCAGCCATGGCTGTGGCGTAGATCTCAGCCTCACAACTGGAGCTGAGAACAGAAGACGAGCGTATAGAATGCCAAGAAACTGAACCAGAGCCAAGGCTGAAGGTGTAACCCTGTGACGACCGCTGTGTAGCCCGGTCGTCAGCCCAGGAAGCGTCTGAGTGCCCAGTGAGGACAGCTGCGATCCGACCAAGCACGAGCCCCATGCCCAATGTACCGCACAAGTAGCGCAGTACCCTCTTTGCAGCATCCATGTGCACCTTTCGGTGCCTACCAGGAGCCACGTAGCGAGCCAGAAGGCCAAGAGGGTACGCAAGGTTAGGTCGAGTGCACGTCATTTGGTACATGAGGCAGCCCACTAGCTCTGGGTACAGGCCACTTGACTTTACGGACTCGTCCAAAGGTGGAGCTGAGAGCGAGTGGCCTGTAGCCAGAGGAGTGTGCTGTGGCGAGGACAAGGTGAAGCCGAAGCGCGGAAGGACCTACTGCACCATGTGTGACTGAGTCAGTGTGATGGTGCGGCGTGCTCTGTCCCGGGTGATCTGCAAGCCAAGGTAGCTGCGCAGTTCACCTAGGTCTGTGCACGTGTGTCTCTTCCGCAGCTCCGACTTTACCACGGCGAGAGCCTCAGTGTCAGCAGTGGCAAAGACCAAGTCATTGACATACACGAGGATGTAGAACGGCAGCAGCGACGTGTCGGTGCGCAGAAACAGCGACGGGTCAGCAGTCGACGGAGCAAACCCAAGAGCCGCAAGTGTAGTCCTCACTGTGTCGTGCCACTCACGCGGTGCCTGGCGAAGACCGTAGACCGGCCGCCGGAGGCTCCACTGGATACCAAGAGGGAATGAGTCAATGAAGCCAGGAGGGCAGCGCAGCCAGATCTCCTCATGCAGGCTGCCCTGTAAGAAAGCCGTGCTGAAGTCAAGAGAGTGAAGCTCGTAGTCACGCTGAGTGGCAACGTGCAGCAGCACCCAAAGAGTGGTCATCTTCGGGGTGGGGAAGAAGGTCTGAAAGAAGTCTACTCCCTCTCGCTGACTGAAACCTCGAGCAACGTAACAAGCCTTGAAGACAGGCGGAGAACCTGGCGGCCGCTTCACCCTGAAAATCCACATGCCACTGACGATGTTCGCCCCAGGAGGGGGAACCTCGTTAACGTAAGTGCCCTTGGACTTCCAGGATGCCATCTCTGCGTCCATGGCTATCTGCCACTGAGAGGAGTACTCAACCGCGATCGCCTCAGCGTAAGAGCGCGGGGTCGGGATGTCTGGTGCATCCGGGTCTCTTTCAGGGACAAGTAGCATGGACACGAGATGAGGCGCAGCTGCTGCAAGACACTCAAGGTCGTCCTGCCTGTCCTCAAGGACGTCCATGCCAAGAGCACACTCACCCCCGACGGACGGAGGACAGACAGACTCAGACTCTGCAACAAGACTAGCGGCGTAGTCTAGACGATAGGCAGCAGCAAAGTCAACAAGCTCAGGGACTAAGGCAGACGCAGCAGTAGACTCAAACGGCGGGTCACTGACAACAGTGGCTAGCAGACGCGTGACAGTAGAGTGAGCAGCACAGGTGCGGTCTAACTCAGGCTCAAGAACGGTAGGCAGAGAAGACGCAAGAGGGGACGGAAGGAGAACACGCTGCGGAGGAGAGGAAGGACGATGGACTACAAGGTGGGTGCTGGTGACAACTGACCTGGCGCAGACGCAGCTACCCGAGGGAACTCAGTGTATAGGCCCGACCCCAGCTGCCGAGTGAAGGTAGCCAGGTGACGACCCGTTTGAGCACACGTGCAGTGTGTCATACTCTCGTAGGCAGGGGTGGACTAGTTTATACCCGCGTCCTGGAGCGCAGAACCCGCCACCAAGTTCGTAGAGTAGGAGGGGAGGTAAAGACCCGACAGTGTGCCGGACGGGACAGCAGGACAAGGGAGGACAGTGGAGGAGGTCTCGCGGACCCCTAGAGGGGTCTGCCAGGGAGACTGGAACCGGCCGACTGAGCGGCGTGAGAGTGGTGCTGTCGCGAAAGAAGGAGCGAGAAGCACCAGAGTCAAGTGTGAAGGTGTACAAGGCCTCAGCAGGCGCAGTACCAGAGAGAGCAGACTCACGAGCACTTGAAGCAGGAGACACACTAGCCCCTAGAGCAGCAGCCTCACCAGCACCTAGAGCAGCAGGCTTTATACCTGGGTCAAGCGGTACGCACAGGTAACAGGTACGGTCAGCACTAGTAGGCAATGCATACATGGCAATGAGAATAGCATCATAGTCAAGAGCATATATATCTACCCCCTGTCCAAGCAGCTCCAGCCAGGTGGGGAGCTCAGCCTCGTCGCCAAACTCGGTACGCCAAGCGTCTCTCAGACGGGCGAAGCAGCGGGATTGTGTCTGACTAAGCGTCCCGCAAGCCTGACTAGTCCGATCACCTGTGCGAATGACGTACGGGCAGCGAACGGTACTCAAAGACCCTCTACTCTGAGCGTACTACTCACGAAGCTGCCGAGGCATGAGAGACTCGCGCGGACATCGGTGGAGCTGCATCTGGCCACCGCCAGTAGCAGCAGTAGCAGTAGTAGCCGCAGTAGCAGCAGTAACAGCAGTAGCAGCGCGGCCACCTCTACAACCCCAACCAGCATACCACTCACGAAGCTGCTGGGGCATGAGGGACTCACGCGGACGTCGCTGGAGCTGCATCTGGCCAACGCTTGTAGCAGTAGGAGCAGTAGTAGCAGCAGCAGCGCGGGCAGGGCAGGTTTGGGCAGGCAGGCAGGCAGGCGGGCAGGCAGGTGCTCACCAGTGGTGGGAAGGGCCGGCGCTCGGCGAGTGGCGGCACGGTAGGCGCACGATGGCAGCGATGGCCGGGTCGCAGCAGCAGCTGCAGAGTAGGGCCGCGGCAGCTGCAAGGTGGGGCCGCGTCAGCGGCAGGTTAGGGTCGCGTCAGCTGCAGGGCTGGCAGAGCCGCGTCAGCGTCCAGGCGGGGCCGCGTCGGCGGCAGGGCGCGGTCGCGGCAACTGCAGGGCAGGGTCACGCCAGCGGTAGGTCGGGGCCGCGTCAACTGCAGGGCTGGCAGGGCCGCGTCGACGTCAGGGCGCGGCCGTGTCAGCTGCAGGGCTGGCTAGGCTGCGTGAGCAGTAGGGCGCGACCGCGTCAGCTGAAGGGCTGGCGCGGCTGCGTCAAAAGCAGGGCGGGGCCACGTTGGCAGCAGGGCGGGTCACGACCGCAGTCTGACGGAGCCGCGACAACGATTTGGTGGGGCCGCGTCGGCGGCAGGACGGGGCCTCGGCCGCGGCAAGATGGGGCCGCGTCAGCGGCAAGTCGGGGCCGCGACCGCGGCCTGACGGGGCCGCGACCGCGGCCTGACGGGGCCGAAACAGCGACCTGACAGGGCCGCGCTCCGGCCTGACGGGCCTGCAAAGGCTGCGCGCGGGCGGCGAGGGCCTGCTGGGGCAGCGCGCGGTCGGGCAAAGGCTGAGCGCGGGCGGCAAGGGCCTACATGGGCAGCGCGCCGGCTTGACAGGCCTTCAGGGGGCGGCTCGGAGGCCTGACGGGCCTGCAGGGGCGGCTCGGGGGCCTGACGGGCCTGCAGGGGCGGCTCGGGGGCATGACGGGCCTGTAGGGGCGGCTGGTGGGCCTTGCTAGCCTGCAGGGGCGACGTACTGGCCTAGGGCAGCAAGAGGCAGCGCGAGGGCTGCAGAACGGCGCGCGCAGCGCAGCACGTCACGAGGCAAGGCAGGTAGACAGGCAGGCAGGCAGGCGTAGGACAACACGTGGGGTAGCGCGGTAACCGCAACGGTATGTGGGCGCGAAAGAAAACGGTCCTACGGACCTAGTGCTCTGAAACCGTGTTAGAATCTAGCAACAGGAATGGTTGAACTATGAAAGAGTTGGGTACAAATATGAAACCCTAAAGTGGGTTGTACCCCATATTAGCTACCCCACTACAGCCTAAACATATATAGCAGATATAACATTTGACACCGTGCGCCCCAAGCGCGCGGAGGGAAGAAAAAACGCCACGCGCGTAGGGTGTGCGGCAGGAAGAAAAAATCGCGCCCCCAAGGGCACACGATAGGCAGGATAGCAGCGGAAGCATAGAGTGGGCCCACCCACAGGATCGACCAGGGAGGGTCGACCTGCTCCGATAGCATGTCATAATAGCAGCTAGAAAGTTAGAACAGGAAAGAGGGCTTTAGACTAGCAGCAGCAGGATACATATAGGAAACCCTAAATTGGGCTGTACTCGCTATAGAGTACCCCACTGCAGGCTAGACAAATACAACATTCTGACAATGCAATCGTTGACTTGGCTCTTGTACCAGCCGACACCGATCAGCATGACATCGAGCGGCGACGATGCCGATGAAGTTCCTCATCGGAACGTCGCTCCCGACCGGCGCATACATCTCATCTTAGTCGACATTGCACACCTACGTTAAGCCTTTTACAACGCTGTAATGTATAGACATTAAATCATTCAATATATTTCATGAGTCATAAGCATGGTAGTTTTATTGCTCAGATGACTCTAGCCGAGGAACACACACAATGATAGGCATGCACGACACGTGGTGCCGTATCAACGCCTTTCTAAAGGATTTCTCCTACGCATCCAAGTATTTACTATATTACAAGCATGCTCGACAAGTTGGATGTCATTCGAAGCATCTGGTAGGAAGAAATGTTGTTTCAGACTTGAGAGCAGGGGAATCTGTGCAAAGATAGGTCTATACTACTATATGGTGCCATTAGCATCCATTTGTTGTTCACGAAAGCATTTAGTAAATTTCAAGCATGCTAGGCAATTTTGGTGTCATTCACAGCGTCAGGTAGAAAGAAATGAAGTTCCAAACATGCGAGCACGGAGAACTGTGCAAAGATAGGCCTGTGGTATTACGTGGTGCCAACTCAACGTACGTTGGTTATTTCAAACAAGTTTTCTTTTTATCATTCAAGCATGTACTATATTCTAAGGGTGCTGGACAGGTTTGGTGTCATTCGCCGCGTTTGGTAGGGAGATATGATGTTCCAAACATGCAACGATAGGCATGTGCTATTGCATGGTGCCAAATCAACGCCCGTTTGTTGCTTTGAAAAATGTTTCTTTTGATCATTCAAACATACACTATATTTGAATCGTGCTGGACAGGTTTGGTGCCATTCGCAGCATGTGGTTGGGAGATTTGATGTTCCAAACATGCGAGCAGGGAGAATTGTGCAAGGATAGGCCTGTGCCATTACGTTGTGCCAAAACAACAACCGTTTGCCATTTGAGACAATATTTCTTTTTATCATTCAAGCATCTACTATATTTTAATCATGCAGGATAGGTTGGTGCCATTCGCAGCATCTGGTAGGGAGATATGCTGTTCGAAACATGTGAGTAGGATGAACTGTGCAAGGATAGGCCTTTGCTATTACGTGGTGTCAATGTGAGAATAAGAACGAGGAATGATGAAACAGAGAAGAGGGGTTTCACTAGCAGACATTTGAGTACATATAGAAAACCCTAACAGAGCTGTACTCACTATAGAGTACCCCACTACAGACTAGAGAAATATGACATTTTGACACACCCCCATAGTCAAAGTGGGGTATGATCAGCACAGCAAACAGTCATAGAGCAGGCTCACAAGTACAAGTAAAGCTAGAGGCAGTCGCAGAGGGCAAGTGAGGAGTGACTGTGAGAGGAGAGGAGATGGGAGGCGACGGCTGAAGCTGCAGACACACGGGAAACAGGAGCAGCTAGCTTAGTGGCTACCAGAGATTGTAGCCTCCGGACTACAAAAGTAACTGGCTCCGCGGCTACGCCGAGCGGCTGGAGCAACTGACCCACGGGCGACTGGCGCAACAGGCTCGCTGGGCTACCGGAGATTGTAGCCTCTGGACTACTGGCGCCGCTGGCGACGTGACGGCTACCTCCGCCCAACCTCCCCCAACCGTCCCACCCCCCTTACACATACCCCTTGCTGCACCCCTAGCTCCACTCCCATGTCACCCCCCTAGCACCACTCCTTCGGCTCCCACACACCCAACCCCCTCAGCGGTAGCTGCAGCAGTGGGAGACGGAGGAGGAGGAGGAGCAAGGGACGCCTCACACACCCGCCACCCCCGTACCCTCCCCCACTGCTGCACACGCAGCAGAGAGACAACAGGGAAGGAGGGGGCGGCGCACGGCTTCACAAGGCAGTGCGCGCGGGTCCACGGGGCAGGGCACGCGGGTCCCCTAGGGCGACGCGTTGGTCGACGGAGGCAGTGCGCGGGTCGACGAGGCCGTGCGCGCAGGTCCCCTAGGGTGACGCGCGGGTTGACGGGGGGCGCGTGCGACTCCCACGGGGCGAAGCGCTGGTCGACGAGGCAGCGCGCGGGTCCCCGGGGTGATGCGGGAGGCAGGAAACCGCCGCGCGCCTTGGGGCGCATGGCAGGCTCGAGGCGCGCGGCGGGCAGAAAAAACGCCGCACGCCAGGAGCGCGTGGCAGGCAGAAAACGTCGCGCGCCCGGGGCGCGCGACAGGGAGTACAGCAGTGGAAGCATCGATACGATGTGAGAATAAGAACAAGGAATGATGAAACAAAGAAGAGGGGTTTCAATAGCAGACAGTTGAGTACATATAGCAAACCCTAACAAGGCTGTACTCACTATAGAGTACCTCACTACAGACTAGAGAAATATGACATTTTGACATTCAAATCAACGCCTATTTAATATTATAATCAAGGCTTCTATTGATAATTCAAGCATCTTCTTTACTCTAAGCGTGTTGGGCAGGTCTGGTGTCATTCGCCGCGTTTGGTAGGGAGATATGATATTCCAAACATGCGAGCAGGGAGAACTGTGCAAGGATAGGCCAGTGCTGTTACGTGGTGCTAGATCAACGCCCGTTTGTTATTCTAAACAATGTTTCTTCTAATCACTCAAGCATATATTATATTTTAAACGTGCTGGACAGGTTTGGTGTCATTCGCAGCATACAGAATTGCCTTCTCATGCAACTTCGTATCGTAACATCTTCTAAACATGCCGAACAATTTTCGTGTCATTCACCGCATTTGGTAGGGAGATATGATGTTCCAAATATGTGAGCAAGTATAATTGTGGAAGGATAGGCCTTTACTATTACGTGGGGCCAAATCAACGCCAGTTTGTTGTTTTAAACAAAGTTTCTTTTTGACATTCAAGCATCTATTATGTTATAATCACAATGCGTAGGCGTATTTTTTAAAACAAGTTTCTGCTTCTGTAGATTTTAATTATCGTACTTATTATACTAACACAAGTTTACATATAATCTACTCCCTGATTAGTTGTTTTTCACCGGTAGGATTTTTATGTGAGAATGTGTCACCATGATTATCAAAGATTTTAGTGCAGCATATTTTCTTAATTTACAAACAGCTGACAAATAAAAAAATGTAGGCCCAAAGTTGACACCAAATCAATCCTATTTTGGTCCAATTTTGGGGGCCCGAAGCGTGTCCTGCTGCTCTCGCGCGAAATGTGGCTCGACAAATTGAGTGCTTTCACGGGACCACATAAAAAATGAAATTCAAGCTAAGTCAAACACCGGAACTTGACCAAAATCAGGCCAATTTAGGTTCGCTGAGGTGCGTTCCGCTTCGCGAGTCGCTTGTGTTGAAATGAATGAACAGGAATTATTGAACTAACAGTGAAATCAGTACAAGTACCTAACCCTAGAGTTGTGTACACCCTATAGGCTTACCCACTGAGCCTAAACAAGCACAACATATATAATGTTTGACACACCCCCATAGGCTAAGTGGGGGAGAACTAGGGGTCACAAGACCAGTCAAGTAAAGCAAAGCAAAGCAAGCTCAGGGTGGATCACAAAGTCACCACACATTCCGAGCACAAGTTCAAGGCCACAAGGCTAGTTCACATGCATGAGTACATATATATATAAGGCTAGACAAGCAAGAGCAGGTATATATATATGTAACAGTACAAGCAAGGTCAAGAGGTGAGCAAGTGAGGAAAGACAGGTACAAGACCCAGCTGGATGCAGAAGCGCTGATTATCGCAAGGCGCAAGTGCCTTGGTGAAGACATCAGCAGTGTTGGCCTCAGAGGCCATGTACGCAAGCCGCAACTGACCACGCTGCTGTAGCTCACGAGCAAGGAAGTAGCGGAGAGCAATGTGCTTTGTTCTGTGCTCCAGTCTCTGCTCTCAACACAAGGCCAGCATGGCCTTGTTGTCTACGTACAGGATTGGAGGAGAACGAGGCGGCTCTCCAAGGCCGGTCATCAGGTAGGTGAGCCAGCGAAGCTCCTGAGCAGCCATGGCCCCTGCGTAGATCTCAGCCTCAAGACTGGAGCCGAGAACAGAAGACGAGCGAGTAGCCCGCCACGAAACAGAGCCGGAACCAAGGCTGAAGGTGTAACCCTGTGACGACCGCTGCGTAGCCTGGTCGTCACCCCAAGAAGCGTCTGCGTGACTAGTGAGGACCACTGGACTCCTCCCTTCAAGCATTAGCCCCATGCCCGACGTACTGCACAAGTAGCGCAACACCTTCTTCGCTGCAGCCATGTGCTCTGGTCGGTATCTCCCAGGAGCAACATAGCGTGCGAGAATGCTAAGAGGGTATGCAAGGTCAGGTCGTGTGCAGGTCATCAGGTACATGAGGCAGCCAACAAGCTCTGGGTACGAGCCACTCGACTCTACGGACTCATCCGAAGGCAGAGCTGAGAGCGAGTGGCGAGTAGGCAGAGGAGTGGCCTAAGGCGAGGAGTACGCGAAGCTGACGCGCTGAAGGACCTGGTGCACCATGTGTGACTGAGTCAGGGTGATGGTGCGGCGTGCTCTGTCCCGGGTGATCTGCAAGCCAAGGTAGCTGCGCAGTTCACCCAGGTCTGTGCACGTGTGTCTCTTCTGCAGCTCGGACTTCACGTAGGCGAGTCCAGCAGTGTCAACTGTGGCAAAGACCAAGTCGTCGACGTACACGAGGATGTAGAACGGAGGCAGAGAAGTGTCGGTGCGTAGAAACAGCGACGGGTCGGCAGTAGAGGGAGCAAACCCAAGAGCCGCAAGTGTAGTCCTCGGTGTGTCGTGCCACTCACGCGGTGCCTAGCGGAGACCGTAGACTGGCCGCCGGAGGCTCCACTGGGTGCCAGGAGGAAAAGACCCAGTGAAACCAGGTGGGCGACGCAGCCAGATCTCCTCGTGCAGGCTGCCCTGCAAGAAAGCAGTGCTAAAGTCAAGAGAGTGTAGCTCGTAGTCACGGTGAGCAGCTATGTGCAGCAGTACCCGAAGAGTGGTCATCTTCAGGGTGGGAGAGAAGATCTGAAAATAGTCAACTCCCTGCCGCTGACTGAAGCCACGAGCCACGTAACGCGCCTTGAAGACAGGCGGAGAACCCGGCGGCCGCTTCACCTCGAAAATCCACATGCCACTGACGATGTTCGCCCCAGGAGGGGGGAAAGCGTCAACGTAGGTGCCTGTGGACTTCCAGGAAGCCATCTCTGCATCCATAGCTGCCTGCCACTGAGAAGAGTAGGGACCCTCTATCGCCTCCGCGTAAGAGCGCGGAGTCGGGATGTCAAGTGCATCCGGGTCTCCCTCAGGGGTAAGCAGTATGGACACGAGATGAGGTGAAGCAGCGGCCAAGCATTGGAACTCCTCCTGCCTGTCCTCAAGGACGTCCGTGCCAAGGGCACACTCACCCCCGACGGATGGAGGACAGACAGACTCAGACTCAGCGACAAGACTAGCTGTCAGAGTTTATATGTGTAACTGCCTGTAGCTGAAGTTAGTGTAGTTATTACAAACTGTGTTAGGTGGTGCACCTTTGTTCACTTCCATATATGTGATTGCAAATCTATAGTGAACAACATTTTCTTCCTAAAATTCTCTCGACACCCTTGGCACAACCAACTCGATCCTCCTTGGCCTAGGCTACTAAGCCTAGGCGGAACTATTCTCCTAACCACCTATTGTGTTAGTTTCACGACATGCTATCAGAGCAAGTTTCGTCCTGGCCTGTGGGCCCGCCGTATGCTTCCGCTGCCGTTCTTTGCCGGTCGCGCGCCTAGGTCGCGTGGCAATTTCTCATTAATGTCCCGCCCTATGATGGCGAGTGACATCTACCCTGCCCGTCGTGCGCCCCGTGGCGTGCGACGGGGAACTAAACTACCTACCTACCTGAACTGCCCGTCGCGTGCCCCGTGGCACACGATGGTGCCCTGCCCATCGTACGCCCCATGGCACGCGACGGTGCCCTGCCCGTCGTGCGCCCCGTGGCGTGCGACGGTGCACTACCTACCTACCTACCTGAGCCGCCGTGTACCCGCCCCTGGCGCACTCGGCGGTGTCTCACTCGCGCTTGCACTTGCTGCAGCCGCCCCTGCATCACCCGGTGCCTGCCCTTGGAGCAGTCGCCCTCGCTCCTGCACTCGGTGCAGCCGCCACTACCTCACCCCGAACCTACACTCCCTGAAGCCGCCCTTGACCTACCCGCGCCAACCATCAGTAGCCGCTCTGCGGCTTTCTCCCCGCCCACCCCCTCCTCTTTCGTTTCCCTGCAGCCGTGGGGGGGAGGGTATGGGGGTGGCGGGTGTTGGGGTGATGGGTGGTATGCTTCCCTTCCCCTCCTCCTCCTTTCTTTCCCACTGCTGCAGCTGCCGCTGGGGAGAGGGTGTGAGGGTGTGGGGGAGCTTGGGGAGTCGCATTGGGATGGCGGGTGTGAGACCAACTTCCCTTCCCCTCCTCCTCCTCCTTTCTTTCCCGCTGCTGCAATTGCCACTGGGGGGAGGGTGTGAGGGTGTGGGGGAGCTGGGGGAGTGGCACTGGGGTGGCGGGTGTGAGACCATCCAGCAGCCGTCCCTCCACCTCTCCTCTCTTCCCCCCTCTGCTGCTTCTGCAGCAGTGTGGGGGGGAGGGGGAGGGGGAGGGTGAGGAGATAGCAGGAATTCTTGCTGTACCTTTGCTGTTGTACTACCTACCTACCTACCTGCTGCTGCTGCTATTTGTGTACCCCTGCAGGTTGTGTTCTCCACAAACTCCTGCTGCAGGCAGTTATGGGGGAGTGTCAGAGTTTATATGTGTAACTGCCTGTAGCTGTAGTTAGTGTAGTTATTACAAACTGTGCTAGGTGGTGCACCTTTGTTCACTTGCATATATGTGATTGCAAATCTATAGTGAACAACATTTTCTTCCCGAAATTCTCTCGACACCCTTGGCACAACCAACTCAATCCTCCTTGGCCTAGGCTTCTAAGCCTAGGCCGAACTATTCACGACACCTATTGTGTTAGTTTCACGACACTAGCAGCGTAGTCTAGACGACAACGAGTAGCAAAGTCGACGAGCTCAGCAACTAGGGCAGACGTAGCAGTGGACTCAAAAGAAGGGTGAGTGACGACAGTAGCAAGGAGACGCGTGACAGTAGGACTGGTAGCACGAAGAGAGTCCGACTCCGGGTCGGGAAGAGCAGGAAGAGAGGACTCAGAAGGAGAAGGCAAAGGCGCAAGCAGAGGAGCAGAGGACGGACGCAGAGACATCCGGTGCGTGCCAGGGACAGGAGGAGGACGCTGACGCAAACCGCAACTACTAGTGCGCGCAGTACGGATAGGCAACGCAGGGCGAGACGCAGGCTCACGACGCTCAGCAAGACCTCCAGTAGGACCAAAGTAGGGAGAAGGAGCAGACACTGGGGGAGCGGGCTGTAACTGTAACCGTGACAGGACAGGCTGTGGACACTCGAAGGGAGGAGGAGGACCAAGAGAAGGCGGGAGACCAAGAACCTGTTGAAGGAGCGGAACAAAGTACGGCCGCTGCCGTGCAGCGACTTCAGAACCAGCAGAGACACCAGCGCATGGGTCCTCCACACCAGCAGTAGCTCCAACGCCCGACTCCACAGCACCAGTAGCAGCACCAGCTCCAGGGTCCTCAGCACCAGCAGCACCTCCAACGCCCGGGTCCTCAGTACCAGCAGCAGCTCCAACGCCCGGGTCCTCAGCACCAGCACCAGCTCCAACGCCCGGGTCCTCAGTACCAGCAGCAGCTCCAACGCCAGGGTCCTCCGCACCAGCAGCAGCTCCAATGCCCGACTCCACAGCACTAGCAGCAGCACCAGCTCCAGGGTCCTCAGCACCAGCAGCAGCTCCAACGCTCGGGTCCTCAGTACCAGCAGCAGCTCCAATGCCCGGGTCCTCAGCACCAGCAGCAGCACCAGCGCCCGGGTCCGAAGCACCAGCTGTAGCTCCAACGCCCGGGTCCGCAGCACCTGAAACAGCTCCAACCTCTGGGGCCGCAGCACCAGCAGAACCAGTAGAGTCTCCAGCACTAGTAGCACCACCAGCAGCAGCGCGGTCCGCGACACTAGGCGCGCCACTCCGAAGAGTGCAGCGCCGCTCATACCACTCACGGATCCGCTCACGGGAGGGGAGCTCCCGGCTAGGAGGAGAAGCACTAGCACCACTCCCAGTAGTACGCCTGACTCCAGAGGTACCTCTCATGAGGCTGCAGTACTGGAAGTACCACTCACGCAGGTGCTCCGAGGAGAGGGCTCCGCCAAGTGTAGGACCCTCAGGATCAGGACCTCCAGACCCAGAACCCCCAGACTCCGGACTCTACCGCTCAACACCCCCAGGCCAAGTACTCCCAAGCTCAGCACCCCAAGGCTCAGCACCCCCAGGCTCCGCACCCCCAGGCTCCGCACCCCCAGGCTCCGCACCCCCAGGTTCCGAACCCCCAGGCTCCGCACCCACAGCAGGACAAGAGTCGACAGCTACCTCAACAGGCTCAACCGGGTCTACCTGAGACACACCTGAGGGAGCGGCACCCTAAGGGGGGAGGGGGTCTACGACAGCAGCACCTGGCGCAAGGAAGAGAGGCGGGGGGGGGGAGCGGGGCAGTGCGGTAGGGGAAGAGGCGGTAGTAGGGGACGGACTCGTCCAAAGTGACGTCCTGAGAGGGCAGGACTCAGAGTGAGGTGGCGTGGTAAAACTGCCAACCAGGCGCGTCCAAGACAAAGCCGAGGAAGACGTAGGGAACAGCACAGGAGGAGAGCTTGTCCGCAGACGTATCGCGGACAAAAGCTCGAGATCCCCAGACCCGGAAACGCGACGCATCGCCAACCTCCCCTGTCCTCAGCAGTGTGGGCGAGGTCTCCGGCAAGGAGACACGGGGCCAGAGGTTGAGCTGATGCGCAGCGTACCGGACCGCAAACGGCCACAGAAAGTGGGGGGCATCCGCATGGATCAAGGAGGTACGGGCGACCTCCATGACCAGGCCAATGCGGCGCTCCGCAACCCCATTCTGCTGTGGTGAGGCCGAAAGCGTGAACGACAGCTCAATGCCGTGCTCAGCACAGTAGGTTGCCAAGAGGTCGGAGGAAAACTCACCACCTCTGTCAGAGTGCAAGCGCAGGACAGGAAAGTCCGAGTGGAAACGCTCGCTGAGCTGGAGACGGGCTCTGCAGATCCAAGGGATCAAGACATCAGGGACCTCACCCTTGGTGCGCAAGGGGAAGACCGTGGTGTAGCGCGAGTAGTCGTCAACAACTATCAGGAAGTACCTCTCCTGACCCTGACCACGGACGCGGGTTGGGCCCTACTCGTCCCTGTGGAGCGTCTGCAAGGGAGCAGTCGTCGGGCGAAACGAGGAGCGAGGAGCGGCGCGCTGCCGCCCCTCGATGCACGGAAGACACGGAGGAGCAGGCGAGGGTGGTAGGGGAGGGAGGACTCTGGGAAGACCGGAGACAAGGTACCGGGAGTGCATGGCACGAAGGCGCTACACAGACGGGTGGCCAAGTCGGTGGTGCCAGAGGACAGTCTCGTGCGCCAGAGAGCGACACGAGCAGGGGGCAGACACCTGACCTGACGCGGACGAAGACGCAGACGCAGCAACCAGAGGGGACTCAGTGGTCAGTGTGTACAGGTCTGACCCCGGCTGCCGAGTGAAGGTAGCCAAGTGGCGGCCCGTACGAGCACACGTGCAGTGTGTCACGCGCTCGTAGGCACGGGTGAACTGGTGAACACCCCCGTCCTGGAGTGCACTACCTGCCACCAAGTTTGTAGAGAACGAGGGGAGGTGGAGACCTGACAGCATGCCCGACGGGACCGCAGGACAGGGAAGGACAGTGGAGGAGGTTGCAATGAACGGACCCCCAGAGGGGTCAACAAGGGAGACAGCAATTGGCCGAGCAAGCGGCTCAAGGGCAGTGCGGTCACGAAAGAAGCAGCGAGAAGTACCTGAGTCCAGTGTGAAGGTGTGCAGTGCTGCCGTCGACTCAGTACCAGGGGGGGCAGCCGCAAAAGCACCTAGAGCAGCTGCCTCACCAGCACCTGATGTAGTAGACACGCGAGTACCGGGAGCGGCAGACGCACTAGTCCTAATGCCAGGGTCGGGCGGCACACACAAGTACTCAGCACCCTCTCCACTAGTAGACATCACATACATAGCAGTGAGAATAGCATCAAAGTCTAGAGCATAGATATCAATCCCCTTCTTCAGGAGATCAACCCAGCGGGGCAGCTCAGTGGCCTGAGGGAACTGAACACGCCAAGCGTCGTCGAGACGAGCGAAGCAGCGCTGTGTGGCATGCGGTCCCCCACACGGCTGACCAGTGCGGTCACCAGTGCGAATGACGTACGTGCAGCTAAAGCCACCCCCCCCCCCCCCCCCCCTCCGTGCTGAGAGTACCACTCACGGACCTCCTGGGGTGACGGAGTGTGCTGCTGGCTCTGGCCACCGCCAGCGCCTCCACGACCACCACCACCGCCGCCACCTCCTCGACCACCCCAACCCCTGCCGCCGCCGCGTCCACCGCCACCCCCACCACCGCCTCCGCCCCTGCCACCTCCCCCGCCGCTGCCGCCACCACCCCCACCGCTGCCACTAGCCCCTCCAGTCGCGCCACCACCCCCACCGCCGCCACCGCCCCCACCACCGCCTCCCCCGCTGTCACCGCCACCGCCTTTGCCCCCTTTGCCCTTGCCGCTGCGGCGCCCGCTCGAAGCAGACGCAGTCCCGACCTTCTCAGCACCAAGGAGGTCGACAGCAGCAGCAGAGGCGACAGAGGGAAGAAGGGGAGAAGGAGAACACCCCTTAAAGAACGGGGTACGGGGGTCGCCACGAGAGGCACCTACAGCGACTATGCTAGCCTCAGCTGCAAGGAGTTCCTTCTCGAGGAGGGCAATGGTGAGCTCAGTGGAGCAGCGAGCTAGGAAGTGGTCCCTGACTCAGCGCAGAGTGTCAGGGAGGCGCGTGACTAGGTGGTAGAGAGTGAGCCAGAGTTGGGGTGGGTTCTTGGCAAGGAACTCATCAGGCATGGCGGCGCGGAAGCGAGCCTCACTAGTACGGAGGTGCGTAATGAGGTCAGCAACTGTGTGGAAAGAGGCTAAGTCGGGGAACTGGTAGGGAAGAGAGAGACGGCCTAGTGCAGCAGAGGCCGGTGAGGAGTAGCGGGCAACGATAGCAGTGTACAGTGCCTGTGTAGTCTTGTGCTGCCCAAAGTGCTCGCGCTCATCTATCGGCAGGGAGTTGCGAATAGCAAAGCGAGCGTGGGCGTCACGAGTCTGCCACTGTGAGCGGGCAGTGCTGTCAGCAGTAGTAGCAGGAGCAGGAGTATGGATTAGGGCGTGATCGTACAGTGAGATGTCCTCCTTGGCAGTGAGCTGTAGGAAGAAGTGTAGGTCATCTAGCCAAGTTTTGAACTTCACTGGGCGGCCCTCAGCATCGAAAGCCAGTACAGGAGGGCTAGCCATAGCAGTAGTAGGAGTAATAGCAGTAGGGGCACCCCTAAAACAGTAGGCAGTGCGACTCAGGTAGGGCGGTTGGTCCAGTACGGCTCGGTTCAGGTAGGGCGGTGCGGCTTGGGAAGGGCGGCGCGGCTAGGTTCAGGCGGCGCCGCTCGGTTCGGGCGGCTCGGTTCGGGCTGGGCGGCTCGGTTCGGGCGGCTCGCGGGGCGAGCGCAGGGCCGTAAGGGGTCGCTAAGGGCGAGCGCGGGGCCGATCAGGGCCTCTAGGGGCGAGCGCGGGGCCGTAAGGGGCCGCTAAGGGCGAGCGCGGGGCCGTTCGGGGCCTCTAGGGGCGAGCGCGGGGCCGTAAGGGGCCGCTAAGGGCGAGCACGGGGGCGTTCGGGGCCTCTAGGGGCGAGCGCGGGGCCGTAAGGGGCCGCTAAGGGTGAGCGCGGGGCCGATTGGGGCCTCTAGGGGCGAGCGCAGGGCCGTAAGGGGCCGCTAAGGGCGAGCGCGTGGGCCGACGGGGCCTTAAGGGGCGGCGCGCGAGTCGCTAAGGGGCGGGTCGCGGGTCGCGGGTCGCGGGGCCTCAGAGGGCCGTGAATACCGAGGCGCCCTAGGGCGCAGGTAGGTAGGTAGGTAGGTAGTGGTGGGCCCTAAAAAAAAACGGTCCTAGGAAGGACCTGCTCTATACCATGTTGAAATGAATGAACATGAATGATTGAACTAACAGTGAAATCAGTACAAGTACCTAACCCTAGAATTGTGTACCCCCTATAGGCTAACCCACTGTAGCCTAAACAAGCACAACATATATAATGTTTGACAGATTGGATGTGTCAAACTTATATGCTATAGTCTGTGTAGGCTGTAGTGGGGTAGTTCATATGGGGTACAACACCTTAGGGTTTCCTACTTGTACTCCTCATGCTGCTCAATGCAACCATTCCTCGTTCTATCTTTTACATGGTTTCAGAGCAGGTTCCCTAGTGGGAACGTGTTTTTTTTTTTTAGGGCCCACCACGATTTCTTCCTGCCCTACCCGAAGAGTGCCTCGCGCCTGCCTCACCTGCGCCATAGCGCGCCCTGCCCTACTGCCGCGCGTAGCGACCCTGCCCTACTGGCCCGTCGCGGCCCTGCCCTAACGGCCCGTCGCGGCCCTGCCGTGTCGCCCTACGTCGCGGCCTAACCCGCCGCCCGTCACGGCCCTGCCCTGCCGCCCGTCGCGGCCCTGCCCTGCCGCCCCATGTCGCGGCCCTGACCTTGCCGCCTGTCACGGCCCTGCCCTGCTGCCACCTGTCACGGCCCTGCCCTCAGCCGCTCATCGCGGCCATGACCTGCAGCCGCCTCGTCGCGGCTCTGACCTGCAGCCGCTGTCAACGGGATTGTTGTGTGGCCCCGTCCTCGCTTGGGCGGAGCCGACCTCGTGGTCGGATGTATAGGAGTTGCAGCCGGCCTGCAGCACTGGGCACGGGGGCCACTGCAGGGGCGCCGAGCAGGAGGGCGCCTGGCTGGAGGGCGTCGAGCTGGAGGGCGCCTGGCTGGAGGGCGCCGAGAAGGAGGACGCCGCCCTGGACGACTGCACGGCGTCCTGGGGGCCCGGACGCCGACCTGGGCGCCCTGGGGGGCCCGCTCTGGAGGTCTGCTCGGCATCCTAGGCGTCCGGGCGCCGGCCTGGGGGTTTGAAAGGCGTCCTGGGCGCCTGGACGCCGGACTAGGGACGCCGGGCATCCGTGGCCGGCTACGGACTGCGCTGGTCGGCCAGGCGTGGTTGCCTGGTCGACTGGAATACCCGGGCGACGTGCGCGAGTGTCGCCAGGGTGGAGTCTGCGAGGCCGACCTCGGGGGTGGTATCCCGAGGTCGACGTGGCTGGTGGGCACAGTCGCTCGCGTGGAGTCTGCCATGCGTCTGTGCTGTGCACGTGACAGGGAAGTGCGCACTAACCAGTTGCGCGCACCTGCGAAGCAGGTGCACCGTTGTCCTGCGGGTGCAACGCTGTGCAGCCGACTTGCTGCAGCGTTGGCACACCGTGGACTTGCAACGTTGGTGAACCGCTACTCTGCAACGCTGGAGCGGTGCGAGCGCTGCTGCGCTGGAGGTCGACTAGCAGCCTAACTAGCACTGATGTAGTCTGTGATGCCAATGTTGTTGCTATCATTGTTGTCATGCCAATTCTCCCCGTGATCTAGCAAGCAACGTGAACACTAGGAAACAATTAAGTGAACAAACGCAGAGATCACACGAGCACCCGTGCCTAGCCCGTAGTCTAGCTCCCATTGCAGCAGTTATCTCCGCATGGTGCGGTGAGCATGGACGACACCGGGACGTAGTTCAGTCTAGCCGACTTAGCACTTACCGATCGTGTTCGTAGACCAGCAGCCGTGCGGTCACTAGCGTGCGCATAGGCGATGCCGAGGTGATGGACACCCTTGAGGGACGGCTGGAAGATGCGAGGAGACGCCATGAGGCCCAGGATTACGGGGCGATACCCTGGGCAGTCGTCGAGGCAGGACTCCGCTCCATGTGGGCGGCGGAGCACCCCCCTTCTTGGCTTGCCTCTCCTCGACCGGTGAGTGACGATGGCGGCGTCGACGTGGGCGTCAACGCCGGTGGAGGCCAGGTCGGCAGCAGTGCGGGAGACACGTCGAGGCAGCGAGGCGTGATACACGCCGGTGAAGCCGGCGGCGTTCAAGCGCAAGGGATGCAGTCGTCGGCGGCTGCAGGCTCCTCGCAGGGCGACGCTGGTGGGCGTCGAAGTGGATTGTCACCGATGTCGGCGATGCAAGTGACGGCGGGCGGGATTGCACCGAGCTACGGCTACTTCAAGTTTACGCCGGACAGGATCTACGTCAGCCCGCCGCTCGTTGGTCGACAAGACATCCTCACCTAGAAGGAAGCCATCGAGCCCCAGCTGGAGATGGCCGGGCTGATTGGCTTCGCTCGAGGGACCATGGCGACGCCGGGGGAGCACCACCCCGACCTGCGTGCGGAGTTTTGCGCCGTGCAGTTGTTGACCTTCACGATCATCTCGCGGTGCTGCTCGCCGGGCGTGCAGATCGCCTTGAAGTGGTGCCGAGAGTACGTCGACGCTGGCCACCGGGCGTGGAACTTCATCGAGTCGACCTATCAAGTCACCGACGACTTGTTCATCGCCCAGCTGGAGGGGCAGCTGACTCATATGCGTATGGGCGACGAGGAGACGGCGACCGACTACTACAATCGGGCCCGGCGAATTCTCGCCACCATCAGGATGGCCGGTGCGCAGTACTCGACGGCGTCGTATGTCACCCACGTTATTCAAGGACTCTCGAGCAGCTACAACCTCCTGAAGCGGCTGCCGATGGCGCCGAGCACGAGGATGATGCTCAATGAGGATAACCTGACCTCGTATATCCTGCAGGACGAGGCGATGCAGGAGGCCGAACGATCCCAGGAGCTCTTGGCGCAGGCCAACTTTGTCGCCCCGACGAAGCAAGGTGAGGACTTTCAAGCAGTAGCAGCAGCTATGCAGACGAACCTAGCGGTGGTCCTGCTCGACAGCGGCTGCTCGCACCACCTGATGGGGACGAAGGAGGTCTTCGTTGACTTGGGGCCGAGCGGCGACGTGAAGCACGTGCGCGGCTTCAATGGGGCACTCCAAAACGTTCAGGGCCGCGGCACTGTCGCTCTGCAAGGGGAGGCCGGGAAGCAGGTGCTCATCCCTGATGTGCTCTACGTACCCGGCGTCCGGGCAAACCTGCTTTTAGCCGGCCAGCTGAAGGAGCACGGCGTAAAGCTGCAGGAGGACGGCGACGGGATGCTGCTCGTCTCGGCAGCAGGGGAGGTGCTCAGTCGGGCGACGTACACCGGGCGTGTCCTCTGCACCAACCTGTGCCCCTGCTCGGCCACGCCGACAACGCCTACTAGGGAGGTTGTCGCCCTGCGGGCGATCGTCTCGAAAACAAAGCCGGCACCGGACAGGATGCATGCTAGACTTGCGCACGTTGGCATGGACACCATCAGGAGCTCGGCAAAGAACGAGGTCGCAATTGGGCTGGACCTCAAGTCGGCGTCGGGCGCCGACTCACTGTGTGTCTCATGCGTCAGCAGGAAGCTAACGCGGCACACTTTCCCCGATAAAGGCTCCGACGCCGACGACGTGATGGCCGTCGTGCACATCGACCTGTGCGGGCCGTTCTGCGTGGCTGCCAAGGATGGCAGCCTGTTCTTCTTGCTGCTGAAGGACCGCAAGATCCGCTATGTGTGGGTGAAGACGGTCGCCAAGAAGTCAGATGCGTTGCCGGTGTTCGTGCAATGGCTGGCGGTGGCTGAGCGGCAGACGAAGAAGTCGGTGTTGATGCTGCGCTGTGACTGGGGAGGGGAGTTCCTCGGGAAGCAGTTCACCAACTTCGTGAACGGCTAAGGGATCGTCCACGACCTGACCTGCCCATACACCCCGCAGCAGAACGGCATGGCAGAGCGGGAGATGAGGACGGTGGTGGAGCCGGTGCGGACGATGGTGCTGCACATGGGCGTGCAGCACCACTGGTGGCACCTCGCTCTCCGGCAGGCCGTCTGGGTCCGCAACTGCCTTGAGAGGTCGGCGCTGCCGCCAGGGACGACGCCGTACCAGTTGCTGACCGGGAAGAAGCCCGACTTGTCGCTGGCGCGGGTGTGGGGCTGCATGGCGCAGTTCTTAGTTCCCGAGCAGCAGCGTGGTGGGAAGCTGCAGCCGAAGGCACGGTGGGGCCTTCACATCAGCGTGCCGGAGGAGAGCAAGGGCTGGGAGCTCCTCGACATGTCCGACAACCGGGTGGTCACCACGTCGGACGTGGTGTTCTACGAGAGCATGTCGATGGAAGTGTGGAAGTTGGCACACGGGCCGGTGTCAGGGCAGACGCCGGTTCACCCGCCAACAAATACATCAGCTGCGACCCTGCCTCTGCTCGCCGAGGCCGGTGAGCTTGCTGGTGCGGACGCCGAGGCCAATGCCGAGGCCGAGGTGTTAGAATCAATAAACAGGGATGGATGAACTAAGAGTGAAAACAGTACAAATACCTAACCCTAGAATTGTGTACCCCCTATACGCTTACCCACTGTGGCCTAAACAAGAACAACAACATATGTAATGTTTGACACACCCCCATAGGTGAAGTGGGGGAGAACTAGGGGTCACAATACCAGTCAAGGCAAAGCAAGGCAAAACAGGCTCAGGGTGGATCTCAAGGATACCACACAAATTCCGAGCACAAGCAAGTGGTCACAAGACCAGTTCACATGCAGGTTTATAATAGAACAAGAGGTACAATGATCACAGCCTAGCAAGAGGAAACATGCAGGCAGTTATATATAGAGATCAGAGTACAAACAAACTCAAGAAGTAAGCAAGTGAGGTACAGTAGGCACAAGGCCTAGAAGAGTGCAAAAGCGCTGATGATCACAAGGCGGAAGTGCCTTTGTGAACACATCAGCAGTGTTGGCCTCAGAGGCCACGTAACGCAGGCGACCACGCTACTGCAACTCTCAAGCAAGGAAGTAGCGCAGAGCAATGTGCTTCATTCTGTGCTCCAGTCTATGCTCCTGACACAAGGCAATAGCTGCCTTGTTGTCGGCGTACAGCACTGGAGGAGAACGAGGCTGCTCTCCAAGGTCGGTCAGCAAGTAGGTGAGCCAATGTAGCTCCTGGGCCGCCATGGCTGTGGCGTAGATCTCAGCCTCACAACTGGAGCTGAGAACAAAAGAAGAGCAAGTAGAACGCCAAGAAACTGAACCAGAGCCAAGACGGAAGGAGTAACCCTAAGACGACCGCTGAGTAGCCTGGTCGTCTGTCCAAGAAGCGTCTGAGTGCCCAGTGAGAACAACTGGGACTCGCCCTCCAAGCACTAGCCCCATGCTCGACGTACTGCACAAGTAGCGCAACACCCTCTTAGCTGCATCCATGTGCTCCTTCCGGTGACGGCCAGGAGCGACATAGCGTGCAAGAATGCTAAGAGGGTATGCAAGGTCAGGTCGAGTGCAGGTCATCAGGTACATGAGGCAACCCACAAGCTCTGGATACGGGCCACTCGGCTCTACGAACTCATCCGGAGGCAGAGCTGAGAGCGAGTGACCGGTAGGCAGAGGAGTGGGCTGAGGCGAGGAGTACGTGAAGTCGAAGCGCTGAAGGACCTGCTGCACCATGTGTGACTGAGTCAAGGTGATGGTGCGGCGTGCTCTGTCCCGGGTGATCCGCAAGCCAAGATAGCTTGTCAGTTCACCTAGGTCTGTGCACGTGTGTCTTTTCTGCAGCTCCGACTTTACGTGGGCAAGTGCGGCAGTGTCAGCAGTGGCAAAGACTATGTCGTCGACGTACACGAGGATGTAGAACGGCGGCAGTGAGGTGGCGGTGCGTAGAAACAGCGACGGGTCAGCAGTAGAAGGCGCGAACCCAAGAGCCCCAAGTGTAGTCCTCAGTGTGTCGTGCCACTCACGTGGCACCTGGCGGAGACCGTAGACTTGCCGTCGGAGGCTCCACTGGGTACCAGGAGGGAACGATCCAGTGAAGCCAGGTGGACGGCGCAGCCAGATCTCCTCGTGCAAGCTGCCCTGCAGGAAAGCTGTGCTGAAGTCAAGAGAGTGGAGCTCGTAGTCACGCTAAGCGGCGACGTGCAGCAGAACCCGAAGAGTGGTCATCTTGAAGAAGGTCTGGAAGAAGTCAACTCCCTCTCGCTGACTGAAGCCTCGTGCAACGTAACGCGCCTTGAAGACAGGCGGAGAGCCCGGCGGCCGCTTCACCCTGAAAATCCACATGCCACTGACGATGTTCGCCCCAGGCGGGGGAACCTCGTCAACGTAGGTGCCTGTGGACTTCCAGGAAGCCATCTCTGTGTCCATGGCCAAATGCCATTGAGAGGAGTAGGGATCGGCCATCGCCTCTGCGTAAGAGCGTGGGGTCGGGATGTCTGGTGCATCCGGGTCTCCCTCAGGGGCAACAAGCATGGACACGAGATGGGGCAAAGCGGCAGCAAAGCACTCAAACTCCTCCTGCCTGTCCTCAAGGACGTTAGTGCCAAGAGAACACTCACCCCCGACAGACGGAGGACAAACAGACTCTGACTCAGCAACAAGACTAGCAGCGTAGTCTAGACGACAGCGAGCAGCGAAGTCGACAAGCTGAGCAACTAGGGCAGACGCAGCAGTGGACTCAAAGGAAGGGTCAGTGACAACAGTAGCCAAGAGTCGCGTGACAGTAGGAGTGGCAGCACGAAGGGAGTCAGACCCCGGGTCAGCAAGAGCAACAAGAGAGGAAGTAGGAGGAGACGGCAGTGGGACACGCTGTGGAGCAGTGGACGGACGAAGTGCCATCCGGTGAGTGCCTGGGACAGCAGGAAGACTCTTACGCGGGACACGACTACTAGTGAGAGCAGTACGGACAGGCGACGCACGACGAGGCTCAGGCGACGCAGGACGAGACTCAGGCTCACGACGCTCAATAAGACCTCCAATCGGACCAGTCTAAGGAGCAGGACCAGGGAGAGAGGAGGCAGACGGTAGCTGCGATGGCAGCTGGGCAGACGGAGGATACCGTAAGGAGGGAGGAGGACACGGAGGAGGGAGGGGACCAAGAACCTGCTGAAGGAGCGGAACGAAGTACGGCTGCGGCCGTGCAGCGACACCAGAACCAGTAGAGACACCCGCGACAGGGTCCGCAGCACCAGCAGTAGCACTAGCGGCAGGGTCCTCAGCACCAGCAGCAGCACCAACATGCGGGTTCCCAGCACCAGCAGGAGCTCCAACGCCTGGGTCCTCAGCACCAGCAGTAGCTCCAACGCTCGGGTCCTCAGCACCAGCAGCAGCTCCAACACCTGGGTCCTCAACACCAGTAGCAGCTCCAATGCCCGGGTCCGCAGCACCAGCAGCAGCTCCAACACCTGGGTCCTCAGCACCAGCAGCAGCTCCAACACCCGGGTCCTCAGCACCAGCAGCAGTACCCACGGCAGCGGGGTCCGCGACACGAGGCGCGCCACTCCGAAGAGTGCAGCGCCGCTCGTACCACTCACGGATCCGCTCACGGGAGGGGAGCTCCCGACTAGGAGGAGAAGCACTAGCACCAGTCCCAGTAGCACGCCTGGCTCCAGAGGTACCTCTCCTGAGGCTGCAGTACTGTAAGTACCACTCATGCAGCTGCTCCAAGGAGAGGGCTCCTCTCGGTGTAGGACCCCCAGGCTCAGCACCTCCAGACTCAAAACCCCCATACTCCGGACTCTGCAGCTCAGCACCCCGAAGCTCAGCACCCCCAGGCTCAGCACTCCCAGGCTCCGCACCCCCAGGCTCCACACCCCCAGGCTCCGCACCCCCAGTCTCAGCACCCCCAGTCCCGGCACCCCCAGGCTCAGCACCCCTAGGCTCAGCACCCCCAGCAGGACGAGAGTCGACAGCTACCTCAACAGGCTCAATCGGGTCTACCTGAGACACACCTGAGGAAGCGGCACCCTGAGGGGGGAGGGGGTCTACAACAGTAGCACCTGGCGCAAGGAAGAGAGGCGGGGGGGGGGGGGGGGGGGAGCGGGGTAGTGCGGTAGGGGAAGAGGCGGTAGTAGGGGACGGACTCGTCAAAAGTGACTCCTGAGAGGGCAAGACTCGGCGCGAGGTGGCGTGGTAAAACTGCCAACCAGACGCGTCCGGGACAAAGCCGAGGAAGACGCAGGGAACAGCGCGGGAGGAGAGCTTGTCCGCAGACGTATCGCGGACAAAAGGTCGAGATCCCCAGACTTGGAAACGCGACGCATCGCCAACCTCCCCCGTCCACAACAGTGTGGGCGAGGTCTCCGGCAAGGAGACACGGGGCCAGAGGTTGAGCTGATGCGCAGCGTACCGGACCGCAAACGGCCACAGAAAGTGGGGGGCAGCCGCATGGATCAAGGAGGTACGGGCGACCTCCATGACCAGGCCAATGCGGCGCTCCGCAGCCCCATTCTGCTGCGGAGAGGCCGGAAGCGTGAACGACTGCTCAATGCCGTGCTCAGCACAGTAGGCTGCCAAGAGGTCGGAGGAGAACTCACCACCTCTGTCAGAGTGCAAGCGCAGGACAGGAAAGTCCGAGTGGAAACGCTCGCTGAGCTGGAGACGGGCTCTGCAGATCCAAGGGATCAAGACATCAGGGACCTAACCCTTGGTGCACAAGGGGAAGACCGAGGTGTAGCGCGAGTAGTCGTCAACAACTATCAGGAAGTACCTCTCCTGACCCTGACCACGGACGCGGGCTGGGCCCCACACGTCCATGTGGAGCGTCTGCAAGGGAGCAGTCGTCGGGGGAAACGAGGAGGACTGAGGAGCGGCGCGCTGCCGTCCCTCGACACAGGGGAGACAGGTAGGAGCAGGTGAGGGAGGGAGGGGAGGAAGGACCCTAGGAAGGCGAGAGACAAGGTACCGGGAGTGCATGGCACGAAGCCGCTGCACAGACGGGTGGCCAAGGCGGTGGTGCCAGAGGAGAGTCTCGTGCGCCAGAGAGCGACACAAGCAGGGGGCGGACAGCTAACCTGACGCAGACCCATACGCAGACGCACCAACCTGAGGGGACTCAGTGGTCAGTGTGTACAGGTCCGACCCCGGTTGCCGAGTGAAGGTAGCCAAGTGGCGGCCCGTACGAGCACACGTGCAGTGTGTCACGCGCTCGTAGGCAGGGGTGAACTGGTGAACACCCCCATCCTGGAGCGCACATCCTGCCACCAAGTTCGTAGAGAACGAGGGGAGGTGGAGACCTGACAGTGTGCCCGACAGGACCGCAGGACAGGGAAGGACAGTGGAAGAGGACGCAATGACCGGACCCCAAGAGGGGTCAGCAAGGGAGACAGCAACTGGCCGAGCAAGCTACTCAAGGGCAGTGCGGTCACGAAAGAAGCAGCGAGAATCACCTGAGTCTAGTGTGAAGGTGTGCATTGCTGCAGTCGACTCAGTACCAAGGGGGGCAGACGCACAAGCACCTAGAGCAGCTGCCTCACCAGCACCTGGGATAGTCGACATGCGAGTACCTGGAGCGGCAGACGCACTAGTCCTAATGCCCGGGTCGGGCGGCACACACAGGTACTCAGCACCGTCTCCACTAGTAGACATCACATACATAGAAGATAGAATAGCATCAAAGTCTAGAGCATAGATATCATCCCCTTCTTCAGGAGATCAATCTAGCGGGGCAGCTCAGTGGCCTGAGGGAACTGAACACGCCAAGCGTCATCAAGACGAGCGAAGCAGCGCTGTGTGGCGTGCGGTCGTCCACACTGCTGACCAGCGCGGTCACCAGTGCGAATGACGTACGTGCAGCTAAAGCCACCCCCCCCCCCCCCCCCCCCTGCAGAGAGTACCACTGACGGACCTCCTGGGGCAACGGAGATTGCTGCTGGCCCTGGCCACCGCCAGCGCCTCCACGACCACCACCGTCGCCGCCACCTCCTCGACTACCCCAACCCCTGCCGCCGCCTCGTCCACCGCCACCCCCACCACCGCCTCCGCCCCTGCCACCTCCCCCGCCGCTGCCGCCACCATCCCCACCACTGCCACTAGCCCCTCCAGTCGCGCCACCACCCCCACCGCCTCCACTGCCCCCACCACCGCCTCCCCCGCCGTCACCGCCACCACCCTTGCCCCCTTTGCCCTTGCCGCTGCGGCGCCCGCTCGAAGCAGACGCAGTCCCGACCTTCTCCGCACCAAGGAGGTCGACAGCAGAAGCAGAGGCGACAAAGGGAAGAAGGGGGGAAGGAGAACATCCCTCAAAGAACGGGGTACGGGGGTCGCCACGAGAGGCACCTACAGTGACTATGCTAGTCTCAGCTGCAAGCAGTTCCTTCTCGAGGAGGGAAATGATGAGCTCAGTGGGGCAGCGAGCTAGGAAGTGGTCCTTGACAGCACGCAGTGTGTCAGGGAGGCGGGTGACTAGGTGGTAGAGAGTGAGCCAGAGTGGGGGGGGGGGTGCGTGGCAAGGAACTAAGCGGGCATGGCGGCACGAAAGCGGGCCTCACTAGTACGAAGGTGCGTGATGAGGTCAGCGACTGTGTGGAACGAGGCCAGGTCGGGAAACAGGTAGGGGAGGGAGAGACGGCCTAGCGCGGCAGAGGCAGGTGAGGAGTAGCGAGCAATGACAGCTGTGTACAGTGCCTGTGCAGTCTTGTGCTGGCCAAAGTGCTCGCGTTCGTCTATCGGCAGGGAGTTGCGAATAGCGAAGCGAGCGTGGGCATCATGAGTCTGCCACTGTGAGCGAGCAGTGCTGTCAGCAGTAGTAGCAGGGGCTGTGACATGGCCTAGGGCGTAGTCGTACAGTGAGATGTCGTCCTTGGCTGTGAGCTGTAGATAGAGGTGCAGGTCATCTAGCCAGGTGTCAAACTTCACTAGGCGGCCCTCAGCATCGAAAACTAGAACCTGTGGGCTAGCCATAGGAGCAGTAGAAGTAGCAGCAGTAGGAGGAGGAGGAAGCAGGTAGGGCGGCTCGGTTCAGGTAGGGCGGCGCGGCTCGGGTGGGGCGGCGCGGTTTGGGTCGGGTCGCGCGGCTCGGCTTGGGTCGCGCGGCTCGGTTCGGTCCTGGGCTGTGGCGGTCACGGGCCACTCGGGGCCTCTAGGGGCGAGCGCTGGGCCTTTCGGGGCCTCTAAGGGCGGTGGGCGCGGGGCGGACGGGGCCGTTCGGGTCCTCTAGGGAGGTGAGCGCGGGGCCTTAACGGGGCCTGTAGGGGCCGACGGGGCCGTTCGGGGCCGCTAGGGAGGTGAGCGCGGGGCCGTAAAGGGGGCCTCTAGGGGCCGATGTGGCCGTTTGGGGCCTCTAGGGAGGTGAGCGCGGGGCCGACAGGGCCGTAAGGGGCCTCTAGGGAGGTGAGCGCGGGGCCGACGGGGCCGTTCGGGGCCTCTAGGGATGTGAGCGCGGGGCCGACGGGGCCTCTAAGGAGGTAAGCGAGGAGCCGACGGGGCCGTTAGGGGCGATCGCGGGGCCGAAAGGGGCCGCTAGGGGCGAGTGCGTGGGCCGTTTGGGGCCTCTAGGGGCGGGCCGACGGGGCCTTAAAGGGCCGTGAAAACCGAGGCGCCCTAGGGCGCAGGTAGGTAGGTAGGTAGGTAGGTAGGTAGTGGTGGGCCCTAAAAAAATCGGTCCTAGGAAGGACTTGCTCTATACCATGTTAGAATCAATGAACAGGGATGGATGAACTAAGAGTGAAAACAGTACAAATACCTAACCCTGGAATTGTGTACCCCCTATAGGCTAACCCACTGTGGCCTAAACAAGCCCAACAACATATATAATGTTTGACACGAGGCCGTCCCCGCTCCCTGTGCTCCTGCCGCTCCCCCTGTTGCCGACTTGCCTGCGCTGACCCCGACGTCGGCCTCCGGTGATGAGGGGAGAAGTGGGGCGTCACCTGTGGCGCCGTCTCCAAGCATCGCCAGTGGCCAATTTGGGCTGTGAAAGTCGGTGTGGGAGTGCAGCTGACACCGACTGGGAGGCAGCAGGTGGTGCAGCCGACTTTGGTGAAGCCGGTGAAGGAGACGTCTGCAGAACAGCAGCTGACACGGGAGCAGGCAGCAGCGACGCCGACCAAGGAGCAGTCGGCGACCGGACAGTCGGCAGGGGAACCGACCATAGGGGAGAAGTCGGCTGGGACGCCGACCACTGGGGAGCAGTCGGCTAGGACGCCAACCACAGGGGAGCAGTCGGCTAGGATGCCGGCTGAGGAGCAGCAGGACGCCGAGGGCAGCGATGACAGCGACGATGGAGGGGACGCCGAGGAGGTCCAGCCGGGACCACGGCGTTCAGGCCGACTTCGGAGGCCGCCTGACTTCTTCGTCCCCGCTGCCTTCACCACGGTTTACGACGTCGACGATGATGACGACGACCTGCATTACGACGACGCCGAGGAGGATGAGGAGTTTCCAGAGCTCGACCCCGACATGCTAGTCGACCCCAAGCACTGTTGGGACATCTCGACGATGACGGTGAAGGAGTCGTTGGCGAGCTGGAAGGGCCCGGCGGTGAAGGCCGCCATGGAGGAGGAGATTCGCAGCCTCCTCAACATGGGAACGTGGGAGCTGGTCGAACGCTCGCCGGGAGTGAACATCATGAAGAAACGGTGGGTGTTGACGACGAAGTACCACATCGACAACACTATCGAGCGAGAGAAGGCGAGGCTGGTCATGAAGGGCTTCACGCAGGTGTACGGCGCCGACTACGACGAGACGTTCACGCCGGTGGGCAGCTACGTCACGCTCAGGATCTTCCTCATCATCGTCACCGTCCTCAACCTCAACCTGATGCAGCTCGACATGAAGAACGCCTTCCGGCAGAGCAAGCTCGACCGGGTGCTGTACATGCACCAGCAGGACTATTTCAACGACGGATCCGGCCGGGTGTGCAGGCTGGTGAAGAGCCTGTATGGGCTGAAGTAGTCGCTGCTGTTGTGGTACTTGGCGCTCAACGATGTGCTGGTTGGCGCCGGGTGGAAGAAGAGCCAGGTCGACGAGGCTCTTTACTTCAAGGTCGGCGAGGACGGAGTGGCCTGCTGGGTGCTGGTCTACGTTGACGGCCTGCTTGCCGCCAGCAGCAGCGCCGTGATGCTCAAGGAGCTGAAGGAGCTGATGGAATCCGCCTTCGAGCTGCGCGAGATCTCGCCGTTGCAGAAGTACCTTGGGCTGGAGATCGTGCGCGACAGGTCGGCGGGGAAGCTGTGGCTGCACCAGCAGGGCTACGCCGACAAGCTACGTAGGCGCTTCATCGACGAGGAGCAGATCGGGCGCACCCCGAAGACGCCGGTCTCGGTCGACGCCTACGTCGAGCTCACCTGCAACGACGAGGAGGCGCAGGAACGCCAGGAGGAGGAGTACAGGTAGAAGGTCGGCTTGCTGCAGTTCGCGGCGACGATGACAAGGCCAGACATCGTCTTCGCCTGCAGCAGGCTGGGGAGCGGCCTCACGGTGAGGAGCAACCAGCACTGGCGCGAGGTCGACCGATGCCTTGCCTACCTCGCTAACACACGTGACACCGCCCTGGAGTTCGGCAGTGGACCTGAGTCGCTGGAGCTGGTCGGCTACATGGACGCCAACGATGCCGGTGACAAGCAGAATAGGACGAGCACTGGCGGCTACGTGTTTGTCTACGGAGGGGCAACGGTCTCCTGGGCGAGCCAGCGCATCAAGTGCGCGACGTTGTCGTCGACCAAGTCGGAGTACGTGGCGGCCACGGAAGCCGGCAAGGAGGGACGCCGCCTTTGCTTCCTCCTTGCAAAGTTCCGGCAGCTGGAAGTCGGGAAGCCGACTATCCTGCGCATGGACAGGAAGTCGGCCATCACGGTCGTCGAGGGCATGGGGTTGACTGGCAACCTCAAGCACATGGAGCGGCGACAGACCTTGCTGCAACACATGGTGAAGCGCGGAAAGTTCTTGCTGCAGTACATCCCGACCGCTGAGCAGCCAGCCGACTTCCTGACGAAAGCGCTGCACTATCCGGCCTTCAACCGGTGCTCCGTCACAATCAGCCAGGTGCGCTTGGCCGATGTGGGCGACGGTGACAACGACGTGCAGCCGTAGGTGCCATGCCCTCTTGCATGGCTGGTGCGGTGACCGGAGTGCTGTTTGTTTGGTGCATGCCGAATTGCTATTCTCGGAGCTGTACTTCCGTGTCGGCTAGGGGCCCAAGCGTGAACGCGGCAGGGGAGTGTCAACGGGAGTGTTGTGTGGCCCCGTCCTCGCTTGGGCGGAGCCGACCTCGTAGTCACATGTGTGGGAGTTGCAGCCAACCTGCAGCACTGGGCACGGGGGCCACTGCAGGGGCGCCGAGCTGGAGGGCGCCTGGCTGGAAGGCGCCGAGCTGGAGGGCGCCTGACTGGAGGGCGCCGAACAGGAGGACGCCGCCTTGGACGCCTCCACGGCGTCCTGGGGGCCCGGACGCCAACCTGGGCGCCCTGGGGGGCCCGCTCTGGAGGTCTGCTCGGCATCCTGAGCGTCTAAGCGCCGACCTGGGGGTTCGGAAGGCCACCTGGACGCCTGGACGCTGGACTGGGTGTCAGAATAATATATAAGTCCATATATTGTTTTATAACTGCCTGTAGTGTAGAATACTGTAGTCATATAACTTTTTGCCTATTTGTACTGCTCGCTCTATAGTGAACCCCCTCTTTTTGTTGCAAACTTTCTCCTCTCAATACTCTCGTTCACCCCCTTCCTAGCACCTGAGGTTTTCATAGCCTCCTATTTTTGACACTGGGGACGCCGGGCATCCGTGGCCTGCTACCGACTGCGCTGGTCGGCCAGGCGTGGTTGCCTGGTCGACCCGAATACCTGGGCGACGTGCGTGAGTGTCGCCAGGGTGGAGTCTGCGAGGCCGACCTCGGGGGTGGTATCCCGAGGTCGACGTGGCTGGTGGGCACAGTCGTTGGCGTGGAGTCTGCCAGGCGTCTGTGCTATGCATGTGACAAGGAAGTGCGCACCAGCCAGTTGCGCGCACCTGCGAAGCAGGTGCACCATTGTCCTGCGGGTGCAACGCTGTGCAGCCAACTTGCTGCAGAGCTAGCACACCGTGGACTTGCAACGTTGGCAAACCGGTACTCTGCAACGCTAGAGCGGTGCGAGCGTTGCTGCGCTGGAGGTCGACCAGCAGCCTAGCTAGCACTGATGTAGTCTGTGATGCCAATGTTGTTGCTATCATTGTTGTCATGTTTTCCTAGTGAAACTCTTGCCAATTCTCCCCGTGAACTAGCAAGCAGCGTGAACACAAGGAAACGACTAAGTGAACGAACGCAGAGATCACAAGAGCACCCGTGCCTAGCCGATAGTCTAGCTCCCGTTGCAGCAGTTATCTCCGCAGCCGCCTCATCGGGGCCCTACCCTGCAGCCGCCAATCGCGTGCCTGCCCTACCCACCCCTGGTGAGCATCTGCCCTACCCGCGCCGCGACGACCTGCCCTGCCCATCGCGTCGCCCCTGCCCTGCCCGTCGCGTCACCCTAGGGACTGTGCGTCGCCCCTGCCCTGCCCGTCGCGTCACCCTAGGGCACACGCGCCGCCCCTGCCCTGCCCGTCGCGTCGCCCTAGAACCCGCGCGCCGCCCCTGCCCTACCTGCCACGTCGCCCTGGGGCCGCGCGCCGCCACTGCCCTACCCGTCGTGTCGCCCTAGGGCCCGCGCGCCGCCCTTGCCATGCCCGTCGCGTCACCATAGGGCCAGCGCGCCGCCCTGCTGCCCGCGCTCCGCCCTGCCCCTGCCCGTCACGTCCACCCTGGCAGCCCGCGCGCCGCCATCTGCAGCCCGCACGCTGCCCTCCTCTGCTCGCACGCCGCCATACTCTGGCCGCGCGCCGCCCTTCACTGACGGTGCGCCGCCTCGCCCTACCCTAGTAGACGTTCGCTGCCCTGCCTTTCCGCTATGGAGGCTGGGCGACACCCACGCAAACCTAACTTTGAAGCCCAACTTTGACCCTTTTCCCCACGATTGAAAATGGGCCTTTTTGTGATGCACTCATCTATGTCAAAAAGCCGCGCATGTTCAAGGAGGACAAATCTCAGGTTTGTCTCCTCCAAAATTCTCTCTACGGCATCAAACAGGTAACACGACTGTGGAAGGAGTACCTACACACCATGCTTATTGGGATCGGCTTCTAGCAGCTACCGCACGACCAAGGCATGTACCGCCATGAATTCAGCAACGGCCACATTCCCTAGTTGCCTACGTGGACGATCTTATCTACACTGAAACTAGCGCTGAGCTCCTTGACAGCTACGAGGCCATGTTTGGCAGCCAAGGAATCTAGCAAGAGATGAAAGGCGGGATGCGAAGTCCGACGTCCATGGGCAAGCGGAAAGTCCGGGGGGGAGGGGGAGGACACGCAGATGGGCGATTCAAGGAATGTGGGCTAACAAAACTGTAGCCGCGCAAAACAAAACGTCGCGCTTATAATAGTTATTCTTTTGCCTTTTGCAGTTATTGTTGCGAAATGTTTGGATAGCTTACATCCTTGAAACTCTTAACACCAAAATCAACTTGAAAGTAATAATTCACAATTTCACTTTGGATGAAAAAATGAGTTCAATTTCAAATGTGTTTTTAACATAATGATTTCTATACTCGGGCAACTCTCATATTTAGAATATGGGGTGATTAATTATCAGAAATGTGTGGATTGAGGAATGCAAAAAGATTTTTCGTCGGCTGAAGCCACTAACGGAAATCCAATCTACGTTCCCTGAAATACTAGGGCAGAGTTTTTCCGCCATGGGGAGGGGGGGGGGGGAGGGGAGGGGGCATCAGGGGGAGAATGCGATGTGGAAAAAACCCTAGCGTGGGGTTCGAGTTGCGTTTTTGGGCCACGCTCGACACATATTTTCACAATTTTCAAGTCTGGCCGTAGTGTTTTGCCTGGTTCATCAAGGTCGAGCCTGGAGGACCGGCGTTATTATTCTCCGTCCCATCCCCCCATGTGGCTGCCAACATCGCCCAAGAGAAACATCAAGGAGAAGCTGTGAAGAAATAAGGAAATGAATGAACTAGGAAAGAGCTGGGTACAAGTAGGAAAACCTAGACATGTTGTACCCCATATAGTCTACCCCACGGCAGCCTACACAGACTATAGCATATAAGTTTGACACACCCCCATAGGCAAAGTGGGGAAGAACAAGGGGTCACAAGACCAGTCAAGCAAAGCAAAGCAAGCTCAAGGTGGATCACAACGTCACCACACAATCCGAGCACAAGAACAAGGCCAAAAGGCCAGTTCACATGCAAGATTATATATAAAGATAAACAAGCAAGTGCAGGTATAGAAAGATCACACTACAAGCAAGGTCAAGAAGTGAGCAAGTGAGGCCAAGTAGGCAGAAGACCTAGCCTCGTATAGAAGCACTAATTATCACCAGGCGGAAGTGCCTTGGTAAAGATATCAGCAGTGTTGGCCTCAGAGGCCACGTAAGCAAGGCGGAGCTGACCACGCTGCTGCAGCTCACGAGCAAGGAAGTAACGAAGAGCAATGTGCTTCGTTCTGACTCAAGTCTGTGCTCCAGACACAAGGCCAGCATGGCCTTGTGTCTACGTACAGAGCTGGAGGAGAACGAGGCGGCTCTCCTAGGTCAGACAGCAGGTAGGTGAGCCAGTGTAGCTCTTGTGCAGCCATGGCCCCCGCGTAGATCTCAGCCTCACAACTGGAGCCGAGAACAGAAGACGAGCGGGTAGACCGCCACGAAACAGAGCCGGAACCAAGGCTGAAGGTGTAACCCTGTGACGACCGCTGCGTAGCCAGGTCGTCAGCCCAAGAAGCATCTGCGTGACCTGTGAGGACCACTGGACTCCGCCCTCCAAGCACTAGCCCCATGCCCGACGTACTGCACAAATAGTGCAACACCCTCTTCGCTGCAGCCATGTGCTCTGGCCGGTGTCTCCCAGGAGCAACATAGCGTGCCAAGATGCTAAGAGGGTATGCAAGGTCAGGTCGTGTGGAGGTCATCAGGTACATGAGGCAGCCAACAAGCTCTGGGTACGTGCCACTCGGCTCTACGGACTCATCCGAAGTCAGAGCTGAGAGCGAGTGGCAAGTAGACAGAGGAGTGGCCTGAGGCGAGCAGTACGTGAAGTTGAAGCGCTGAAGGACCTGTTGCACCATGTGTGACTAAGTCAGGGTAATGGTGCGCTGTGGTCTCACCCCGGGTGATCTGCAAGCCAGGGTAACTGCGTAGTTCACCCAGGTCTGTACACGTGTGTCTCTTCTGCAGTTCGGACTTCACGTGGGCGAGTCCAGCAGTGTCAGCTGTGGCAAGGACCAAGTCGTCGACGTACACGAGGATGTAGAACGGCGACTAAGAGGTGTCACTGCGCAGAATCATCGACGGGTCGGCTGTAGAAGGAGCAAACCCAAGAGCCGCAAGTGTAGTCCTCAGTGTGTCGTGCCACTCACGGGGCGCCTTGCATAGACTGTAGACTGGCCGCCGGAGGCTCCACAGGGTACCAGGAGGAAACGACCCAGTGAAGCCAGGTGGGCGGCGCAACCAGATCTCCTCGTGCAGGCTGCCCTGCAGGAAAGCTGTGTTGAAGTCGAGAGAGTGGAGCTCGTAGTCACGCTGATCGGCTATGTGCAACGGTACCCGAAGAGTGGTCATCTTCGGGGTGGGAGAGAAGGTCTGAAATTAGTCAACTCGCTACCGCTGACTGAAGCCTCGAGCCATGTAACGTGCCTTGAAGACAGGCGGAGAACCCGGCGGCCGCTTCACCTTGAAAATCCACATGCCACTGATGATGTTCGCCCCACGTGGGGGAACCTCGTCGACGTAGGTGCCTCTGGACTTCCAAGAAGCCATCTCTGCATCCATGGCTGACTGCCACTGAGAAGAGTAGGGACCCTTGATCGCCTCAGCATACGATCAAGGAGTGGGGATGTCTGGTGCATCCGGGTCTCCCTCAAGGGCAATCAGCGTGGACACGAGATGAGGCAAAGCAGCAGCAAAACACTGAAACTCCTCCTGCCTGTCCTTTAGGACGTCCGTGCTAAGAGCACACTCACCCCCGACGGACGGAGGACAGACAGACTCAGACTCAGCAACAAGACTAGTAGCGTAGTCTAGACGAAAGCGAGCACCAAAGTCGACAAGCTGAGCAACTAGGGCCGACGCAGCAGTGGACTCAAAGGAAAGGTCAGTGACAACAGTAGCCAAGAGACGCGTGACAGTAGGACTGGCAGCACGAAGAGAGTTAGACTCCGGGTCAGCAAGAACAGGAAGAGAGGACTCTAGAGGAGACGGCAACGGGACACGCAGAGGAGTAGTGGAAGGACACAGGGCCATCTTGTGTGTGCCTTGGACCGCAAGAGGACGTGGACGCGCAGCATGACCACTAGTGGGAGCAGCACGAACAGGCGACGCAGGATGAGACGCAGGCTCATGACGCTCTGCAAGACCTCCAGTAGGACCAGTGTAGGGAGAAGGAGCAGGTAGGGGGGAGGCGGGTTGTAATCACGACCGCGACTGGACAGGCTGTGGACACTCTAAGGGAGGAGCAAGACCATTAGAGGGCGGGAGACCAAGAACCTGCTCAAGGAGCGGAACGAAGTACGGCCTCAGCTGCGCAGCGCCTCCAGAACTAGCAGGGACAGCACCAGTACCCCCAGTGGCAGCACCAGCGCTAGCTGCACCTCCAGCTCCAACAGCGCCAACTCCAACACCCTCAGACGCACGAGCGCCAGCACAACCACCAGCGCCAACACCCCCAGCACTTCCAGCTCCAGCAGCACCAACTCCAGTACGACCGGCAGCTCCACTACCGCCAGCAGCTCCAGTAGTACCTCCAGCAGGACTAACTCCAGCAGTCCTAGCAGCACCCTAGCCCCAGCAGCTCCGGTACCGCCAGTACAAGCACCTCCGGGACCAGCAGTAGCAGTAGTACCTCCAGCTCTAGCAGCACGGCTCTAGCGCCGGGCAAACCACTCGCGCAGCTCCTGCGGAGATAGTAGCTCGCGCCTCGACAAAGCACCGCGAGAGGGCACACGAGCAGACCCAGCACCTCCAGGCTCCGCACCCCCAGGGTCAGCGCCCCCAGGCTCAGCACCCCAAGACTCAGCACCCCCAGGCTCAGCACCCCTAGACTCAGCACCCCCAGGCTCAGCACCCTTAGACTCAGCACCCCCAGGCTCCGCACCCCCAGACCCGGCACCCGCAGGCTCAGCACCTCTAGCAGCACCAGAGTCAACAACTACCTCGACAGGCTCGACTGCATCTACCAGGGACACACCTGACGGGGCAGAACCCTGAGGGGGGAGGGGGTCTACAAGGGGGGGACCTGGCGCAAGTAAGAGCGGCGGCTGGGGGAGGGGCGCAGTGCGGTTGGGGAAGAGATGGTAGTAAGGCACCGACTCGTCAAAGGTGACGTCCTGGGAGGACACAACACAGCGCGAGGTGGGGTGGTAAAACTGCCACCCAGGCGCGTTAGGGGGAAAGCCAAGGAAGACGCCGGGAACAGCACGGGCCGACACCTTGTCCGCAGACAAGTCGCAGACAAACGTCCAAGATCCCCAGACCCGAAACGCAAACGCATCGCCAACCTTCCCCGTCCACCGCAAGGTGGGGGAGGTCTCTGGCAACGAGACCCGGGGCTGAAGGTTGAGCTGATGCGTTGCGTACTGAACCGCAAATGGCCATAGAAAATGGGGAGCAGCCGCATGGATCATGGACGTACGAGCGACGTCCATGACCATGCCAATGCGGCGCTCAGCAATCCCATTTTGTTGTGGAGAGGCCGGAAGCGTGAAGGTCTGGCGGATGCCCTGTGCACGATAGAAGGCTCCCAGACGGGCAGAGGAAAACTCTCCGCCTCTGTCAGAGTGCAGACCCAAAACAGGAAAGTCCGAGCCGAAACTCTCTCTGAGCTGGAGACGAGTTGCGCGGATCCAGTCGATCAACACCTCAGTGACGTCACCCTTGCTGCGCAAGGGGAACACCGTGGTGTAACGCGAGTAGTCGTCAACCACCAACAGGAAGTAATGCTCGTGACCCTGGCCACGGACGCGGGCGGGGCCCCACACGTCTTTGTGAAGAGTCTTCCGCGGAGCCTCTATCGGAGGAAACTCAAAGGAGTGAGGGGCTGCGCGCTGCCGTCCCTCAATGCAGGGAATGCAGGTAGGGGCAGTCCCCAGAGGGAGGGGAGGGAGAGACCGGGGGAGACCAGAGACAAGGACACGGGAGGCCATGCCTCGAAGACGAGGCAGGGAGGGGTGACCAAGGCGGTGGTGCCAAAGGAGAGTCTGGTGGGACAGGAGACGATGCAAGCAGGGAGCAGACTCAGGACCAGACCTGGACGCTGCAGTAAATACGTGACTCGATGCAGCTACTTGAACAGACTTAGCAACCGGACGAGACTCAATAGTCAGTGTGTACAGGCTCGACCCCGGCCAACGGGTAAACGTGGCCATGTGTCGGCCCGTCCGCGCACACGTACAGTGGGTCACCCGCTGACTCGCAGGAGTGAACTGGTCAACCCCCCGATCCTGTAGATTAGCACCACTCACCAAGTTCGTAGAGAACGAGGGGAGGTAGAGACCTGACAGGGTGCTAGAGGGGGCTGCCGGACACGGTAAGACAGTGGAGAAGCGAGCAAGGACAGGACCCCCAGAGGGGTCCGCCAGGGAGACCGCAACCGGCCGACTAAGCGGCGTAAGTGTGGTGCGGTCTCAAAAGAAGGAGCGGGAAGCACGCGAGTCAAGAGTGAAGGTGTGTAAGGCCTGAGCTGACAAGGTACCTAGGAGAGCAGAGTCACCAGCAGTTGGGGCACCAGACGCTCTAGCACCTAGAGCAGCAGCCTCACCAGCACCTAGAGCAGCAGCCTCAATGCCCGGGTCAGGCGGAACACACAGGTAACAGTCACCCTAATCACTAGTAGGCAATGCATACATGGCAGTGAGGATAGCATCGTCGTCAAGAGTATAGATATCTACCTGCAGCCTAAGCATATCCACCCAGTCAGGGAGCTCAGCCGCGTCGTCAAACTTCATACGCCAGGCGTCGCTAAGACGGGCAAAGGAGCGGGACTCTGCATGACCAAACGTACCGCAAGGCTGACCAGTCGAATGACGTATGGACAGCGAGCAGTACCCCGTGACCCGCCAAGCTGAGCGTACCACTCACGAAGCTGCTAGGGCGAGAGGACCGCGTACGGACGACGCCGCAGCTGCACCTGGCCACTTCAAGCAGCTGCGGAACTACTCACTCCAGGACGACTCCCACTACGGCCACCCCGACAACCCCAACTAGCGTACCACTCACGAAGCTGTTGGGGGGTGAGGGACTCACGCGGGCGACGCTGGAGCTGCATCTGGCCACGCCAGGAGTAGTAGGAGCAGTAGAAAGAGCAATAGCAGCAAGAGCAGCAGTAACAGCAGTACGGGCAGGGCAGTGCTCACTAGTGGCGAGAAGGGCAGGCGTACGACGACGGCAACGGCAAGGCCGCTACCACTGTAGGGCGAGAGCTCCGCGGCAGCTGCAGGGGTGGCTGCTCTAGGGGCGGCAGTTGTAGGGGCGGCTGCTCCAGGGGCGGCTGCTCCAGGGGCGGCTGTTGCAGGGGCGGGTGCTCCAGGGGCGGCTGCTGCAGGGGTGGCTGCTCTAGGGGCGGCTGCTGCAGGGGCTGGTGCTGCAGTGGCGGCTCCTCCAGGGGCGGCTGCTGCAGTGGCGGCTGCTCCAGGGGTGGCTTGGCTGCTCGGCGACTCGGCTGCTGGGCGGCTCAGCGGCTTGGCTGCTCGACGGCTCGGCGGCTCGGCTGCTCGCTAGGGGCGGCAACGGGGCCGGGTAGGGGCGGGGACTCTGCATGACCAAACGTACCGCAAGGCTGACCAGTCGAATGACGTACGGATAGTGAGCAGTACCCCGTGACCCGCCAAGCTGAGCGTACCACTCACGAAGCTGCTAGGGCGAGAGGACCGCGTACGGACGACGCCGCAGCTGCACCTGGCCACTTCAAGCAGCTGCGGAACTACTCACTCCAGGACGACTCCCACTACGGCCACCCCGACAACCCCAACTAGCGTACCACTCACGAAGCTGTTGGGGGGTGAGGGACTCACGCGGGCGACGCTGGAGCTGCATCTGGCCACGCCAGGAGTAGTAGGAGCAGTAGAAAGAGCAATAGCAGCAAGAGCAGCAGTAACAGCAGTACGGGCAGGGCAGTGCTCACTAGTGGCGAGAAGGGCAGGCGTACGACGACGGCAACGGCAAGGCCGCTACCACTGTAGGGCGAGAGCTCCGCGGCAGCTGCAGGGGTGGCTGCTCTAGGGGCGGCAGTTGTAGGGGCGGCTGCTCCAGGGGCGGCTGCTCCAGGGGCGGCTGTTGCAGGGGCGGGTGCTCCAGGGGCGGCTGCTGCAGGGGTGGCTGCTCTAGGGGCGGCTGCTGCAGGGGCTGGTGCTGCAGTGGCGGCTCCTCCAGGGGCGGCTGCTGCAGTGGCGGCTGCTCCAGGGGTGGCTTGGCTGCTCGGCGACTCGGCTGCTGGGCGGCTCAGCGGCTTGGCTGCTCGACGGCTCGGCGGCTCGGCTGCTCGCTAGGGGCGGCAACGGGGCCGGGTAGGGGCGGGGACTCTGCATGACCAAACGTACCGCAAGGCTGACAAGTCGAATGACGTACGGACAGCGAGCAGTACCCCGCGACCCGCCAAGCTGAGCGTACCACTCACGAAGCTGTTAGGGCGAGAGGACCGCGTACGGACGACGCCGCAGCTGCACCTGGCCACTTCAAGCAGCTGCGGAACTACTCACTCCAGGACGACTTCCACTACGGCCACCCCGACAACCCCAACTAGCGTACCACTCACGAAGCTGTTGGGGGGTGAGGGACTCACGCGGGCAACGTTGGAGCTGCATCTGGCCATGCCAGGAGTAGTAGGAGCAGTAGAAAGAGCAATAGCAGCAAGAGCAGCAGTAACAGCAGTACGGGCAGGGCAGTGCTCACTAGTGGCGAGAAGGGCAGGCGTACGACGACGGCAACGGCAAGGCCGCTACCACTGTAGGGCGAGAGCTCCGCGGCAGCTGCAGGGGTGGCTGCTCTAGGGGCGGCAGTTGTAGGGGCGGCTGCTCCAGGGGCGGCTGCTCCAGGGGCGGCTGTTGCAAGGGCGGGTGCTCCAGGGGCGGCTGCTGCAGGGGTGGCTGCTCTAGGGGCGGCTGCTGCAGGGGCTGGTGCTGTAGTGGCGGCTCCTCCAGGGGCGGCTGCTGCAGTGGCGGCTGCTCCAGGGGTGGCTTGGCTGCTCGGCGACTCGGCTGCTGGGCGGCTCAGCGGCTTGGCTGCTCGACGGCTCAGCGGCTCGGCTGCTCGCTAGGGGCGGCAACGGGGCCGGGTAGGGGCGGCGACGGGGCCGCTAGGGGCGGCTACAGGGCCGCGTAGGGTGGGGAGCGGCGACGAAGCCGCTAGGGGCGGCGACGGGGCCGCATAGGGGCGGCAACGAGGCCGCTTAGGGGCGGCAACGGGGCCGCGTAGGGAGGGAGGCGGTGACCGGGCCGCTAGGGGCGGCGACGGGGCCGCGCAGGGGAGGCGACGGGACCGCTAGGGGCGCCGACAGGGCCGCGTAGGGGTGGCGACGTGGCCGCGAGGGAGGGTAGCGGCGACGGGGCCGCTAGGGGCGGCGACGGGGCCATGTAGGGGCAGCGACGGGGCTGCGTAGGGGTGGCGACGGGGCCGCGTAGGGAGGGGAGCGGCGACGGGGCCGCTAGGGGCGGCGACGGGGCCGGGAGGGAGGGGAGCGGCGACGGGGCCGCTAGGGGCGGCGACGAGGCCGCGAAGGGCCGGCGACGGGGCCGTGTAGGGAGGGAGGCGGCGACGGGGCCGCTAGGGGCGGCGACGGGGCGGCGTAGGGGCGGCGGCGGGGCCGCGTAGGGCCGGCGATGGGGCCGCATAGGGGCGGCGACGGGGCCGCGTAGGGAGGGGAGCGGCGATGGGGCCGCTAGGGGCAGCGACGGGGCCGCGTAGGGGCGGCGACGGGGCCGCGTAGGGAGGGAGGCGGCGACGGGGCCGCTAGGGGCGGCGACGGGACCGCATAGGGGCGGCGACGGGGCCGCGTATGGAGAGAGGCGGCGACGGGGCTGCTAGGGGCGGCGACAAGGCCGCTAAGGTTGGCGCGAGGGGCCGTGAGCTCGATAGAAGGGCGGCCCACAAGGCGCGCCTCGGGCAGGAGCGTCCGGCGCTCTGGTCAGAAAAAACCTTTCAGTGGTGGGCCCAAGGAAGCGTTCCCACTATGGAACCTGCTCTATACCATGTGAAGAAATGAGGAAATGAATGAACTAGGAAAGAGGTGGGTACAAGTAGGAAAACCTAGAAATGTTGTACCCCATTTAGTCTACCCCACTACAGCCTACACAGACTTAGTCTATAAGTTTGACAGAAGCTGCATATCACTATCTCGCGCTTCATGACTCTGTTCTTTGGTCTCAACATCACACAGTCCATCGATACTATTGACCTCTCTGCTGCCAAATACGCCGAAACCATTGTGAACAAGTTTGGGATTGCTCCACTCAATCTTAGCACACCGCTCTGCACTCCCCCACCCTAACACACTCCCAACACTATACCACTCTCAGCAGCTGATCATTGTCTCTATCAACAGCAGTTTGGCTTCTTCAACCACAGGAAACACATCTCGCTCAGTTACTACTTCGTAAAAGACGAGATTGAACAAGCGCAAGGCGGACCCCACCTACTGTCCGACTGGTAAAATGGCAGCCGACTTTATGACAAAGAAGGTGTCACAGTGTCAGAAGTATAGGCAGGAATGAATGAACAATGGAAGAGTTGGGTACAAATATCAAACCCTAGAAGGGGTTGTACCCCATATTGGCTACCCCACTACAGCCTAAACCTACATAGCATACATAATCTGACACACCCCCATAGGCAAAGTGGGGGAGACAAAGGGGTCACAAGACCAGTCAAGAGAGGCAAAGCAAGCTCACGGTGGATCACAACGTCACCACACACTCTGAGCACAATCAAAGGGCCACAAGGCCAGTTCGCATGCAGAGATATATATGCAACAACAGCAGTACAGTGATCTCTACCTAGCAGAGCAAGCAAGCAGGTATATATATATATACACATATATCACAGTACAAACAGAGTCTACAGCAAGTGAGGAAACGTGGGCACAAGGCCCAGCAAGGTACAAAAGCGCTGATGATCACCAGGCGGAAGTGCCTTGGTGAATATATCAGCAGTGTTGGCCTGAGTGGCCACGTAGGCAAGACGAAGCTGACCACGCTGCTGCAACTCTCGAGCCAGGAAGTAACGTAGAGCGATGTGCTTTGTTCTGTGCTCCAGTCTATGCTCCTGACACAAGGCAATTGCGGCCTTGTTGTCGACGTACAGCACTAGAGGAGAACGAGGCCGCTCTCCTAGGCCGGTCAGCAGGTAGGTGAGCCAGCGTAACTCCTGTGTAGCCATGGCTGTGGCGTAGATCGCAGCCTCACAACTGGAGCCGAGAACAGAAGACGAGCATGTAGAACGACAAGAAACTGAGCGAGAGCCAAGGCTGAAGGTGTAACCCTGTGACGACCGCTGAGTAGCCTCCTCGTCAACCCAAGAAGCGTCCGAGTGACAAGTGAGGACAACCTCACTCCACCCTCCAAGCACGAGCCCCGTGCCTGATGTACTGCACAAGTAACGCAGTACCCTCTTCGCAGCATCCATGTGCACCTTTTGGTGCCGACCAGGAGCCACGTAGCGAGCCAGAAGGCCAAGAGGGTACGCGAGGTCAGGACGAGTGCAGGTGATCAGGCACATGAGGCAGCCAACTAGCTCTGGGTAAGGACCACCAAAGGTGGAAATGAGAGCGAGTGACCTGTAGCCAGAGGAGTGGCCTGTGCCGAGGACCAGGTAAAGCCAAAGCGCTGAAGGAACTGCTGCACCATGTGTGACTCAGTCAGGGTAATGGTGCGGCGTGCTCTGTCCCGGGTGATCTGCAAGCCAAGGTAACTGCGCAGCTCACCCAGGTCTGTGCACGTGTGTCTCTTCTGCAGCTCCAACTTCACGTGGGCGAGTCCAGCAGTGTTAGCTGTGGCAAAGACCAAGTCGTCGACGTACACGAGGATGTAGAACGGCGGCAAAGAGGTGTTGGTGCGCAGAAACAGCGACGGGTCGGCAGTAGAAGGAGCAAACCCAAGAGCCGCAAGTGTAGTCCTCAGTGTGTCGTGCCACTCACGCGGTGCCTGGCAGAGACCGTAGACTGGCCGCCGGGGACTCCACTGGGTACCAGGAGGGAACGACCCAGTGAAGCCAAGCGGGCGGCGCAACCAGATCTCCTCGTGCAAGCTGCCCTGCAAGAAAGCTGTGTTGAAGTCAAGAGAGTGAAGCTCGTAGTCACGCTGAGCAGCAACGTGCAGCAGCACCCGAAGAGTGGTCGTCTTCGGGGTGGGGGAGAAGGTCTGGAAGAAGTCAACTCCCTCTCGTTGACTGAAGCCTCGAGCAATGTAACGAGCCTTGAAGACAGGGAACTGGCGGCCGCTTCACCTTAAAAATCCACATGCCACTGACGATGTTCGCCCTGGGAGGGGGAACCTCGTCGACGTAGGTGCCTGTGGACTTCCTCGATATCATCTCTGCATCCATGGCTGTCAGCCACTAAGAGGAGTACTCACCTGCGATCGCCTCAGCGTAAGAGCACGGGGTCGGGATCTCTGGAGCATCCGGGTCTCCCTCACGGGCAAGCAGCATGGACACGAGATGAGGCGCAGCAGCTGCAAGACACTCAAGGTCCTCGTGCCTGTCCTCAAGGACGTCCGTGCCAAGAGCACACTCACCCCTGACGAACGGAGGACAGACAGACTCAGACTCAGCAACAAGACTAGCGGCGTAGTCTAGACGACAGGCAGCAGCAAAGTCATCCAGCTCAGCAACCAAGGCAGACGCAGTAGCAGACTCAAACGACGGGTCAATGACAACAGTGGCTAGCAGACGCGTGACAGTAGAGTGAGCAGCACGAGTGTGGTCAGACTCATGCTTAGGGACGGTAGGCAGAGAAGACGCAAGAGGGGAAGGCAGGGGAACACGCTGCGGAGGAGAGGAAGGATAACGGACGACAAGGCGAGTGCAGGTGACAGCCGGTTGACGCGAATGAGGGACACTACGACCAGAACGACCAGACCGGACAGGCGAGACGGGACGCGACGCAGGCTCAAGACGCTCAGTAAGACCCCCTGAGTGCTCAGTGTAAGGAGAAGGAGCAGGCAGCGGTGAGCCAGGCTATAACGAAAGACCAGTAGATGAAGGGAGACTAAGAACTTGGCGAAGCACAGAGTCAGGCGGTGGCTGAGACGATGGAGCAAAGAGCTGGTGGGGCTAGGCAGTGTCACCAGCACCAGCAGCTCCAGTACCTCCAACAGCTTCAGAACCCTCATCTCTAGCTCCTCGAGGACCAGCTCCACCAGCAGCAGCACCCCCGGAACCGGCACCTCCAGTCCCGGGGTCTCCAGCCTCAGTCTCTCCAGCAGCAGCACCCCCAGACCCAGGGTCGCCAGCAGTAGTAGCCTCCGGCTCAGCAGCACCTCCAGCCCCAGCAGCTCCAGTACCTCCAGTACGAGCACCTCCGGGACCAGCACCATTCCCAGCTCCAGTGACAGCAGCAGAAGTACCTCCAGCGGCAGAGCCCCGAGCTCCAGAAGCGCGGGCTCGATGGCGACCGTACCAGTCGTGCAGCTGCTGTGAGGTGAGAGGCACACGCGGACGAAGGCGGCTACTCCAAGGAGACCGCACAACAGCAGACTCGGAACCCTCAGCGCCAGCACCCGCAGTAGCTCCAGGACCTTCAGTAGAAACGACTTCAGTAGTAGAGTCACCAGCGCCAGCGCCTCCTGCAGTAAGGCCCCTAGCTTCAGCAGCGCGACCCTGACGGCCAGTGTTCCACTCACGCAGGTGCTATGGGGAGAGAGGGGGTCGATGACTAGATTGCAGCGGCGAGGCACCAGCGGAGCAACTGCGGAGACGGCAGCTCCAGAGAGATTGCTCACCAGACTCCTCAGTGCCCCCAGACGCAGCACCCTCAGACCCAGTACCCCCAGGCTCAGCACTTGATCTCCGACTGCTACTGAGTGATCACGTCGCCGACGATCGGCATACTGCTTCTGGGAGGTATGCATCGTGGTGAGTCGTCGCTGAGTCTTCTCCCATAGTTGCTGCATGGTGGTGACGAAGTCATGTGCGGCTTGGACGTGTGCCGGTGTGGTTGGCTGCTGTGGTGTGAGTGGTTCGCGTCCGTAACACAGGAAGAAAGGAGTTTTCCCTGTGGCCGCATGTGATGCGTTGTTGTAAGCAAACTCTAGGGTCGGTAACTATGTGTCCCAGTGGCTGACGTCGACCTTGCAAGCACTGCGCAGTAACTGTTCAACCACTTGATTGAGTCGCTCTGTCTGTCCGTCAGTCTGGGGGTGGTATGCTGAAGACATCGCAAGCTTAGTCCCCAACAATCCCATGAGCTCCTTCCAGAACTTACTCGTGAATTTTGGGTCTCTGTCTGAGACGAGTGTAGCGGGGATGGCGTGGATGGTGATGATGCGGTAAAAGAAGAGGCGAGGAGTTGCTTTAGTTGTTGCTGTGGCGTTGGTCGGGATGAAGTGACCCATTTTGGAGAACTCTTCGATCATCACAAGGATGGAATCATGTCCCCGGGAGGTCAAAGGAAGTCCTGTGATGCTGTCAAGGCTAACGACCTGCCATGGCTGCTCCGGTACGGGTACAGGCTGAAGTAACCCTGCTTTTTTCTGCTTGCTGCTCTTCATTCGCTGGCACGTGTCGCAAGAGGTGACGAACTGCTGCACGTCTACTGCCATCCCGGGCTAGTAGTAATACTTCGCTATCCCTGCTAATGTCTTGTTGCTCCCGAAATGTCCCGCGTAGTCGTGAAACTCCTCCAATAGGATCTGCCGTAGCGGGGCGTAATTCGGTACCCAAATCTTCCTTGAACTGTTCCTTACAGCTAAGTCCTTCTCCCACTGTAATAGCTTCTTAGTTTGTGCTGTAGCGATCTCTGCGTCCACGGAGTACTTCTATTGGAATAGACCCTTGAGCAGAGGGCTCATCCCGTCGAGCTGGATGCCTGCTACATGTCCGGGGCGGCTCAATGCGTTTGCTTTGTTGTATAGCCCGGGCTTGTAGATGATGTCGTAGTGGAAGTGAGTTTCCAGGAAGTCCACCCACCGCACCTGTCGTCGTGAGAGCGTTGGCTATGACTTCAGGTATTTGAGACTGCAGTGGTCAGTATAGACTGTAGTCTTGGCTCCCTCTAGGTAACACCTCCACGCCTTGAAGGCTATGACTATCGCTAAGGCTTCCTTGTCATGGATGGGGTAGTTCAGTTCTGCTCCGTGTAGCTTCTTAGTGAGGTAGGCGATGGGCTGCAAACCGCGTCCGTGATCCTGCATCAGTACTTCTCCGACTTCTTGGTCACTAGCGTCTACTTCCACCACAAATTCCTTGTGTGGATCTGGTAGGATGAGTACTAGCGCTGTAGTCAGTGCTGTCTGTAGCTGCTCCATGGCTTGCTAATGAGAAGTATCCCATTTGTAGGGTGTATCCATTTTCAGTAGGTCGGTCAGTGGCACTGCTATCTTAGCGTACTGCAGCACAAACCTGTTGTAGTAGTTGGCAAAGCTCAGGAACTGTTGCAACTCCTTCACGTTCTCCGGTACTTTCCACTTCTTGACGGCTTCGATTTTCCGCGGGACCACGTGTACGCCCTCGACACTCACCATGTGCCCGAGAAACTGCACCTTCTTCAGGGCGAAGTCGCTCTTCGACAGCTTCACGTAGAACTTGTTTTCCCGCAGGATCTCGAACACCTTCCGCAGATGCTCCACGTGCTCCTTCATGTTCTTGGAGTAGATGAGAATGTCGTCCAGGTACACCACCATGCACTCGTCCAATAGGGGCCGTAGGATGTGATTCATCTCCGCTTGAAACGTTGCTGGTGCGTTGCAGAGTCCGAACGGCATCACCAAGTATTCGTAGGAGCCGTATCTGGTACGGAACGCCGTCTTGTGGATCGAGTTGTCCGCCATCTTGATCAGCCAGTAACCCGACCATAGGTCCAGCTTCGAAAACACTGTTGCACCACGCAGTTGATCCAGAAGGTCGTCGATGCGCGGTATGGGGTATTTGTTTTTAACTGTCGGTTTGTTCAGTGCACGGTAGTCGATGCACATCCGTAGACTGCTGTCTGGTTTTGGAGTGAAGAGAACTTGTGCAGCGTAGGGAGAGGTGGATGGGCGGATCAGTTGTCTGTCCAGTAGATACTCTATCTGCTTCTTCATGTCTGTCAGTCTGGTCGGACTCAGTCCGTATGGTGCACGTGAGACGGGTTTCGCACCTGGTTCCTCCACGATCTCGTGCTCATGGTTTCGCGCTGGAGGTACTCCTGCAGGTAGGTTGTCTCGCATGATGTCTTTGTACTGCTCCAACACCTCCTTCACTGCTGTAGGTAGCTTTGCATTCGGCTTCACCTCCTCTGCTGCTGCCATGACCAGTGCTAAGTAACCCGTGTTGCTCTCGTTCAGCGTCCGTTCGAACCGTGCCAGTGTCATTTCAAGAACATTCCCTGTATCTGTCCAGCTTCGCAGCTCCACTCGTTTCCTGTTGTTGTAGATGCATGCCTTTCTGTTAACCCAGTCGATCTCGGGGTTGAACCGCTTCAGGAAATCTCGCCCCAAGATGAAATCTAAACCCTTGATGTTCGTGATCGGCAACGTCGGCTTCCACCTCAGTGCCCCTATGTGCAGCTGCAGTGATGCTTCACCGTGAATGGGAAGTTTCGTACCATCCACCATCGTTGCCGTGACCTTGGTCTCCTACAAAGATTCTCCAATTTTCTCCAACGTCCCGCGGTCGCACACCGAGTGAGACGCACCGCTGTCCACCAGTGCTTGGAGGCGTCGCCCGTTGCAGATCACCTCGAGTAGTAGAGGTTGTTGCTGCTCCGAGTAACCGTAGATGGTCTCGCTTATAGGATCGTAGGGTACGTCGAATAGATCATCATTCGGTCATGCGCTCGAAGCTGCTGACTCCATATCAGTTTTCAACTGAGTTGGGTTAGAAGGATTTATTTGAGGCCGATTCAGCTTCGTCTTGGCCTGGAACCTTCCCTTAAGCCTTTGCAGTTATGTAGGCTTCACCTGTAGGCAATTGGGAGCCTTAACACTGTGCAACGGGGAAAGAATATCAGCTCCTTGGAACGCACGACCCTTTTCAACGCTTCGGAGTGGTTTGCCCAACTTCTCAGGTATCTAAATAATGTTTGAAGGCTTTTTCTTGGCCTCAAAATCTCCCCTGAATTTTTTAAAGGCTTGAAAACCTTGAGAGGGAATTTTCTTACTCTCGAGGGTGTTCGGTTGGAGTTTCCCGGTCCGTGCAGAGTCTTGTTTCGCGGAGCCTCCATTTGTCTTGTCGATTTCCCCTTGTGACGTTATAAATTCGCGCCATCGTGTCCTCCTTTTTTCGCTATCGTGGATGTCGCACTGTTGTTGCCCTACAGCTCCGCACGTGCCTTCTTCATTTTCCAACACGCCAATAATCGATGTCCTGTGGCGCCGCAAAATTCGCACTACTCATATTTTGTTGGCCGCTGCTTCGCGTCGATCTTGTCGATATCCATCGGGTCGGCGGTCGTGGGTGGTGCCAATCGTTTCGTGCCAAATGATCCGTTCGGCACGTGGCGTCGTGTCTCGGGTTGATCTCGTGTCAGCGCATCGAATCTCTCTGCTGCACACACCATGTTGCAGTAGTTGTTGTAGTTCGCGGCAATCACCTGTTGGCGGACTTCCATCTTTAGCCCCTCAGTATACGCTTGGATTTTTTCCCCTTCGGTCAGGTCGGTAATTCAGTTGAAGAGGCTCTCCATCTGCTCTGTGTACTGTGTTACACTACCGAGCTCTTTATGCCGATGAATCTGCTGCCGCGCCATGTAGCTGGAGTTGATTAGTTTGAAACGTTGAATAAAAGCTTCCCAAAACTGCGTCCATGACCCCTCGCCTCGGACCTCGTTGCTATCGTAAATCCACTCGAGCGCCGGGCCTCGTAACAGTATCGCTGCAAGACGAATCCGCATTGCATCATGTGTCGGGGTCGTACAGCCAACGGCCTCGAAGTAAATTTTGAGGGTCGCAATGAATTGACGGACGTCGGTCTCTCTTGCATTCGAATTGAACATCTCTAGTAGCCTCGGACGTGCCGCCTCAAGATTCACTGTAGCAGCTGCCGCTCCTGCTGGGTGAACTATCGGTGTCGTCGTTGCTGCTGCTGAGAAAACTGAAACGAGAATGAAATGACTAAGTGAAAGTTGGGTACAAGTACAAACCCTAGAAAAGCTGTACCCCATATGGGCTACCCCACAATAGCATACAGCAGCTATATCATATAAATCTGACACACCCCCATAAGCAAAGTGGGGAAGAACAAGGGGTCACAAGACCAGTCAAGCAAAGCAAAGCAAGCTCAGAGTGGATCACAAAGTCACCACGCATTACGAGCACAAGTTCAAGGCCACAAGGCCACTTCACCTGCAGGAGTACATATATATATAAAAGGCTAGACAAGCAAGGGCAGGTGTATATATATAAGTAACAGTACAAACAAGGTCAAGAGGTGAGCAAGTGAGGCAAGGTAGGCATAAGACCCAGCTGAGTACAGAAGGGCTGATGATCACAAGGCGCAAGCGCCTTGGTGAAGATATCGGCAGTGTTGGCCTTAGAGGCCACGTACGCAAGACGCAGCTGACCACGCTGCTGGAGCTCACGAGCAAGAAAGTAGCGTTGGTTGGGGTCCTTGTAGGGTTTCAGTAGCTGCACATGGAAAGCATTGTGAAGCTTCCACGTATCTGGTAAGCGCAAGCGGAATGTAACTGGTGTCACTTGTGCCTCAACGAGAAAAGGACCAGGCCGGAGTTTGGATGGGAGGTGAGACAGGTTCAAGTTGCGTGTGTCAAGAAGCACCTGATCTCCGACTGCTACTGAGTGATCACGTCGCTGACGATCGGCATACTGCTTCTGGGAGGTCTGCATCGTGGTGAGTCGTCGCTGAGTCTTCTCCCATAGCTGTTGCATAGTGGTGACGAAGTCATGTGCGGCTTGGACGTGTGCCGGTGTAGTTGGCTGCTGTGGTGTGAGTGGTTCCCGTCCCTAACACAGGAAGAAAGGAGTTTTCCCTGTGGCCGCATGTGATGCGTTGTTGTAAGCGAACTCTAAGGTCGGTAACTGTGTGTCCCAGTGGCTGACGTCGTCCTTGCAGGCTGTGCGCAGTAACTATTCAACCACTTGATTGAGTCGCTCTGTCTGTCCGTCAGTCTGGGGGTGGTATGCTGAAGACATTGCAAGCTTTGTCCCCAACAGTCCCATGAGCTCCTTCCAGAACTTACTCGTGAATTTTGGGTCTCTGTATGAGATGAGTGTAGCATGGATGCCGTGAATGGTGATGATGCGGTCAAAGAAGAGGCAAGCAGTTGCTTCAGCTGTAGCTGTGGCGTTGGTCGGTATGAAGTGACCCATTTTGGAGAACTTATCGATGACTACGAGGATAGAATCGTGCCCCTGTGAAGTCGAAGGAAGTCCGGTGATGAAGTCGAGGCTAACGACCTGCCATGGCTGCTCCGGTACGGGTAGAGGCTGAAGTAACCCTGCTTTTTTCTGCTTGCTGCTCTTCATCCGCTGGCACGTGTCGCATGAGGTGACGAACTGCTGCACGTCTGCTGCCATCCCGGGCCAGTAGTAATACTTCGCTATCCCTGCTAACGCCTTGTTGCTCCCGAAATGTCCCGCGTATGGTACATTGTTAAACTCCTCCAATAGGATCTGCCGTAGCGGGGCGTAATTCGGTACCCAAATCTTTCCTGAACCCTTCCTTACAGCTAAGTCTTTCTCCCACTGTAATAGCTTCTTGGTCTGTGCTGTAGCAATCTCTGCATCCACGGAGTACCCATGTTGGAATAGACCCTTGAGCAGAGGGTTCATCCCGTCGAGCTGGATGCCTGCTACATGTCCGGGGCGGCTCAACGCGTCTGCCTTGTTGTGTAGCCCGGGCTTATAGGCGATGTCGTAGTGGAAGTGAGTTTCCAGGAAGTCCACCCACCGCACCTGTCGTCGTGAGAGTGTCGGCTGTGACTTCAGGTATTTGAGACTGCAGTGGTCAGTATAGACTGTAGTCTTGGCTCCCTCTAGGTAACACCTCCATGCCTTGAAGGCTATGACTATCGCTAAGGCTTCCTTGTCGTGAATGGGGTAGTTTAGTTCTACTCCGTGTAGCTTCTTACTGAGGTAGGCGATGGGCTGCAAACCGCGTCCGTGATCCTGCATCAGTACTGCTCCGACTGCTTGGTCACTAGCGTCTGCTTCCACCACGTAGTCCTTGTCTTGATCCGGCAAGATGAGTACTGGCGCTGTAGTCAGTGATGTGTGTAGCTGCTCCATGGCTTGCTGATGAGGGGTATCCCATTTGTAGGGCGTATCCTTTTTCAGTAGGTCGGTCAGTGGCGCTGCTATCTTAGCGTACTGCGGCACGAACCTGTTGTAGTAGTTGGCGAAGCCTAGGAACTACTGTAACTCCTTCATGTTCTCCGGTACTTTCCACTTCTTGACGGCTTCGATCTTCTGTGGGTCCACGTGTACGCCCTCGGCACTCGCCATGTGCCTAAGAAAGTGCACCTTCTTCAGGGCAAAGTCGCTCTTTGATAGCTTCACGTAGAACTTGTTTTTCCGCAGGATCTCGAACACCTTCCGCAGATGCTCCACGTGCTCCTTCATGTTCTTGGAGTAGATGAGAATGTCGTCCAGGTACACCACCACGCACTCGTCCAGCAGGGGTCGTAAGATGCGATTCATCTCCGCTTGAAACGTTGCTGGTGTGTTGCAGAGTCCGAACGGCATCACCAAGTATTCGTAGGAGCCGTATCTGGTCCGGAACGCTGTCTTGTGGACGGAGTTGTCTGCCATCTTGATCTGCCAGTAGCCCGATCGTAGGTCCAGCTTCGAAAATGCCGTTGCTACACGCAGTTGATCGAGTAGGTCATCTATGCGCGGTATGGGATATTTGTTTTTGACTGTCTGTTTGTTCAGTGCGCGGTAGTCGATGCACATCCGTAGACTGCCGTCTGGTTTTGGAGTGAAGAGAACAGGTGTGCCGTAGGGAGAGGTGGATGGGCGGATCAGTTGTCTGTCCAGTAGATACTCTATCTGTTTTTTCATGTCTGTCAGTTCAGTCGGACTCAGTCGGTATGGTGCACGTGAGACGGGTTTCGCACCTGGTTCCTCCACGATCTCGTGCTCGTGGGTGCGTGCTGGAGGTACGCCTGCAGGTAGGTCGTCGGGCATTATATCCTTGTACTGCTCCAAGACCTCCTTCACTGCTGTAGGTAGCTCGGAACTCGGCTTCTCCTCCTCTCCTGCTGCCATAACCAGTGCTAGGTAACCCGTGTTACTCTCGTTCATCGTCTGTTTGAACCGTACCAGTGTCGTTTCAGGTACGTCCCCTGTATCCGTCCAGCTTCGCAGTGCTATCCGCTTCCCATTGTTGTAGATGCACACCTTGCTGTTGATCCAATCGATCTCGGGGTTGAACCACTTCAGGAAATCTCGCCCCAAGATAAAATCTAATCCTTTGATGTTGGTGACTGGTAGCTTCGGCTTCCACCTCAATGCACCTATATGCTGTTGCAGTGATGCTTCACCGTGGATAGGAAGCTTCGTACCGTCCACCATGGTTGCTGAAAACTGGGTCTCTTCCGCCTTCTCTCCAATTTTCTCCAATGCTCCGCGGTCACACACCGAGTGAGATGCACCGCTGTCCACCAGTGCCTGGAGGCGTCGCCCATTGCATAACACCTCGAGGAGTAGTGGTTTCTGCTGCGCTGAGTAGCCAAAGAGGGTCTCGTTAATAGGATCATAGGGTACATCAAACTTAATACCTTCCCTTTTTCCTATACCGGACTCAGCGCTTTCCAACTTCACCTGGGGGGTAGGAGGATTTTTCCGAGGCTTGTATAATTTCTCCTGAGCCTGGATGTCTCCTCTAAGCCTTGGCAGTTGTGTAGGCTTCACCTGTGGGCGACAGGGAGCCTTAACACTGTGCTGCGGAGAGAGAATATTAACTCCACGGAACGCACGACCCTTTTCTACGCTCCGTAGTACTTTGCCCAACTTCTCAAGTACCTGAATAATTTCCAAAGGCTTTTTCTTGGCCTCTAGACCTCCCCTGAATTTTTTGAAGGCTTGTAAACCACGAGAAGCAATATTCTTCGTTAGAGCATCTTTATAGGATACTTTTAACAAATTCTTACTTTCGTGGGTGTTCGGCTGGAGTTTCCTGGTCGGTGCAGAGTCTTTTTTCGCGGAGCCTCCATTCGCCTCGGCGATTTCCCCTGATGCCGATCGGTCGTGACGTTTTAAATTCGCGTCATCTTTTTCTCCTTTTTTCACTCGCTCCGAAGTCGCCACGTCATCGCCTTTTTCTGCTTTTCGGATCTTTACGCGATCGCCAGGTCGATCCGCGGCTACTGGCGATTCCCGTTTTTTTACTTCGGGGGTGCACCACTATTTCCGTCCCAGAGTGCCGCACGTGCTTTCTTCATTTTGTAGCACGACAAAAACTGATGTCCTACTGCGCCGCAAAATTCGCATTTTTCGGCTGCTGCTGTCAGAATCCCAACCACTAGACCATTGGGATAAAAGGGCTTGTTTCAGTAGCGGGTCAGTGCGCCCATAACCCCCCAGGCGAACGCGCATGTAACCCTCTCCAGGATCAATCGGGCATCCACAATGCAGATCTACTGAAGCCCCCCCACACTGGCAGGCCCAGGACTAAGCACAACGACAACGACCTACATGTGCATACACCGGGAATCGAGCCCGAGACCGCTCTGATACCATGTCAGAATCCCAACCACTAGACCATTGGGATAAAAGGGCTTGTTTCAGGAGCGGGTCAGTGCGCCCATAACCCCCCAGGCGAACGCGCCTGTAACCCTCTCCAGGATCAATCGGGCATCCACAGTGCAGATCTACTGACAGCTGCTTCGCGTCGGATTTGTCGATATCCATCGGTTCGGCGAACGTGGGGGGTGCCGATCGCTCCGTGCCGAATGTACGGTTCGGCGTGAAGCGTCGTGTTTTGGGTTGACTTCGAGTCAGCGCGTCGTATCGCTCGGCAGCACGCACGATGTCTCTGTAGCTGTTCTAATTCGCCGCAATCACTTGCCGCCGAATCTCCATTTTTAACCCTTCGGTGTACGCCTGGATTTTTTCGCCTTCAGTCAGGTCGGTGATGCGGTTGAACAGTAACTCCATCTGCTCCGTGTACTGTGTTACACTACTGTATTACTTGTGTCGGTGTATCTGCTGCCGCGCCATGTAGGTTGTATTAATTGGTACAAACGGTCGATTAAATCTGCCCGAAACTGCTGCCACGTTTTCTCCCCGCGGGCTACGTCGGTGTAGTAAATCCATTCGAGAGCCGGTCCACATAACAGTGTCGCTGCGAGCCGAATCCTTGCTGCCTTGTGTTGCAGGGTCGAACAGCCAATGGCCTCGAAGTAAATTTCGAGGGTGGCCACAAATCGCCGGACGTCGGATCCCTTCGCGCTTGGATCGAACGCCTCCGGGAGCCTCGGTCGTGCTGCTTCGAGGTTCGGCGACAGTGGTGCCATTGGTCCGTGAAATGTCGGTGTCGCCACTGCTGCTGGATGTCAGAATGAGAAACGAGAATGGTGTGACTAACAGGAACAAGAGTACAAATATGAAACCCTAATCTGGTGTACCCCCTAAGGTGTAACCCACTACAGCCTAGAACCACATAAACATATAATGTTTGACACACCTCCATAGGCAAAGTGGGGCAGACCCAGGGGTCACAAGACTAGTCAAGGTAAAACAAGGCAAACAAGCTCAGGGTGGATCTCGAGGATTCCACACAAATTCCGAGCACAAGCAAGTGGTCACAAGACCAGTTCACATGCAGATTTATAATAGAACAAGAAATACAATGATCACAACCTAGCAAGAGTAAACATGCAGGTATATATATATATATATATAATGATCACAGTACAGACAAAGTCAGGAAGTAAGCAAGTGAGGTCCAGTCGGCACAAGGCCTAGAAGAGTGCAAAAACGCTGATGGTCAACAGGCGGAAGCGCCTTGGTGAACACATCAGCAGTGTTGGCCTCAGTGGTCACGTAACGCAGACGAAGCTGACCACGCTGCTGTAGCTCTCGAGCTAGAAAGTAACACAGAGCGATGTGCTTCGTCCTGTGCTCTAGTCTGTGCTCCTCACACAAGGCAATGGTTGCCTTGTTGTCGACGTACAGCACTGGAGGAGAACGAGGCTGCTCTCCAAGGTCCGTCAGCAGGTAGGTGAGCCAGCGAAGCTCCTGGGCAGCCATGGCCGTGGCGTAGATCTCAGCCTCACAGCTGGAGCTGAGAACAGAAGAAGAGCGAGTAGAACGCCAAGAGACAGAGCCAAAGCCAAGGCTGAAGGTGTAACCCTGAGACGACCGCTGAGTAGCCTGGTCGTCTGCCCAAGAAGCGTCTGAGTGCCCAGTGAGAACAGGCCGGTCTTGCCCTCCAAGCACTAGCCCCATGCCCGACGTACGGCACAAGTAGCGCAACACCCTCTTAGCTGCATCCATGTGCTCTTTCCGGTGACGGCCGGGAGCGACATAGCGTGCTAAGATGCTGAGAGGGTATGCAAGGTCAGGTCGAGTGCAGGTCATCGGGTACATGAGGCAGCCCACAAGCTCTGGATACGGACCACTCGGCTCTACGGACTCATCCGAAGGCAGAGCTGAGAGCGAGTGTCCCGTAGGCAGAGGAGTGGACTGAGGCGAGGAGTACGTGAAGCCGAAGCGCTGAAGGACCTGCTGCACCATGTGTGACTGAGTCAGGGTAATGGTGCGGCGTGCTCTGTCCCGGGTGATCCGCAAGCCAAGATAGCTTGTCACTCCACCCAGGTCTGTGCACGTGTGTCTCTTCTGCAGCTCGGACTTCACGTGAGCGAGACCAGCTGTGTCAGGAGTGGCAAAGACCAAGTCGTCGACGTAGACAAGGATGTAGAACGGCGGCAGTGAGGTGTCGGTGTGTAGAAACAGCGACGGGTCAGCAGTAGAAGGAGCGAACCCAAGAGCCGCAAGAGTAGTCCTCAGTGTGTCGTGCCACTCACGTGGCGCCTGGCGGAGACCGTAGACTGGCCGCCGGAGGATCCACTGGGTACCAGGAGGAAACGACCTAGTGAAGCCAGGTGGGCGGCGCAGCCAGATCTCCTCGTGCAGGTTGCCCTGCAAGAAAGTTGTACTGAAGTCAAGCGAGTGGAGCTCGTAGTCACGCTGAGCGGCGACGTGCAGCAGAACCCGAAGAGTGGTCATCTTCGGGGTCACGGAGAAGGTCTGGAAGAAGTCAACTCCCTGACGCTGACTGAATTTTCGCGCAACGTAACGCGCCTTGAAGACAGGCGGAGAGCCCGGTAGCCGCTTCACCCTGAAAATCCACATGCCACTGACGATGTTCGCCCCAGGTGGGGGAACCTTGTCGACGTAGGTGCCTGTGGACTTCCAGGAAGCCATCTCTGCGTCCATGGCTGTTTGCCACTGAGAGGAGTAGGGACCGGCCATCGCCTCTGCGTAAGAGCGTGGGGTCGGGATGTCTGGTGCATCCGGGTCTCCCTCAGGGGCAACAAGCATGGACACGAGATGGGGCAAAGCAGCAGCAAGGCAACCAAACTCCTCCTGGCTGTCCTCAAGGACGCCAGTGCCAAGGGCACAGTCACCCGCGACGGACGGAGGACAGACAGACTCAGACTCAGCAACAAGACTGGCAGCGTAGTCTAAACGACACGCAGCTGCAAAGGCGACCAGCTCAGCAACGAAGGCAGACGCAGCAGCGGACTCAAAGGAAGGGTCAGTGACAACCGTAGCTAGGAGACGTGTGACAGTAGGACTGGCAGGGCGAAGGGAGTCGGACGCCGGGTCAGAAAGAGCAGGAAGAGAGGACGCAGGAGGCGACGGGAGAGAGACACGCTGTGGAGCAGTGGACTGGCGAAGTGCCATCTGGTGAGTGCCTGCGACAGCAGGAGGACGCTGACGCTGGACACTACGACCACAGGTACCAGCACGAACAGGCGACGCTCGACGAGACGCAGGCGACACAGCACGTGACGCAGGCTCGCGACGCTCAGTAAGACCTCCAGTCGGACCAGTGTAAGGAGTAGGCACAGGGAGAGGGGAGGCAGGCGGTAATTGTGGCTGTGACCGGACAGACGGCGGACACTCTAAGGCAGGAGGAGGAAGCTGACCAAGAACCTGCTGAAGGAGTGGAACGAAGTACGGCCGAGGCCATGCAGCAACTCCCGAACCAGCAGCGTCACCAGCGGCAGGGTCCTCAGCACCAGCAGCAGCACCTCCAGCAGCACCTCTAGCAGCACCAGCAGTACCGCCAGCAGCAGCAGCACCTCCAGGACCAGGGTCAGCAGCACCCGCAGCAGCTCCAACGCCCGGGTCCTCAACACCAGCCTCACCTCCAGTAGCATCAGCAGCACCGCCAGCAATAACAGCACCTCCAGCAGTACCGCCAGTAGCAGTAGCACCTCCAGCTCCAGGGTCCGCAGTACCAGTAGTAGTGTCAACCCCGGGGACCCCAGCACCAGCAGTCCCACTACGAAGACTGATGTGCCGAGCGTACCACTCCCGGAGCTGTGGGGAAGAGGGCGGCTCCCGCCGCGGCGGAGAAACACGAGCACGAACTCCAGCAGCACCGCGAGCCCGAGACGCACCCCGCCGAAGGCTGCAGTACCGCGAGTACCACTCACGCAGCTGCTACGAAGAGGGAGCTCCTCCAGGCGTCTCACAGTCAGCTGCAGTACCCCCAGACTCAGCAACTCCAGGCTCAGCACCCCCAGACTCAAGAACCCCAGGCTCAGCACCCCCAGACTCGGCAACCCCAGGCTCAGCACCCCCAGACTCAGCACCCCCACGCTCAGCACCCCCAGACTCAGCACCCCCAGGCTCCGCACGCTCAAGCTCCGCACGCTCAGGCTCAGAACCCCTAGCCGGACGCGAGTCGACAGCTACCTCGGCAGGCTCAACCGGGTCTACCTGGGAGACACCTAAAGGAGCGGCACCCTGAGGGGGGAGGGGGTCTACCACTGCAGCACCTGGCGCGAGGAAGAGAGGCAGGGGAGGGAGCGGGGCAGTGCGGTAGGGGAAGAGGCGGTAGAAGGGCACGGACTCATCAAAAGTGACGTCCTGAGAGGGGAAGACGCGGTGCGAGGCGGGGTGGTAAAACTGCCAGCCAGACGCATCCGGGACAAAGCTAAGAAAGACACACGGAGCAGTGCGGGAGGAGAGCTTGTCCGCAGACGTGTCGCGAACAAAAGCTCGGGATCCCGAGACACGGAAGCGTGACGCATCGCCAACCTCCCCCGTCCACAGCAGTGTGGGCGAGGTCTCCAGAGCGGAGACACGGGGCCAGAGGTTGAGTTGATGCGCAGCGTACCGGACCGCAAACGGCCACACAAAGTGGGGGGCAGCCGCGTGGACTAAGGAGGTACGAGCGACCTCCATGACCAAGCCAATGCGGCGCTCAGCAACCCCATTCTGCTGTGGAGAGGCCGGAAGCGTGAACGACTGGCGAATGCCGTGCTCGGCACAGTAGGCTGCCAAGAGGTCGGAGGAGAACTCACCACCTCTGTCAGAGTGCAAGCGCAGGACAGGAAACTCCGAGCGAAAACGCTCTCGCAGCTGAAGACGTGCTCTGCTGATCCAAGGGATCAGAACATCAGGGACTTCACCCTTGGTGCGCAAGGGGAAGACCGTGGTGTAGCGCGAGTAGTCGTCAACGACGATCAAGAAGTACCTCTCCTGGCCCTGACCACGGACGCGGGCTGGGCCCCACACGTCCATGTGGAGCGTCTGCAAAGGAGCAGTCGTCGGGGGGAACGAGGAGGAGTGAGGGGCAGCGCGCTGCCGCCCCTCGACACAGGGAAGACAAGGAGGAGCAAGGGAGGGTGGGAGGGGAGGGAGTACCCGAGGAAGACCAGAGACAAGGTACCGGGCGTGCATGCTCCGAAGGCGCTGCACTGACGGGTGACCAAGTCGATGGTGCCAGAGGACTGTCTTGTGCGCCAGAGAGCGACACGAGCAGGGGGCTGACAGCTGACCTGACGCAGACGCAAACGCAGACGCATCGGCCTGAGGGGACTCAGTGGTCAGTGTGTACAGGTCCGACCCCGGCTGCCGAGTGAAGGTAGCCAGGTGACGGCCCGTCCGAGCACACGTGCAGTGTGTCACGCGCTCGTAGGCAGGGGTGAACTGGTGAACACCCCCATCCTGAAGCGCACAACCCGCCACCAAGTTCGTAGAGAACGAGGGGAGGTGGAGACCTGACAGTGTGCCCGACGGGACAGCAGGACAAGGAAGGACAGTGGAGGAGGTCGCAACGACCGGACCCCCAGAGGGGTCAGCGAGCGAGACAGCGACTGGTCGAGCAAGGGGCTCAAGAGCAGTGCGGTCACGAATGAAACAGCGCGAAGCGCCTGAGTCTAGAGTAAAGGTGTGCAGTGCCTTAGTGGATTTAGTAGTACCTGGGGTGGCGGACACACAAGCACCTAGAGCAGTAGCCTCACCAGCACCTGGGGCAGCAGACACGCAAGCACCTAGGGCGGCAGCCTCACTCGTGCGGATGCCTGGGTCAGGCGGAACACACAGGTACTGGTCCTCCTCTCCACTAATAGTCAATGCATACATGGCTTCGAGAATAACATCAAAATCAAGAGCATAGATATCGATATCCTTCTTGAGGGGATCAGCCCACTGAGGGAGCTCAGGAGCGTCAGGAAACTGAGCACGCCAAGCGTCATCTAGGCGAGAGAAGCAGCGCTGCGCAGTGTGCGCCCTCCCGCACGTCTGTCCCTTGCGGTGACCAGTGCAGATGACGTATGTGCAGCTAAGGCTACCCCCCCCACCCCCGTGCTGTAAGTACCACTCACGAAGCTCCTGGGAGGACTGAGGGTGCTGCGTGCTCTGGCCAGTGCCAGAGCCTCCACGACCACCACCGCCGCCGCCACCACGACCACCACCGCCCCTGCCGCCGCCACGTCCTCCGCCGCCACCACCACCGCCCCCTCCCCGGCCACCGCCGCCGCCGCTGCCTCCACCACCCCCACCGCTGCCACTAGCCCCTCCAGTCCCGCCACCGCCCCCACCGCCGCCACCACCCCCACCACCGCCTCCCCCGCCATCACCCCCACCGCCCTTGCCTCCCCTGCCCCTGCCGCTGCGGCGCCCGCTGGGAGCGGACGCAGACCCGACCTGCTCAGCACCAAGGAGGTCGACAGCAGCAGCAGAGGCGACAGAGGGGAGCAGGGGGGAGGGGGAACACCCCTCGAAGAAAGGGGTGCGGGGGTCACTACGAGAGGCACCTACAGCTACAATACTCTTCTCACCTGCAAGGAGTTCCTTCTCGAGGGTGGCAATGGTGAGCTCAGTGGGGCAACGGGCTAGGAAGCTATCCCTGACTGTACGCAGAGTGTCAGGGAGGCGGGTAACTAGGTGGTAGAGAGTGAGCCTGAGCGGGGGAGGGTTGGAGGCAAGAAACTCAGCAAGCATAGCGGCACGGAAGCGGGCCTCACTAGTGCGGAGGTGCGTGATGAGGTCAGCGACTGTCTGGAAGGCGGACAGGGAACAGGTAGGGAAGCGAGAGACGGCCTAGTGGAGCAGAGGCTGGGGAGGAGTAGCGCGCAACTACAGCAGTGTACAGTGCCTGGGCAGTCCTGTGCTGGCCGAAGTGCTCGCGCTCATCTATAGGCAGGGAGTTGCGAATAGCGAAGCGAGCGTGGGCGTCACGAGTCTGCCACTGGGAGCGGGTAGTGGCGTCAGCATCAGTAGCAATGGCAGTAGGTTTGCCTAGTGCATGATCGTACAGCGAGACATCCTCTCTGGTAGTGAGCTGGAGGAACAGGTGCAGATCATCGAGCCAGGTCTCAAACTTAATCGCGCGGCCCTCAGCATCGAAGGAGAGAGCTGTAGGGCTAGCCATAGCTGAAGTAGCAGTAGCAGTAGTAGTAGCAGTAGCAGTAGGAGCAGTTCAGTCCAGTACTGGCCCTGCTGCTCAGGTAAGGAGGGCACAGCTCGGCTAGGACGGCGCGGCTCGGCTAGGGCGGCGCGGCTCGGCTAGGGCGGCGCGGCTCGGCTAGGGTGGCGCGGCTCGGTCGAATCGCGCGGTTCGGCTCGGGTCGCGCGGTCCAGCTGGGGTCGCGCTGCGCGGCTCGGTCGTAGAGGGGCGAGCGCGGGGGGGCCGTTCGAGGCGAGCGCGGGGGCCGTTCGGGGCTAGTGCGGGGCCATTCGGGGCCGTGAGAGGCTAGCGCGGGGCCTTAAGGGGCCGTGAGAGGCTAGCGCGGGGGCCGCAAGGGGCCGTTCAGGGCTAGCGCGGGGCCGTAGGAGGCTAGCGCGGGGCCGTAAGGGGCCGGGGGAGGCTAGCGCGGGGGTCGTACGGGGCCGTTCGAGGCTAGCGCGGGGTCGTAAGGGGGGGGCCGTGAGAGGCCTTAAGGGGCGACGCGAGGGGCCGTGAGGGGCCTTAAAGGGCGACGCGAGGAACGAGGCGCACGAGGGCGCTAGGGAAAAGGCGGCGCACTAGGGCGCACCTAGCGGAAACGGTGGGCCCTAACGTTTCGGTCCTAGGTGAAACCTAGGCTCGTAATACCATGTCAGAATGAGAAACGAGAATGGTGTGACTTACAGGAACAAGAGTACAAATATGAAACCCTAATCGGGTGTACCCCCTAAGGTGTAACCCACTACAGCCTAGAACCACATAAACATATAATGTTTGACACTGGAGTTGTTGGTGCTGCAGTCGCTATGGTCGCTGCTGGTGCGGTGGCGAACCCTGGTTGGCTTGTCAGAAAAGCCTCGAGTCGACCAAGCGTCGCCTGCGTCTGCTCCATGTCGGTGCGGAGGCTCGCAATGTCTCTCGTAGTCGCGTAGTTGTCGCCTTGGCCCTCCATGCCTGACATCAACGCGTCCCATAAACCGAATCGAGGGGGAGCGAAAAACACGGAACCGGTTTTACATACCCAAATTCGATGTTTGACTGCGTCGCCCCTGCGGTTTTTGAAGACTGGTTTTTTAGCAGTCGAAAGAACTTCGCGTGTAAACGGGCTCTGATTACCAAGTGTGAGGATCTAGGATCGAGTTCAGAAAAGAGAATGAGAATTGAGTCGAATTAAATTGAATTGAATGTTCACCTGGGTACAACACGAGGCTATATATAGGCTCGACACAAGGCCCCGTAACCAGGTGTTACGCGAAGGTTCCGCGGGCCGTGTAGCGTCCTGAACGGATCCTTACCGAATTCGGTAGAAGGCAATTCACTGGCAACCAAAAAGCCAGAATTCGGTGCACGCAACCTAGCTCGGTGCTATACCTATAATAAAATATAGGAAAGCACCTAGCCTAGGAAATCAAGCAATTCATGCATGCATATAATTATCCTATGCTAGAAATAGCATGATAAAGTAAAGGCAAGTAAGCATAGCTGGCATAAGCCGTCGTACTCTCAAAGGCTACCCCACTATAGCCTACAGCAGCTATATCATATAAATCTGACACACCCCCATAGGCAAAGTGGGGGAGAATAAGGGGTCACAAGACCAGTCAAGCAAAGCAAAGCAAGCTCAGAGTGGATCACAAAGTCACCACGCATTACGAGCACAAGTTCAAGGCCACAAGGCCAGTTCACATGTAGGAGTACATATATATGCAAAAGGCTAGACAAGCAAGGGCAGGTGTATGTATATATGTAACAGTACAAACAAGGTCAAGAGGTGAGCAAGTGAGGCAAGGTAGGCACAAGACCCAGCTGAGTACAGAAGGGCTGATGATCACAAGGCGCAAGCGCCTTGGTGAAGATATCAGTAGTGTTGGCCTCAGAGGCCACGTATGCAAGACGCAGCTGACCACGCTGCTGCAACTCACGAGCAAGAAATTAGCGGAGAGCAATATGCTTCGTTCTGTGCTCCACTCGATGCTCCCGACACAAAACCAACATAACCTTGTTGTCTACATACAGCACTGGAGGAGAACGAGGCGGCTCTCCGAGATCAGTCAGCAGGTAGGTGAGCCAGCGAAGCTCCTGAGCAGCCATGGCTCCTGCGTAGATCTCAGCCTCACAACTAGAGCCGAGAACAAAAGACGAGCGAGTAGCCCGCCACGAAATAGAGCAGGAACCAAGGCTGAAGGTGTAACCCTGTGACGACCGCTGCGTAGCCTGGTCGTCAGCCCAAGAAGCGTCTGCGTGCCCAGTGAGGACCACTGGACTCTGCCCTCCAAGCACAAGCCCCATGTCCGACGTACAGGCTGCCCTGCAGGAAAGCAGTGCTGAAGTCAAGAGAGTGTAGCTCGTAGTCACGGTGAGTGTAGTCTCGAAGAGTGGTCATTTTAGGGGTGGGAGAGAAGGTCTGAAAGTAGTCAACTCCCTGCCGCTGACTGAAGCCACGAGCCACGTAACGCGCCTTGAAGACAGACGGAGAACCCGGCGGCCGCTTCACCCTGAAAATCCACATGCCACTGACGATGTTCACTCCAAATGGGGGAACTGCGTCAGCGTAGGTGCCTGTGGAATTCCAAGAAGCCATCTCTGCGTCCATAGCTGCTTGCCACTGAGAGGAGTAGGGACCCTCTATCGCCTCCGCGTAAGAGCGCGGAGTCGGGATGTCAAGTGCATCCGGGTCTCCCTCAGGGGTAAGCAGTACGGACACGAGATGAGGTGAAGCAGCGGCCAAGCATTGGAACTCCTCCTGCCTGTCTTCAAGGACGTCCGTGCCAAGGGCACACTCACCCCCGACGGACGGAGGACAGACAGACTCAGACTCAGCGACAAGACTCGCAGCGTAGTCTAGGCAACAAGGAGCAGCAAAGTCGACGAGCTCAGCAACTAGGGCAGACGAAGCAGTGGACTCAAAGGAAGGGTCAGTGACAACAGTATCAAGGAGACGCGTGACAATAGGAGTGGCAGCACGAAGAGAGTCCGACTCGGGGTCGGCAAGAGCAGGAAGAGAAGACTCAGGAGGAGAAGGTAACAGGGCACGCTGAGGAGCAGTGGACGGACGCAGAGACATCCGGTGCGTGCCAGGGACATGAGGAGGACGCTGACGAGAACCGCGACCACTAGTGCGAGCAGCACGGACAGGCGACGCAGGGCAAGACGCAGGCTCACGACGCTCAGCAAGACCTCCAGTATGACCAGTGTAGGGAGACGGAGCAGGCAGTGGGGAGGCCGACTGTAACTGTAACTGTGACAAGACAGGCTGTGGACACTCTAAGGGAGGAGGAGGACCAGTAGAAGGCGGGAGACCAAGAGCCTGCTGAAGGAACGGAACGAAGTACGGCCGAGGGCGCGTGGCGTTTCCACATACAGCACGGACGGCACCAGTACCCCCAGCGGTAGCACCAGTACCAGCAGCACCTCCAGCTCCAGTACCTCCAGCAGCACCAGTAGCACCCCTAGCAGGACCACCTCCAGGACCAACAGCAGTAGCCGCCGCGCCAACACCCGCAGCAGCTCCAGCTCCAGAAGTACCCGCAGGCCCAGCAGCTCCAGTACTCCCAGTACGAGCACCTCCGTGACCCGCTGCACCAGCACCCTTAGAAGCAGCAGAACCTCCAGTACCCGCAGCACCTCTAGCTCAAGCAGCACGCCTCTAGCGCCGGGCAAACCACTCACGCAGCTTCTGTGGAGAGAGTGGCTCCCGGGGAGACGAAGCACCCGGAGAACCGCAAGGCACAGCACCGCCGGACGCCACACGAGCAGGCCTAGCTCCCTCAGGCTCTGCACCCCCAGGCTCAGCACCCCTAGGCTCAGCACCCCCAGGCTCAGCACCCCCACGCGTAGCACCCCCTGGCTCAGCCCCCCCAGACTCAGGACCCCTAGTCGCAGTACCCTCAGGCTCAGCACCCCCAGGCGTAGCACCGACACGCGCAGCACCCCCAGAGTCAGCACCCCGAGGCTCAGCACCCTCAGCAGCACCAGAGTCACCAGCGACCTCGATAGGCTCAACAGCGTCTACCTGGGACACACATGAAGGGGCAGGACCCTGAGGGGGGAGGGGGTCTACCGGGGGGGGACCTGGCACAAGGAAGAGCGGTGGCGGGGTGAGGGACGGAGTGCGGTAGGGGAAGAGACGGTAGTAGGGGACCGACTCGTCGAACGTGACGTCCTAGGAGGACTGAACACAAAGAGAGGTGGGGTGGTAGAAATGCCACCCTGGCGCATCAGGGGGGAAACCCAGGAAGACGCAAGGAGCAGCACGAGGGGACAGTTTGTCCGCAGACAAGTCGCGAACAAACGCCCGAGATCCCCACACACGGAACGCAGACGCATCGCCAACCTTCCCCGTCCACAGCAGAGCTGGTGAGGTTGCTTGCATAGAGACCCTGGGCAGAAGGTTGATCTGATGCGCCGCGTACCGGACCGCAAACGGCCACAGAAAATGGGGGGCAGCCGCATGCATCATGGACGTACGGGCGATGTCCATGACCATGCCGATGCGGCACTCAGCAATCTCATTTTGCTGTGGAGAGTCCGGGAGCGTGAAGGTCTGGCGGATGCCTCGTGCGCGATAGTAGGCATGCAGAAGGCCAGAGGAGAACTCTCCGCCTCTGTTAGAATGCAGACGCAGAACAGGAAAGTCTGAGCCGAAGCTCCGCCTGAGCTAGAGACGAGCTGCGCAGATCCAATCGATCAACACCTCAGTGACATCACCCTTGCTGCGCAAGGGGAAGACTGTGGTGTAACGCAAGTAGTCGTCAACCACCAGCAGGAAGTAGCGCTCGTGACCCTGTCCACGGACGTGGGCCGGGCCCCATACGTCCATGTGAAGCGTCTGCGGCGGGGCCTCTATCGGAGGAAACTGGGAGGAGTGAGTGGCAGCCCGCTGCCGCCCCTCAACACAAGGGACACAGGTAGGGCTAGGCCCCGGAGGAAGGGGAGGGAGGGACCGGGGAAGACCAGAGACAAGGACACGGGAGGCCATGCCTCGGAGACGAAGCAGGGAGGGGTGACCAAGGCGGTGGTGCCAGAGGAGAGTCTCGTGAGACAGGAGGCGACACGAGCAGGGGGCAGACTCAGGACCAGACCTGGACGCTGCAGCAAACACCTGACCCGACGCAGCTACCTCACCAGACGCAGTGACAGGAGGAGACGCAATGGTCAGTGTGTACAGGCTCGACCCCGACCGACGTGTAAACATGGCCAGGTGTCGGCCTGTCCAATCGTCCGTGCAGTGGGTCACCCGCTGACTTGGAGGAGTGAACCGGTGAACCCCCGCATCGTGTCGGTCAGCACCACTCACCAAGTTTGTAGAGAACGAGGGGAGGTAAAGGCCAGACAGGGTGCCAAAGGGGGCCACCGGACACGGGAGGACAGTGGAGAAGTGAGCAAGGACAGGACCCCCAGAGGGGTCTGCCAGAGAGATTGCAACTGGCCGACCAAGCGGCGTGAGTCTGGTGCGGTCTCGAAAGAAGGAGCGAGAAGCCCCCGAGTCGAGAGTCAAGGTGTGGGAGGCCGAAGCCGACGCAGTACCTGAGAGCGCAGACTCACCAGCACCTGAGGAAGAAGACGCACTAGCAGCTAGAGGAGCAGCCTTGCTAGTACCAAGAGCAGCAGCCTCACCAGCACCTAAAGCAGCACTCTCAATGCCCGTGCCGGGCGGTTAACACCGGTAAAAGTCACCCTCATCACTAATAGTCACAGCATACATAGCATCAAGAATAGCATCACAGCATACATAGCATCAAGCATAGATAGCTACCCCTGCCGTAGACAGCTCGCCCTAGCGGGGGATCTCAGTGGCCTCATGGAACTGGTGACGCCAAGCGTCTGTCAGGCGACCAAAGCAGCGCTGGGTGGGGCGCGCACCCCCACACTGCTCACCCGCACGGTCGCCAGTGCGCAGGACGTAGGTGCACCGACCTGTACCCCCACCCCGCTGGCGTGCAGCGTACCACTCACGGAGCTGCTGAGGGGGGAGGATGTTACGCGTGTGCTGTTGCTGCTGCTGCTGGTGCTGACCACCACCGGAGCCGACCCTCTGCGCAGCACCACCCCGACCAGCTCCACCTCCTCAGCCTTCTCCTCCTCCTTCGCCGCCACCTCCGCCACCTCCGCTCACACTGCCACCGCTGCCGCCGCCTCTGCCTCCACTGCCGCCACCGACACCACCACCCCCGCCACCACGCCCACCACCACCCCCACCCCCTCCGCCGGCTCCACCGCCACCTGCGCCGCCCCCGCCAGCTCTTCCAGCGCCCTTGCCCCCCTTGCCCTTGTCTGTGCAGCGCTTCCCCGAAGGGGCACACGCAGCGCCGACCGACTCGAAACCAACTAGGTCGGCCGCAGCAGCAGAAGCAACAGAGGGCAAGAGGGGGGAGGGAGAACACCCCTCAAAGACTGGAGTGCGGGGGTCACCACGAGAGGCTCCTACAACGACTATGCTCTTCTCCGCTGCTAGGAGGGCCTTCTCGAGGAGATCAACGGTGAGAGTGGTGGGGCAAATAGAGAGAAAGTGGTCCCTGACTACGCGGAGGGAGTGAGGGAGACGGGCAACTATGTAGTAGAGGGTGATGTACATGGGGGGGGGTTTTCTTGGCGCAGAATTCAGCAGGAAGCACAGCGCGGTAGCGAGTGTCACTAGTGCGGAGGTGCGTAATGAGGTCAGTGATTGTGGGAAAGGCAGCAAGGTCAGGGAAGAGGTACGGTAGCATGAGTCGGCTCAGTGCAGCAGTAGCAGGGGAGGAGTAGCTGCAACTACAGCGTCGTACAAGGTCTGAGCACTCTTGTACTGGCTAAAGTGCGCACGCTCGGAGGTAGGCAGGTGGCGACGCACAGCAAGACGGGCAGCAGCATCGCGCATGGCCCACTGTGAGCAAACAGTGGCCTCAGCATCAGCAGCGGGGGCAGGAGAGGCACCAGAAGTGAGGTCAAAGAGGGAGAGGCCGTCTGCCCTATCGCACTGTAAGAAAAGCTGCAGGTCATCTACCCAGACGTCAAAGTCAATGGCCCTACCCTCAGCGTCAAAAGAGAGGACACTAGGGGTAGCCATGAAAGGAGTAGACTAGCAGCACGAACAGTAGGATAAGGGCAGTGCAGTGACAAAAGCGCTGCTCTCACCAGACAGGGCGGCTCGGTGGCGCGGGCGGCTCGGGTGCAGGGTGACTCGGCGGCTCGGATGCTGGGCGGCTCAGCTGTTGGGCGGCTCGGCGGCAGGGCGGCTCGACTGCAGGGCGACTCAGCGGCTCGACTGCTGGGCGGCTCGGCTGCTCGGCGGCTCGGTGGCAGGGTGGCTCGGCGGCTCGGCTGCTCGGCTGCAGGGCGACTCGGCAGCCCGGGCGACTCGACGTGGTGCAGCGGCTCGGGCGGCTCGGGTGGCGGGCAGCGCGGCAGCATGTAACTCCGTAATTTTTCGTACGGAATTATCACCATTTTCCTCTATTTGGCGATTTACAGGAAGATTTGCGATTTTTCTAGGCGCTGGTCGTCTTGCTGTGAGTAGAATCGACCGTAGAAATGATGAGCGCTGATTCTGTAGGTTGCGTAATTCTCCCTTAGTCGAATTTCGCGTCCGATCTCGGTCGTTGAGAAGAAATTAGATCCGACGCTCCAAATTCCATTTTTTTTGGGCGAAATTCTCAGGGCCGTTGAGATTCGAATTGATCCGACGGTCGAAATTCCAACTTTTTTGCCACTGGACCTGAGGAGTATTCGAAAACCGGTTCGAGGGCGACGTTAGAAAATAGCGCGGAATTGGTTTACGTACCCGAAATCGGCGCTTTCCGTCATCGCCCCCGCGGTTTTTAAAGCTAGGTTTTAGCGGTCAAAAAACTTCGCGTGCAAATAGGCTCTGATACCAGGTGTGAGGATCTAGGATCGAGCTCAGAAAAAAGAATGTGAATTGAATTGAATAATCACCTGGGTACAACACGAGGCTATTTATAGGCTCGACACAAGGCCTAGTAACCAGGTGTTACGCAAAGGTTCCGCGGGTCGCGAAGCGTCCCGAATAGATCCTTCCAGAATTCGGTAGAAGGCAATTCGGTGGCAACCGAAAAGCCCAGAATTCGGTGCACGCAACCTAGCTCGGTGCTATAACTATAATAAAATATAGGAAAGCACCTAGCCTAGGAAATCAAGCAATTCATGTATGCATATAATTATCATATGCTAGAAATTGCATAATAAAGTCTAGGCAAGCTAGCAAAGCCAGCATAAGTCGTCGTACTCTCACAAGGAGCGTTTGGTCGGAATCGCCAGTTGTGCCTTGAGCCGAGAAGTTCAAGACGAAGACAGCGTCGTCGTCATCAGCCTTGCCGATGTAAGTATTTCTATAATAGAGCTCAAAGGTCTTGTCTTGGCAATTACTCCGAATGTCGACTCCGCACCGCATGGGCTAAGCCAAAGAGAGCAGGCTCTATTGGAGATCAGGAGCAACCAGCACGTTGCCGATATGAATTGTGAAGTGAGCGTCTTCAGCCTCAAGGCAGACTTATCCGATGTAGTATGCTTTGAGACGTCCGTTGTTGGCGATAGTGATTTTGCACGGCCGTCGCATATGCCTTGAATATTCTATGAATGTTGGTGATCCCACCATGTTTTGCCCGCAACAGCTATCGAGGTACCAAGTTTTGATGCTCTCGCGATTGCATCGCGCGATACCGGCGATCTTCGGAGTTACGACGCAGTCAAAGTCTCCGGTGTACGGCGAAAGATCGATGTATCGCCTCGCCGAAATGCTTGGGGGAGACTCCAGAGTTGGTGGAGGTAACTCAAAGTCAGGTGGGATGTTGGTTGAGCAGTTGATCCAGCTGTGAATAGTGGGGTCGTTGTTCGGATTTGGTGCAATGGGGTTGATGGGCGTGATTGGCGGGTACTTGACGTTGTCGTAGTATCGAAGGCCTCTGCAACGGCGTGCCATGCAGCTCATGGCTGACCCCTTTCCCTTGTCCTTGACCGTGATGCGCGCAAGAGTTTGGGAAGTGCTTGCAATGGAAGGCGGTGACATGGTAGATGTCGCAGCAGGAGAAGCTGAGGATGCTGAAGACTGCTGACTGGAGGAGTTGTTGCTGTGAAAATTAAGAGTGAAAAGTTTAGAATCCAGAAGAGAGGGTTCACAAGAAAGGAGCAGGATACATATAGGAAACCCTAAGGGGTTGTACTCGCCATAGAGTACCCCACTGCAGGCTAGAGAACAATGACATTCTGACACACCCCCATACCCAAAGTGGGGTGTAATCAGCAGAGCAAGCAAAGCAAAACAAGCTCAGGGTGGATCACAATGTAACCACACATTTTGAGCACAAGTACAAGAAGCAACAGTTTAAAGTTCACAATTATGAGCAAAGCTAGTGGTAGTCACAACGGGCAAGTGAGGAGGAGGAGGAGGGACTGTGAGAGGAGAGGAGATAGGAGGCGACGGCTGAAGCTGCAGACACACGGGCAACAGGAGTCACACTGGCACAGCGGCTACCGGAACAACGCTCCGGACTACTGGAGTAACTGGCCCCGCGGCTAAAACTAGCGGCAGACGAGCAACGGACCCACGAGCGACTGGCACAGCTGGCTGCGACTGGGCTACCGGAGCAACTCCCCGGACTACAGGTGCTGCTGGCGACACGTCGGCAACCTCCGTTCAACCTCCCCAAACAGTCCCACTCCCCCTGACACACACCCCCGCTTCACCCCTAGCTCCACTCCCCCTTCACCCCCCTTAGTACCACTCCGACGGCTCCAACAGGTCCACCCCCCTCAGCGGCAGCCGCAGCACTGTGAGACGGAGGAGGAGGAGCAAGGGACAGCACACAGAAGCTGCACCCCCATACCCCCCACCCCCAAACCCTAATTTAGAAGAACGGGCAGCAGTAGGGGTGGGGCGCCATCAGAGGCACGGGGGACAGTGGGCAGCGCAAGGGCAGCGAAGAACGGGCCGCTCACGGGCCTGGCACAGCCGCCCAAACCGCGCGCAGGCCACGACGGGCGACGAGGGGCGACGCGCGGGTCCCCGTCGCCCGTCACAGCGCCTCCCGGGAGCGACGCGCGGAGTGACTGGGCAGAAACCCGCCGCGTGCCTCGAGGCGCACGGCGGGCAGAAAACCGCCACGCGCCTCGGGGCGCACGGTGGGAAGAAAACCGCCGCGTGCCTCGGGGCGAACGGCGGGCAGAAAACCGCCGCACGCTCTGAGCGCGCGGCAGAATGAAAAATCCGTCGCACGCCACGGGGCGTGCAACATACAGAGTAGCAGTAGCAGTAGCAACGGAAGCAGTGAGGTGGTGAGCCCACCCACAGGATCGATCCAAGGGGATCGACCTGCTCTGATAGCATGTGAAAATTATGAGTGGAAAGTTAAGAATGAAGAAGAGAGGGTTCACTAGAAAGCAGCACGATACATATAGGAAACCCTAAGGGGTTGTACTCGCTATAGAGTACCCCACTGCATGCTAGAGAACAACAACATTCTAATAGTTGAACCTTTTGTCAGCTACCTTACGCTTGTAGTACCGATCAATAGTGTGCCCGGGCTTCTTACAGTATTTGCATAAAGTTTCCTTCTTGCCATGCTGCTTCCCTTCAGACCCTCCAGCATAGAGGACTCATTTCTCCTGCTTTCTGTTTTTCTCATTGTACAGATCAATTTCCTTTTGCTTGGAGAGAAGCGTGGCGCACAGAGCGGACTTGGCGATGGTTGCTCGAGCACGGAGCAACGATTGGCACTGTCGCCAATCAGGTCCAAGGCCGGAAAGAACCATGGAGACGAACATGTCGTCAGAAACGGTTCCGCTGCACTTCTTAATATGGTCGCGCAGATTTCGGCATCGAATGATATACGGTCCCGCTTTCTCCCCTTGTTGCATTTTAACCGATGTAAGTTGGCTGAGCAGGCGACTCATTGTAACGGGATATGTTCCCATGTATGAGCTGCGCAGGCACTCCCAAGAAGCGTACACGGGCGCCCACTCTAGTGAAGAAATGAGGAAAATGAATGAACTAGCACAAGGTTGGGTACAAGTAGGAAACCCTACGAAAATGTACCCCATAGTGTCTACCCCACTATAGCCTAGACAAGCTATATGAAATGAGTTTGACACACCCCCATAGGCAAAGTGGGGGAGAACAAGAGGTCAGAAGACCAGTCAAGCAAAGCAAAGCAAGCTCACGGTGGATCACAACGTCACCACACAATCCGGGCACAAGAGCAAGGCCACAAGGCCAGTTCACATGCAAGATCATATATAAAGGTAAACAAGCAAGTGCAGGTATAGAAAGATCACAGTACAAGCAAGGTCAAGAGGTGAGCAACTAAGGCCAAGTAGGCACAATACCTAGCATCCTACAGTAGCGCTGATGATCACAAGGCGGAAGTGCCTTGGTAAAGATATCAGCAGTGTTGACCTCAAAGGCCACGTAAGCAAGGCGCAGCTGACCACGCTGTTGCAGCTCACGAGCAAGGAAGTAGCGAAGAGCAATGTGCTTCGTTCTGTGCTCCAGTCTGTGCTCCCGACACAAGGCCAGCATGGCCTTGTTGTCTACGTACAGAACTGGAGGAGAACAAGGCGGCTCTCCTAGGTCAGTCAGCAGGTAGGTGAGCCAGCGTAGCTCCTGTGCAGCCATGGCCCCCGCGTAGATCTCAGCCTCACAGCTGGAGGTGAGAACAGAAGACGAGCGGGTAGACCACCACGAAACAGAGCCGGAGCCAAGGCTGAAGGTGTAACCCTGTGACGACCGCTATGTCGGCTGGTCATAAGCCCAAGAAGCATCTGCGTGACCTTTGAGGACCACTCGACGTCGCCCTCCAAGCACTAGCCCCATGCCCGACAAACTGCACAAGTAGCGCAACACCCTCTTCGCTGCAGCCATGTGCTCTGGCCGGTGTCTCCCAGGAGCAACATAGCGTGCCAAGATGCTAAGAGGGTATGCAAGGTCAGGTCGTGTGCAGGTCATCAGGTACATGAGGCATCCAACAAGCTCTGGGTACGGGCCACTCGACTCTACAGACTCATCCGAAGGCAGAGCTAAGAGCAAGTGGCGAGTAGACAGAGGAGTGGCCTGAGGCGACGAGTACGTGAAGTCGAAGCGCTGAAGGACCTGCTGCACCATGTGTGACTGAGTCAAGGTAATGGTGTGCTGTGCTCTGTCCCGGGTGATCTGCAAGCCAAGGTAGCTGCGTAGTTCACCCAGGTCTGTGCACGTGTATCTCTTTTGTAGCTCGGACTTCACGTGGGCGAGTCCAGTAGTGTCAGCAGTGGCAAAGACCAAGTCGTCGATGTACACGAGGATGTAGAACGGCAGCAAAGAGGTGTCAGTGCGGAGAAATAGCGACGAGTCGGCTGTAGAAGGAGCAAACCCAAGAGCCGCAAGTGTAGTCCTCATTGTGTCGTGCCACTCACGGGGTGCCTGGCGACGACCGTAGACTAGCCGTCGGAGGCTCCACTGGGTACCAAGAGGAAACGACCCAGTGAAGCCAGGTGGGCGGCGCAGCCAGATCTCCTAGTGCAGGCTGCCCTGCAGGAAAGCTATGCTGAAGTCAAGAGAGTGAAGCTCATAGTCGCGCTGAGCGGCTATGTGCAGCAGCACCCGAAGAGTGGTCATCTTCGGGGTGGGAGAGAAGGTCTGAAAGTAGTCAACTCCCTGCTGCTGACTGAAGCCACGAGCCACGTAACGCGCCTTGAAGACAGGCGGAGAACCCGGCGGCCGCTTCACCCTGAAAATCCACATGCCACTGACGATGTTCGCCCCAGGTGGGGGAACCTCGTCAACGTAGGTGCCTGTGGACTTCCAGGAAGCCATCTCTGCGTCCATGGCTGATTGCCACTAAGAGGAGTAGGGACCCTCGACCGCCTCAGCGTACGATCGAGGAGTCGGGATGTTTGGTGCATCCGGGTCTCCCTCAAGGGCGATCAGCGTGGACACGAGATGAGGCAAAGCAGCAGCAAAACACTGGAACTCCTCCTGCTTGTCCTCAAGGACGTCCGTTCTAAGAGCACACTCACCCCCAACGGACGGAGGACAAACAGACTCAGACTCAGCAACAAGCATAGTAGCGTAGTCCAGACGACAGCTAGCAGCAAAGTCGCTAAGCTCAGCAACTAGGGCCGACGCAGAAGTGGACTCAAAGGAAGGGTCAGTGGCAATAGTAGCCAAGAGACGCGTGACAGTAGGACTGGCAGCACGAAGAGAGGACTCTAGAGGAGACGGCAACAAGACACGCAGAGGAGCAGTGGAAGGACGCAGTGCCATCTGGTGTGTGCCTGGGACCGCAGGAGGACACGGACGCGGAGCACGACGACTAGTGCGAGCAGCACGAACAGGCGACGAAGGACGAGACGCAGGCTCACGACGCTCAGCAAGACCTCTAGTAGGACCAGAGTAGGGAGAAGGAGCAGGTAGGGGGGAGGCGGGCTATAACTGTGACTGCGACTGGACAGGCTGTGGACACTCTAAGGTAGGAGAAGGACCAGTAGAGGGCGGGATACCAAGAACCTGCTCAAGGAGCGGAAAGAAGTACAGCCTCGGCCGCGCAGCGCCTCCAGAACCAGCAGGGACAGTACCAGTACTGTTATAATATATCTATAACTGCCTGTAGCTGTAGTTAGTGTAGTTATTATAAACTTCTTGGTGGTGCACCTTCTTTGCATGCTTTGTTTGCTATTTGTACCTCGCTTAATAGTGAACTCCCCACTCTTTGCCTAAACTCTCTCGACTCCCTTTGGCCTAGGCTACTAAGCCTAGGCCCTACTCTTACTATCTCAACAAGTACCCCCAGCGGCAGCACCAACGCCAGTAGCACCTCCAGCTTCAACAGCGCCAACTCCAGCACCCTCAGACGCACCAGCGCCAGCAGAACCACCAGCGCCAACACCCCCAGCAGCTCCACCTCCAGCAGCTCTAGCAGCACCAACTCCAGCAGGACTGGCAGCTCCAGTACCTCCAGCAGCTCCAGCAGTTCCTCCAGCAGGACCATCTCCAGCAGCCCCAGCAGCACCCCCAGTCCCAGCAGCTCCAGTACAGCCAGTACGAGCACCTCTGGGACCAGCAGTAACAGTAGTACCTCCAGCTCCAGTAGCACGGCTCCAGCTGCACGGCTCCAGCGGCGGGCAAACCACTTGCGCAGCTCCTGCGGAGAGAGTAGCTCCCGCCTCGACGAAGCACCGCGAGAGGCCACACGAGCAGACCCAGCACCCGCAGGCTCAGCACCCCGAGGCTCAGCACCCCCAGACTCAGCAACCCCACACTCAACACCTCCAGACTCAGCACCCCCATGCTCGGCACCCTTGGACTACAGCAGAGCCTCTGTCGGAGGAAACTCAGAGGAGTGAGGGGCGGCGCGCTGTCGCCCCTCGACGTAGGGGACGCAGGTAGGGGCAAGCTCCGGAGGTAGGGGAGGGAGAGACCGGGGGAGACCAAAGACAAGGACACGGGAGGCCATGCCTCGGAGACGAGGCAAGGAGGGGTGACCAAAGCGGTGGTGCCAAAGGAGAGTCTGGTGGGATAGGAGACGACAAGAGCAGGGAGCAGACTCAGGACAAGACTTGGACGGTGCAGCAAACACCTGACTTGACGCAGCTACCTGACAAGACTTAGCAATCGGAGGAGACTCAGTAGTAAGTATGTACAGGCTCGACCCCGACTGACGGGTGAATGTGGCCAAGTGTCGGCCCGTCCGAGCACACGTGCAGTGGGTCACCCGCTGACTCACAGGAGTGAACTGGTCAACCCCCTTATCATGTAGATCAGCTCCACTCACCAAGTTCGTAGAGAACGAGGGGAGGTAGTGACCTGACAGGGTGCCAGAGGGGGCTGCCGGACATGGTAAGACAGTGGAAAAGCAAGCAAGGACAGGACCCCCAGAGGGGTCCGCCAGAGAGACCGCAACCGGCTGACTAAGCGGCGTAAGCGTTGTGCGGTCTCAAAAGAAGGAGCGGGAAGCACCCGAGTCAAGGGTGAAGGTGTGTAAGGCCTGAGCCGACGTAGAACCTGAGAGAGCAGACTCACCAGCACCTGGGGCAGCAGACGCACTAGCACCTAGAGCAGCAGCCTCACCAGCACCTAGAGCAGCAGCCTCAATGCTCGGGTCAGGCGGAACACACAGGTAACAGTCACCCTTATCACTATTAGACACAGCATACATGGCAGCAAGAATAGCATCATAATCAAGAACAAAGATAGCAACCCCAGCCCTAGACAGAACGACCCAGTGAGGGATCTCAGTGGCGTCAGGGAACTGGTGACGCCATGCGTCTGTCAGGCGGCCGAAGCAGCGCTGGGTGGAGTGCGGGCCCCCACACTGCTCACCACCACGGTTGCTTGTATAGAGGACGTAGGTGCAGGGACCAGTACCCCCACCTCGCAGACGCCAAGCGTACCACTCACGAAGCTGCTGAGGGGACAGGGTCTCACGAGCGCGCTGCAGCTGCTGGCGCGAACCACCACCGGAACCACTTCTCTGCGTAGAGCCGCGACCAGCTCCACCGCTGCCGCCGCCGTCTCCGCCACCTCCGCCGCCTCCGCCACCTCCGCCGCCTCCGCTTCCTCCGCCACCGCCGCCGCCTCCTACGCCTCCACTGCTGCCACTGACACTGCCACCCCCACCACCACTCCCACCACCACCCCCACCCCCTCCAGTGCCTCCACCACCACCTCCACCACCCTCGCCAGCCCCTCCAGTGCCCTTGCCCCCCTTGCCCTTGCCGGTGCGGCGTCTCCCGCTAGAGGCAGACGCAGCGCCGACCGACTCGAAACCAACGAGGTCGGCCGCAGCAGCAGAAGCAAGAGAGGGCAAGAGGGGGGAGGGGGAACACCCCTCAAAGACTGGGGTGCGAGGGTCACCACGAGAGGCTCCTACAGCGACTATGCTCTTCGCTGCTGCTAGGAGGCGCTCCTTGAGGAGGTCAACGTTGAGTGTGGTGAGGCAAACTGAGAGGAAGTGGTCCCTGACTATGTAGTAGAGGGTGATGTACATTGGAGGGGGGGGTTCTTGGCACAGAACTCAGCAGGAAGCGCAGCGTGGTAGCGAGTGTTGCTAGTGCGAAGGTGCGTAATGAGGTCAGCGACTGTGGGAAAGGAAGCAAGGTCAAGGAACAGGTATGGCAGAATGAGGCTGCTAAGCGCAGCAGTGGCAGGGGAAGAGTAGCGTGCAACTACAAAGTCATACAAGGTCTGTGAGAAAACTAGAACGAGAATGAATGAACTATGAAAGAGTTGGGTACAAGTACTAACCCTAATTGGGTTGTACCCCTTATGGGCTACCCCACTACAGCCTACACAAAATGCATAAACTCTAATGTTCTGACACACCCCCATAGGCAAAGTGGGGGAGAAAAAGGGGTCACAAGACCAGTCAAGCAAAGCAAAGCAAGCTAAGAGTGGATCGCAAAGTCACCACACATTTCAAGCACAAGTTCAAGGCCACAAGGCCACTTCACATGCAGGAGTACATGTATATATAAATGGCTAGACAAGTGAGAGCAGGAGTATATATATATGTAACAATACAAACAAGGTCAAGAGGTGAGCAAGTGATGCAAGGCAGGCACAAGACCCAGCTGAGTACAGAAACGCCGATGACCACAAGGCGCAAGCGCCTTGGTGAAGATATCAGCAGTGTTGGCCTCAGAGGCCACGTACGCAAGACGCAACTGACCACGCTGCTGCAGCTCACGAGCAAAAAAGTCGCGGAGAGCAATGTGCTTCGTTCTGCCCTCCAGTCGCTGCTCCCGACACAAGGCCAGCATGGCCTTGTTGTCTACGTACAGCACTGGAGGAGAACGAGGCGACTCTCCGAGGTCAGTCAGTAGGTAGGTGAGCCAACGAAGCTCCTGAGCAGCCATGGCTCCTGCGTAGATCTCAGCCTCACATCAGGAGCCGAGAACAGAAGACGAGCGAGTAGCCCGCCACAAAACAGAGCGAGAACTAAGGCTGAAGGTGTAACCCTGTGAGGACCGCTGCGTAGCCTGGTCGTCACCCCAAGAAGCGTCTGCGTGCCCAGTGAGGACCATTGGATTCTGCCCTCCAAGCACAAGCCCCATGCCCGACGTACTGCACAAGTAGCGCAACACCCTCTTCGCTGCAGCCATGTGCTCCGGTCAGTGTCTCCCAGGAGCAACATAGCGTGCGAGAATGCTAAGAGGGTATGCAAGGTCAGGTCGTGTGCAGGTCATCAGGTACATGAGGCAGCCAACAAGCTCTGGGTACGGGCCACTCGACTCCACGGACTCATCCGAAGGCAGAGCTGAGAGCGAGTGGTGAGTAGGCAGAGGAGTGGCCTGAGACGAGGAGTACGTGAAGCCGAAGCGCTGAAGGACCTGCTGCACCATGTGTGACTGAGTCAGGGTAATGGTGCGGCGTGCCCTGTCCCAGGTGATCTGCAAGGCAAGGTAGTTGCGCAGTTCACCCAGGTCTGTGCACGTGTGTCTCTTCTGCAGCTCGGACTTCACGTGGGCGAGTCCAGCAGTGTCAGCTGTGGCAAAGACCAAGTCGTCGACGTACACGAGGATGTAGAACGGCGGTAGAGAAGTGTCGGTGCGCACAAACAGCGACGGGTCGGCAGTAGAGGGAGCAAAGCCAAGAGCCGCAAGTGTAGTCCTCAATGTGTCATGCCACTCACGCGGTGCCTGGCGGAGACCGTAGACTGGCCGCCGGAGGCTCCACTGGGTGCCAGGAGGAAAAGTCCAAGTCAAGCCAGGTGGGCGGCGCAACGAGATCTCCTCGTGCTGGCTGCCCTGCAAGAAAGCAGTACTGAAGTCAAAAGAGTGTAGCTCGTAGTCACGGTGAGCAGCTATGTGCAGCAGTTTCCGAACAGTGGTCATCTTCGGAGTGGGAGAGAAGGTCTGAAAGTAGTCAACTCCCTGCCGCTGACTGAAGCCACGAGCCACGTAACCCGCCTTGAAGATAGGCGGAGAACCCGGCGGCCGCTTCACCCTGAAAATCCACATGCCACTGACGATGTTCGCCCCAGGAGGGGGAACGTCGTCAACGTAGGTGCCTGTGGACTTCCACGAAGCCATCTCTGCGTCCATAGCTGCCTGCCACTGAGAGGAGTAGGGACCCTGTATCGCCTCCGCGTAAGAGCGCGTAGTCGGGATGTCAAGTGCATCCGGGTCTCCCTCAGGGGTAAGCAGTACGGACTCGAGATGAGGTGAAGCAGCGGCCAAGCACTGGAACTCCTCCTGCGTGTCCTCAAGGACGTCCGTGCCAAGGGCACACTCACCCCCGACGGACGGAGGAAAGACAGACTCAGACTCACCAAGAAGACTGGCGGCGTAGTCTAGGCGACAGCGAGCAGCAAAGTCGATGAGCTCAGCAACTAGGGCAGACGCAGCAGTGGACTCAAAGGAAGGGTCAGTGACAGCAGTAGCAAGGAGACGCGTGACAGTAGGACTGGCAGCACGAAGAGAGTCCGACTCCGGGTCGGCAAGAGCAGGAAGAGAATACTTAGGAGGAGAAGGTAAAGGGGCACGCAGAGGAGCAGTGGAAGGACGCAGAGACATCCGGTGCGTGCCAGGGACATGAGGAGGTCGCTGGCGCGAACCGCGACCACTAGTGCGAGCAGCACGGACAGGCGACGCAGGGCGAGACACAGGCTCACGACGCTCAGCAAGACCTCTAGTAGGACCAGTGTAGGGAGACGGAGCAGGCAGTGGGGAGGCCGGTTGTAACTGTAACTATGACGGGAGAGGCTGTGGACACTCTAAGGGAGGAGGAGGACCAGTAGAAGGCGGGAGACCAAGAACCTCCTGAAGGAGCGGAACGAAATACGGCCAGGGCCGCGCGGCGACTTCAGACACAGCAGGGACAGCACTAGTACCCCCAGCGGCAGCACCAGTACCAGCAGCACCAGTACCAGCAGCACCTCCAGCTCCAGTACCTCCAGCAGCACCAGTAGCACCCCTTGCAAGACCACCTCCAGGACCGACAGTAGTAGCCGCCGCGCCAACACCCGCAGCGGCTCCAACTCCAGAAGTACCCGCAGGCCCAGCAGCTCCAGTACTCCCAGTACGAGCACCTCCGTGACCCGCTGCACCAGCACCCTCAGCAGCAGTAGAACCTCCTGTACCCGCAGCACCTCCAGCTCCAGCAGCACGCCTGTAGCGCCGGGCAAACCACTCACGCAGCTCCTGTGGAGAGAGTGGCTCCCGGCGAGACGAAGCACCCGGAGAACCGCAAGGCACAGCACCGCAAGACACCACACGAGCAGGCCTAGCTCCCTTAGGCTCTGCACTGTCAGAATATTATGCTCTTGCTTGTAGTGGGGTGCTCTATAGCGAGTACAACCCTTCTAGGGTTTGCTATTTGTATCCTCATTCTTGCTAGTGCAACCCTCTTCTCTCTTCTAAATTTCACACGCACCCCCAGGCTCAGTATCTTCAGGCGTAGCACCCCCAGGCTCAGCACCCCCAGGCTCAGCATTCCTAGGCTCAGCACCCCCAGGCTCAGCACCCCCCAGACTCAGCACCCCCAGGCTCAGCACCCCCAGTCGTAGTACCCTCAGGCTCAGCAACCCCAGGCGTAGCACCCACACGCTCAGCACCCCCACAGTCAGCACCCCCAGGCTCAGCACCCTCAGCAGCACCAGAGTCACCAGCAACCTCGACAGGCTCAACTGCGTCTACCTGGGACACACCTGAAGGGCCAGGACCTTGAGGGGGGAGGGGGTCTACCGGAGGGGAACTTGGCACAAGGAAGAGCGGTGGCGAGGGGAGGGACGGAGTTTTGTAGGGGAAGAGACGGTAGTAGGGGACCGACTCGTCGAGCGTGACGTCCTGGGAGGATAGAACACGGCGGGAGGTGGGGTGGTATAACTGCCACCCTGGCGCGTCAGGGGGGAAACCCAAGAAGACGCAAGGAGCAGCACGAGGGGACAGCTTGTCTGAAGACAAGTCGCGGACAAACGCCCGAGATCCCCAGACACGGAACGCAGACGCATCGCCAACCTTCCCCGTCCACAGCAAAGCTGGGGAGGTCTCCGGCATGGAGACCCTGGGCTGAAGGTTGATCTGATGCGCCGCGTACCAAACCGCAAACGGCCACAGAAAATAGGGGGCAGCCGCATGCATCATGGACGTACGGGCGACGTCCATGACCATGCCAATGCGGCGCTCAGCAATCCCATTTTGCTGTGGAGAGTCCGGAAGCGTGAAGGTCTGGCGGATGCCTCGTGCACGACAGTAGGCTCGCAGAAGGCCAGAGGAGAACTCTCCCCCTCTATCGGAGTGCAGACGCAGAACAGAAAAGTCCGAGCCGAAGCTCCGCCTGAGCTGGAGACGAGCTGCACGGATCCAATCGATCAACACTTCAGAGACATCACCCTTGCTGCGCAAGGGGAAGACTGTGGTGTAACGCGAGTAGTCGTCAATCACTAGCAGGAAGTAGCGCTCGTGACCCTGTCCACGGACGCGGGCCGGGCCCCACACGTCCATGTGAAGCGTCTGCAGCGGGGCCTTTGTCGGAGGAAACTGGGAGGAGTGAGGGGCAGCCCGTTGCCGCCCCTCGACACAGGGGACGCAGGTAGGGGCAAGCCCCGGAGGAAGGGGAGGGAGGGACCGGGGAAGACCAGAGACAAGGACACGGGAGGCCTTCCTTGGAGACGAAGCAGGGAGGGGTGACCAAGGCGGTGGTGCCAAAGGAGAGTCTCGTGAGACAGGAGGCGACACGAGCAGGGGGCAGACTCAGGACCAGACCTGGACGCTGCAGCAAACACCTGACCCGACGCAGCTACTTGACCAGACGCAGTGGGTGGAGACGCAGTGGTCAGTGTGTACAGGCTCGACCCCGGCCGACGTGTAAACATGGCCAGGTGTCGGCCTGTCCAATCGTCCGTGCAGTGGGTCACCCGCTGACTTGCAGGAGTGAACTGGTGAACCCCCGCATCCTGCAGGTCAGCACCACTCACCAAGTTCGTAGAGAACGAGGGGAGGTAAAGACCAGACTGGGTGCCAGAGGGGGGCGCCGGACACGGGAGGACAGTGGAGAAGTGAGTAAGGATAGGAACCCCAGAGGGGTTTGCCAGAGAGACTGCAACTGGCTGACCAAGCGGCGTGAGTGTAGTGCGGTTTCGAAAGAAGGAGCGAGAAGCCCCCGAGTCAAGAGTGAAGGTGTGGGAGGCCGAAGCCGACGCAGTACCTGAGAGCGCAGACTCACCAGTACCAGAGGAAGCAGACACAGCACCACCTAGAGCAGCAGCCTCGCTAGCACCTGCAGCAGCAGCCTCACCAGCACCTAGAGCAGCAGTCTCAATGCCCGGGTCGGGCGGGAAACACCGGTAACAGTCACCCTCATCACTTATAGTCTCAGCATACATGGTAGCAAGGATAGCATCAAAGTCAAGATCAAAGGTAGCTACTCCCGCCCTAGACAGCTCGCCCCAGCGAGGGATCTCAGTGGCCTCAGGAAACTGGTGACGCCAAGCGTCCGTCAGGCGGCCAAAGCAGCGCTGAGTGGAGTGCGCACCCTCGCACTGCTCACCAGCTCGGTCGCTGGTGCGGAGAACGTAGGTGCAGGGACCCGTACCCCCACCGCGCTGACGGGCCGCGTACCACTCACGAAGCTGCTGAGGGGACAGGGTCTCCTGACCTCGCTGCTGGTGCTGGCGCGTACCACCACCGGAGCCACTCCTCTGCAAAGAGCCGCGACCTCCTCCTCCTCCTCCTCCTCCGTCGCCGCATCCTCCACCGCCGCCACCTCCACCACCTCCGCTCCCACCGCCACCGCCGCCGCCGCCTCCGCCTCCACTGCCGCCACCGACACCTCCACCTCCGCCACCACTCCCACCACCACCCCCACTCTCTCCACTGCCTCAACAGTGGCGTCAGCATCAGCAACAGGGGCAGGATAGGCGCCAGAGGTGAGGTCAAAGAGGGAGATACCGTCTGCCCTATCGCATTGTAGGAAAAGGTGCAGGTCATCTCTCTAGACGTCAAAGTCAATAGCCCGACCCTCACCGTCAAAAGCGAGGACACTAGGGGTGGCCATGACAGCAGTAGACTAGCAGCGCGAACAGTAGGGTAAGGTCAGTGCAGAGATAGAGGCGCTGCTCTTACCGGATGGGGTGGCTCGGGCGGCTCGGCGGCTCGGCAGTACGGTGGCTCGGCAGAAACTGCTGCTCGGCCACTCGGCGGCACGGGCGGCTCGGGCGGCTCGGGCGGCTCGGCGACTCGGCAGCTCGGGCGGCTCGGATGGCTCGGCGTGGTGCGGCTGCTCGGGCGGCTCGGCGTGGTGCGGTTGCTCGGGCGGCTCGGGTGGCGGGCGGCTCGGCAGCAGTGCGGCGGCGCTGGCGGCTGGATGGTGACAGCGGGGCCGCGTGGGGACGGCGGCGGGGCCAGCAGAGGCGTCGGGGCTGCAGGGCGGCGGATTGGGGCCGGGAAGGGCGGCGCCGGGGCCAGAAAGGGCGGCGTCGGGGCCGGGAAGGGCGGCACCGGGGCCGGCAAGGGCGGCGTCGCGGCCGCAGGGCGGCGGATCAGGGCCGGGAAGGGCGGCGTCGGGGCCGCAGGGCGGCGGATCAGGGCCGGGAAGGGCGGCGCCGAGGCCGGGAAGGGCGGCGTCGGGGCCGGGAAGGGCGGCGTCGGTGCCGGAAAGGGCGGCACCGGGGCCGGGAAGGGCGGCGTCGGGTCCGTGAAGGGCGGCGACGGGGCCGCAGGGCGCCGCGGGGCTAGGCGACGAGGCCAGCAGAGGCGGGGCCGGGTCGGGAAGGGCGGCGTCGGGGCCGGAAAGGGCGGCGCCGGGGCCGCGGGGTAGGCGACGGGGTCGCTAGGGCGGCGGATCGAGGCCGCGAGGGCGGCGCGACGGGGTCGCTAGCGAGGGGAGGGCCACTCGGGCAAGGGCTGAGCGCGCTCCGGGCAGGAAAAAAAAAAGTCGAATCGGTGGGCCCTAGGAACAGTTCCCACGAGGGAACCTGCTCGATACCATGAGAAAACTAGAACGAGAATGAATGAACTATGAAAGAGTTGGGTACAAGTACTAACCTTAATTGGGTTGTACCCCTTATGGGCTACCCCACTATAGCCTACACAAAATGCATAAGCTATGATGTTCTGACAGTCTGAGCACTCTTGTACTGGCTAAAGTGCGCACGCTCAGTGGTCGGTAAGTGGCGACGCACAGCAAGACGGGCAGCAGCGTCGCGTGTGGCCCACTGTGAGTGAACAGTGTTGTCAGTAGTAGCAGGCGGGGCAGGAGAGGCACCAGAGGAGAGATCAAACAGGGAGAGTCTGTCTGCCCTATCGCACTGTAAGAACAGCTGGAGGTCATCGACCCAGACCTCAAAATCAACTGCACGACCCTCAGCATCAAAGGTAAGGACACTGGGGGTAGCCATGACGGTAGTGGCCTAGCAGGGAGTGATCTCACCAGTCCGAATAAGTAGGGTCGGGGCGCGATGGTAGGAACAGTAGCGGCTCGACGGCAGGGCGGCTCGGCGGCTCGGCTGCTGGGCGGCTCGGCGGCTCGGCTGCTGGGCGGCTCGGCGGCTCGGCTGTTGGGTGGCTCGGCTGTCGCGGCTCGACGGCTCGGTTGCTGGGCGGCTCGGCTGCTGGGCGGCTCGGCGGCTCGGCTGTTTGGCAGCTTAGCTGCTAGGCTGCTTGGCGGCTTGGTGGCTCGGCTGCTCAGCTGTTGGGCGGCTCAGCGGTGAAGGGGCCGGTAGAGGCGGCAACGGGGCCGGTAGAGGCGGCGACGCGGCCGGCAGAGGCGGCGATGGGGCCGCTAGGGGCGGCGACAGGGCCGCGTAGGGAGGGGAGCGGCGACGGGGCCGCTAGGGGCGGGTACAAGGCCGCGTAGGGGCGGCGACGGGGCTGCGTAGGGGCGGCAACGAGGCCGCGTAGTGGCGGCGACGGGGCCGCGTAGGAAGGGGAGCGGCGACGGGGCCGCTAGGGGCGGCGACGAGGCCGCGTAGGGGCGGCGTCGGGGCCGCGTAGGGAGGGAGGCGGCGACGGGGCCGCTAGGGGCGGCGACGGGGCCGCTAGGGGCGGCGACGGGGCCGCGTAGGGGCGGCAACGGGGCCGCTATGGGCGGCGACGCGGCCGCGTAGGGGCGGCGACGGGGCCGCGTAGGGAGAGAGGCGGCGACGGGGCCGCTAGGGGCTGCGAGAGGCCTCGAAGGGCGGCGACAGGGCCGCTAGGGGCGGCGACGGGGCCGCTAAGGGTGGCGCGAGGGGCCGTGAGAGGGGCCTCTAAGAGAGCTCGACAGAAGGGCGGCCCACAAGGCGCGCCTCGTGCAGGAGCGACTGACGCTGCGGTCAGAAAAAAAAATCATTTCCGAAGCTCGAACTCGAAGCTCCACGTGTAGAAATCATTTCCGTTGAAGGGAAGTGATGTCTTCAGCTTCGAAGTCAGAATGAACTTCGTTTGCATTTTCGTGATTGTATCTGACTGTGCGTGATGTTGACTGTTTTGCGCAGGTCAAGTTTAAGGGAAGACAGTGAACTCTTGAAATGACCTTGTTAAATAAGTTGAAAAAGAACAAAATGATTTAAGGATATTGATACAAGGAATTAATAGCAATCTCTCAAGAGTAGGCTAGCGGAATTGGATGATTGGATAGTAGGGCAAGAAGGTACCGCATTCTCCCAGATAAAACACCTCCCCCGTGATTGTACACCCCCGGGTAGCTAATACGGGGTGGGTGTTATATCCGACCCCGTTAATACTATACCCCCCTTTTTGGGGTGATTCTCTATAACACCCCCCTTTTCTTATACATTCCTATTATAGCTGTTATCGAGTCCGATTCCTTACGGGAGGATATCACGAAAATCACTCCCTATAAGAAATTTCGCATGTACTTTCACTTAGAATCAGCCGAGATATCCCCCATCCCACAATCTCGCTATCGCTACGCTGGTGAATCCCAAATCTCGCTGTCGCCACGCTGGCGAATCTTCCACTGCAAGTGGTCCAAGAGGTGAAGTGGCCTAAGTGGCCCACAATATCATCGTACTCGTTTTTGCGGCATTGATCAACAATCTTGAAGTGAAGTCAGACCCCTGATTTTGTTTTACATCTTTTCTGTTTTATAAAAATTATACCATATCATAAGACCCTGGTATTATATAGGATTTTTCTTTGAGGAGACCCCCCCCCCATTTTTTTCCAGTGGTTTTCATAATACCCTAGGGTGTTTTATCCGGGAGAATACGGTACAAGTAGGATTGTCGAGGGAACTGTGTACCCTATACTATGCAACTCAATGTAGCCTAACAAACTAAGAAAAACATATAAATGTTATTTGACACAATCCTAGCTAGCCATGTACTCTGAGGGGTACATTCTTTTATTAACGGTATTGCATTGCTACAGTAACTAGGACTAATGTGTCAGAGTTATATTATTGTAACTGCATGTAGATATAGCAGTAGTGTAGTTATCACATTCTGTTTGGTGGATTACCCCCTTTCCTATCATATTTGTACCCTTAGCTCTATAGTGAAGTCCTCTTTTTCATTGCCAACTCCCTCACACTCTACCTCCCAACATGGCTCCTAAGGCTAAACCCTAGCAACATATCTTGACATAATGCTATGCTTGACAGTATCCATGTTGCATCGCATAACTACCAAATGCGGTTACTTGGAAGTCAAGGGTCACGACCGTTGACTGTCTTCGAGTGTTGACCTTCGGGTGACCCTCGGCCTTCTGCAAGCTCTATGTGGGCTATAGAGTGATGCGCGAGTCGAGAGCCTTCGGAAATGTTTATGTTAACCTTTCGGTTATTCCAACATCATGTATACTTCAATCATTATATAGTTTTCATCATTGGGGTTTAGTGCTTCGCGTACAACCCCAAATATTGGAAATACATGCTCGGCCGATTATATCAAATACGATGCTGCCTTCCGACTTTCCCTGCATCCCCAAGTTATTTAGTTAGGATTCTTCCATGTATTATTGATATCGTCAGGTTTGTTAGATGTTATTTTGAGAAATCTCTGGAACAAATCATAACATACAGTACCACCTTAACATAGTTCATACCGAAGTCCCCACAACCCTGGTCTGTCAGATCTCCCGCCAAATCTAGTCCTGACATGCGCGGCTCCTCGGGTGAAAACCTCTTCGAGTTGAGGTTGTCAGACGTGGCTGCAATTAGCTACGACTACGTGTGACGCATGCAAAAATGCACACTGGAAAGCGGAGGGAAGTCGGGACGGGGAAAGGGGCGGGCTTGGGGTCAGTGCGGGAGGCAAATATTCGCCAGTCAAGAAAACATAGATCCTTTCAAAACACACGACAAGTCTTACAGCATTCCAGTGGCGATGTCATCGCGTCATATGTAAACATACCTTGATTTGCAGTCATTCATCTGATAAATTAAACTCATTAACCATCGCATGCCCTTCTTTCGTCATGAATTAACTGAATAATTTTCCGTGTGGGGTAAACATGTTATTATTCAACAATACGTCATGAAATATAGTCTATATCTAGCCTCACTGATGTTCAGCATATGAAGAAACAAAAACATATATCTGATAATCTAAAATATACCTGTTTTTTTTAATATTGAATATTCAGAAACCATATGATCTATTGAAGGTAGAAATATTGTTTTTTTTTTCAAATAGGGCGGCCGATATAAAATCTGTGTAATTTTAAAGGTGATACTTGGATTGAGAAAGTTTGTTAGAAGATAATAAAATCAGTGTAATAATAAATTCTGTAAAAACAATGTAAAGATAAATATGTTCGAGTGGTATGCCACTTCAAATTCAGACAAGAAATATAGAAATTTGTATGTAACTTTATGAAATATGGTTTGGCATGAGTATTATTGACAGAAATATGGTTTGGCAAGTTCAACGTCTCCACATCGGCGCTCCAAGAGTGTTCGACAAAGAATCCAAAGACGGAATTAACATCATTTTGTTCAATCTCGCCTTAACCATTTTCCTGCTTCTTGGTTGGGACCGCCACACTGGCAGAGGGTGAGTCATCATGCCGTGACCCTTCTTTAGTCTACCAGGTTGTCTTCATATTCACTCGCAAAGCTGAGCCATTGCCATTCGACAACCCGACGACCCACTGGGTTTCCTCACTCGTCTGAACCTTCGAGAAGTCGGAGAAAAAGGCGAGCATGTCAACGGCAGTTACAGCGACAGGTGACGGTCACAGCGGCAGTAGGCCTACGATGGAGTATCGCAATCTGGGTCGCACGGGGCTCAAGGTGTCGGTGTTCAGCTTCGGGTCGTGGGTCACGTTCGGCAACCAGGTGCCAATCCGTTCCCTTTCTCTCCCGCAAACGCGCTCGCCGATCAAATCAACGCGCGGCGCACTCCGAGAGTTGCGGTCCGCCGTCAGCACCGGCGCCATAGCGGCGAGGAATGACAACGACCTCCGCTTTGTGCTGCTCCTTCGCGCTGCTGCCCTCTCTCCTTGGTCGCACCAATGTCCACCCTCCTGGTTCCGCGCTCGATTCGACGCCCTCATCCTTAGATCTGTGTGATCCTCGATTCGCATAGCCGTTGTCGCCGCCTCCCGTCACCGATCTGCTACATCACCTCGTTTTCCGGTCATCCGTCAATGCGCGACGCGGTGCCGCTCCGCAGCCATGCCTACCCGCTCGCGAGCGCATCGTTACCCCCGCACAACCCCGGATGGGTGACGCATCCCACCCGCATCCCCACGCCGCCTCGTTCTTCCTCTCCCCGTTCTCGTCCCTCTTCCGCCTTCCCCTCAAATTCCCAAACTCTATCCAAACTCTCTCCCCACGCACCTCTCGGATCTCTCCTCCCCAAACCCCCCACCCCAAACCTCGACCGTGCCCTCCACGACCCTCCCCCCCCCCCCCCCCACCCCCCCTTCTCCCCACCCCCTCCCCCCCCCCCCCCCCCCACCCCACCTTCTCTCTCCCCCCCCCCTCCCGCCCTCCGCTCCCCTCCGTTCCCCTGTCCTGCCCACCCCTGCCCCCCCCCTTGCCCACCCCTGCCCACCCCTGCCCACCCCGCCCCGCCCCTCTCCTCCCCGCCCCACCCCTATCCCCGACCCCCCCTTCCCCCCCCGCGGTGCGCGCGCAGGTGGACGTGGAGCTAGCGAAGCGGCTGCTGCGGCGGTGCTACGAGGCGGGCGTGAACTTCTTTGACAACGCGGAGGTGTACGCCAACGGCAAGGCCGAGGAGATCTTCGGCCAGGCCGTGCGCGAGCTCGGCTGGCGCCGCTCCGAGATCGTCGTCTCCACCAAGATCTTCTGGGGCGGCCAGGTTGGAGCGGTGGCAGGTGGTGTGGGGAGACAAAGTGCGGCGGGGGGCTGGTGCGGGTTTTGGGGTCGGGGTTGTTGAGCTGGGCTGGCGACGCTCTGACGTCGTCGCCTCCTTCACGATTTTATGGGGCGGCCAGGTGGTGAGGGAGTTATAACAGGCTTCCAGGCCGCCAGGCACGAAATTCCCTCTCCCGCCCTTCCCCTTCCCTACTCCCAGTCTCTCTCTCTTCTTCCCCCCTGTCGCACAACGAGAAGCGCATTGTTAAGGGGAGTCGTTGCAATTCCAATCAGAGAACCTCCGCCTTTCCCCCCCCTGCACCCCCCCTTTCTGCCCCCCGCCCCCTTGCCGCTCCGCCCCGGTCCCCCGCCCGCATCCCCCGTTTCTTCCCTCGTTCCCCCCGTCCCGAATTCCTCCCGTCACCCCGTCACCCGGTCGCAGGGCGTGAACGAGAAGGGGCTGTCGCGGAAGCATATAGTGGAGGGCGTGCGCGCGTCGCTGCGGCGGCTGGGCATGGAGTACGTGGACCTGCTATACTGCCACCGCCCCGACGCCTCCACTCCCATCGAAGAGACCGTGCGCGCCATGAACCACGTCATTGATAAGGTGCGGGGGGGGGGGGGGGGGGGGGAGGGGGGGGGAGGAGAGGAGAGGAGAGGAGAGGAGGGTGTTAGGGGGGAGGGGAGAAGTGTTAAAGGGGGAAGACTGTGCGCCCCATTGATAAGGGGGGCCAATCAAGCATGCCCTCTTCCCCTCCATACGCCAATCCTCTCCCCTAAACCCCCCGCCCCTCCCCCTACCCCTGCCTTTTTTCCTGTTCTGTCCCTCCTGCCCCTACGCTCACAAACAACACTGGACAGGGGTGGGCGATCCACTGGGGCAGGAGTGAGTGGAGTGCGGCGCAGGTCTAATCTGCGCCCTTGGAGAAGCACTCGAGGCATGCCTTCCTTCCCTTCATACGCCAATCCTCTTCGCCTCCTACCTTCCTCCACGCCCCTGCCCCCGTCCCCACCCCCGCGTCTCCCCGCGCCCACGCTCACAAACAACACTGGGCAGGGGTGGGCGTTCTACTGGGGCACGAGTGAGTGGAGTGCGGCGCAGATCACGGAGGCGTGTGAGGTGGCGCGGCGGCTGAACCTCATCGGGCCCGCCATGGAGCAGCCCGAGTACAACCTCATCGCGCGGGAGAAGGTGCGCCGCCACACGGGCCAGGTGTGCGGTGAGAAGGGGGGGGTGGGCGGCGAGAGGGGAGAAGGTGGGCGGCGAGAGGAGGAAGGTTCTTCAATATATGGTGGAATCTGCGTGATGAGGCTGGGAGCAAGGAGGCATGCGAGAGGGGTCGGGGACTGGGGGGGTGGGGAAGGAAGTGGAGTGGATGAATGTGTGTTGAGCGTGGTGTGTGGGTAGCTGTTGTCATTCATCGCTAGAGTGGACAGAGTTGTTGGTACCCGTTAACCGCATGCTCTTCCTGCTCCCCCTGCTTATATCCTTTCCTCCCTCGCTTCCTCCTGCTTCCACTTCCTCTCTCCCCTCCTCCATCCCCCCTCTGCCCCTCTTTCTCGCACTCTTTCTCTCCCTCGCTTCTCCCTTGTACTTCCTCTCACTCAGTCTGCACGTTCACAGAAGCACTTACCTTCAGACACACTGGTCGCCACACACACGCCGCCCCCCCAACCCAGCCCCCCTCCCACATACACTCCCTCGCTCACACCCCTCCACTCTTTCTTTATGTCACATTCTTTCCCCTCCATCCCTCCCCACCCTCCCCCACCCACCCTCTTCCGTCTCCATCCCCTCCTTCCCCACCCTCGCCCCCTCCCACCCGTTTCCCTTGTCGCCCATTCCCCCCTTGCCCTTTCCCGCCCTCCCCTTTCCCCCCGTGGCACCAGGTGGAGAAGGAGTTCCTGCCGCTGTACGAGCCGTACGGGCTGGGGCTCACCACGTGGTCGCCGCTGGCGTCGGGAGTGCTCACAGGGAAGTACGCGCGCGGCCACATCCCCCCCGACTCGCGCTTCGCCCTCGCCAACTACAAGGTGAGGCCTCTCACGTCAAGTCATGCAATGGTTTTTACCTTGATGCCTCTCACTCCCTCTCACGCCTTCTCACGCCCTCACTCCCTCTCACTCCCTCTCACGCCCTCTCACGCCCACACGCCCTCTCGCAGTATGTCACCACCACTGCTGCCCCTTGCTGCCTGCTCCACCTCCTTCCCCCAGCTTCACCTCCCTCTTTCCCTCCTGCTGCCCTCCCCCGCCTCCCCCCACCGTTGATCACCATTCCCTTGTCATTCTCTCTTCCCACTCCCTCCCCTTTTCCTGCCGCCGTCGCCCCCTGTTCCCTGTCCGCCACCCATCCCCGCTTTCCACCCTGCTTTCCCGTCTCCACTCCCCCCCCCAGCACCTGGCGACGCGCAAGCTGGTGGAGGAGGTGTTGGACAAGGTGGGCGCGCTGCAGGCGGTGGCGGGCGAGCTGCAGTGCACGGTGGCGCAGCTCAGCCTCGCGTGGTGCGCCAAGAACCCCCACGTCTCCTCCGTCATCACCGGCTCCACCAAGGAGTCCCAGGTGCGCGGGGCGGACGGGGTGGGGAATGGTGGGGGAGGTGGTGGGAGAGGGGGAGACTGGGGATCGGGACGTGCGGGGAGTGGGGGCAGTAGGGAGCGGTCATCACCGGCAGCACCAACGAGAGCCAGGTGTGTGGTGGGTAGTGGGGTGATGGGGGCATGGAGGGAGGAGGGTGAGGAGGAGTGGGGAGCGTTGGGTGGGGGGTGTGGAGACAGGTGTGTGGAAAGCACCATGGAAAGCCAGGTGCGTGGTGAGTGTGGGGGGAGGAGAGAGTGGGGGGAGGAGAGAGTGGGGCGAGGGGAGGGGGGTGTTGTGGGAGTGGGGAGAGGGGTCTGTGGTCCGGTGCAGGGTCAAAATCCATAGAGAGGGAGTGCAGGGAATGCAGGTTCAACATTGTGTGTGTTACTGTGCATGTGCACGGATGCATGCATGGCAGATAGAGGAGAACATGAAGGCACTGGAGGTGATGCCGAAGCTGACCCCCGCAGTCATGGAGCGGATAGATGCCATCATGCGCAACAAGCCCAAGCTGCCCGACTCCTTCCGTTAGACCAGCCCTCGCTGCAGCACAGCACAGCAGAGGAGCACTATGAGGGTGCAGGGCCGGTGCAGGGCCGGTGCAGGGCCGGTGCAGGCAGGTGGGGGTTACTTCCTAAGTACTAGTCGACCCAGAAGTTAAGAGAGCAGGAGGAAGATGAGGACGCCGGGCAGGGAGACGCAGGAGAGGGTGGAGCAAGCGGAGTGTGGATGAGATGAGAGGGTGCTTGCTCCCATGGAATATATACTAGTGCTAGTGTATGATGGAAAGGGTTGAACAGTGGGGGTTCTCTAGCAGTGGTACCTCCAGAATGTATGCTGAATTGTGGATTGTAGCAAACTTGTCTGCCTGTAATACAGTAGCATAGTGCCGGTCATGTAGCACTGCCGTGGCACACTTGTTTGAGCTCAGTGTGTGCTTCGGTTCCTGTGATAGAGGTTGTGTCGAGTTGCATTGAGTAGAGAGGGATACGTACAACAGAATGGAAAGAAAAGAAAAAGAACCCACATTCACATATCAACCCACCATCTACTACGAGTACTAGGGCCCACTGATACACCGCATGAACAATTTGATTAGCCTGGCCCTCAACTTCACCTCCCTCTACGACCCTTCCTGCTACCCTTGCGCGAACTCTTGCGAGCAGAGCCAGAAGAATCCCCCGGACCACTTGAATCTTGCTGGCTGATAGAAGAACCCCCTGATGCTCCAGCGGGGCCTGACGTGTGGGATGAGTCGGGGTCGGGCGCGTCGGAGCTTGGTGTTTCTGCCAGTGGGTCATCATCTTGGGTGGAGTCCTCAGACATCAGAGCTGTGACGCCCAGTGATAGCTGTGATGACAACGCAGGTGCGGGCTGTGGGACAGGCGCTGCTGGGGTTGTGGTCCTGCCTGGTGGTGGGCGGAGGCCAGGTGGAGGGGTGAGGGCGGGAGGAAGGGTGAGGGCAGGAGGAGGGTTGAGGGCAGGAGGAGGGTTGAGGGCAGGAGGAGGGTTGAGGGTGGGAGGAGGGGTGAGGGCAGGAGGGGCGGGGCCAGGAGGAGGGGTGAGGGCAGGAGGAGGGGTGAGGGTGGGAGGAGGGGTGAGGGCAGGAGGAGGGTTGAGGGCAGGAGGAGGGGTGAGGGCAGGAGGAGGGGTGAGGGCAGGAGGAGGGGTGAGGGCAGGTGGAGGGGTGAGGGCAGGAGGAGGGGTGAAGGCAGGAGGAGGGGTGAGGACAGGTGGAGGGGTGAGGACAGGTGGAGGGGTGAGGACAGGTGGAGGGGTGAGGACAGGAGGAGGGTTGAGGGCAGGAGGAGGGTTGAGGGCAGGAGGAGGGTTGAGGGTGGGAGGAGGGGTGAGGGCAGGAGGAGGGTTGAGGGCAGGAGGAGGGGTGAGGGCAGGAGGAGGGTTGAGGGCAGGAGGAGGGTTGAGGGCAGGAGGAGGGTTGAGGGTGGGAGGAGGGGTGAGGGCAGGAGGGGCGGGGCCAGGAGGAGGGGTGAGGGCAGGAGGAGGGGTGAGGGTGGGAGGAGGGGTGAGGGCAGGAGGAGGGTTGAGGGCAGGAGGAGGGGTGAGGGCAGGAGGAGGGGTGAGGGCAGGAGGAGGGGTGAGGGCAGGTGGAGGGGTGAGGGCAGGAGGAGGGGTGAGGGCAGGAGGAGGGGTGAGGACAGGTGGAGGGGTGAGGACAGGTGGAGGGGTGAGGACAGGTGGAGGGGTGAGGGCAGCAGAAGAAGTTTGGGGAGCAAGGTTCCCGAACGAGAAAGATTCAGCATCAGAATCCTCTGCCCCAGCCATGCCAGCAGCACCAGCAGACAAGGCAGATGCAGTAGAGGTAGCAGCAGCAGGGGCAGAAGCAGCAGAGGCAGGAGCGGCGTATTGCAGCTCTCCCATGAAAGCCCCCTGTGCGTGAAGTGCAATGGGCGCTTCCCCATCCCCATGCACGGGCCCAGCACCATGCCCAGGACCACGTCCAGCGCCACCGTCAGGTTCACGCTCGAGCTCAGGCTCGGATTCATCTTGGGGTGCAGGTTCGAGTTCATGCTGCCTGAAGAGCGGTGGGGGAGGTGAAGCAGCTTGCTGCCCTCCCACATGCACATCCCCATGCGGGGGGTGCTCCTCCCAAGCCCCGCCCTGCTGTGAGTCGTCCACAGACAACACAGTGTCCTGGCCTCTCCCTGTCTCAACAGCACCACCACCCGGCGCCCTACCATCGCCGCTACTTCCAGGCGGGGGCAAGGAAGGGTCTGGTGCAGGAGAGAACTGGAACGGTGCAGGCTGTTCTGCGGGTGGTGGGGCAGGCGGTGGGGTGTGTGAGGCGGGTGCGGGCTTGTCAAGGTAGAACTGCAGCGACACCTCTTGGATTTCCTCTTGCTCGCCAGCCTTGGCGCCCGCAGCAGCTGCAGCAGCAGCAGTGGTAGCAGCGGCGGCGGCTCCTTCAGAGGCCGTGGGGAGCGGGTGGGGGTCGTGAATGGTCACCCGCGTGTCTGCTGCTTCAGAGCCAGCACTCCCAGCAGCACCAGACCCACCGCCCGAACCAGACACGGGCGGGAACCCATGGGTGGCAGCAGCGGCCCCGCGGGGCGTGGCCATGGAGCGCATGACGGCGCTGAGCTCCTCGTCCAGCGTGTCCTCGTGCCCCCTCAGCTCCACGCGCATCGCCTCTATCTCCGCGTCCACCAGCACCGCTGACTCCGCCTTTTTCTGCTCCTCCTCGTCGCCCCCCAGGTGCTGCCGCCGCACCGCCTGCAGCGCGTTCACCACCTCGCTCATGGAGGGGCGCAGCGCCGTGCGCTGGTCCGTGCACCGCACTGCGATGTCCGCGATCAGCAGCAGGGCCGCGTCGGGCGCGTCGGGGAGGGCCGGGTCACGGATGGCACTGGCGTCGCTGGAGGCCATGGCTTGCTTCGCCTGAAGGGAGTGAGGGGTGGGGGGGAAGGGGAGGGGGGAGCATTGAGAAGTGTGAACACTGATGGAGGGGAGGAGAACCATGCGCTGGTCCGTGCAGCGGACTGCGATGCCCGCGATCAGCAGCACGCTGGAGGCGACGGCGTTTTCGCCTGGGGGGTGTGACGGGCGGTGAGGGGATTGGAGGGATGGGGGAAGGAAAGGGAGGAAAAAGCGGACGGGTGAGGAGGAATAGGGAGGAAGGAGATGGTGGTGGAATCGTGAGAGGTAGTGGTGATGGCTTGCGTTTGAGAGCATGTTGAGTGCATACTGAGAATGTTGAGTGCATACTGAGAATGTTGAGTGCATACTGAGAATGTTGAGTGCATACTGAGAATGTTGAGTGCATACTGAGAATGTTGAGTGCATACTGAGAATGTTGAGTGCATACTGAGAATGTTGAGTGCATACTGAGAATGTTGAGTGCATACTGAGAATGTTGAGTGCATACTGAGAATGTTGAGTGCATACTGAGAATGTTGAGTGCATACTGAGAATGTTGAGTGCATACTGAGAATGTTGAGTGCATACTGAGAATGTTGAGTGCATACTGAGAATGTTGAGTGCATACTGAGAATGTTGAGTGCATACTGAGAATGTTGAGTGCATACTGAGAATGTTGAGTGCATACTGAGAATGTTGAGTGCATACTGAGACTGTTGAGTGCATACTGAGACTGTTGAGTGCATACTGAGAATGTTGAGTGCATACTGAGAATGTTGAGTGCATACTGAGAATGTTGAGTGCATACTGAGAATGTTGAGTGCATACTGAGAATGTTGAGTGCATACTGAGAATGTTGAGTGCATACTGAGAATGTTGAGTGCATACTGAGAATGTTGAGTGCATACTGAGAATGTTGAGTGCATACTGAGAATGTTGAGTGCATACTGAGAATGTTGAGTGCATACTGAGAATGTTGAGCACATTCGCTAATCAAGGTGCTGGGAAGTGGGACATGGCAGGGGTGCGAGTGTGGAGGTACCACATGGCGTGGTGGGTTTAGAGTTGAAGGTGGGTGCACATACGAGGTCGCGCAGGTGCGTGAACTTCTTCTGTGCGGACTCCACCACATCCTGCCCCGTGAGCATCACCAGGATGAGCACTCCAAAGCTGTGAACGCCGTGCACGCGCGGGGGACGGGGGTGGAACGGGGGAGGTGGAAGGAGGGAAACGAGGGCGGAGGGAATGAAAGGCAGGCAGGGACAATGAGCTTGACAGAGCTGCAGTGATAACAAAGGAGTGCGCGAGGGGCTCAGGGGCGCTAGTGACGGAGAGAGAGGTGAGATAGGAAAAGGAGCGAGTGAGGGGTGGACCATAGATGTGGCGGCACAAGAGAAAGAAGAGGCAGAAAGACATGGAGCAAGAATAGCACTAGTGGCACGCAGCAGGGTGAGCCTTCCATGGACCTTGGACGGGCAGAAAGGCATGGTGCCATGGAGGAGAATGGGCACATGTAAACAAACATTAGCATTCAGCTGCCCACACCAGCAGCACGACACAACGATCCATCAGCGGCACAGCAGCGCACCCACACAGCAGCAGCGCATGGCCACGGCAGCTCCACACGCACCTGTAGACGTCAGTGGCAGTGGTGGCCTTCTGAGACAGCAGGTATGCGGGGTCCACATAGCCCGGCGTGCCCATCACCCTCGTCGCCGACAGACTCCCCGGCCCCTCCTCCTGCCGCACCAGCCCAAAGTCCGCTATCTTCGCCTGTACGCACGCGACAGATGGTGGTGTGGTAGCGTGGTGGCGTGGTGGCGTGGTGGCGTGGTAGCGTGGTGGCGTGGTGGGATGGTGGGGGTGAGAGGGGGAGATGGTGGCAGGAAGAGAGAGAACAGGAAAGGGGAAAGGATGCAGGAACATGGGGGTGGTGTAGAGGGAAAAAGCGGCAAGATGGCAATTGAAGTGTGGAGGGGAGGTCCATGGGACATGGACAAGAGGGCATGGAGGGCTCGGAGGAAGATAGCAGGTGATGCCTTTGCTGTATCCCCCATCTGCAGAGGACAAAGTGGAGAGGAAATAGAAAGAAAAGCACGCATGCAGGGGACAAGGCAGGGGACGAGGCAGCAAGGGAGGAGCAGGGGAGGCAGCGTGCCTGCATGTCGTTGGTGATGAGGATGTTAGCAGGCTTGATGTCCCGATGCACGATGTTGAAGCTGTGCATGTACTCAAAGCCCCTCGCTGCTCCTATCAGAATGTCCACCCGCTGCCGTATCGTCAGCGAGCCTGCCGCCTCTGTAATGATGCACACACGCGGCATTGTACACACATGCACGTGTACATGCACGCACATGCACATGCACATGCACATGCACATGCACATGCACATGCACATGCACATACATCCACACACACCCATGCATACATGCCGGCAGTGACACAGAGTAGGAGAGGGGAGGCGAAACGAGCATGAGACGGGCAAGCGGCACCAGATGCAAGTTACATTCACACTCAACAGCAGCAACTGCCAAAGCGATAACGCCAAGTCAACCAAGACCCGTCCTTGTCATCCCCACTCATTCACTGGGACCTCTCCAGAGGCCCCTTCCTGGTCTCTGTAGCCACATGAGCACACAGCATAACCTGAGCACGCTCACATGCAATCCTCACGAATGACTGAAACAACTGCCGGGCACTGTTGGCACTCACTGCGCCCTACCCCCCCACCAGCATCTCCCAATGCCATTACTCACTGCACCCCCCCTCCCCCAGTATCTGTGAGAGCCCCCACTCACTGGGGCCGATCCAGTGGTCGAGGTCGCCGTTGGGCACGAACTCATAGATGAGGATCTGCTCCTGCTGCTCCTTGTCCGCCTCGTCGCAGTACCCCAGCAGGCGCACCAGGTGCGGGTGGTGCTTGGTGGCCATCTGCCGCACCTCCGTGTCAAAGTCCTCTGTCACCACGCGCCCGCGCTTCACCGCCCACCGCGTGCTGCTGTCGCGCGGGTTCACGCCCTGGTACACGTCGCCGAAGCCCCCCGCGCCCAGGCGGTTGTCGGGCGCCCAGTTGTTGGTGGCCTTCTTCACCTCCGCTAGCGAGTACTCCACGAATGCCTCCACGCTTTGCACTGGCGGAGGAGGGGGGGGGAGGTGGGGACGAAGAGGGGAAGAGGGGGAAAAGGGTGGGGGAGAGGCGCTGGTTTTGATTTTTGCCATGGCAGCAGGTAGGGAGTGATTGGGAGTTGGGTGGAGAGCTTTTGATGGAGGGAGGGGGTGTACTCCTCCACACATGCATCGGCGGTTTGCACAGTAAAAAGGGGAGAGAGCGACGGAGGGGGGATTCAAGGGCAAGCAAGGGGAGCATGAAAAAGACACCTCTCCTTCCCCTCTCTCCCCCTCTCCTCTAAACCATCTCTCCCTTGCCTCCGGTTTTCCCCTCTCCGCGTTGTTGTGGAAGATGGAGAACTATATGAACACCTCCATACTCTCCCTCCCCCTCGCCCACACGCCCCTCTATCCCCACGCATGCACGGACCTCGAGCGGACGCGCCCATGCCTCTGCGCTTCTTGAGGCGCTGGTAGATGAACCACCCGCCCAGCGCGCCCACCAGCAGCACCACCGCCAGTGACACCCCCACGGCGATGGCCACCGTGCGCGCCACCGGTGCGCCTGCACGGTGATGGTGGGTGAGCGGGACAGGGGGTTGGGGTTAGGTGTTCAGGGGTAGGGCATGCAGCAGTTTCAGCAGTCTCAGCAGCAGCAGCAGAAGCAGCTGGTGCTCGCACTGTCATGCCAAGCCAAGGCGCCTAACACAGCACACAATGCCTCTACCTCATGATGCCTGTTGCACACAAGCCCAAGCCAAAGGCAGTCATCGCAAATGCATCTATCTCATCCCCTCTCTCTCGCCCCCCTCCACACCTCCCCTTCTCCTCTAGCCTCACTGTTTGTTCCCTTGTACCCCCCATAAGCACTCCTCCTGACCAACCTCCCAATTCCCTCCCCTTTCCCCCTTCCCCTTGTACCTGCACTTGCGTCCCCGACCCGTGCGTACCAGCAAGGCAGGCGGAGCAGTAGTGGGGGCAGAGGTGGCAGAAGCGCGAGGCATTGGAGAGCGGCGAGACGCACGAGGAGGACGACGCCGGGCACGACAGCGACGTGTTGGCCGTGCTCCTGGGGGGTGAGCGGCGACCAGGAAGGGCGGGGACATGGGGGGGGAACAGGAATGGGGGAACATGGGGGGAAACATGGAGAGGGGGGGGGGGGCAGGGGGGAGAGGGGAGAGGGCACGTCTGCGGGAGTGTGTGCATATGGGAGGCGGGCAGAGGTGACAGGGGCGAAGCGGAGGGCGAGGGGGGCAAGGAGGGTCAGATGGGCGGAGAAGGGGAGATTGGAGAGGAGGATGGGGTGGCAAGA